>OW240922.1:93024269-93272105 GCA_933207985.1 Pelobates cultripes | reverse complement strand
AGTTCTTGTTGGATCTCATCCCAGTATGGTTTTATTTTGGCACAATCCCACCAGATGTGTCTCACGGTTCCCGTTTGGGTTCCGCACCTCCAACAGGTGTCAGTTGTCCCCGGGAACATTCTATGCAGTAGCGAGGGCGTGCGGTAGCAGTGGGAGATCAGCTTGAAGTTGACTTCTTGATATCTTGAACTAATCAAGCTATTATGCTGAAGTATGAGTATTTGTTCCCATTGGGCATCTGTGTATGTTCTGTCCGTGAGGTCCTCCTACTGTCTCTTGAAGGCTACGTTCCTAACCCGTAATATGTGCTTTTTATTTACAATTACTTTGCTGCATTTCTATAATCATGATACTATTATAAGATTTGCTTTGATGTATTACTGTTAAGCTTTTTTATGTGAAGATTAATTCCCCTTCTTTTTCCTTTTTCGAGCTGCCTCAATGGTAGAAGTAGTAATGAGAATGAGAATGGGAAACCCCATTCAGCTTTTTTCATAGGGGTGGGACTTAGAAATTGGTCACCACTGCTGTTATGTGCTGTGAATGGTTGTATTCCGGCTAGGACAGAAACCGGAAATGACAAAAAGATGGAACGCATGTTGCGTTCCAATGACCTATACCGCCTGAACCCGGAAGCAACTTAGAACTATTTTGTGTGAAACAGGAAACGGAAGGACGCAATGAGGGTAATGGAATGCATGTTGCGTTCCAACACGGAATAGCCGAAACCCGGAAGTAAAATTATGCCGGGAATGAGAAACCCGGAAGTCAGAGCATATAAAACTATTTCAACAAGTCGAGCAAGGAGAAGAGACATTATCAACCAACTGAGGAAGCCCAAGGGTGAAACACGTTTTGGACATTTTATTTGGACATTTGTTCCTGCTATTTATATTTACCCTATATCAATTTTATTATTTTTTAGTTTTTATGTATTAGGGATTACCAATAAAGGTTTACTATTTATGAAACCTTGGCTGTGGTACCTTATATTTACATTGGAAGTATTGGATGACCAGCACCACTTTCAGAGGAACCAGGTGTCCAGCAGAACTGTGAGCAAAGGAAAGGATTTGGCATCCTAAAATTGTCCACAAGCTTTTACCATTCGAGTCATATGTGATTTATGACTCCTGACTTGTGAGTGACACCATATATGCTTGCTTATAGCCCATTTCTGTAATAGCAATATTGCACTATTTGTGTTTTGTACTTATATTTTTGCAGACACTCATTGTACGTTTATTCAAGAAGCTCCATCTTATGTATGTATGTTTTTTTACGTTCCTAACCCGTTCTCCTATTATAATCCGTTGGTATAATATGGATACTCTCCCGTCCGCTTCTAGTTCATTCATGCATAGGTTTTCAAACCACATGATGTCTCTATGTACTGCCGTTCTGTTTGGTAAATTATAGTAAAAATGTTGTAGCTGTGCATAGCGGAACCTGTGCGTGAGCGTGGGGATTTTGGTTCCGGTCCATTCTCGTAGGTTCTTTAGTCCTGTGTTGCTTAACACCTCATTCAGGGGTATATAGTCATCCCTCTCTGCTGCTGGCCATGCGCTCGTCGGTAGGCCTCCACCTAGGGCAATGTTATTTGTCAGTGGAATCAGTGGGCTTATATATATGTTTATTTTCTCATTGTGGCCCATGTTTTCAGTGTTTGTGTTATGGGCGAGGTTTTGCTGGTGTTTGGGGTTCCCCTCTGGGTTTGGTGCCATACCTGTGAGTGAAGGGTTTTGTTCGTGCTTTCTCTGTCCAGTGTTACCCATCGTTTGTGGTTAGGTGCTGTTTGCCAGTCCCTTATCCGCTGCAGAACAGATGCGTGGTAGTATTTGAGGAAGTCTGGCAGTGCCAGGCCTCCCCACATTTTGGGTAGGCATATTTTGTCGTGGCTGAGCCTCACTCAGTTCCCCTTCCAGACATAGTTACTAACCGCTTTTTTCAATGTTGCAAAGAATTCCGGTGGTAAGTGCCAGGAAATGGTGTTGAAGTAGTAAAGGAGGCAAGATGTTCATCTTTACTACCGCTATGCCAGGAGATGTAGTCGTAGTTCCAAGTTGTCAGGTCTTTTTGTATTTGTTTGAGGAGCGGGGTGTAGTTCCGTATATACGTTTCTGTTGGGTTGCTTGGTATCCAAATTCCCAGGTATCTCATCTGGTCGTCGCAGCTACTGAAGGGGTAGGTTCTTTTGATGAGGTCCCATTCGGATGTTTGAGCCGAAACTTGTAGAATTTCACATGTTGTGTGGTTTAGCTTGAGCCCCGTGGCTCGGCCGTATTGTTTGAACTCTTCCATCAGTACAGGTAGTGTTTGCCGTGGGTCGTCTATAAAGAAGATCATATCATCCGCTATATGCTGCTACTTTGTGTTCCTGATCTTTATATTGGAATCCACGTATGTCGGGTGCTCGCCTGATTCTGTCCAGAAACGGTTCCAGTGTTAGGGCAAATAGGAGAGGAGATAGTGGGCAGCCTTGTCTGGTGCCGTTGCTTATTGGGAATCCATCTGTGAGTGCTCCGTTGACTCAGATCCGTGCGTTTGGATTGCAGTAAAGTGTGTCGATCCACGTGAGCATCCCTTTCCCCAGTCCCACCTTGTTGAGCGTTGCCATCATGAACTGCCATCTCACTCGATCGAACGCCTTTTCTGCATCCATAGAGAACATAAGTAGGTACTTGTTCTCACTTTTAGCCAGGTGTTGGATGGTGAACGCTCTCAGGGTGCAGTCCCTAGCTTCTCTTCCGGGTATGAAGCCCGTCTGATCTGGGTGGATCACTCTGGCATGTAGGGTTGTAGCCTGGTTGCTATGATCTTAGAGAAGAGTTTGACATCCGCGTTGAGGAGTAAGATAGGGCGGTAGTTGCCGCAGCTTTCTGGGTTCTTGCCTGGTTTTGGTATGACTGTGATGGTGGCTGCCATCATTTCTGGGTGAAATCTGCCTCCTTCTTGTAGTTGGTTTAGCGCAGCAGTTAGTCGTGTTATGAGAATGTCACCCAATTTTTTTTAGTGGCCTATCAAGAAGCCGTCCGGTCTGGGTGCTTTGCCATTCTTCGCGGCCTTGACTGCTGTTCGCACTTCATCTTCAGAAATTGGTGCTTCAAGTATTGCTGCTTCTTCCCTCGTGAGCGCGTCGGGTTGCAATCCTTGTAGATACTGTTCTACGTTCCTGTTCATCTCATTTCGGTGTGTTTCTGTGTGGTTTGTGTGTATGTTGTATAGTTTCGTATAGTATGAGCTGAATTTGTCTGCTATTTCCCCCGGCAATTGTGTGAGGTGTCCCTTCGAGGTCCGTAGTGCATGTACCTGTGCTCTCACTTGTTGGCCTCTGATCATATGAGCCAGCAGTTTACCGCCTTTGTTGGCATGTATATAGCAGAAGGCTTTAGAGCGTAGTGCTCTATGGTGTTTACGGCCTATGAGCTCCGTGAGCTATCTGTGTGCTGTTAGGAGTTCCCAATATTGTGCATCTTTATGAAGGGTTTCGAGGTTCATTATTTGGGCTGATAGATCTGCAATTGCCTGCTGGTTCTCTGTGTGCTTCCCAAAGTGTTATTTTCAACATTCCTTCCTTGGTGTTCTCTGCAAAGTATTGATTCAGATGTTCTGTTAGTTGCGTCTGGACTAGTACTTCTAGAAGCAGCAATTCGTTCATGCTCCATGCCGTTCGGGCGGGTCTAAAGAGTGGGGAGTCCAGGTGTATGGAAGTTTCGCTGTGATCTGCCCATGGAGTGGGCCTGATTTCAGCTTTCTTTAGGGAGGTGAGGCCTTCTTGTTGTATGAAGATGTAGTCTATGTGTGAATAGCGTCTGTGAAAGGGCAAGTAGTAGGTATAGTCTTGGCCATCCGGGTTGAGTGTTCGCCATGTATCTACCAATCTTATGTCCTGGAGCGTCTTGCGAATCCTTCTGATCGCTGCCTGTGTTATTGTGCTGTGTCCAGTAGAGGAGTCAGCTAATGGGTCTAAGGGTAGGTTGAAATCTCCTCCAAGTATCAGAATGCCCTCTGTAAAGGTAGCTAGTTTTGAGAGTGTTCTACAGAGGAACTTAGCCTGTTTGGGGGATACACCGAGGCGAACGTGTATGATTTCTGGGATTTCGTTCCCTTCACGAAAAGGTATCTGCCGTCCGGGTCCGTGATCGTTTCGGAGTGAGTGAACTGTAGGTTGGTGCTTAGGAGAATCGAGACTCCCGTTTTTTGAGCAGTTGGGTGATTACTGTGAAAGGTGGTTTGGTAGTGTTTGTTTCGTAGTCTATGATTATCAATGTCTCTGAGGTGTGTTTCTTGTAATAAGTCTATTTCTTGTAATAAGTCTATGGAAACTCGGCGTCGGTTGAGGTCCTGTAGTAACTGTGCTCTTTTTTCGGGTGCGTTCAAGCCCCTACAATTTTGTGCAATGATGTGGAAGGGTGCGTCCGAGTATGTCATCTTGTGGGTGTGGTTTGTTGTATTCTGTATGAGTGTGGTTAGGGTCTTAAGAGTTTAACCCCTCGGTTCTGTGTATTCTTCAGGGGGCGGTACGGTCATGTTGGAGGATGGGTTGTTATTCTGGGAAAGTCTCCCGGCAGCAGCCCCCCGATTCTCTGTGGGCGGCAGCCGGGGGAGCCAAGGCAGGGTGGAGGGAGGGGGGAAGGATGGGATGGTGGGAAGAGGTGAGTTGGGTAGTGAGACAGGGTAGTGGGCGCAGGGAGCGGTTGCCCCAGAGCCCCCACGACTTCACCCCGCGCCTGCTCTTCCCTGGTGTTGGCTGGCCTAAGGTTTCCCCTTGTGGGTTTCAGGGAAGTCTTACCGTTTGCGGGCCTATTTTCTATTGTCTAGTTGAGTTTCCGGGGGTGTTATCTATGTTGGTGTTCTCTGTAGTTAGAGATTACCTGTGTAACTGGGTTGGATGGCAAAGCCAAACCGCCACGTAGTGTATACTAGGGCAGCAGGGCAGTGTTCCCCCCAGTAGTCTATGTATACACAGGGTTGGGTCGGGGTCGTGGCCTCCCAACCGTTCTCATTTTCCACTTAATATGTGGAGATTTGGTTATATTTTAGATTGTGGTCTGGATATGTCAGCCTCCATGAGTCTCCTGTGCCAATAACGTTTGGCTATATTTGTTACGCTAAGTCACTGTATACGTCTGATCTTGAGGTCTTGGTATGGGAGTTGTTAGTTCTCTGCCCGTAGGCTCCCTTGTTTTTCCCCATTTGTCCCAGGTGTGGTCCCGTGGTGTCTTGTCTTTGTGGTCTTTTGTGCGTGTGGTCTCTGGTCTCTGTGGTGACCTAGTGGGTGTGTGTGATGTACATGCGGCTGGGGTATCTCGTCTCTCTTGTCCTCTACGTTTGGTTGGTTTCTGGGGGCCGCTCCATGAGCGGGGAACAAGGAGAAGATGTCAGGCGGTGGGAGGGGGGAGAGGAGAAGAGACCGCCTGCAATATTTTTGTCATTTTGGCATTCTAAGTACTTCTTCTAGCCCCCTGTCTCCTCTCATTTCCTTGTCCACGACGGCCCCCCACCTCATGTGGCATCCCCCCCCACACACATCCCAAGCTCTGTAGCTACCAGTCTCCCTACCCACCCCCCCATCCCCAACTTCTTTATTTCGGCCAGCAGCCCTCCCAGAGACATTGTCCTGTACACACAGTTACTCGCCCTATCTACGTCCCTATTGTTAACTTTATGGGTATCCCTACTATCAAACTCTGTGGGCTGTTCTTACTTCGTTAGGCTGTTACATTTAACAGATATCTAGTGTCCAGGTTTGAGTTGTGGTCGGGTCGTCTAAGGAGTGGGCCCAGCATGTGGCTCGTTTGTCCTTCGAGGGCCTTGTTTTATATCTATCTATAATTATATATATTATATTATATATATTATATCTAACGTGTAACATATGGAAACCGTATAACATTTACATAGTTACATAGTTACATAGCTGAAAAGAGACTTGCGTCCATCAAGTTCAGCCTTCCTCACAAATGTTGTTGCTGTTGATCCAAAAGAAGGCAAAAAACCTGGTCTGAAGCGCTTCCAATTTTGCCACAAACTAGGAAATAATTCCTTCTTGACCCCAAAATAGCAGTCAGATGTCTCCTTGGATCAAGCAGCTATTACCCCACTAATTAGAAATTATATCCCTGTATGTTATGTTTTTGAAGTATTTATCCAATTTCAGTTTAAACATCTGTATGGACTCTGACAAAACCACCTCTTCAGGCAGAGAATTCCATATCCTTATTGTTCTTACTGTAAAAAAACCTTTTCTTTGCCATAGATGAAATCTCCTTTCTTCCAGCCTAAATGTGTGACCTCGTGTCCTATGTATAGCCCTGTTTATGAATAGATTTCCAGATAAAGGTTTGTACTGGCCCTGAATATATTTGTATAAAGTTATCATATCCCCTCTCAGGCGCCGTTTTTCCAAACTAAACAGATTTAATTTTTTTAACCTTTCTTCATAACTAAAATGCTCCATTCCTTTTATCAATTTTGTAGCTCGTCTCTGGACCCTCTCCAGTGCCATGATATCCTTCTTTAGAACAGGCGCCCAAAATTGCACAGCATATTCAAGGTGTGGTCTTACCAGCGATTTATAAAGAGGCAAAATTATATTTTCATCCCGAGAATTTATGCCCCTATTTATACATGACAAAATCTTACTGGCCTTAGCAACTGCAGATTGACATTGCATATTGCTGCCTAATTTGTTGTCTATAACAATTCCCAAATCCTTCTCGTGTGTGGTTATCCCTAATTCACTACCATTTAGTGTGTAAGTTGCTTGTGCATTCTTAACGAAGTGCATAACTTTGCAGTTAAATTTCATCTGCCATTTTAGTGCCCAGTCCCCCAATCTATCCAAATCTCTCTGCAGCAAAGCAATATCCTGCTCACATTTTATTACTTTACAAAGTTTTGTGTCATCTGCAAACACTGATACATGGCTTTCAATGCCTATTTCAAGATCATTTATAAATATGTTAAATAGAAGTGGTCCCAAAACAGAACCCTGAGGGACACCACTTACCACTTTTGTCCAGCCTGAAAAAACATTCACACCCATGTGCATCCCAGTTTGCTTGTCCGTTTGCTCGGGTTTGAGCAGTGACCGTGTTCAGTGTCCCATCCCCTTCCCGACATCCCCCCCACCCTAAATACAGCATTGTACCGTTAGTCCCACATTAGGTGCACTATTCCCCATGAATCAGTCCCAGGCTCTGCGTGTGCGTTGTGACTAGTATGGTACTTATCTGGGTACTGGTGGTCAATTCTTGCATCAGGTACCAGTAGAGTCTGCAAGCATGTGGGACCAGCTACAGTCTCTCTCGTGGGGGGAGGGACTCCCGTGTCGGGTCAGGGGTGCCTCTCTGCCGTTATTCTTCTGGTGCAGCTGGGTCGAGGTGTCTACGTGTGATGGGTCGCCTTGGTGATTCACCTCTGCGGTGGCGCTGTTGTCTTGGTGTTTGGGGTCTTGGCCGTTGTTCTAGTGGTCCGAGGATCCAGTCTGTTATTCCTGTGGGTGGAAGTTCCAGGGGGTGTAGGAATCCCTGCCCCTCCTCCGGCCAGCGCAGAGATATCCATTCGTTCTGATGTCTTGCAAGTAGGGCAAAGGGAAATCCCCACCTCTCTCTGGGAGCAGTGATGTGATGGGGCACAGGGCTCTGCGGGCTTCGAGTGAGAAGGGTGACAGATCTTGGAACAAGGTCACATCAGCCCCACGGAATCTCCATAGCAGTCTCGTGCGAGCTTTCAGCATTATCTGCTCATTGTGCTTATAGTGGTGTAGGCAACAGATGGCGTCTCGTGGTGTGCCATCTGGTATCCTAGGTCTGTTTGCCCGGTGAGCTCGATCAAACATCACGTTATCTTCTCCCAATATGTCTCGGAAGAGGGCCTTCAGCGTGGTCTCAATATCTTCCTCTGTTTGTGGTTCAGGTAGGCCGCGCACGCGGATGTTGGAGCGGCGGCCCCTGTTGTCTAGATCCTCTGCCTGCCTTCGCAGGGCTAGCAGCAAGTTCCCCTGTCTGGTGACCGCTGTAGTAGTGGTTCCCACTCTCCCCGTGGTCTCCTGCATAGTCTCCTCCCGTATATGGAATCTGCCGCTGGGTGCAGTTATTTCAGACCTCAGGGCCGTCACCTCCAGGCGGATCGCCGTGTGTAGGTCGTCAGATAGGGTCTGGAGGTCTGTTTTCGTGACCATTTGTGCAGCCAGCGCGCTGATGTCAGATAGTGTGGGGCTGCCTGCCTCTGGGGGTCGCACGTGGTTCGGTGACGCGACCATTTCTAAGCCTGCTCGCTTGCGGGATGTGGTTTCCAGAGTCTGCAGGTAATCATCCATGGGACCTGCCTGGGAGTTGGTAGGGTTGCTCCGTGGTGTCTGTGAGCCGTCAGGGAATTTTGTACGGCCCATTTCCAGCCATTTCTGCTTGTTTAGCGTGCTTATAATTGCTTTGGGAGACGCAGCTCTTAGCTTAGGCTGCTATTCTCCTCGGCGTCAAGGCCACGCCCCCTTCCATGATTTTTTGATCCCTTTTTTATTGTACAACTTTAAATTACTTTAAATTCAGTTTTCACCTTCTTTTCCATCTATAGCGGAACTGGATGTGTGAAAAGCAGAGGTTTATGGACTTGAGTCTTTATCAACCAAGATTATTATTTGTAACTGTTATTAAAGCAATTCTAAAGGGAAGATAGAGATATTGTAAAATACTAAAATGAACACTAATTTTGGTAAAATAAATCCGTTAATGATTTTGCTAGTACACCACTAAGCTCTTTTAATAACTTTGGGTGTATTCCAGGCCCCATTGACTTATTTGTCTTTACTTTTAACTCTTGAAATACAACCTTTTCCTCTTTAAACTCACATGTAACAAATTACTAATTTGTTCTTTTTCCTAACTAAGGTCCCTTTTTTTCATTTTCATCTGTAAATACTGAACAAAAATATTCATTTTGGCAGTTAGCTAGACCTTTATCCTCTTCTACATACCTACCTTATTTTGTTTTTAGTCTAACAAATCCTTGTTTTACTTTCCTTTTCTCATTTATGTATCTAAAAAAAAATTTTTCTCACTTTTTTACTGACTGGGCTATTTTCTGTGTGTGTGATTTGGAAGCTCGTATAACTTGCTTAGCCTCTTTCTGCCTAATCTCCTCTTTCTGCCTAATCTTATAGATTTTGTCTATCTTGCTCACTCTGTTTTTGTTTGTTTTTTGATTACTAAATGCTAACTTATAGATTTTTACTATTTTGGCCACATCTACAGAGTAACACAATGGTTTCTTATTTTTTTTTGCTTTTACTGACAAGCCTAATGCAATTTTCTGTTACCTTCAGCAGTGCAATAATAATTTTAAATAATCCCATTTCTCATGGCCTCCATTTAAACTGCTCCAGTCTGATAATGACTCCTTTACACATATTCTAATTTTTAGAAAAGTCTGTTTTTCTAAAGTCTAAATTTGTTTGTTTTTGTGTGGTGTGACTTCTTATATTAAACCACACTGACTGGTGATCATTGGATCCTAAACTTTCACCTACAGTAATATCTGATACCAAATCTCCATTTGTTAACACTAAATCTAGCATGGCCTCCCTACAAGTTGGTTCCTCAGCTACTTGTTTTAGAGACAATTCCAGTAGAGAGTTTAGAATATGTGTGCTCCTTGCACAAACAGCTATTTTGGTTTTCCAGTTAACATCTGGAAGATTAAAGTCACCCATGATGATAACTTTCCCCTGCATTGTTATTTTAGCTATTTGCCCAACTAGTAGATTATCTAACTCTTCTATTTGCCCTGGGGGCCTATAAAACACACCTAAACGAGTTACTACGTGATTACAAAATTCTAACGTAATCTGAACTGACTCTATGTTTGCCTCACTCACATTTATTAGGCTGGATTTTATGCTATCAGGACCACCCCTCCCCTTACTTACCTTCTCTGTCTTTTCTATATAAAGAGTACCCTGGTTTTGCTATATCCCAGTCATTTTTCTTATTATACCATGTCTCAGTAATAGCGACTCAATCTACATTATAAATTGCCATTATTGCCACACGTTCATGGATCTTATTCCCTAAACTGCGAGCATTTGTAGACATGACTCTAAGCTTATAATTTTTTAACACACTTTCACATTCTGTTCTTGTTTAAAAACTTTACCTGGGATTCAGACAGTCTATTCTGTGTAGTCCGATACAATTAGTTAGACCATCTATCTCGATGATCTCTCTTTCAAAGTTTTTCATAGAGAAACATTACAGTTCTATGGTTTAAAAGCCATGATATGCAAGTCCAGTGATTCTCAACATGCTGTTCGTGATAACGCTGAACATGAAGTCCATGAACATCAACAGATAAAAGGAAGAAGCAAAAATGTATTTAGCCAATTACAAGAAATAAGTTTTCTCAGTTTCAGCACTGTTTTACCCTGTCCAAGAAAATGAACAGCATCTCTGCAACAAAACCAATTAAGATATAGTGGTTTTGGTGCTAATAGTGTCTATTAAAGTATAAAACAAGGTTATAACCAGTGACGTCTTGTGAAATTTTAAGATGGTGAATCTAGAAATCCCACCTCCCAATTTATCAGGCTCATATAAAGTATCAACATAGATGTCAACGTTTTGTAAAAAAACAAGTATTGGGTTAACCCCTTGAGTGTCATAGATATGGCCAACATATTACAAACATTTGGACATTAAATGGGGCATTCCAAAAATCACCTCTAAAGGGCTTCTAGGCACTTTTAATGGATGACCTAAATTCTGCACATGCCTAGTTCCTCTTATCAGCTTTTCCAGACACAGCCGTCATTATCAGTCAGTCATCGTGTGTCATAGTGGAATAAGGGGAGGGACATTGTAGTTTTGCAGTGCTGTATGGTGTATGTTTATAATTTATAATGGAAATGTGCAAATGAACCAACAATGTCAGAAGTTCACTTTTCCAACACTGGAAATATTTTGTTTTATTATAACAACAATTATCTGGCAGAGGTTGCCCTAAGTGCCCATATGGCCCAGTCAGCACTGGCTATAATACAATTGTGCTACTCTTGTTGAGTTTTGAGAGCAAAATCGCTTCCTTCTATTTCCTAAGATAGATATTATCCTTAAATTGTTGGTGTGCTATTTTTATCCATGTGGTCAAATAAAATACATCTGTGACAGATCCATCTGTATAGACTAAGATTGCTGGATTCATCTGTTTTGCCATTTGCATTAATTTACCCGTTCGTATGTCTTTGTTTAAGTGAATGTACTTTTCTGCTGAACGGAACTGCCGAACGGACGGCCACCCAGAAGAGAAGTGTGCTGCTGGTTAACCTATTGATCCCAATTAGAATGTTGCGGTTAACCACAGACACTTCTCATTTAAAACTGAATACAGGATGGTTGTCGTTCGTATGTCGACCACGAGGCGGCGGCCATTTTAACCATGCAAAAGACCAGCGGTGTTCGACGGTTATTTAATGGAACTGAAAACGGACACTTTTTCAACCGAACACCGCTGAAGCCGTCGACATCCCTTCTCAATCGACAGAAGTGTGCAAACACCGGCCGTTCGGGAGGTTTAAAGGCACGAATGGACTTACCCCAGATAGCCTTCCCATGGAGTCAATCGCATAACGAAGAACTGTAATAGAATTTGACTCCATGGCGATTGAACTATGCGTATGGGATCTGAGCGCTATTCGCCAATAATATGCACTCAGATCCAGGCTATCTGGGGATATGTGATACGAATGGGTAGCATTCGACAAATGTAAAGTTATATATTTTTATGTGTTTTTATGTGTTGAATGTAAAATGGCGATTTGCCTCTGTCCTGGAGATAATTGAATACTTCTCAATTATCTCCAGGGCAGAGGGGAGGAATTACTATTGCATGCTGGGAATATTTCGTGTCTGTGGGTCCTGAACTGCCATATGTCTATCTGTTGTCACAGTCTCCCATTTGGTTTCCTAGGGGGGTGTCCACCAAGTGAGAGACCTGCATAAATACAGGCAGGTAGCCCACAGTAAAGCCAGTTCTTATTTTATCCTCAATGCGGAGCTTGGTCTCGTTATGGGGGGATTTATTACCGACGACTAGAGACTGCTGTATGGGATTATTAGCCGCTTGGGAGATACCTGCGTTCGGCTGCTATTGGCGATTCTTTTATTATATATATTTTCTAACAATGCTTCCACCATCAAAATGGATCATAATAATTGTATCATACTAACACAAGTGGTTTAAATAGTACTAAGCATAAAATAGCCAAGAGAACGATATAGTAAGTGGCTCTCCCAAGAAAACAGCGTGACTTGCAGCTCTTTCATTACACTAGAAGGGAAATGTCACTTCTCAGGGATTTACGCTACTGAATAAAACATTGAAAATCACCTATAATTTGCGTTAACCTTTTTTTTTTATGAGATGCTTTGTTTTATATTAAACATTTAGCAAATGGCTTCATAATCCAGTTCAGACAAGCAAAGACAGGGCAAACATTTTAAGTGAAGAGGAGAAATTAAAACAATGTTCTATTTCTCCTATTCTCTATTTTCTCTCCATGCTGACTGCCTGGTGCAAAGGACAGAGATTATAACGATCATTGATAGGGAGCTAAGATGGAGACACTCAATTATAGGATAAAGAAGTGTAGAATTCTGCATTTAATTGTAATTTTCGCACCTCGCAAATACATATTTGTTAAATATAGGGATAAGTAAATATGGTATTAAAAATCCAAAGTGACAGCGCACTTCAAATCCCTGGGTTCTGCATTCTTTCAACGTGACATTCTGATAGAAGTAAATGTAAACCTTCACCTTACCTATTTGTTTTGTGAATATTAAAATAGGCTATTTGTAGTAATTCCTGTATGCGATTGTTCAAGTTGTCGTAATACAATCAACAAAGATAATTCAGTAAAAGACAAACTATCTGAATTCTCAGCGCTCGTTTCAACTGTGCAGCATTAAACAAATGTATTTTTTATTTATTGTTCTTAGTGCATCTGAAAGTAATACAATTTCATTTTACTGAAACAAAGAAACGTAATAAAAATATCCACGTATAGAAATAATTTCATATGTGGAAATATTTTTTAAATTATCCGTTTAAAATGCAAATCATAATTACCTGCTCTGGGAGAATGTGCTTTTGGGTAGATTCAGTCCATAAATTCAAACTCAAACGATGTGATGATGAGGTCCTCTATTTTTGCACCAGTTTAGGAAAATAAGCTTATTCTTTAGTTAAAGGATGTTCTAAATTATTTTTATCCTGAGGAGGCTGGGTAAGCCTTCTCAGCAAGATAAATGCTATGGTCCAAAATGCATTTCTCTTATGTTGAAATGTGATTTTTAACCTGCTATTGTGGTAGGGTGGTAGGTTCCTGTTAGGGGTATTTTGAGTAATCTAGGAAAAAATAGCACCCTAAAATTACACTTCACACACAAACACACACAGGTTCTGGGCTATATAGAACACACATAAGCAGGGCAGGTGCAAGACTTTTTTGCGCCTTATGTAAAACCAGCTACTTGCACACCACTCCCCCCCAAAAAAACAAAATTGCCAACTCTGTGTTTCTCTTTCTCCCCTAACTCCTTTGTCACTCAGCATCTTAGTGTTTTTTTTTTCTCCCAGCCCCTCTATGTGTCTCTTTCTCTTGTCATCCTCTTTTTGTCTCTCTTCTCCCGCAGCCCCTCTGTGTGTCTCTCTTTTCCCAGCCTGACTGTGTGTCTCTTTGTTCCCCCAAGTACCTCTGTGTGTCTCTTTTCCAACATCCTTCATACCTATGTGTATCTATTTGCCCCAGCACCTTAATGGGTCTCTCTCTCTCCCCAGCCCCTCTGTATGTCTCTTCCTCTTCCCAGTCCCTTTTTGTGTCTCCTTTCTCTACTGAGCCACTCTACTGAGCCACTTTTGTCCATACCAGTCCCTCTGTGTGTCTCTTTGTCCCCCAACCTCTTTGTGTCTATTGTTACCCTTTCCCAGTCCCTCTATGTGTCTCTTTGTCCCAAGCATCTTTGAGGATATCTTTCTCTCCCGAGCCCCTTTGTGTGTGTCTCTTCTACCTCCTGCACCTCTATTTGTCTCTTTGCCCCCCCCCCCTTGTCCCTCTGTGTGTCTCTTTGTCTCCTCCAGGAGATATTACCACTTCAATGACATATTGTGTCTACAGTGGCCCTTTAAGAGGAGTAGTTCAATTTAGGAAACATCAACTATTTCAAGGTAACCCCCTTTGTCCATGTACACTAACCATTAAAACCTACAGAATGTGGTTTACTGCTTCTTGAATTTAACTTCCCATTAAAACACTGTATATGAAAAAGCATATTGCTAATCATTTACTTTGGGTGTGACTGCTCTCTTGTCAATTTACACTGATTTCTTGGATTAGATTGGAGTGTTTTCTAGCAGTTTTAAATAAATATATATTTATATGTAATTCTGAACTAAGGATGTTTTCCATTTTTTTCTTTATAGTAAGGGCATCACGGGGAGATCAGATACAAGGTCATACCTCCCAACTCCCATGTTCAAAGAATCATTACATCATTAGGAGGGGTGTAAATGTTGAAAGCCAGTTACTTAATCACAGACCCACTCAGAAAGGGGACACACATGTCTGAATTACTGGCAGGTCAGCCTGCTGCTTCAGTGTCTTCTGCAAGATCCCAGTGTCCTGAACGCTCATGAAATGTCTCCTGGGGACAGTTTGCTAGTGTCTCAACAGAGAACTTAGTCAGGATGGTGGGACAGATCCTGAAAATCAGGACTGTTCTACCAAAATTAGGAGAGGTGGGAGGCCAGCAAAGTTATCATTTTCAGTTGCTCAGTTGTGTAGCCTTAATAATGTGAACACTTTTCCTCTGAGCCTAGATTCCAGAAGACTGCCAATTACAGACTCTATATTCAGTAGGGTTCCTTTTGATTTTGACCAATTTTCTAATCAGGGTATCTGTTCTATGTTTAGACAAAGAGGCAACATTTTGGTTGAAAAGTGAACCACATCCCACGTGGGATTATCTTTACTCTCAAATATTCCACAATTGTACTCTACATTGAGTTGATAATTCATTTATTTGTGCTGTAAGTACTTAAATCTCTTGTGCGAATCAAAATTATTACTATGTGCAAAAGATGCACCACCAGAAAAGTTTGCCAAAAGGGCATCAACTACTGTCTGTGTAAATATTTTAAAGTCCTTTTAACTCAAATAACTAATTTCAGCAAAAGATGTGTTATAGGTACTCTTGAAGAGTAGAGGAAACAATATAAAAATTTGTAATTTGGCATGTAGAGCCAAATTCAAGAGGGATACTACTAACTAGCTTGATAATAGATTACTCAGATGAAAGTGTTCTAATTGGTGGGTCTAGATAGGGATATTCTATGGGGGTGTTTTACATAATCTCGATTTCTGCTCTCTGTTTGTGTTTTAACGGGCAGTTTACATAATTTTCAAGGATATTTACATCTCACTAGACTATTTTGACTGTTTTAGAAAGCAATTTTGCAGATGCCTTTCACTATTTTTCTATGAATATGTGGAAAGTATAATGTGCATTTGTTCCAGGTGATAATGTATCTTAAGCTACTGCAATGGGATTTTGTCAAAAAGAACCTGTTTAGATACCAAAGTTTGGAGTCAATGAGAGGCTTGATCTATAAATTACAATGGTAACAAAGGACCAGTTGAATGAAGATATGCTTTTAAACTTACAATATGGGTAATATCACAATCAATAAAATGTTACTGAATCTCCTTGTTTGTCAATCATTTGGAAGCAGATGCCTTGGCTCTCTATCTAATTGTTTGTTTTTGCGCTCACAATATCCTAAGTTGCTTTAATGCCAATATTCTTCATGAGCCGTATCCTTCATGTCCAGCCACATAACTGCCATTTTTAATCTGTCATTGGAGTTCTTTCTTGTTTAACTGGACATTTCATATTTATTGCCAGTAAATTAAGCATGTGCATGCTCTAACTATTGTATTACTAAGGGGTCACATGCCAATTCTTTTTAAAAGAAGTTAGTAAAGATGACCACAAATCAATGCAATACAGCTCAGAGCAGAAATTTCATTTCATTGAGCAATAAGAAATGAGCAAATCCCACCTGCGTAAAGACCTCTAACCTTTTCTGTGCTGTCTGCTTGTTCATTACAGATGCCTCCCAGCAAGACTATGCATCCGTCTCCAAATCCATGACCTTTTCTCAAAGCCGCTGTTTGTTACCTCTTGTCTTTTATGAGAAGCTCCTTATTGATGTGTTAAGGAATGGAAGGATAAAAACAAGACGTAAAGAAAGGTTAACAATGAAGAATCAATACAATAGAGAAGGCCACAACAAAGACAATAAATTAATACATTTAACCTGTTAAATGGTGGTGAGGATGCGTACAGTATCTTTGCTGTTTTGAAAGGTGTCATGAAATGTGTAGTTTCAGAATTCCAATTCCAGTAATTTCCACAGAAATCATTGATGTGGATCTGATGAGACCAGAATTGCTAAACATGTTAGGCCAAGTGCATTTTAACATCTATTCATATAGTTAGACTACTCTCCATATCCATATTTCCAATTCAAGTATTTCTGCATTACCTACTCCCATGAGTAAGTGGTATGGTATGGTTTCATTAAACTACATGATGAAACCAACATGGCGCAGGGTCAATTTATACACATTGTTCCCATTTAGATCTCTACCTGCAATTTCAGTAGGTTGGTCATCTGCAAAAATAATAAAATGTCCAGTACACCTTGTTGTATATCAAGATGCTTTTACTGGCACCCAAAATGTAGCAGAACGGTTTGACAGAGAACCTGTCTTTATCAGTCTTGAAAAATTCTGCATTTCAGACATCCGGGTCCTTAGACAACGCAAAAGTCCAAACCACGTACAGAAGTTTTTCTTTTTTGTCAGTTTGTTCCCCATGTTTGATTTTGTGCCCAAACTTCAGCTTGGATTTTAGTGAGCGCTTGTTGTGGCATTTTGCCCCGAGATCCGGAGTCTAGCCGGAGTCTAGAGTCTAGACACCACTTTTAAATGATCGGGTAAGTGGAACTTTTTGTCATTTCTTCTTACCTCTGAAGTTTTTTTGTTTAAAACTTTTATCCTCTTACTTTTTAGGCAGCATATTTGTTAAATGTATGACCGGTTCTATTTACATTTTTAATAGTTTCTTAAGTTTCTAATCTATCAGGTTCTCTGCAGAAGCGCTGCTGCTCCTTTTTGTTTGTCTAGAAAAGGATCTTAACATATTACATGGAATGCTGGAGATTTTATTCATTTGTGTCCCTGAAAATTGACAGATATTGAAGCTGTAGTCCTCTTGCACCTTTGGAATGTACTATTTATTTATTTAGGCGGGTGCTTTTCCCTTTAATGTTGTTTGAGTTCATCACCTGCTTAATGACAAACAGCATGACACTCATTGTCTTTGAATTTGCCTGGTTATCATCAAACCAAAAATGTGTGCTTCACTTTTCAAAATATGTAGGTTTTACATAAGATAATAAGACAATAAATAAATTATATTAGCAATCTCAATCAATCATAGTAAAAAATAATTATAAACGCTAACAGTGTTTGATTTAAATTAATTTCAATACAAAATAAATGCAAAGGATGGGAATGTTTTAATGGGCTTGTCAAATTGTGATTATTAATCATTCATTTAATTTTCCTGGAATTACATCAATATTAAAAAGATTAATAAAGGGGACATGGTCTGGCTTCCGATCTAAATGGCTGTTTAACTCAAAGGCTTCCGCGAATTCACTGGTAATCCAGCATCACACCTAACAGTGCCCATAAAAAACAACCTTAATGTCCTCCTGGGGCGCTGGAGGTTAAAACGATGGTTACAGCAGTTAACCTCGCCCTCTGTTGCGGATCTCTTCATGGCCTCAAACACACTATAGGCAAGCGAGAGGGCCACCGGCCGAGCTTGCGTGGCTCACAGTCGCCGGTCTCAACCCTAGACGGCGAGCAGCTGGAGTCTGAGACAAGCGACGCCTCCCAAAACTTAAAGAAGCTGCTGGAGGTTAAAACTTACCTATCTGGGGAGATCTCCCACAGTTCTCAAGAGTTGAAGGCACAGATTCAAGCCCTAGGCACAGGTACCGCGGCCCTGGAGAGCTGGGTAATGAATCTGTGGCTCAAGCCCACAATGAAGCGGTAAACCGGTTTCTTCTTAGAAAAACAACTGCATAATATGGAGATGATTGTGGAAGACCTATCCAACCGCTCACAAAGAAATAACTTATGTGTCCCTGGCCTACCTGAAGAACCTAATGAGGGCCCACTAAAACAGAAGATGGAGCCTATTTGAAAAATATAGTCCCAGGTATCTCGGAAGAGCAGTGGAACATAGATCGGGCACACAGAACCCTGCGGGCACGCAGAGCTGATGGCAGAGTGCCCCAGGATATTATCATCCAGTTCCACCATTTTGCCATGAAACAGACAATTGTCAAAAACGGATGTGACCACAAATTCACATATAAGGGAACAACCCTGTCTCTATACCATGATCTCTCTCCCACCACCTTGCAGAGGAGACGTGATTGGAAGCTGGTCGCTGACCTACTGAGGAACCACAACGTCCACTTCACCTGGGGGGCATCCCTTTAAGATTGTGGTGGGAAAAAACAACACTATCCTGCCTGGATCCGACCCGGTGTGCTTCTTTCAAGCTGGACCATCGGACTTCGCACTGCCGTGTACAGATTACCCAGTTCTGTCTATCCTGCCGAGAGACTGGCCCTCTGCTGCTCACACCTGAAAAGACACCTGGAAGCCCAGCAGTGCGTAAAGATTCCTGGTGCAGCATTTGGCTTAGCTGCAGAAGCTAAGTCACCTTGATGGGAGCTGTTGATGGGAGTTGTAGGGTGGGGAGGGTGGGATACTGGGGAGAGGAGTGTGGATTCTCGGGCCACTCTCCCCAGACTTCGCCCTCCGTCAGATAAACAATCTCCCCTGATATTATTTGTAATCGGCTATGTGGGCACCTTCGGGTACTCCATACGGTTAGCTCCA
Source organism: Pelobates cultripes (assembly GCA_933207985.1). Taxonomy (NCBI): domain Eukaryota; kingdom Metazoa; phylum Chordata; class Amphibia; order Anura; family Pelobatidae; genus Pelobates; species Pelobates cultripes. The sequence continues at coordinate 93,253,063 of OW240922.1, read as the reverse complement.
AGTTACCCTTGCCCTGCCCAAGGCTTACACCATACAGAGATACCAGTCGTACCTTTTGGGGACTGAAGCAGCTAAATAAACATACCCGCCTAACATACACTCCAATCCAGGGGACACAGAAAAACACTCTCACAAAGGGACTCTGTGGGAAATGTGCTTAGAGGAGCAGTGGAATGACATGCAGGGCTGCCAACCCTGGTGGGTGAACACCCTCATCATACTCTGGCGATAAGTAAGATCAGAGATGCATACACATGCTGGTTTTATTTTTGTTTCATGTTTTTACCACTCTTGTTCTCTATCCAACTTTTAGTTCTTTCTTTTATTCAGTTGCATACCTGGACTCCGTCCGTAGCATTAGGAAACACTCCCAAACATAAGACCTCGATTACCTAGACGAATATAACACTTATAAAACATGACACAAAAAATTCTATCGCCTATGTAAACTACTATTGAGGAATTTCAAGGCCCCAAAAAATCGACATAGCAGTTCTCCAAGAGACACATCTCCCCAGGTCAGGCTGACAGATGGAATATACACAGACTGCTATGAAGCACCTACACTGCGTAAAAAGAAGGAGTGGCAATCCTGATCAACAAAAGATACCCCATCCAGATTTCAACTATCCAACCTGATCCAGCAGGGCACTTCCTATATATTGCAGGTACCCTCTATAACACAACAATTCACCTAATCAATATACACTGCTCAAAAAATAAAGGGAACACATAAAAATGTAACTCCAAGTCAATCACACTTCTGTGAAATCAAACTGTCCAGTTAAGAAGCAACACTGAGTGACAATCAATTTCCCATGCTGTTGTGCAAATGGGATAGACAATGGGTGGAAATTACAGGCAATTAGCAAGACACCCCCAATAAAGGAGTGGTTCTGCAGGTGGTGACCATAGACCACGTCTCAGTTCCTATGCTTCCTGGCTGATGTTTTGGTCACTTTTGAATGCTGGCGGTGCTTTCACTCTAGTGGTAGCATGAGACGGAGTCTACAACCCACACAAGTGGCTCAGGTAGTGCAGCTCATCCAGGATGGCACATCAATGCGAGCTGTGGCAAGAAAGTTTGCTGTGTCTGTCAGCGTAGTGTCCAGAGCATGGAGGCGCTACCAGGAGACAGGCCAGTACATCAGGAGATGTGGAGGAGGCCGTAGGAGGGCAACAACCCAGCAGCAGGACCGCTACCTCCGCCTTTGTGCAAGGAGGAACAGGAGGAGCACTGCCAGATCCCTGCAAAATGACCTCCAGCAGGCCACAAATGTGCATGTGTCTGCTCAAATGGTCAGAAACAGACTCCATGAGGGTGGTATGAGGGCCCAACATCCACAGGTGGGGGTTGTGCTTACAGCCCAACATCGTGCAGGATGTTTGGCATTTGCCAGAGAACACCAAGATTGGCAAATTCGCCACTTGCGCCCTGTGCTCTTCACAGATGACAGCAAGTTCACTCTGAGCACATGTGACAGACGTGACAGAGTCTGGAGACGCCATGGAGAACGTTATGCTGCCTGCAACATCCTCCAGCATGACCGGTTTGGCAGTGGGTCAGTAATGGTGTGGGGTCGCATTTTTTGGGGGGACCGCACAGCCCTTCATATGCTCACCAGAGGTAGCCTGACTGATTCTCAGACCCCTTGTGAGACCATATGCTGGTGCGGTTGGCCCTTGGTTCCTCCTAATGCAAGACAATGCTAGACCTCATGTGGCTGGAGTGTGTCAGCAGTTCCTGCAAGACGAAGGCATTGATGCTATGGACTGGCCCGCCCGTTCTCCAGACCTGAATCCAATTGAGCACATCTTGGACATCATGTCTCGCTCCATCCACCAATGTCACGTTGCATCACAGACTGTCCAGGAGTTGGCAGATGCTTTAGTCCAGGTCTGGGAGGAGATCCCTCAGGAGACCATCTGGTGAATGGAAGAGTTGAAAGAGCCTTCTCTGGCTCTTTATTTAGATGCTGAAAAGGCCTTCGACAGAGTCACCTGGCCATTCTTATTTAACTATTGCACTCACAGGGAATCCCAGAGCCATTCGTGATGGCAATTAAAGCACTTTACTCTAATCTCCAAGCTCAGACACTCATAACGGGTGCTAACAGGCCCTTATTCCACATATTTAACGAGACAAGGCAGGGATGTCCATTCTCCCCCTTACTGTTTGCACTTACCTTATATCCACTTTTAACCACCATCAGATCCAACCCAAATATACAAGGGATAAGGATAATGGGACAACAATTCAAGGTCCGATGACGTCCTTCTGACCCTTGGCGACCCACTGACTTCTTTGACACACCTGACAATATGGAGAGACCTTCAGATTTAAGGTCAATTTAACTGAAACGACAGCCATGCCATTCCATCTCTTGGCCCAGGACATGGCACTCATCCGTACTGTACAAGAGTTAAAGATTTCTACTAAGAAATTTGCCTATCTGGATATCCGTCTAACAGCAGATGCTACGCTATTGTATCACTGCAACCGGGGCTGCCATCAGGGGGTGACAAACATGATGCTTGTCACAGGCCCGGCGGCTGAAAAATGAGCTGTGTGTGTGTATGTATGTATGTCAGTATGTATGTGTGTGTGTGTGTGTGTATGTATGTATGTCAGTATGTGTATGTATATGTATGTATGTGTGTATGTATTTATGTCTGTATGTCAGTATGTATGTAAGTGTATGTCAGTATGTGTGTATGTACATATGCCTGTATGTATGTCAGTACGTGCATGTATATGTATGTATGTACATATGCCTGTATGTATGTATGTCAGTATGTTCATGTATATGTCTGTATGTGTCTGTATGTCAGTATGTATATATGTATGTGTGAATATATTTCAGTATGTGTGTGTGTATGTATGTCACTATGTATGTCAGTATGCGTGCATGTATGTCAGTATTTCTGCATGTCAGTATGTATGTGTGTATATATGTCAGTATGTGTGTATGTATGTCAGTATGTATTTACATTAGTATTTCTGCATGTCAGTATGTATGTGTGTATATATGTCAGTATGTGTGTATGTATGTCAGTATGTATTTACATTAGTATATATGTGTGTGTATGTATGTCAGTATGTATGTGTGTGTGTGTGTGTATGTATGTATGTCAGTATGTGTATGTATATGTATGTATGTGTGTATGTATTTATGTCTGTATGTCAGTATGTATGTAAGTGTATGTCAGTATGTGTGTATGTACATATGCCTGTATGTATGTCAGTACGTGCATGTATATGTATGTATGTACATATGCCTGTATGTATGTATGTCAGTATGTTCATGTATATGTCTGTATGTGTCTGTATGTCAGTATGTATATATGTATGTGTGAATATATTTCAGTATGTGTGTGTGTATGTATGTCACTATGTATGTCAGTATGCGTGCATGTATGTCAGTATTTCTGCATGTCAGTATGTATGTGTGTATATATGTCAGTATGTGTGTATGTATGTCAGTATGTATTTACATTAGTATATATGTGTGTGTATGTATGTCAGTATGTATGTGAGAATGTATGTATATATCAGTATGTATCTGTGTATGTATGTCATTATGTGTATCTGTGTATGTATGTCAGTATGCATATATGTATGTCAGTGTGTGTGTATGTCAGTATGTATGTATGCCAGTATGTATGTGTATGTATACCTGTATGTATGTATGTATGTATGTATTTATTTATTTGTGTATGTCAGTATGTATGTATGCATGCAAGTATTTATGCATGCCTATATGTATCTTTAAGAGAAACCGCTGTTTAGTTAACCTTCCCCTTTCGCAATATCAGTAACTCCGTTCGCATATGCTGCAGTATACGAACCACCATCAGGGGAAGCGGTAATCTCCCGACCGGGATCCGTGAAAGGCTCCAAACTCCCGAACAGAAATCCACGAACCGCCGCTAACCGCCGAACAAAGATATCCACCAAGCGGCTTTTGGTTCCAATAATCAGTCTCTAGGCGTAAATAATAAATCCCCCCAATAACGAGACAGAAGCTCCGCATTGAGGGTCAAACAGGATCTGGCTTTACTGTGGGCTACCCGCCCGTATTTATGCAGGTCTCCCGCTTGGTGGATACTCCCCTAGGGGACCAAATGGGAGACTGTAATGACAGATAGACATGGGGACATTTCAGACATACAGATGTAAACTCTTCCCACAATGCAATATGGTTTCCTCCCCTCTGCCCTGGAGATAATTGAGAAGTAATTCAATTATCTCCAGGACAAAGACAAATCACCATCTTAAATAAAATGCCAGAAAACACACAAAAATATATAATTCTACAACTACCGAACATTTCTCATTCGTATCACACATCCCCAGATAGCCTGGATCTGAGGGCATATTATTAGCGAATAGCACTCAGATCCCACACACATAGTTCAATCACCATGGAGTCAAAGTTCTTACAGTCTTTCGGTATGCGATTGACTCCATGGGAAGGCTATCTGGGTTAAGGCTTTTCGTGTGATTCCAAATTCCCGAACGGCTGGTGTTCGCATGCTTTCGTCAATGGAGTAGGGCGACCCGTTGTTTCAGCGGTGTTCGGCAGAAAAAGTGTCCGTTTTTAGCTCCATGAAATCAGTGCCGAACACTGCTGGTCTTTCGTGTGTACGAACGACGGCCACCCTGAATTCGGTTTAATTGAGAAGTGTCTGCGGTTAACCACAATGTTCTAATTGGGATCAAGAGGTTAACCAGCAGCACACTTCTATCCTGGGTGGCCATCCTTTCGGTAGATTTGTTCGGTAAAAAAGAGTCATTCGTATGGCTGGGCTATAGAAACAGCCATTTACACGAAGGAGGGCAGAAATAAACGAATCCACCACCCGCAGCCTTCAATACTGACCTAAGACATAGGGGGAACTGGGATTGCCAAACCTGTACTTACACTATCTAGCAGCTCAGCTGACCCAAATTGTTCACTGGCACTCACCACCAGACAAAAGACGATGGGCTGACATAGAATCCCTAATGACCGGCATGGACCTCCCCCAATTCTACATTTGGGTTCCAAAAACCCAAAGGCATATATGAAGGACTTCTTGCCCAGCAATATTCAACTTGCTTCAAATATAGGATAACACTTGACACAAATACTCCCTAGGAGAGCTCCCCTCCCCGCTCACTCTAGTACTAAAAAAACTGAGTATTCCAGCCAGGTATGGAAGCTAGGGACTATAAGGGGATAGAAGCCACTCGACGCCAAAGGTATGTACACCTCTATATCAATAAGGAAGTGGTCACGTATGAGCACTTAAACAGGATAACTCCACTCCAGTCTAGAGACTATTTCTGATACATGCAAATATGTGATTTCGCAAAAAAAATTAAGAGATAGAGAAAGTGGCCACCAAACAGATTACCTTTTTTCAAACAAATGTGTTTTATAGAAACATCACAGACAAAATTAATTACACTTCTATATAGTCACCTTAGCTATGAATCCAATGAGTGGGGACCTCTCTGATACACAGAACAATGAGAAGCCGACCTGGGGAAGACTCTGGAAGGGATATACTGGCAGAAGATCTGGGAGGCCTGCACACTGGTGTCCATGAGTGTAACTCTCCAGGAGCAGTCTTATAAAATGTTATTTCGATGGTACACAACCCCAACGAAACAATGTCAAATGCAATTTATCCCCACTGATGCATGTTGGCATCAGTATGGTGATAAGGGAACCTACGTTCATGTATGGTGGACATGCCCAATAGTGGCTAACTTCTGGTGGAGGGTGGCAGACCTGGGATCCCAGATTATGCAAAGGAAACTAGACCTGGATCCATGGGCTTGCCTGCTCTCTAGACCTACTAAGGACCTCACCAGGCATGAGCAGAAACTTTTAAACATGATCTACCTAGGTGTTCGAGATGATCATGCCTGGAGTCACCTCTAATTGCACTAGTCATTAATAAAATCTGAGACAACTACCTCATGGATAAGTTTACTTCCAAAGTCAGAAACACTATCCCAACCTGTACATAAGTATGGGACCTATGGGAACAATTTGATCAGTGAGTTAGGAGTCAAACCATGTACCGCTGAGGGCGATACCAAAAGGTGAAATCGGATGCCTACCAAGACGGCGCAACGGTACATTTCAGTCCAGTCAGTGCGGCTACTTTTACTTATCTCTTCAATATCCTGTATCATACAACGTAGCAAAAGCACATTAGACCCCATGTAGGAGGAAGCGGCACCTCGACTCTCAGGGAATTTTTTGCCAAAACAGAGTTGCGGGCCGTTGGGTCCCACTGTCTGTAGACAGGTGGTTCTTGGATGTCCAGTCCACTGCCCAGCAGGATATATAACAGTTACATCTCTCACTATTACATATATTCCTTTCTATTTCTATCCCTACTTCCTACCTGTGACCTTAACCTATCAAATTAGAAAAACAGGGCAGTGGTGAGAGAGGAGAACAGCGAAGTTATGAGATATCAAACAAAGTGTTGCCTGCATGTAATAAAACAATGCCATTATATGTCAACTTTCCTTTCCTTTTTGCAATACAATGCAATGCAACACTGCTAGGGAAAAAATTTGGTTTGGAAATTCCGGTAAGTAAAAAAATGTGTCTGCTTCGGCAATTCAGATCAATGGCATTCAGTTCGGTTCAACACTTCGGCAATTCAGAATTTCGGTAAATCAGACCCTAACCCCTAACCCCTAATCCCTAACCCCTAGCCCCTAACCCCTAACCTTAACCCCTAACCTTAACCACTAACCCAGACCCCTAACCACTTGTTTTGCCACTTTTCATAAATCTGAAGCACTTCGGAAATTCTGCAAATTGGAACTTCGGCAATTCGAGTTGGTTTCGGCATTTCAGAAATTCGGCACTTCGGAAATTCGGCAATTTGAACTTCGGACTTTCGTAAGTAGAGTTGAGCAGACACCTGGTTGTTCGGGTTCGGCGGGTTCGGCCGAACTTTGAAAAAAAGTCCGGGTTCGGGCTTGACCCCAAACTTGACCGCGAACCCCATTGAAGTCAATGGGGACCCGAACTTTTGCCAACAAAAATGGCTCTAAAAGACTCCTGAAAAGGGCTAGAGGGCTGGAAAGTGAAGTAAAATGGGGGTAAGAGTAGGACAAGGGCCCTGCAAACAAATGTGGATAGGGAAATAACTTAAAAATAACATAAAATAAGCAGCCGCTTTGTAGATAACTCCTTAATTCACACGGTATTAGGGAACTATCTACCAAAAGACTGAAAGACCTAAATTGGTCACCTAACTTGGTCTTTCAGTCACATTTACTAATACTAAGTAAAGATTACTTAGTATTAGTAAATTCAGCTCCTACTCGCTATACCATGAGTAGGGTCGTGTCTAGTAAACAGTGAGCAGCCAGTGGCTGCTCTCTGTAAAAAACTACATAAAAACCTATTGCCCCCCCCCGTGCGATGGGTGGGGGCCCCAAATAAGAATGTGGAGGGGCGGACCTACTGTCCTACCCCCCGGCCCACACCCCTGCGCGGTGGGTGGGGGCCATAAATAAGAATTTTGAGGGGCCTACTGTCCTCACCCCCGGCCCCCACCCCTGCGCGGCGGGTGGTGGATCTAGATAACAATAAGGGGGGGACCTAATGTCCTCTCCCCCAGCCCCCACCCCTGCGCAGCCTGTGGGGGACCTAAATAACAATAAGGGGGGACCTACTGATCTCCCCCCGGCCCCCATCCTTGAGCGGTGGGTGGGGGTCATAAATAAAAATTGGGAGGGGGGACCTAATGTCCTCCCCCCGGTCCCCCACCCCTGATCGGCGGGTGGGACCTAATGTCCTCCCCCGGCCCCCACCCACGAGCGCATAAAAAAAATAATCCTTCTTCACCCATGGAGGGCTCCACGCAGACTGAGCTCTGAAGGGCAGAGGAAGGCTTATACAGCCTTGCCCCGTCCTGCAGTTAGGCTCAGAGCACTCTGATTGGTGGGTTTAAGCCATCCAATCAGAGTGCTCTGACAGGTAAATAAAGAGACTGACAGGTAAGTCTCTAGGTTTACCTGGCACAGCACTCTGATTGGTTGGCTTGAAATCCACCAATCAAAGTGCTCTGTGTCATTTTACACACCGTGGGAAAGTTCTTTGGAATTTTCCCACGCTGTGTATAATGACACAGAGCACTCTGATTGGTGGATTAATTAACCAATCAGAGTGTTATGAGTCAAATTACACAGCGTATACAGAGCACTCTGATTGGCTGGATTTCAAGCTAACCAATCAGAGTGCTCTGTGTCATTTTACACAGCGTGGGAAAATTCCAAAGAACTTTCCCACGCTGTGTAAAATGACACAGAGCACTCTGACTGGTGGATTTCAAGCCAACCAATCAGAGTGCTGTGACAGGTAAATGTAGAGACTTACCTGTCAGTCTCTTTATTTACCTGTCAGAGCACTTTAATTGGATGGCTTAAACCCACCAATCAGAGTGCTCTGAGCCTAATGTCAGGGCGGGGCAAGGCTTTATAAGCCTTCCCCTGCCCAGCAGAGCTCAGTCTGCACGGAGCCCTCCATGGGTTAGGAAGGATTTTTTTTTTTTGCGCTCGTTTTTTTCCCCCTTTTTTTAAAGTGCGTTGGCTATTCTGGATTTTTATTTGGCCTTTTTAGGAGCTGAAAAAAAGAAAATTTTAGAAGAAAGAAGACATCAAATGGTAAGTGTAGCGGAGAGGTAGTATAATCCACAGTATCTCTGCTGGGTAACAGGAACAGCATGAAATAATCCAAGCAAAATAAGTACAGCATACAGTAATCCCGGTAGCGTTGTATAAATCCTTTCTTCCCAAGAACTAGACGACACATAGGCTGGGAGTCAACTGAGCTTTTAATCACAGGTCACAGTATTTATGGGATTCCCCATGCAAGGGGTTTCCATACTGACATTACAGGGGTTGTACAGTAGGGGACTACATGGGGAACTTAACAACCTGGACATTTCTCCCATCATGCACCGCTGTACGAGAGGGATACTCCCACTAGAATATCCAGTCAAGTGGATTATCCCTCCGTGCAGCAGAACCGACATTTCACATAAAAATGTATAACTTTTGCATTATTCACCTTATTTTAACGAATGAACATTCGGTAGATAGCTGGGGTCTGAGCACACACTTCGTGCAATTACCGCTCAGATCCCAGCACAACTAACCAAACGCTGCACGAACCACATATTATTTTACATTCGTATTCAAAGTACCGATTGTCAATAGGGGAACAAACTACCGAAAGACCGGTGCTCCCGAATGGCCTGGAAGTCCAGCAGTATTCGTGCCGTCGAGCAGCCGATTTTAGTTCCAGGCGCTCGACAACCAAATACCGCTGGGCTAACAAAGGATCCAAGATGGCCGACCGCTGCGTGGTCGGTAGCCGAACGGCGGCCACCCTGAATCTCGATAATTACTGAATTAAACATTATTGCAATATGTAATGGGAGCCACACGACCTCCTGTGTGTGGTCTCCCATTCGGTAGTTAATTTGTTTCACGAACAAGGTTAAAATTCACTGTTCGTGAAACTACTGTATGAATGCTGGTGGCTTTCTTGCCTATACAGGTATTCACTTGGTTCTTACAGTCTTTAAAGGGATAGTAACACATACATTAAAATACAGTCTTAAGTGGCTAGTTTTGCCACAGTACGTCTATTTTTTATTTTTACAGGTATTTAGACAAGGGTCCCCCATCATTATTTTTAGGATGAGGGGGTAGGTATGGTTATTTTTTTGGGGTTGAGGGGAGTGATTAGGGGTTTGGGGACCCCTAATCACCTAGGTGGTGGGGGGAATTTTTATTTATGGCCCCCACCCACCGCTCAGGGGTGGGGGCCGGGGGGAAGACATTAGGTCCCCCCTTTAGTTTAAAAGCCCCCACTCGCGCGTCGTGGGTGGGGGCTCAGGAGGGGGGGTTTAACAGTGCTCACTGTTTAATAGACACGCCCCTACTCATGGTATAGCGAGTAGGGGCATAATTTACTAATACTAAGTAACCAGCTTCTATAGAAGCTGGGTCACATGCTGCACTGGCCAATCACAGCCATGCCATTAGTAGGCATGGCTGTGATGGCTTCTAAGGGCACACAAGTCAAACACTTGTTGATTGGCTGCCCTGCGGCCTTTCAAAATGCGTCATTAAATCGCCAAACTCCGAACTCCAACCCGAACATACAGTGATATGTCCGTGTTCGGGTCCGGGGTCCAAAAAACGTAATGTTCGGTACGAACCCGAACTTTTCAGTATGGGTTCGCTCAACTCTATTCGTAAGCATCCGAATGTCCGAATTTCACAAAATTCGTCTGAATTTACATTCGGAACGAAACAAATTGAACATGTCTAATACCTGCTGTATCCCTCTTCACTTGCCTGCCTTTTCAAAAATAAAGAATTTTAAATATAAAAAGATTAATGTGACAGAACCATCTGTCTGTTTACTGTGGTGGATTCGTCTGTTTCTGCCCCGTTCGTGTAAATGGCTGTTTCCTATAGCCCAGCCATACGAATGACTGTTTTTCCTGAACAAAACTACCGAACGGATGGCCACCCAGGAGAGAAGTGTGCTGCTGGTTAACCTATTGATCCCAATTAGAACGTTGTGGTTAACCGCAGACACTTCTCAATTAAACTGAATTCAGGGTGGTCGTTGTTCGTATGTCGACCACGAGGCAGCGGCCATTTTAAAACACGCGAAAGCCCAGCGGTGTTCGGCTCTATTTTCATGGAACTAAAAACTGACACTTTTTCTGCCGAACACCACTGAAACAACGGAACGCCTGGCTGCCTCCACGAAAGCGTACGCGCACCGGCCGTTCGGGAGTTTTGAAAACACGAAAGGACTTAACCCAGGTAGCCTTCCCATGGAGTCAATCGCATACCGAAAGACTGTAAGAACTTTGACTCCATGGCGATTGAACTGTGTGTGTGGGATCTGAGCGCTATTCGCTAATAATATGCACTCAGATCCAGGCTATCTGGGGATATGTGATGCGAATGGGAAATGTTCAGTTATTTTAAAGTTATGTATTTTTATGTATTTTCTAGTATTGTATTTAAGATGGCGATTTGTCTTTGTCCTGGAGATAATTGAATTACTTCTCAATTATCTCCAGGGCAGAGGGGAGGAAACCATATTGCATTGTGGGTAAAGGCTGTGACTGTATGTCTGGAATGTCTTCATGTCCATCTGTAATTCCAGTCTCCCATTTGGTCCCCTAGGGGAGTGTCCACCAAGTGGGAGACCTGCATAAATATGGGCTGGTAGCCCACAGTAAAGCCAGATCATGTTTGACCCTCAATGCGGAGCTTCTGTCTCGTTATTGGGGGGATTTCTTCTTTGCGTTTAGAGACTGCTGGATGGAACCGAAAGCCGCTTGGTGGATATCGTTGTTCGGCGGCTAGCAGCAGTTCGTGGATTTCCGTTCGGGAGTTTGGAGCCTTTCACGGATCCCGGTCGGGAGATTACCGCTTCCCCTGGTTATGGTTCGTGTATTACCATTGATGCGAACGGATTACTGAATTTGCGAAAGGGGAAGGTGAACTAAACAGCGGTTTCTCTTAAAGACACCAGGGGTGTCTTAACAATTAATAAAATATATAAACTATTGAGCACTGTTTAGAATTCAGGTGTAGGAAACCTTCAGCACTCCAGATGTTGTGGACTAAATCTCCCATAACGCTTTTACAGCCATAATGCTGGCAACGCATTAAATTTACATAGTGTAATACAGTAAAATTAGGACAAATGACTCTGGTAATTTACACTCACAAGTTGTAAAGTTATAGATTTGCTTTAAGGGTGCCTCCCCCAACAACAATGGGGGGGACTAAATCAGCATTTAGTGTCTTTTTCCTAAACATCCGTAACATTCAATCAACTCCTTTTTTGATGCCATTGGACAGAACTCTAGATCAAATTAAATTGCTTGTGCATTGTTTGTTTCATGTGTTTAGTGATTTGGTAATATAGCAATTTGAAGTTAACAGAATTTGGATGAACCACCAATCGTTCAAGGTCTCTGATTCCACACTTGTGCCATTACAATGGGAACCTATACCATTTGCTTATAAAACTTAACCCTCCCATAAGACAGTCCAGAACCGAAATGTTGGCAAGTTCTCTCTCATTGAGAGATACAGCAAATCTGGACGATCATTTCGGCATTCTTTGGGCCTCGTCAGAAAGGTGTAGCTGATCTCTTCTATGCACAGTGAGCATGAGGTCCACATCTGGATTAACCTTTTTGCTCAGGAATAACCATAGCAAGTTTCATTGCAACAAAAAAACAGAGAATATGAGAACTCAATTCTCTATTTGTAAAAGTATCTTATTGAGAGGCTTGTGAGGATCTGTAAAAAATCACTTATCACCTAATATTCCTGAATTTATCATGTTACACAAATGCCTTATGTTAAGACACCCCTGGCACAAAGGAGTGAAACCGCCGTTTAGTTAAGCTTCCCCTTTTGCAATAATGCAAGCTCCATTCGTATATACTTCCACCGTATGAACTGCAACCAGGGGAATGCGCCAATCTCCCGAACGGGACCCGTACGGATGCTCCAAACTCCCGAACAATAATCCACGAATCGCTGCTAACAGCCGAACAAATATATCCTCCAAGCGGCTTACATTTCCAGCAATCAGTCGCTAACCATGTGTAGTAAATCCCCCCAATAACGAGACCAAGCTCCGCATTGAGGGTAAAACATGAACTGGCTTTACTATGGGCTGCCCGCCTGTATTTATGCAGGTCTCCCATCTGGTGGACACTCCCCTAGGGGACCAAATGGGAGACTGTAATGACAGAAAGACATATGGCCCTTTAAGACATACAGGCACAAAATATTCCCATAATACATCCCGGTTTCCTCCCCTCTGCCCTGGAGATAATTGAGAAGTAATTCAATTATCTCCAGGACAGAGGCAAATCGCCATTTTAAATTAAACAGAAAAACCACATAAAAATAAATAATGATACAACTACCGAACATATTACATTCGTGCAACGTATCCCCAGATAGCCTGGATCTGAGTGCATATTCTTAGCAAATATTGCTCAGATCCCATACGCACAGTTCAATCGCCATGGAGTCAAAGCCCTTTACAGTCTTTCAGTATGCGATTGACTCCATGGGATGGCTATCTGGGTTAAGTCCATTCGTGTAATCCAAACTCCCGAACGGCCGGTGTTCACATGCCTTGTCGACTGAGAAGGGCGGTCTGTGGTTTCAGCGGTGTTCGGCAGAAAAAGTGTCAGTTTTTAGTTCCATAGAATCTTCGTGGAACACCGCTGGTCTTTCGCATGGTTTAAAATGGCCGCCGCCTCGTGGTCGACATACGAACGATGACCACCCTGCATTCGGTTATAATTAAGAGGTGTCTGCGGTTAACTACAACGTTCTAATTGGGATCAAGAGGTTAACCAGCAGCACACTTCTCTTGTGGTTGGCCGTCCATTCGGTAAGTTCATTCGGTAAAAAGTCAAACATACGAATAGGAGTATACGAACAGGCAATTCCACGAAAGGAAGGCAAACTAGACGAACCAGCAATAATAGTTATACAGATGGGTCTGTCACACCTTATAGTGGAACTTCTACTTCTACTAGATGACATCACAATCCGGTTTAGACAAGGCAAATTTAGAACAAAAAAAAATGCAAATCAAGAGTAACAGAAACATTATTTTATTTCTCTACATTCTTTATCTACTCTCTCTGAAAGTTGCAAAGGACCAAACTTATTGATTGACAGGGAGTTAAGATGGAGGCAGTCAGCTGGATGAGAAAGAATTGTGGATTTCTACATTCTTGTTTCAGCTCACAAATACATATTTGTTAAATGTAGGGATAAGTTAACATAACAATCATGGTGACAGTTCAACGTTGAAGACATTCATGGATGTTTTTACTTGGCCAATACGAGACAAGGATTTAGAAAATTTCAGACTATGATTCTCGACATAAAACAGAGCTTTACTAACAGGCAGATTTATCCAGACATCAAATGGGATGATGGTGGATTCAAAATGTTAACTAGAACATTCACTTTGATTCACTAACGTGTAAGACAATCTGATACTGAATAATCTATGATGTACTTTAAATATTTTTATAGCTTTTTAATAGTGTTTCACTGTTAGTCATGCTTCATTTTAGATCAATATATATATATATATATATTTTTTTTTTTTATTCATAAATTTATGCTCCAGTAGATCAACGTGTCTTCCAAAAGCTTTTACAACATTGCAATGCATGTGATTAATTATTGTTAACCAGTAATGCAATTAAAAAGCTGACTAAAAATATTTTTTACGGCAACGATAAATGGTCATTAAAAGAGATACACTGGGAAAATTGAGCAGTTTGACAATGAGTTGAAAAGTACAACAGTTTGGCTAATGTTGATGATATTTGCTTCCGCATGTAGATAGGAATTTCACGTGTGTAAGTGGTTATCCTGCTCTTAAAATAAATTGATAGACTTAAATTTATTATAAACATAATAGATGTGTATCTGTAAAATTAAAAAAAAAAATAATAATCTATCATATTTGTGAAACATTTTATTTTTATTTAGCATATTTACCTTGAGTTGCAAAACATTTTTCTTTGTATCTCAAAGACTTCAAAATATCTGTGAATTAAATATTTATCTTTAATTTGCATCTAAAAAAATAATGCTGGTGCAATTACTGTTGATGTTTCATATTACTGCATATATTTTATGATTAAGAGTGTAAAATTGAATTGTACTTGTTCTCCAAGATGTATTTGAAAATGAAAAAAGAAATGCAACATATTACTTATGATAAAACACTTTATGAATAAATAAAATAAGTAATTTACATTCTCTTTCATACCTATAATCTTCCTCCGAGTAGTAGCTTACATTTGGGATGAAATAAATCTTGATGAACACAATATATATATATATATATATATATATATATATATCAAGTGTAATCACATTTAGTTCACTGTCTAAATTGATCTTGAAAATGACCCTGTAAGGGTCAAAACGTTGTTCGGGACAGACAGTATTTTTTGCCAATAAAAAAGCACATTGGAAAGACCTTTGAGTGCACCTCTCTTTTCATATGTATTAAAGCCGTTTGGCCTGTAATTGTGGGAGGGGCTTAAGTTAACTCACTCCCCTATATAAGGTACACCCCTTACCTGACTCCTTACTGATCAAGGTCAGCTTCTGGATGACTCTCCCACCCGCTCCTCAATCATAACACTTTCTCTTTTTCTTTTCCTTTTCCTTTACTTTACTTTTCTACTCCTTGGTGGGCCCTCTTTATTTACAGGCCTACCGTATTGTCGGTCTAGGCACACCACAACCAACTTGCTCTTTTATACTATCCTAAGTTCTTACTTGAACCTTACTCCATATACGGCTATTTTTCCCCTTACACAAATATATATATTAGTAGTAATATTAAGCATAATATTGTTACAAGAGAGCTGCATATAAAGAGCAAAAGTTCTAAGAGTGGGGGAGTGACCACCAATGGCCAACAATGTCGAAAACAAAAAACAAAACTAGTCACAAGTATAATAGGACTATTGTGCTATACAGCATTTCTGATAAATCACCAGCATGAATCATTTTGGTGCATCTACTTGAAAAGATGGAAAATGGAGATGTTGATGTGTTAAAAGCCACCCTGTTGTGCATGGCAACCAGTTTGTGTGAAGTTATTTTGTAACCTGGTATAAATAATTTTATTTCTGTTTTACAACAAGTGTTACATGATCAAGGTCCAGAGACTCCATCCAGCAGGGATCATTCCTCGTTCAGCACTTTCTTCCATAAATGTTGAGAAGCGTTTGATTGGTCAAGCCCTGTGCTTGCTGAGCATGCATATAAGCATCTCATAGAAGGCAGTGAAACAACACCTGATGCATGATGTGGCAGGAATAAAAACAGGTGGCAACACCAATTAAGTCTCTATTTTTTTACTGCAGTTGAGAGAACCTGAATCTAAACACTATAGTTTTAGGAATATATGTTTCCCACCCAGTCTCCAAATATTAAGGAAAATGATATTTGGAGTAGAGTTGAGCGGACACCTGGATGTTCGGGTCTGGCGAGTTCAGCCGAACTTTGAAAAAAAGTCCGGGTTTGGGCTCGAACTTGACCCCGAACACGAACCCCTTTGAAGTCAATGGGGACCTGAACTTTTGGCCACAAAAATGGCTCTAAAAAACTCCTGGAAAGGGCTAGAGGGCTGCAAAAGGAAGTAAAATGGGGGTAAGAGTAGGACAAGTGCCCTGCAAACAAATATGGATAGGGAAATCACTTAAAAATAACCTAAAATAAGCAGTCGCTTAGTAGATAACTCCCTAATTCCCATGGTATTAGGGAGCTATATACCAAAAAGATGAAAGACATAAATTGGTCACCTAAATTGGTCTTTCAGCCACATTTACTATTACTAAGTATATAGTACTATACCGCGAGTAGAGGCGTGTCTAGTAAACAGTGAGCAGCCAGTGGCTGCTTACTGTAAAAAAAAACAAAAAAAACCTATTGCCCCCACCCCTGTGCGACGGGTGGGGGCCCTAAATAAGAATGTGGAGGGGGGGACAAAATGTCCTCCACCCCGGCCCCCAACCCCTGTGCGGCAGGTGGGGGCCCTAAATAACAATAAGGGGGGGACCTACTGTCCTCCTCCCCGGCCGCCACCCTGCGCGGTGGGTGAGGGCCATAAATAAAAATTGGGGGGGGACCTAATGTCCTCCCCCCCGGCCCCCACCCCTGAGCGGTGGGTGGGGGCCATGAATAAAAATTGGGGGGACTTATTGCCCCCTCGGCCCCCACCCCTGAGCGGTGGATGGGGACCCTAAATAACAATAAGGGGGTGACCTAATGTCCTCTCACCAGGCCTGTGCAGGGGTGGGGGCCCTAAATAACAATAAGGGTGGGGACCTAATGTCCTCCCCTTGGGCCCCACCCCTGCACCGTGGGTGGGGGCCCTAAATAACAATAAGGGGGAACTACTTTCCTCCCCCACACATGAACGGTGGGTGGGGGCCATAAATAAAAATTGGTGGGGGACCTAATGTCCTCCCCCCTGGCCCCCACCCCTGAGTGTTGGGTTGGGTCCATAAATAAAAATTGGGGGAGATCGATTGCCCCCCAGTCCCCCACCCTTGAGCGGTGGGTGGGTGCCCTAAATAACAATAAGGGGGGGACCTACTGTCCTCCCCCCGGCCCCCACCCTGCACGGCGGTGTGTGCCCTAAATAACAATAAGGGGGGACCTAATGTACTCCCCCTGGCCCCCACCCCAGCCCAGCGGGTGGGGGCCCTAAATAACAATAAATGGGGGCACCTGATGTGAATTTATTATAAAGTACAGTATCCTATTTTTCATGATTTTTCTTGAGATCTTATCCATCTATGAGAAGTCTGACACTTTTTGTAATTTGTGGATTTGAAAGAGCCCAGTAATGGGACACCTGTGACAGAATGACGTGCTGGAATCTAAGTTGGTAAAAATTTACTATAATTTTAATTTTGATATAATATGCAAAACAAAAAGGCCGCACTCATAAAGTGTAAGCTAAGACCAATTGATACAATATAAAAATACTAATTGGTCCTCCTAGCCAGGCAACTAAAATGCAGGGAAAGACCATAAACACGCGCCAGATGGGCAAATCCATGAATTGCCTGCACAAATAGAGGAAATATTCCAAAATTATTTCACTACTCTATACGACCACACTCCAAACACTAGAAAATGACCGGACACGACACAATGCTCGGTGGATGATTACCTCAATGCCATATCCCTGCCATCTCTAATACCAGAGGCGGCTAAACAGATAGATAGGCGATCCCATTACGACAGAGGAAATAATTAAAACCATTAAAACCCTCAAATCAAACAAGAGTCTGGGCCCAGATGGGTTCACGGGCCTATACTTCAAAACCTTCTCCACAAAACTACTCCCTTATCTCTGTGATTTATTTAACTCCATGCTACAAGGGGAATCCCTACCACCTAGCATACTCCAGGCGAATATCTGCCTCATTTCCAAACCCAATAAACCGCACACTGAACCGGGAAACTTCAGACCCATCTTGCTAGTAAACATCAATGTCAAGCTCTTCACGAAACTATTAGCAGAAAGACTTAACCCTCACCTGCCCAAGTTAATCCATCCTGACCAAGTGGGCTTCATATCATCTAGACAGGCATATGTCAACACATGATGAATCTTCAACCTCATATGGTTTGCTAACCATAGAAAGATACCCACCCTATTACTATCACTTGATGCTGAAAAGGCACTACTATGGCCCTCTCCATTTATAACTTATCAAAGATTCGGATTCCCACGGCCCTTCATCAACGTCCTTCCAGCCCTCTATTCCGCGCCGGCAGCCGATCTTCTCATCCCTAATGCCCACCCACCATTGTTCCAGATATTTAACTGCACAAGGCAGGGGTGCCGCCTCTTCCCTATCCTATTTGCGCTATCAATAGAACCTTTGCTAAAAACTCTTAGACTCAACCATTCAAGGACTGCGAGTACGAGGGAAAGAATACAAAATAGCGGCCTGCGCGGAAGACCTACTTTTAACCCTAATGAACCTGACTTAATCATTACCACCAGTACTCACCATGCTAAATGACAAAACAAAGGCCCTTCCAATCCACATCACGTCTGAGGCCATGTCCACCCTTAGGCATCCTACCCATTTCAATACAACCAATCTCACATCCACTATCTGGGCACAAATCTGCCAGCAGATACTAATACAATGAGCAAAGCAAGACATTGAATCCCTATACATATCTCTATAAAGGATTTCAAAACAATCCAGACCCAAATCGACAAATTAATTTGGGCAAACAATCGAGCTAGGATTAAAAAAGCCACAATGTACCTCTCTAATAGAGCAGGCGGATTGGGCTTACCCAACCTAATAAACTATTTTTACGCAGCACATCTAGCACAAATACAAACCTTATGTCACATTCTGTTCCTCGCTGCGGATCTTTCCTGCATTGGCTTCTCATATCCAGTACTCTTTTTGCTGTCCTTGCTTGGTTTTTCTGGTTTTCTAGTCTATGTCTGGTTTTCTTTGTTGCTGGGTTTCTGGGTTCAATTCTGTAATCCATACCTGGGTTTCCCAATCTCCAGGTTTCCTTTAAATGTTTGTTTTATGTTGCCACACCCGCTTGTTTCCACTTACCCTTTTGTTTCAGCTTGGACCTGCAGCAGTATTTCATCTCTCTGCCCTTTCTTGTGCTATTGTGGTTTAGTGTGGTTATTTTAGTATACATTAGGCAGTGTAGGACCTACCAGATATGGGGTACATTGGCGTTGTTGGCAGGCTTGTGCAATGTATGATCATATAATGTAACTATATCCCCATACTTTTCATAATTAGTGCTTAGCTATGTTTCCTCTTGTTTTACCTTGTATCTCTTGTCTTGTTTTACTTTGTCTTGTAATCCCAGTCCATGTACAGTCCTGTTCAGTCATGCCCATGTTATGTTCTTGTTTTCCTCATGTGTACATGTTTTAGGTTATGCTTTCTGTCCTGCTCTGGTTCTGGGTTCTCTTAGTTTTGTCTTGTGTTCATATATGGTGTCTTGCTCTCCTAGTTCTGCCTTGCTTCAGTACTGGATACATCCCTGCTGCAGAGCCTCCCTATTCAGCTCCTGGGAGGTCTGCTTAATTACCTGCTCCTAGTTCCTGTGATCCGCATAAGCTGAATCAGGGTTCTGGTATGCGGCTGCACAAATGCTGGTGCTCAACACCAGGGGGCTTGCGGTTACCCAGCACCAGACCCTGCTAATCCACCTCCACACTGTGACTACTACTCTCAATATCAGGCATAATGGGTCCCGGTCCACGCACCGCCGCCCGGACAGTGTCTGGGTCCCGGGCACCGGACCGCCACCCGTGACACATTAAACGCAAACCTTACAAACCTTACAGCATGATGTCTTCGAACGGAACTTTCACTCGCTTTACAGCTAGCTACCACGTCAAGCCTGACCCCAACTTCGATCGACCACGCCGGCACTTACTACCTCCATCACGATCTGGAAAAAACTAAAAGTCAAACACTCATTCATCTCCACCCCATCTCCCCTTACCCCAATACTGCGAAACAAACAATTTGCATCCAATTCAAAGATAATGATCTTCTTCGAATATATCAATTTGTTCAGGGCCAACAAATAATCCCCTTTACAGAACTACCGCACAAAACACCATTCACTTCTTTTAATTTCTTCCGATACATACAAATCAAGAGACAACTTTTGAAAATACATGCATACAATGCCTTGTACAAAGAGGCCAAATTTCCTCAATCTACATCCTCCTGACCCCACTAACCTATGTTTTGGCTTGGAACAGGACCCCTCAGATTGGGCAGCTATCTGGGAGGCTACGCCCATGGTCATGATCTGCATTAACCATAAGGAGCAAGCTTATAAAACGCTAATGCCTCACCCCCCCTTAAACTGAAGCAGATAGGCTGCACTATATCTGCCCTATGTTTGAAGGGCTAGAGCAACAAAGGTACATACTACAACTTATGGTGGGAATGCCACCAAATAGCACAACTGTGGGCAGAAATCTCGCAGTTAACTTCCAGAATTTTGCACACAGATATCCCAAGGGACCCCTGGACTTTGCTGCTTTCTAGACCAGTCCGAAATATCCACAGAGCACAAAATAAATGAATAGCTAAAATATCGATCGCAACTAAGAGGACCATAGCAGAACATTGGGGCGTCAACAGGATCCTGACTCTGGGGGAGGTGAAACAAAAAAACGAAGAAGCAAAGAAAATGGATGGGCTCTCAACCTTAATCCATGACACAAGCAAACACTTTGACAAAATTTGGGACTCAAATTTATTTGAGTTCACAGGGGGGCGGCCTTGAACTTTGCCCACTACTTCAAATCATTAATTTCCCCCTAGTCTCATTGCTCCTCTTCTTTACCTCTACCCCTTCACTGAATGAGGCACTACCCTACCAACAATTGAACCCAAAAACTTACCTTTGATATCCACCACCCGACCCATGAACAGGACCATGAACATACCACACCTCATATACGCACCAAAATGGTACGACTCCCAAACAGCACCTCATCAGAATGCGCAAACTACTCAGAAAAATTGACCAAACAGTAAAGAGAACAACAACCCATGAACCCGAACTCAAGGTCACACTCATGATCCTTAACCCCTAACACATTATTGCAAACCCCAATATTAGGGACCTTACAGAGGGACTATTACTCAAGTCATCCACTCTCACACAAACGCAACCAGAGAACAGTCATTACAGATACCAATTGGACAAAGCATAGCACTCCTGTCACTCTGTATATATTCACCCAAGTCCAATCATTTATGTTAACAAAGTTTTATGTTACTTTGTCTCAACGACAAGAAATACTGTATTGTAATGTATTAAGTTGTGTTTCACCCTCTGTCATGATACTGAGGTCATACCAACGACCAAAAAAACCTACAGTAGACTACAGTATATTGCTGACTAAATGCGTTAATGTATATTGTAATGTATGCAATGGTACACTTCTGTCATGACATGTCTCGGTATGTTTATACCGTTTTTTTTTTGTACAAGCCTTTAAAATGCAAAAATAAAAAATAAAAAAATAAAATACTCATCAGAACATTGCAAAACATCTCTAACACTTATAACATTAATAATGGATGCCTCAGAGGGTGGATTAATTAATTAGTAGGTTAGAACCAGCAAGCAGGGTTATATTGGCACTGTAGAAGACGTATCTAGCATGTAGATATATTTTATAATTAAATCCCCATTATTTTTGTCAAGAAAGGTGATCCAATTGAGTATATGTCTTAAACTAACTAATTTGGAGCCTATTTTTATACTTTTATCCACACTCTTTGTTTAAATAGCATTCCATCATTTAAGCAGACTACACAAAATAATATAAGGATTGAAAATGTTGACTTTGCTCATTTGCATATTCTGTAGATATTCTGGAAGTGATGTGGAAATTTAGTTATTCAGAGCTACTATCGGAATATTTAGAACATCATAGCCGAGACACCTCAAAATATTAGCATCTCATGTTTTGTTAAATATCTGTATACAGTATTTAAAATGTACATCAAAATGTACTCTTCTTAGGTGAAAAGAGGTTTACATTAAATCCATTACATTTCTCTTGAAATGCATATCCCACGTCTCTGTTTCATTAATTTCTTGTGACATGGCATGAACCATAACTCTGTAATGTACATTAATAGGTTCCGTTAGTCATCAATATCTAATTGGGAATTCGAAGGTATGAATTTGTCGCATTTCTGTTTTTGTTTTTTTTCTGTTTTTGTATTATTTACAAATGAGAGGGGTTTTCTGCTAACATTTTATCACTAGATAGTAAGATGAGGTAAGTTGACAAATTAATTAGCAAAATTTAGCTCCAAATAGATCCTTCTTAAATATTCTGCAACCAATTTGTATAGCTTGGCAATTATAGCCTAAATTTCGCAAATTACTTTCGCAAATTACTTTTGCAAATCACCAAACCTCTTTTAAGGTTACACATTTCACTTGCACATTCTGGTCTCAAAAAGTTAATTGTGATTTTTGTTAAAATTGTGTAAAGTTGCTGTGACAGAAAATGTATTGTTACATTTGTCCTTCTTGATCACCGCTCTGCACTTATGCAAAAAGGATGTTAGTAAATTCTACTCACAAAATATTACATTCCCTCTTCATCTGTGACCAGTTTACTACTAATTCACCAGCTCATCAATATTCATGGGGTATCTAACAAATAACGAAGATCAGTTATTTTTTTGTCTCTGTACTTTGCATTTTAATTTGATTGTTTTGATAATAGAGGTGAGTTGTGGTATGAATAAAAGGCTGATCCACCGTGCTTTGCAAAAGAATAATGTGCTAACATGTCCCCATTGTAAAGTAGTATTTCAGTGCATCTGAAAATGTGTACAGAATTATTACTAAAATTAAAAAAAAACCAAGAAATTATTTATTTTTGGGTGGGTTGATTTTTTTTTTTTGTGGACCAGCACATGCATGTAAAATACAGAGAAAACTCACTAATTAAATGTGGAAAGCTCACACAGTGAAGGGAAAAAATAAATAAAATGAATTACATAAAAAATCTTCAATAGAGTAGATTTAATATAGGACTCTTCCTTATATAAGAACGTAGCTGAGTATGTGTAAAGAGCATCACCTGACCAAAGTTCTAAAAGTGTAGAGCTAACCATAAAACTAATGAAATTTCCTTCTGATTTTTCCTACTTTTTCCTCCCTACTTTTCAAGCATTGCACAAGAATTGCTCTTGATACTTAAGCACCACTATTGAATGCAAAGAATAAAAATGTTTCAAAACTACATTTTTGGAATGAATTACAGGCCAAAAGTTCTATAGTAGTTTTAAGAAATGATTGTCATGTAATACAGTTGGAACTGTCACTTAACATGTTGGGAAGGAGAAGAAAAGACATTGTTGGGAAAAAACAAACATGTCTTACATGACAAACAGTCTGTGGAATGTGTTCAAAATGTCTGCTTTATGATTGTTCTCTTAATATAGGAACATACAGAAAGTTACCAGAAATAATTTAACACATATTCTGATAATTTATCTAACTCATGAAACAAGAAAATGCAATGGAGAAAAGGTAGAATTAGTGAAGAGAAATCGATAACCTTTAATAATTGTTAGTGTTTCTCTGCTGCTTTAAACAACAACCCTTAATTTCTCTGTGTCTGAGCTGTTCAGCTGCTTTTAACGATCAGCTCATTCATTACTGTTTCCGCGGTTACTCACCTGGTTGCTAGTGGCCAGCCCTGTTGCATAATCAGTACAGCCTATTTAAGCAGCAAGTCCCAGTACCTCCTTGCCCTTACGTGGTTTCCTGTTTCCTGTGTGTTCCTGGTTCCTGAGTTCCGGCCTGCTTCCTGACTCCGCTGCTCTTGGTTCTTCTGATTCCGGATATTCTGACTACCCGCTTTCTTGCCTGACCCCTGCTTGCCTCCTGGACTTTGCTTTTGGGTTCTTTAATTGTTTGCTATTTTTTAATAAAGGTGGTTTGCCTCTAGGTTCTGTCTCTGTCTGGTTCCTGGTGCCTAACAATAATGTTGGCCAAATGTTCAGATGGCTATATCCTCATTCTTGATTGGATGCAGAGAAAGTGTGACTTAAGTCACACTTAATCAATTACTGAACAATTTTACACATCTCCTGAAACAAAAAAAAATCACTTTGTGACAACTTAGATGAACCAATACGGTTCTCACCTTAAATGAAGTGCATTCATAATCCCAAAAGAAATATATGTTTTTTAAAAAGTCTTCCATGGCCGAGGGGGGGATAAAGAATGTTGTGTTCCTTGATGCCCCACCAATACTTTGTCAACATTATGGCTGTAAGAGCATTATAGGAGAAGTAGTCCACAACATCTGGTACGCCAAAATTTGCCTAAACCTGGAGGAATAGATGTCTGCACCATTTGCAAAAAATAATATTGCACAACGGGTCATGTTTTTCTTTTGAAATGTTTGAGTTAACATGTGAGTGACATTCTGTAGAGCGTTACTAGTTGCAACAATTCAAGCACTCTGCCAAGCTCTGCATGTCAGACATCCGATTACTCTGGCCCACCAATCAATACAGTTAATTTACTAAAGTCACTTTAGTGAATTCCACTCAATATTCACATCTAGTATAAAGAACCATTTCTAACAAACAAAACACTTCTCAGGTAAAATATTACATTTTCTGTTTATCTGTGAACAGTTTACCATTAATTCATCCGATCATCAATATTCATGTGCCATCAAGCAAAGAACGAATCTTCCTCCTTTCGATTGCATTTCCAATACTTGCATCAAGGAGGCTATTATGATTCATGCAACATTTCTGAAATTGTATTACATTTTAGAAGCACATTTCCACATGAACTGCTGCTGCTCACATAATCAGCTCTTTGAATACAACATTCCCATTAAAGACAAATTATGTTCAGTAGGAAACACAAAAGATTGTCCAGCATGTGGGGACACTTACGAATAAATATTTATGGTTTGTATGTGAATGTTCAGTTTTTGAAAGATTTTTCAAAGAAGATAACCCAGCAAGCGAGAGGGGGGTACAAACATGTTTTATCACTCATATCATGAAAATTTCAGTTCAAATTCCCAACAAACTCAGATTACATTTTTTTTTTTTTTTAACTGTGAGTGCTTGGATGCTTAGCAACACCCTCAATATATTTTTTTGCAAATGCATCAAGCCCATACATAGTAAATGGTTGTTTTCTTAAGATTTCTTTTTACAGATATATTTTTACATGCTGTGTTTCTAAACCTTTGCCGGTTTGAGCGATCCACATCTTTTATAATTTAGCTATTTCAAAATTGTTTATTACAGCATTAAATCCAGCATATTAATAATTATATTACTATTATGTGCTTTGTCTGAAATAATAAATAGTCTGATAATTTCCTGCACTAAAGGGAAAAAAAAGGAAAAAAAGTCCTGGTAATAACAAACAAAAATATGATTTTCAAGTCTTTTCCAATTCTAATGGTCCAGAACGGACCCTGCCTGTATATACCAGGGCTACATATTCCAATTAAGCAATTAGGAATAATGATTATCATTCAAATTGCAGTCACCTAGGCAGAGCAAATGGACCAGAAAGTATCTCTGCCATCTGTGTTGAACATTTGATCCATGCCCAGTCACAGCACTAAAATGTGCAGAAAGATCTATTCTTTTCGGGTGAAATCTCGAAGAAAGAAGGAGCAGCATGCAGGAAACATTGCAAGGGAGAAAAGGAAAGTAAACTCACCTTTTTAGCCTTGGCAGTGGAGACCCAGTCAACTAAACACATTTGTGTTCCTAATGCTATAGTGTTCCTTTAAAAAGTAGCAAAATATTATATTTACTTGTGAAAGTCTTATTATTAACACTACTGGTTGTGTCAAAAGTCAAGAACCACCCCAAAACCTGGCAGACACTTAATGTTAATGCATTCAAGATGACAACTTAGCAGTAGGGTAACATACAGTAAAGGGAAAAATAAAGTACACCCTCTTTGAATTTGAGTTTTACATATCATGATGTAATAACAATAATTGATTCCTTAGCAGGTCTTAAAATTAAGTAAAAATAACCTCAGATAAACAACAACACATGACATATTAAACCGTGTCATGATTTGTTTAACAAAAATAAAGCCAACATTTAGGAGCTATGCATGAAAAACTAAGTACACCCTTACTCATTTGATGGGAATTAAGAGGCTAAGTAGCAGACAGGTCCTGTTAGTCAAATGCCCCTCAGCAAGTGTGATCACCTCTATAAAAGCCAAAGTCTTAGCAGTTTGCTGGTCTGGAGCATTCAGGTGTAACACAATGCCAAGGAGGAAATACATCAGCAATGATCTTAGAGATGCAGTTGTTGCTGCCCATCAAACTGGTAAGGGTTATAAGGCCATTTTCAAATAATTTAAAGTCCATTATTCTACAGTGCGAAAGATTATTCAAAAGTGGAAAACATTCAAGACAGTTGCCAATCATTTCAGGCAAGGATGCCCCAGCAAATTCACCCCAAGGTCAAACAATGCAATGCAATGAGAAATTGTAACAAACCCAAGAGTTACATTTTAAGACTCTACAGGAATGAGTAAGTATGTTAAATGTTAAAGTTCATAACAGTAAAATTTGAAAAAAGACTGAACAAGTATGGTTTATTTGGAACGGTTACCAGGAGAAAGCCTAAAAAGAACATGGCAGCATGGCTTAGATTTGCAAAGTTGCATATGAACAAGTCACATGATTTCTGGAGATATTTGGTCATAATGCACAGCACCACATTTGATGAATACCAAACACAGCATATCAGCACAAAAACATTATACCAACTGTCAAGCAAAGTGATGAAGGGATGATGATTTGGACTTGTTTTGTAGCAACAGGACCTGGGAAGTCATTGAGTCGACCATTAAATACTATGTATATCAAAGTATTCTAGAGTAGAAGACCTGCTATTTTAAAACCTGCTAAAAAAAAAAAAACAGCTGATCATTACTTTGTCCTGATATGTAAAACTAGAGACATCGAAGAGGGTGTGTTTTCTTTTTCACATGACTGTACATCATAGGAACTGTGCTTTTTCATTTCAAGATGATTTGTAATGTAAAAAAGGCATCTTCCAGGTGTTTGTGTGGTAAGTCAGATGTTTACAAGGAATATACTAAGTGTCATACTGGATCGATACTACCTTCTAGGTCATAGGTTCCAAATTATGGATGCCGGTATGTTCATATCAAACCTTCATTTCATATATACATGGTATGGCATGTACATTCTCAAATAAAATAATAGGTAGGAAATGAGATAATGAGGATCAATGAATTGTATATTTAAAGTGAGCAACTAAATTGGAAAACATCTCAAGTCCAGCTGTTTGTAATGGCCAAATAAATATGATGTAGAGCCTGCTGCACCACTGCATTGTAATATCACTTTAGTTCTGCTTCATTGACCCTACTACTGCAAAGCTCTGTTACTTCTGCAGCAGCAATGTATAGAAGACTTCTTCCTGCAATTCCCTGTAAACCCTACTGTAGAAGTGACTTGTGGACCAACTGCAACAATGTCAAAATAAATATTTTGTAGACCCTGCTGAAGCAACGCATTCTAACAGTGCTACATCGATGCTTTATAGATCTTCAGCAAGATCTTATTGTTTCTACGGCAGCAATGCACAATAGACTAACGCTATGTCGTATTACTTGTCTTGTAGATCGCAGTGAAAAATTTTTTGTAGGTTCATTGAAACAATGCTTTATAGTTCCACTGCTACAATGCTTTGTAAGTACAACGGCAGCAATGCATTAGCGATCCCACTACAGCAATGGCTAGTGAGTCAAGGTGCAGCAATGCCTTTCGATTATATTCCATTAAATCATTCAGACCACAGTGCAGAAGAGAACTGTTGGATCCAGCGACAATGGTAGAGCTGAATAATTTCACAATTTCTACTTGTTTGGATATTTTAGTTTAGAAATTTTTTCAAAACAATGTAATATCTATGAGAAATTCTACCATGATTTATTGAGCACACATTTTTTAAATTTCTTACATAGAGGAAGTTAAGTACTTGCAAAAGCACATGCAGCCCCTCTATGTACTAATACTAGCCTCAAAATGGTACATAAATAGTATATATCCCACATGACCTGTCTTCTGTGCTCTGAGCTGTATAACTTGAGATTTGCTATGTCCATTTGCAGGTAACAAGTTGGAAAGCAACATGAAATGAAATCTTCAAATCAATCTAATGTTTTTGAGCCTATTGGTACTTTACCACAACTATTTTTAGAGAATAAAACCCCCAGTATTTGTTATTAGTCCTATAGCAATTTTTAGTATCATGAGGATGATGCGATCACATCACACATTCAGTGCAAGCAATGGACCTGTGAACAATAAAATGCTTTTATGGATTGAATAAATCCATAGGACATTTAAAGGACACGGGCACAAGGCTTAGATGCTCATTACCCTGCATCTTAATAAATCTACACCCTTGGATGAAAATATAAAACGCTGTTATGTTTAAGTTTGTAATTATATTCCAGAAAAAAACACTAAACCAGGTAATTATAAGAACTGTAAGTAGAAAAGCTTATTATTTGATTCAATGCCTAGATTATTTTTCCTTTTCCCTGTGACTTAACACACAAAATTGTTATAAATAATTGTTTTTTAGCATTGTTTATTACTTACTGTAAGGGTAAGCCATAAATAATTTATTATTATACATTCCCCAAAAGTCTGGATGTGTTTCTGGTTGTTGACAGCCTCGATATCACAAAGGGAGTCAGCTTGGGTTATTTTTCACCTATGTAACACAAACCTTATTAGAAGTTGATAGGAAAATAAAAACATTTTAATATTAAAAATCAGATATTCCGGTTGTACCAAAGCTGTGCTGTTTGTTCTTGGCTGATACCAGGAGTTATAAAACACTTAATTGCTCTGGAGCCACCACACAATATGAGTGGTCAGCAAGCAGCTGGATCTGGCAGTGTTTGTAGTCAGATATGTTTAAAGAGGTGACCATATCCTCGGGGCAACAATACTGTTCTGTTCAGCTAGAGATACATAAGCATTCCGAGATTTACCAGCAGAGAATGTTTTTAAAATTAAGGAATGCCAGATGCAGAGATTTACTCCAAATACAAACATACTCAAAAATCAGACAATTCTCTCCAGTGGTTTAAAAGTTAGGTGGAAGTCCTTTTTGACTGACCGCAAGCATGGCTTTCCTGCCCAAAACAGTTCCATATATTTGGGCTGTGCCGGTCGGTCAATTTTCTCCTTTATCCTGGAGATAATTGGCTTAAGTAACTGTAGTAAACTCAATTATCTCCAGGTACAGAAAATATCACTAAGTCACAACTGCAACAAAACACATTAAAATACATAACTAATATTCTATAGAACTGAACCCCTCACAATAGCCAAACAGAGCTCAGATCCCACGAACACAGTCAAATCGCCATGGGGTTAAACAATAGCTAGGGCTGATGAGAGACCACGGAGGGACAAAGCAGCCAGTTCCAACTGGTCTGGCAGTGTCCCTGGGACAACGCCCTGCTGGAGAACAATGGGACCGGAAACGGGGGAGGGGAAGAGGCACACCTTCTCATGGATTCAAATGGGCAGAAAAAGTGTCCCAAACAGACTTTTTAAATGGCAATATTTCCCAGGGGCTAGAGTCACAAGGCAAGAGGCTGGCAAGCAGGCCTCTCCAAGACCCAGTGGCGAGGTTACTTTCACCACAAACCTTTAGTTCACATTCCTATCATCAAACCAACATTGATCAAACCCACAAAACCTTATGCCATCATTCCACAATTTTATCACACTCTATACATCATCGCACTGCACTTTGAAACCACTCCATCAATACAGCCTCCCTGATACACTACTTCTTTACCATTCAATTGTACCATTAAATCACCATCCACAGTACCACTAACTAATTACACCACCACTGCAGTCATCCCTCTATTTTTCTATCATAATCCCCAGCATTACACCACAACCATGCCACTTCTGATATCCATCTAGACTAAATATAACTGTAAGTAAGAATAGGATTGATAAAAAAAAAAAAAAATTTATAAACCATTACATAGAACATAAATACAATGCTCACAAAATGTATTAGTGGCTATCACATCTGCAATTGTATCTAATGGAATAGTTCAGTTTAAAGAAATCAATAAAATAGAGTAGAGTGGATAAATGACTGAATGTGTGCAAACCTTTCATCTTTTTTCAGCAATGAACATTCTACTTGTGTCTTGAATTTATTCTGCAATCTTAATCTGTAAATAGAGTTGTTCAAATAATTTAGCACCAAAATCAATAGCTAAAAACAACGCTCAATTGCCAGTACTCTATATATAATAAAAAGTAATTGACAAATGTAGGGAAATAATCAATCACAGTGTTATCAATAAATTTTTTTACCATTTTGTAAAGCTTAAAGGTACACACCAGAAACCAACACAACTTTGATATATTTTATAGTATTTGGAACCTAACACCAATAATATCAAGGAGGATTTAGTGTTCCTCCTGGCCCCAATCGAGGGGGCCATGGGTGGAGGCCCAATATTAATTATAAAGGGTGAGCCTAGTGGCCCTCACTAGCCCCACTAAAAAGCAAGGAATTGATGATTTGCAGCTGTGAATCCTGTCGGATGCATTTAGTTTGCCTTCAGCTGCCATTAAGTCATTGATAAATCTTTAACTCCTCTGCTTTATACAGATATTTCAGATTTTTCAAATGATTCTGAATGAATATTACAAAATCGGTCAGACTGTACAAATCCTGATAACATTTCCTTTATCTGTGAATCTGCAAATTGCCAAAGCGATTAGAATTTGGTCATTTTGGACAAAATGGGATGTTTAGTGAATAACCCTGTAGGTGTTATGAAAGCTGTCTGTTTATAATTGTGACTAGACTTGAGCATTATTATTATTATGATATTTATAGAGTGCCGTCAAATTCCGCAGCGCTTTACAATGGGTGGACGAACAGACATGTAGTTGTAACCAGACAAGTTGGACACACAGGAACAGAGGGGTTGAGGGCCCTGCTCAATGAGCTTACATGCTAGAGGGAGTGGGGTAAAATGGCACAAAAAGATAAGGATAGTATTAGACTAGTGACAGTTGCAGAAGAGGAATCAGTCAGGAGCTAGTAACAGTTTAATTGATACGCTTTTATGAAGAAGTGGGTTTTTAACAATTTTTTGAAGGAGTGGAGACTGGGTGAGCATCTAACGGAGGAGGGAAACGAGTTCCACAGGAATGGTGCAGCCCTCGAGAAATCTTGATGGCGAGCATCAGAGGTGGGAGTACGGACAGAAGATAGACGTAAGTCTTCAGCAGATCGTAAGGGCCTAGATGGGACATACTTGTGTATAAGGGAGGATAGATAGGTGGGAGCAGCATTATGTAGCGAATTGAAAGCAAGAACCAGAATTTTAAATTGAGCTCTATATTTTATATGAAGCCAATGTAGGGACTGACAGAAGGGTGAGGCACGGGAGGTGCGGGCGGACAGGAAGATGAGCCTCGCTGCCGCATTCATTATGGACAGTAACGGCGCAAGTTGGGAGAATGTAAGACCACTGAGAAGCGGATTACAGTAGTCAAGGCGAGAAAGGACAGTGGAATGGACCAACACCTTAGTCGCATCTGGCGTTAAGTAGGGGCGGATGCGCACAATGGTTTTGAGATGGAAATTACAGGATTTGGCGATAGATTGAACATGAGGCTTGAAGGAGAGGTCGGAGTCAAAGAGAACACCTAGGCAGCGAGACTGCGTGGTGGAGCTGATGGTAGCATCATTGACTTGGAGGGAGACAGACACAGGAGTAACAACACTTGAGGTAGGAAAAACCAGAATTTCAGTTTTGGTCAAATTTAGTTTAAGGAAGTGGGCAGCTATCCAGTTAGAGACAGCAGAGAGGCAGTCAGAGACACTAGTCAAGAGGGACGAGGAGAGATCAGGAGAGGAAAGGTAGATTTGCGTGTCATCTGCATAGAAATGATATTGGAAGCCAAAGGAGCTAATGCGTTTACCAACGGAGGCAGTATAGATGGAGAACAGTAGGGGACCAAGGACTGAACCTTGGGGGACACCAACAGAGAGGAGTTGGGGAGAAGAAGCAGAGCCAGAGAAAGAAACACTGAAAGAGCGCTGGGAGAGGTAGGAGGAGCACCAGGAGAAAGCAATATCTTGTAGACCGATATTGCGGAGCATGAGAAGAAGCTGTTGATGATCAACAGTGTCAAAAGCCGCAGGCAGGTCAAGGAGAATAGGATAGAGTAGTGACCACGAGATTTTGCAGCAAGTAGATCATTGGATACTTTGGTCAGTGCCGTTTCCACAGAGTGCTTAGCGCGGAAACCAGACTGAAGCGGGTCCAGCATTCAGTTTCATCAGTGAGATTCAGCCGTATTTAGGTCGATCGGTTGTTTTGGGCGAATCCGTATCATTAAAGCACTGTATGGAAATAGAACTGATCAAAGGATTAACCTATGTTCGAATATGTTAGTACACTTCTAGATCATGGTCTCCTCCCATGGCTCCAAAAAAAGAAATTCTTAATGGGAAATAGATGATTAATGGCTAGGCAACAGCCACTAAATGTTGATATTATTTACAGATCATGTGAAAAGTGACCAATTGACAGAAAGAAAGAGCAGTTTAAAGACGATATTTATATATTATATATTTAAAAATAATACATAATATATAAACATATAAATATAGATGTTTTGTCTATTGCTCCTCCAATATTTCCCTTGGTTTGTCCAAATGTTTTCCCAGATAGTTTTTCATTAACGATGTTCTGTGAAATCGAACTATCACATGAACGAGCATCAGACGTAACAAACATAATTTTAAATAAAATAAAAAAATTATTTGGGCAAACTTAAAAATACCACCATACATAAGTCTAATTGTGAATTCAATAGAAGGAATGTATGAATACCATTGAAGTGGTAGACCTCCCTGCCTCTGGATTATTATTTGAGACTATTTAATCTGTTTGTTCGCCAGTCCCCGGTTGTTCGTGTGTTTCCTGTTTGCATTCCCTAAAAGACAAGCTAACTACCGAATGGCAGGCCACCCACCCAGCACAGAAGTGTGTTGCTCGCTAACCTTTCTGACCTTATTAACATTGTGGTTAACCGCAGCCACTTCCAACTCCCAAACGGTCGGCTGGGTGGTCGTCGTTCGTATGAACAAACACGTGCCGGTGGCCATCTTGGACAGTCAAACGCCCAGTGGTGTTCATCATCAACCACATGGAACTAATTTCGGACACTGTTTCCCACGAACACTGCTGAGATCACCAACCATACATTTCTTTGTTCCAGTTCATACGAACGCCGTGCCGTTCAGTATATTGACAATTCATGAACAGAACTGTCCCAGATAGCTAGACCCATGGAGCTCATTCTTTAGCTCCATGGCGATTTGACTATATGTATGGGATCTGAGCTCTGTTCTGTTATATTGAGCGCTCAGATCCCAGCTATGGGGGTTCTGTTTGGTGAAATAGGAATTATTTATTTTTATGTGTTTTTACTGTTATTGTAAAATGGGAATATTCTCTATCCGTGGAGGTAATTGAGTTACTTCAGGCACTTAACCCTATTCTCTCCAGGATAGAGAGGAGGAGTTACACTGTTTGTGTGGGAGTGTTTTCATACTGTAACCGCATATGATTGGTTACTGTAAAAATGTTTCAGTCTTCCACAAGGTCCCTATGGGAGTGTCCCTTGCTGGAAGAACTGCATAAAAGGCCAGCATATGGCCACCATTAAACAGATCCTGTTGACCCTCAACACAGAGACTCGTCTCGTGCTTGGGGGGGTATTTCGTATGATTCCTGTTCGGCACTTAGGAGTGTTCGGTAGCTGACTTTGTATTCAGGGAAAAGAACAACCTTGGCAGAGTTAACCCCTTCTCCCACCCAGGGTGCCGTTACAATTGACATAACTATTTTATTGAAAAAAGCAGTTCCTTTCATTCATACCCACATTTTACCAGTCTGGCATAAGTGCAATGGGTATCACTTTTATGGCTGTTTCAATGTCTTCCTTTAATGGTTTTTGAGAGGAATGTTAGCATAGGACAAGTTTTACATGTTTGTCCCTTCTTAGTGCTCTATTAAACTCTGCTTTGATTTAATGATTTATTGGTATCCAGTTTGAGAACAGTGGTCTAAGCTGTCAGCAACTAGACAAGTTATCTGAAAGATGTTCCACTGAGAACAAACAATGTGAAATACTGTAGTTTACTCTGTGGGAGATGATTCCTTACATCATCTAGTCTCAATTATCTTGCTGATACTAAAGCCTGTCATGCTGTCAGCAGACACTTTTACCATCAATCAACGGGGGGTGGCATCACCCATACAACCTCAGGAATAGCCTTACCAAGAAATGTAACATAAAAAAATTGTTTTCAAAAATTTGTAAAAAGAAAAGGAAGAGGACAAACCAATGTGTAGTCTTTAAAAACAAGAGTTCTATGGAATGTTGATCACCAGTTTGGTTCATATGCCTGAGAAAGCATTTTGACACAAACAAAACAATTGATTTGGAATTTTCTTTCTACCTCTGCCATATACTTGTCTATATTTAGCAAGTTGGTTATAAAGTTACCAGAGCTTTAGTTAGTGAATAAATCTTGTTCTACATCATAAACATTGTATAACCATGCTGAAGTCCTACGTTTGTCTTCCCAGTAAACTTGTTCACCCCCAATAAATCCTAGCCCATACCTCACCTCTACCTGATAACCAGTTGATAACGTGAATCGTCCTCTGTGGCTCGATTTGTACTACAACTTTATTTCTTATCAATAAGTATAACTGTTTTGTATGAATTGGATCTGTTGATGAAAAAAAACTAAAGGGGATTGACATGTTAATTTGTTTGCATATGTAAAGATGTCTGAGGCGAGCTAGTAACCAGGAGCTGAAGGAAGAAAAATTAGCCTGCGATTTATTAATAAGTTGATACACTTTCCAATTGGAATTTGGGGTTTTCAGTTTTGAAACTGTGGGAAAGAATTATGATAGAAAATTCCATAGGTGTTTGGTAGCCCCTGAAAGCAGAAAATTAGACTCAAAAGGGTCGGCGACACTTTGATAAATCTCCCCCCATTGTTTACTTTCTCCCCTACTCTGTCTGCTTTCTCTAGATGACTGCTGGGTGCAAAGGACAAAGCTTGGAACTATGATTAACACATATCAAAAATGGTGGTATACAGTTGCAGAATAAACAGGTCTTAATTGCTACATTTAATTTTATTTTTCAAGGCTCATAAATATATAGTGGGTCAAGTAAGTGACAGCACTTTTTTAAGAAGTCCTGTACGGGAAACATCTGAGTACAAGTTGAATTGAAGAGGACTGGGTGTCTCACGCGGGAAGATACTGTAATTTATAGAGATTGGAGTTAACAAATATATTGTTATTTCTAATCAAGAGGTTCATTTTAATATAAACCTTTGGATTTGAAACTATTGTACAATTTAAGGGTTGTTATTTTAACTATGTTGTATAACTTGTAATGACCATATTTCTGTGTATGTTTTATAATGTCCCATTTTTTTATACATATTTATATTGCTGTGGATAGAGAAAATTTCCCCTTTTCCCTTTTTATTCTGTATCCTTTTCCGTAGTTGATTCCCAAAGTGATTTGAAAATATGTCACTTTCCACTATGGTGATAGAGAACAAGAGATACATTTAACTCTGGCAACTGAGTAGTAGTTCTCCAATTGACAAACACAGGAATTTGCTATTTATTTACCTGAGATATGAAAATCTTGTATAAACAAGTCTAAATGTTTCATAGGTATCTGGATGGTGTTTGATGTTTGACTTACTCTGTCGTATTATTGGATGAAACAATAAGACATGTAACAGAAAACAGTGCAGATATTTCATAATTTACATGAAATATAATGGGAGCTGGGTTAAAATATTTAATATTAAATGGCTCTGTCTCCCAAAACACCTGGGAGCACAATGCCATCTTCAATCCTGACCATTGCAGTTAAATCTAATTCTAATTTAAGATTCGCTGGCTCCCTGTACCTGTAGCCAGAGGGTCAGATCTTGTATCTAATAGAACGATTCCGCAGTCAGGTGAAAACTGTATTAGTGGCTATCATTTCTTCTTGTTGTTTTTAGACATTCTCAGTTTTTTTGTTGTTGTTATTTACGTGTTATTAAGTTCTTTACTTTCTTTTTCTTTCTAGATTTAAGTCATTTAGAATTCTGTGCGGTGTCCCTGAAATTCTCACCCCCTACAAGACAAATAATCTAGTAGCCAAATGCCAAGAGGACAGACACCAAAGAATAACCAATGACTTATTTATATTTCTCAACCATCGAATTCACATTTTTATTCACTGACAATTACCCCTTTAATACCTTGGAGCAATGTGTATACTGACAAACATGAAATTTGCAATTTCAAAACTATTTCAAGATACCACTGGGATCTTCCCCACACAAAATGAATGCCAATATCTATAGCTGTCTATAGCAATGCTGTATGTATATTATACCTACACAAACAGATATTGGTTTTAAAACTAAGTAGGATAAGATCCCAGTGGTATTATATGTGTATGCGTGTGCTGCAACTGAAAGAAAGTAACTCATTGGCAAATTAAACGTCAATGAGCCTTTGCGCCCCTGAGCACACTCCACTCACTAGGGATGATTAACCCCATCACTGCTGAGTGCTGTTTGTTAAAAAAAATCCTTCACTGCATGTATGTACGTGTGCGTGAAGTGACACTTTAAATGTAATAATATGAAGTGAAAAATCTAATTAATTAAAAATAATCTAAGCCAAGCGTTAAATGTCTAATATTACTCTGACTCCCTTCTGCTTGTCTTGTAACTTGCACTTGCATTAATAAAAAACAGATTGACAAAAAAAAATTAAACAAAGTAACACAGCATTACATTGTCTGGAATTCATAGGGATCCTTATATTTATGTTGTTGTTGGTATTTTGGAAATGCTGGTATGTAAGGGTCTGAATGACAGTAGGATCTGTATAATCAATTGTGCTTTAGAGTCTTTATGCTAAAAGTAGTGGTATGTTGAGTGGTCTTTATGCAAGAACTGGCAGTGTGTAGGGGCTGTGTGCAGGAAGTGACAGTGTGTAGGAGCCGTGTGCAGGAAGTAGCAGTGTGCAGGAAGTGGCAGTGTGTAGGGTGTACAATAGGTTACATAGAGCACTATAGCACAAGGCAGGGTGGGGTCAGACAATAGCAAGGGCTGATGGGAGATTAAGGAGGGACAAAGCAGCCAGTTTAAACTGGTCTGGCAGTGTTCCTGGGAATGCCCTACTGTGGAAACAATAGGTCAGGAAAAAGGGGGTGGGGAAGAGGCACATTTTCCCATGGAAGTCACTTTTTAACATGTCTTTTTGCAGGGCCTATAGTCTTTGGGCAGGAGGCTGGCAAACAGGCCCCTCCAAAAACCAGTGGCGAGGTCATTTTTGCCACAAGTAGTGTTCTTTTGCTAGAAGTGGTGGATATAATCTTGGTGTACATGTGCAGTGCTACACTGGTAGCAAAGGTCTATAAAGATCTCTTTGTCTGTGGTTAAGATGTTGCTAAACTTGAAGCTTGATTGTCAGATTTGAATTACTTTCATTCAGATTGTGGTCTGCTAAAAATACCAGTCGGTCAGTGTCTATGGTTTCACAAGTGCTTTGAAATATGGTTAAGGGTTATAGATGTAAATGCAGATATAAGCAAACACAGTTTTGCATGCATGTAACCAATCAATGTGACATTGCTAAGATGCTGACATGCAGCAGTTATAACAAAGCCAATGTGACTGAACATAAATCACATTGCTGTGTCTGCTGGGAACATGATTTGAACGATTTGATCTGACAGATTATGGCGAAGATGAAATATGATGGGCCGGCTGTGAATGTCCCAGAGATTTGAAGCTAACACAATATTGAATCTGATAGAGATAGATAGAAAGGCATGGATAAACAGAACAAAAATGTCTCCTAAAATGTCTCTGCCCGTCTGATCTTCACAGCAAAATGAACTGAGTTTTTGTGAAAATATTTCAGCAAGCGTTGGCAAATTAGGATATATCTTCTCTAAATGATTATTTTAATCTTAGGTATGTCCTAACATACAGTTATTAACTCATTTTGACTTAAGTTCATCTATAAACTTCCTCATCTTTGGACAGTTGAGGAGGCTGTCGCAATTGATTCTTCTCTTCTTCCTGACTCTAACTCTCATTTTGTTGTTCTTCTTCTTCTCTTCTTTTCTCTTCTATTTGTCCTAAGATACATAAGGAAAAGTATGGACTACTTTGCCTTGTTCATTTTTCCTATGCCCATAGAATTTGGATGGAGCTACTGCCATCAAGTTTTGTCATTTCCCCAAGTCATTACTAGGTAAAATATAAAAAGACATGGTCTGTGTAGGCCCCACTCGCCTCATGGGATCTTCCATTTATTATGGTTTTGATAAAGGCATCTTAAAAAGTCACTGAACACTTCATATTAATCTTCCCTCACGGTCTACATTCATACCCCCAATCTATATGAGACACTGAGGTCTGCCATAGGCAGAAGACTTATAAATGTTCCTTCTGGTGGTGAAGTACTAAGAGATTACAATTTAAAGTCTAAGGGAAGAGCACATGAAATACTCTGCATGAAAAGAGTGGTAGATATCTAGAATAATGTTTCAGTAAATGAATGATTAGACAGTGAAGGAACTGAAGGAACAGTAAGGAAAAGGAAGAAATCTTGGGATGTGTATGAAGCTAACAGTAAAAAAATTAAATAATTTTTTGAATGTGTATAAGGCTGAAAGGCAAGCTATCTGACAAAGTCTTGTGATGTATACGAGATTAACACACTAAAGGAAGTAAAAAAAAATGCTGAGGATTGGTGTAAATTTAGAACAGTAAAGGAATTAAAGAATGCTGAGGATGTGTATAAGATCAGAACAGTAAAGGAATTAACCCCTTCAGCATTTTTGCATTGCCGACCGGTGACGGTCCTGAACCGTCCTAATGGTCCAATGTACTTACCCAATCGCCGTCGTTCCCCCAGCAGCAATCGGTGTTGCTCCCATTGTGGGGACACTGCCTGCAGCCCAGACAGTCTCCCCATGGTGATTTAGGACCCCTGGGGCCATGTGATCGCTCAACTTTTAAGTAAAAGTCAAAAAACTTATTTTTTAAAATTTTTCAGCATATTTTTTTAAATGTTTTTTAAATTAAAT
Source organism: Pelobates cultripes (assembly GCA_933207985.1). Taxonomy (NCBI): domain Eukaryota; kingdom Metazoa; phylum Chordata; class Amphibia; order Anura; family Pelobatidae; genus Pelobates; species Pelobates cultripes. The sequence continues at coordinate 93,213,596 of OW240922.1, read as the reverse complement.
TACGTGAGATTATATGAATAATGGTATGTAAAGAAAGCCCCTTTTGTCCTGAAAAAAAACAATGTATAATATTTATGGGAACAGTAAATGAGAGAGCGGAAAATTACAGCTAAACACAAACACCACAAAAGTGTAAAAAGAGGCCTGGTCGCAAATGTACAACATCGCAAAAACAGTCCAGTCCTTAAGGGGTTAAAGAATGCTTAGGATGTGTATACGGCTAATGCAGTAAAGAAAGTAAAGAATGTTCAGGGTGTTTATAAGGCTAATACAGGAAAACAATGAAACAAAACATGCAATGTGTATAAACGTAACTCATTAAACAAACTGAACAATACCTGGGATATATAAGGGTAACACAATAATGGAACTGAGGAATGTGTGTAATGCGGATCCAGTAAAATAATACAAGAATGATTTTGATGTGTATAAAACTGAGCAAGCAAAGGAATTCAAAATACTGGCATGTGTATAAGACTGAAGCAGTAAGGAAAGGCTGACAAACAAGGAATGCACTGAATATGTGTAAGGCTCATTCACTAATACAATGAAGAAGAAAACATTTAGGGTAAATGTAATATTACTCAAAAATACAAATACAGTTCAAAATCAGGTCAGAATTTACAGACTTTCAGCTGTTAGCAATGAACAAATTAAACAAAAGCAATTGAAATTGCTCAGCACAAAACATTTTTCAAGTGGTATCCCCAAATTCAACTGAAAATGCAACTTATAATGACTTCTCCAATCTCAAAACTATTTAATCGCTTCATGGCAAGCATGTTTAGTACTTAGAAGAGCAAGCTTCTGGCAGCATTCCTGAAGAATCATCGCCCATTGCTCATGAGCAATGGCCTCTAGTTTAGTCATATTCTTGGGTTTGCATGTTGCAACTGCCTTCTTCAAATACAACCAGAGATATTCTATGGAGTTCAAGTCAGGTGACTGTGATGGCCACTGTAGAATTTTCCAGGACTTCTTCTGTAATGAAGCCTTGGCGGAATTTGAGGTTTGCTTGGGATCATTGTCTTGTTGTAATGTCCAATGACGTCCAAGCTTCATTGGGCCGAAAAGTTCCAGTTGTGTTTCATTGCTCCACAAAACAGAATTCCCAAACTTCTATGAATTATTTATATGAATTGTGTATTTTTGAGCTGACTTTTCTTGTGCTTTTCGGTCAGTAGTGGTGTATGTCTTGGAGTCTTGGCATGGAAAATTCTGCATTTAGTACAAACCTTACTGTGCTCACTGAAACTTCAGTACCTGTTGCCAAAAAGTCTTGTAGCAAGTCTATTGCAGTCAGTCAAGGCTTTTTTACAACCCACCTTCTCAGTAACCTGGTTGCAGCCATTGATAGCTTTCTTTTTCTTCCTTGTCCAGGTAGTGTAACCATTGTTCCTTCAACTTTGAACTGAAAACTATGCTTCCAACCGTGTCTCTAGGAATATTAAGTGCCTCTGCTATATTTTTGCATCCTGTTCCTTGTTTGTGAAAGGCGATACTCTCTTCTCTTAACTTTGTGGGCCATTCTTTTGACTTAGCCATGTTTCTAACATGCAGTCAAATGTGACACTCAACAAGCCCTATCCAGTTCGGTATTTAAAGTGTTTCAGATCCAAGCACACCTGGTGAGACTAATGAAGCCCTTGATTAGTTGCATCAGGTGTGCTTGAAACAACACCTGTTTTGCATATTTGTGCTGCTGTGAGGGATTCTACTCAGGAGGTTGAATAATTTTGAGACTGGAGAAGTCATTATAAGTTGCATTTTCAGTTCAATTTGGGGAAACCACTTGAAGCATTTATTGTGTTGAAATATTTTAATTGCTTTTGTTTGATTTGTTCACTGCCAACAGCTGAAAGTCTGCAAATTTTGACTATTGTCCTGATTTTCAATGGGGCTTGAATAATTTTGATTACAGCTATAATTAATGAAAGGGACAGGCAGGATGGGGAATGTATTATCTGCTTTCACAATCTAGTATGCTAGGTAATCCCACCAGTTTAATTTTTACCTCCTCCGCGAACTATGACAGCAATATTATTAAATATCAGAATTGAGATAAAAAATTGCTTCTTTTGACTATTTGCCTTTATTTGACTATGTGTAATTCGGAACGAAAAGCCTCAAAATCTCTTTTGGAAGCAAAGCACAATGTATTATTTGGGAGGCAGACATTCCACTGAAATAACCTTCTTTATTAGTTCTACTCTGGATCCGAGCCACATCATTTTCAATTTGGAAAACACATTGAATCCCTAGATATTCCCCAGTTACGATCTTGGCGGTTGTACATTTCAGGAGTGGATATTCAACCCCTGATCACATTCAATTCATCTCTACTCAGCTGCTTAGAAAATACAATAGTTTTGCCTATCAATGCGGAACAGAACATTGCAGGAATAGTGTGTCCTATTGTCCCAACATAACACATCCCTGTTCCTTTATGTGATGCACAATGAGTTCTCTTTCCTTTAGACAAACAGCTGTTAGTTGTTAAAACATATATAATGTTCCCTTTATCCAAACAGCCTAATACAAGCCAGATAATGCCCCGGGAGGCAAGTCGTAGAGCCCTGTCTTTATATCAAACCTAAACCCCATATTTCCCCAAAGTGCTTTTCTTTTGAACAACATTCAACACATCTTCGGCTTTTCTGCTCTCACATATCTTGCTGTTCCTTTGTGCTATAAATTTGTCTGATACTGGCATTCTCCAGGCAGGTTGTCTTTGCTTAAATTAGATATAGAGATATGGTTGTCTGAGTAAATTAGATATAGAGTTACAGCCGTATAAGTTTGCTGTGAATAAAATAGCCATCTCCCTTCCTTTTCCTCGTCTTTCTGCAGCAAATCTCTACGTTTAGTCTATTAACTGTAGCTACCACTATTGTGCGTGTCTGACTTGCCTCTTGCCCTTTGTTTCCAGTGTATTAAACCTCTATACTGTAGGCATGTAGCCAGTAAATTTGAAAAGAATACATATTGTTCATTACAAGTCATTAAGTGAGATCAGTTCAGTTTTATGGACGAACTACGGCAACAGGACAAATGAAATGTTGAAGCTAATGGACGCGAGTCTTCATTCGGTCTTAATTATTATGTTTCTATATTTATGTAAGCTTGCTGTAAGCAGTAAGATATTTATGCCCTTAAATAACAATACTTCAATCAATGCATTTTTCTTTAGTTGTCCGCTGACCAAAATTCTCCAGATGTATATTTGAATTATCAGTGTCGAATTGAAATATGTCTGTACTCCAAGAATCCTTTCTTAACTTTTTATATCCAGGGCTTCTTATGAAAATGTGCTCAGAACAAACGCTGCTGAATGCTATAAAATGTTCCAGTTGAACAACAATTGATACATGTCAAACCTCATACAATAATGGCTTTATCTTAAGGGTTCATCTAAATTAGTCATCTGCATTTTTAGAGCAATATAGTTATCAACAGACCATCGAGAAGCTAAGGTTGGGTTTTGTCATGAAGAGTTAGTGATTTATAAGACCACCTGAGGGTCATATTCAGTCTAAGGGGCTCTAATTGAACAAATCTAAACAGGTATACATACAATATATGTATATATAGCCACCATTTGCTGCTAACTAAAGAGATAATTATCTAGTCATAACCGAATGTGCTGTTTGATAAGTGTAATAAGATGAATTGCATATGTATTAAATCATAATTAAATTAGTAAATAATTACTCAATTGTTCTGAAACATGATAATTGGGAGCTTTCTACATCATCATGTACGTACTTTGAAGAAAAGAGTGAGGCTGTGGATCAACAGACTGCGTTAAAAACTGATTTTTTTCTTTTAATCAGATGTTACATAGTTACATAGTTACATAGCTGAAAAGAGACTTGCGTCCATCAAGTTCAGCCTACCTCACATTTGTTTTTTGCTGTTGATCCAAAAGAAGGCAAAAAAACCCAGTTTGAAGCACAATTTTGCAACAAGCTAGGAAAAAAATTCCTTCTTGACCCCAGAATGGCAGTCAGATTTATCCATGGATCAAGCAGTTATTACCCTACATTGAAAGATTATATCCTTGAATATTCTGTTCTTGCAAGTATGCATCTAGTAGCCGTTTGAACATCTGTATGGACTCTGATAAAACCACTTCCTCAGGCAGAGAATTCCACATCCTGATTGTTCTTACAGTAAAAAAACCTTTCCTTTGCCTTAGACGAAATCTTCTTTCTTCCAGTCTAAACTCATGGCCTCGTGTCCTATGTAAAGTCTGGTTTGTGAATAGATTTCCACACAATGGTTTGTATTGGCCCCGAATATATTTGTATAATGTTATCATATCCCCTCTCAGGCGACGTTTTTCTAAACTAAATAGGTTTAAATTTGTTAACCTTTCTTCATAGCCGATATGTTCCATTCCTTTTATTAATTTTGTAGCCCGCCTCTGCACTTTTTCTAGTGCCATAATATCCTTCTTTAGAACAGGTGCCCAAAATTGCACAGCATATTCAATATGGGGTCTTACCAGTGATTTATAAAGAGGCAAAATTATATTCTTGTCCCGAGAATGAATGCCCTTTTTCATGCATGACAATACCTTACTGGCCTTGGCCACTGCTGATTGACATTGCACATTGTTGCATAGTTTGTTGTCTATAACAATTCCCAAGTCCTTTTCATGTGTTGTTATCCCTAATTCGCTTCCATTAAGGGTATACGTTGCTTGTGTATTCTTTACGCCGAAGTGCATAACTTTGCATTTTTCAACATTAAATTTCATCTGCCATTTGAGTTCCCAGTCCCCCCGTCTATCTAAATCTCTCTGCAGCAAAGTAATATCTTGCTCACATTGTATTGTTTTACAAAGTTTGGTGTCATCTGCAAACACTGAAACATGACTTTCAATGCGGTCTTCAAGATCATTTATAAACATGTTAAATAGAAGGGGTCCCAGAACAGACCCCTGAGGGACACCACTTGCCACCTCTGTCCAGCTTGAAAATTTACCACTAATGACAACTCTTTGTACTCTGTTTTTAAGCCAATGTTCTACCCAAGAACAAGCATTTTCATCTAGAACCGATTTCCTTGAGTTTGAACACTAATCTATTGTGTGGAACTGTATCAAATGCCTTGGCAAAATCCAAACAGATCACATCTACGGCAACACTTCTACTTACTTCTTCGTAGAACGCAATCAAGTTAGTTTGACATGACCTGTGCTTCATAAAACCATGCTGATTTTTGCTGATAACCATGTTCTTCTCAAGGAATTCTTGAATATTATCCCTTAATAACCTTTCAAATATTTTACCAGCCACAGAAGTTAAGCTCACAGGTCTATAATTTCCAGGCAAGGATTTTGAACCCTTTTTGAATATAGGAACCACATCTGCCTTCCTCCAATCCTCCGGAACACTTCCTGAAAGAAAAGAATCTTGAAAGATTAAAAACAGAGGTTCACTTATTTCTGCACTTAGTTCCTTAAGTACACGTGGATGGATACCGTCAGGCCCTGGAGCTTTGTTTATATTAACTTTCTTTAGTTGCTGCAGCACCTTGTCTTGAGTTAACCAATTACAATTATTCTGCAAGTTTTTAGTAGCAATCATTTGCACATCTATTGCCATGGGTTCTTCCTTAATATATACGGAGGAGAAATAGTTATTTAAAATTCCTGCCTTTTCCTGGTCTTCATTAATTAACAACCCCGTTTCAGTTTTTAGTGTACCTACACTTTCATTTTGTTTTTTTTTAGAATTTATGTACTTAAAAAATGCTTTGGGGTTGGTTTTGCTCTCTTCAGCTATCATTATTTCATTTTGAAGTTTAGCAAGTCTAATTGCCTTTTTGCACGCATTATTTGCATCCTTATATCTTTTATAAGATGCATCTGATTTGTCCGATTTAAATGCTTTAAATGCCCTTCTCTTAGTTGTAATCTCTTGTTTTACTTCTCTACTAAGCCACATTGGTTTTAATTTGTTTCTTTTATATTTATTTCCCAATGGTACATACTGAGAAATGTACCTTTGTAATATTTGTTGGAAGATGATCCATTTATCCTCAGTGTTCTTTTCACTAAAGAGTTTATGCCAGTCAATATATTGTAAAGCTTCCCTTAACTTATTGAAATTGGCCTTTTTAAAATTATATGTTTTAGTATTCCCCATGTGCTTTTGTTTTTTTGAGTTTATTTCAAAGGACACTATATTGTGATCACTATTTCCCAAGTGCTCACCTACTTGAATGTTGGTCAAAAGATCAACGTTGTTTGTTAAAACCAGGTCCAGACAAGCATCCATTCTAGTTGGTGCTTGCACAATTTGTGACATGAAGGTGTCATTTAACAAGTTTAAAAACCTAATTCCCTTTGCTGAGGCACTAGTCCCATTGTCCCAATTTATATCCGGGTAATTAAAATCTCCAATAATTAAAGTGTTACCCAGATTTGCAGCTTTCTCAATTTGCTCAAACAGCTGTTGTTCCTCATCAATAGTGGTTTATAACATATCCCAACCAATAGTTGGTTTCCCTTCTTTTCCCCCAAGCAGATATTTACCCATAAAGCTTCCACATTATCCTCCTCGCATTCCATTTGCTTAACATTTGGCTTTAAATCATGTTTGACATACAAACATACCCCACCACCCTTCTTGTTTTTCCTATCCTTCCTAAGGATAGGAAAAACAAGAAGGGTGGTGGGGTATGTTTGTATGTCAAACATGATTAACTTGTTAACTTGTTCTAGAAGTTTTTCTCTCCTGCTCTGTAAATGTAACTTTAATCAAACACAAGAGGCATCTACAGGGTCTAAGAAGCTGTCAACAGAGAAGGAAATGAGAAATCCTAAATTAAACAGACCATGCAATAAAGAAAGTGTAAACATTAGATGACTATTACAGGAAGTGTTTAGGAAGGCTGTAGAAGTCACATGCATGGAGGTGTGCTTAGGGCTGCATAATCAAAGTAATTTAACTCCTAAATGGCAGAGAAATGAGCACAGAGACCGCAGGGGCATGATCTATACACCAAAACTGCTTTATTAAGCTAAAGTTGTTTTGGTGACTTTAGTGTACTTTTAAGAAAAATCTGATCTGATTGTTTGACAGGTCAAGACATTTTAAACCATTTCGTTTTATTTTTATGTTGTGGCAGTGGCGTACCTACCACAGTCCCAGGGGTCACAGCTGCGAACTGGCCCGTCACTCCAGGGGGCCAGGCTGCAGCTGCGACCCCTGTGACCATAGGCCATACAGCCCTTTCACTTGTAAGAGGTCCAGGCCAGCTGAGGGCCCCACGAGTTTGGGCCCCTTACATGCACACAGACCCAGTCAGAGAGATTTTTTGTTCTCCTTTCCCGGGTCTATGTAGAGTTTGTACAGCAGGAAGGGGAGGAGGCTCTGTGTGTGTGAGGCTAACACACACACACAATGCATCCCTAAACACACACAATGCATGCCTACATACACACACACACAATGTATATCTACATACACACACACACAGTGCATCCCAACACACACACACACAATGCATCCCTACAAACACACACACACACAATGCATCCCTACACATGCAAAAGCACAATATGCATCCCTTACACACACAGAAACACACAATGCATCCTGTGTACACCCAGAAACAGACACAAATAGAAACAGACTTACTTTACAGTAGTAGGGAGAGAATGAAAAACATGGACGGGCTGGGACAGAGGGAATGACATACATTGAGGGGCTGGGACAGAGGGAATAACACACACAAGAGGGGGGTTGGGATGAAGGCAATGACACACATGGAGGGGCTGGAGGAGATGAGATGCATGGAAGTGCTGGGAGGATGAGACGCATGGAGGGTATGAGATGCATGGAGGGGCAGGGAGTGGATGAGATGGGGGGGCCCTGGGCAATTTTCACACCTGGCACCAGTGATTTCTAGTTATGTGTTGTGACATATTTTCTGTACCTCCCAGAAAACTCCACAGTGATATATGCTGTAGTTTCACTGTATCTTTATACCAGTAACTTTTGGATAAAAACTACTTTGCTTCGGAATCACCCTTGGATATAATGGGATTGAATGACTACAAGTGAATCTACCAGTAATTAATCGATACTGAGCCTCTGCAATGTGGCATCATGACCTTCGTTCATGTAGACTTGCCGGTCAATAAGGGACAAATGACCATCTTCATGAGGAAATTTGACCCTTAGTGGGAGGTTACTCATTATCCAGTCTACAGAATGATGAACGCAGACTAGGCAATCTAATTAGCAAATAAAATCTTGTCGGTTGCAGGAAGAAGTACTGATCATTATCATTTTAATGGGGAAACACCATATTTAGCTCGTGGTTATAATTAACCTCCCAATTCCTCAATCTGACTGTACAAATTAAACTATGGAAACAGCTAAGGGAGAAAGTGAGTTTGACAGGTAAATGAACTGGTGTATATCATCTTAACAACAAATACAAAATAAAACAAAAACGTTTACCGTCAGCAGCTTAAAGAAACACTCTAGTATAAGAATACAAACCTGTATTCCTAGTGCTATAGTGCTCTAATCTATAGTTAGTTCAAAGCCACTCCCCAACTACCTTTTCTCCAGAAGGGAGACTGTGTTTGAAAATATAGATAATGTGAGCTTAATGAATTTATTAACTGGATAGTGCAATCATAAAAATGTCTAAAATACATGTGTTTGTAACTCATAACTGCTCATATAGAAAAGCTATTAATGGACAGACAGGTGGGACGTGATCCCTTCCACTTCCTGTCGAGCCTCACACACAGAGCCTGGAGGAGTTGGGCAGCACTGAGTTTTACACTCTCTATAACTATCCCTGCAGCTTTGCTATCAAGCATAGGCATTTGACTGGACTACACAAGACACTGGCCACTAATTTCTCCTGACCAGCACACTTGAATTAAAAAAGCTACATTATAAGTGCCGAAAACATGCACCCCCTACAGGATATGCACTTCTAGGCACTTGCCTAGTTTGCCTAATGTTACATACAGCTCCGAATTTACCAGAAAATAAATGAACCCCCAACTAAATATGAATATGTCAGGCAATACATGAGTCAAAGTGGGCAACAAAACAGAAATCACGAGAGACAAGAAAGGGTCTGCTTAGGCACAAACATAAAATCCAGCCCGTCTGTAACAGCAAAACAGAAGAGCAAAAAAAAACAACAAACAATGGGAGGTAAGGCAAGGGTCAAGATGGGCAGCAAAGAGCAGAGTCAACCAGGCAATACAAGAGATGGCAAAGTGGAAAAATACTAATTTATTAACAACTGGTCAAGCGAGTGAAGGACAGAGCTGAAATCAAACAAAGTGAAGCAAGAAACAAGCTTATTCAATACACACAAAAATAGGAGCTAAGGTAAGGGATTAAGAGAAGTGGAAACAAACTATTTGAATGGTTGAGCAGATGGATAAAAAGGAAAGGGAGGTTTCACAGCATGCAGAATGACTTCATATAGATGCAAATAAGAGGTTTATTTAGTGCTATAAATCGGTACTGGAGATGGGTGAGAGCACAGCACCACTAGAAGCATTTCATGCCCAGCAGGCATTTAGTCGTAAGTGACAGACTATTTCACACATCACCACCTTCGAGTAAACCACAGGCCTCAGATGCCTTATTCTTTATTTTGTTACAAATACTCGTACCAGCACTTGATTAGTGAACAATGAAGGTCTATATAGAACTTTTTGGCAAAGTTTCAATATAATTTTGCACATTTTGCGCTCACACTCAGAACTATAATTTGTTTACTTTGCAGCAGATGGCACATTGGGTGATACATGACATGGCAGCATAAGCAATGGTGACTGATGTGAACATAGAAAGTACAAATTAAAAGATACACAAGTCATTTATTTAAAGTTGTTGGCCCATTCTTGCTTACGTAAACGAGACCCCTAAATGAGATCATCACATGAGTTGCAATTTAAGCAAAGAAAGGCTAGCTGAGATGTGGATAGAACTATTATTACTGGGAGGGGCTGGAGATGACCCAGCTGTCATGGTCCATATTGGTACCAATGACAAAGTCAGAGGAAAATGGAAGGTCCTAAAGAATGAGTTCAGGGAACTAGGAAGTAAGCTAAAGAAAAGGACCTCCAAGGTATTTTTTTCAGAACTATTACCTGTGCCATGCGCTACAGCAGAAAGACAGCGGGAGATTAAAGAGGTCAATGCGTGGCTAAAGTCTTGGTGCAGGAAAGAGGGTTTTGGGTTTTTAGAGCACTGGGATGATTTTGTGCTTGGGTACAACCTTTATAGTCATGATGGATTGCACCTAAACGGAAGAGGGTCTGCTGTGCTGGGGGATAGGATGGCTAGAAGGTTGGAGGAGATTTTAAACTAGTGGTAGGGGGGGAGGGTCAAAGCAATCTAGAAAATGGAGATAGGATGGAAAGGAGATGGGCTTTAGCTCAGAACAAAGGGGGTGGAGATGGGGGAGGGGAAGCTCAGAACAGAGGAGGTATGTAATATTGATAATTCATAAAAAGTACAAAAGACTCATGATAATATTAAATGTATGCTTACTAATGCAAGGAGCCTATATAACAAAATGGGGAACTAGAGGCAATAGCATACACTAAACAATATGATATAATAGGCATAACAGAAACATGGTGGGATGAGACACATGACTGGGCAGTTAATTTAAATGGGTACACGTTATTTAGGAAGGATAGGAAAACAAGAAGGGTGGTGGGGTATGTTTATATGTCAACCATGAGTTAAAGTCAAATCTTAGGCATGTGGAGTGTGATGAGGAAAAGGTGGAGGCTTTATGGGTAGATATCTGCTTGGGGCAAACACAGGGAAATCGATTATTGGTTGGGATATGTTATAAACCACCTAATGTAAATATTATTGAGGAAGAACAGCTGTTAGAGCAAATTGAGAAAGCTGCAAATCAAGGTAACACGTTAATTATTGGAGATTTTAATTATCCAGACATAAATTGGGAAAGAGGGACTAGTACTTCAGCAAGGGACATAAGGTTTTTGAATGTGTTAAATGACACCTTTATGTCACAACTGGTACAAGCACCAACTAGAAAGGATGCTTGTCTGGATCTTGTCATAACAAACAATGTTGATCTTTTAACCAACATTCAAGTAAGGGAGCATTTGGGAAATAGTGATCACAACATGGTAAATTTTGAAATAAACTCAAAAAAGCAAAAGCAAGTGGGGTATACTAAAACATATAATTTTTAAAAAGCCAGTTTCAATAAGGTTAGGGCAGCTCTACAACATATCGACTGGCATAAACTCCTTAGTGATAAAAACACTGAGAATAAATGGAAACTATTCAAACAAATATTAGAAAGGTACATTTCTCAGTATGTACCAATGGGTAATAAATATAAAAGAAACAAATTAAAACCAATGTGGCTTAGCAGAGAAGTAAGACAAGATATTAAAAATAAGAAAAGGGCATTTAAAGCATTTAAATCAGACAAATCAAAGGCATTATATTTAAGATATAAGGAAGCCAATAACGCTTGCAAAAAGGCAATTAAAGTGGCTAAACTAGAAAATGAGAAATTGATAGCTAAAAAATGCAAAACCAACCCCAAAATTTTTTTCAAGTACATCAATTCCGAAAAAACAAAAAATGAAAGTGTAGGTACACTTGAAACAGAGTTGGGTTTATTAGATAATGAAGACATGGAAAAAGCAGAAATTTTAAATAACTATTTTTCTTCAGTATATATTAATGAGGATCCTCTGGCAAGAGATATGCAAATGATTGCTGCAAAAAACTTGCAAATAACTTGTGATTGGATAACTCGAGACAAGGTTCTACAGCTATTAAAGAAAATTAATGTAAATAAAGCCCCGGGGCCTGACGATATTCACCCACGAGTACTTAAGGAGCTAAGTGGGGAAATAAGTGAACCTCTGTATTTAATTTTTCAAGATTCTTTTGTTTCAGGTGTTGTACCGGAGGATTGGAGGAAAGCAGATGTTGTTCCTATATTTAAAAAGGGTTCAAAATCCTTGCCTGGAAATTATAGACCTGTGATCTTAACTTCTGTAACTGGGAAAATATTTGAAGGGCTATTAAGGGATAATATTTAGGAATTCATTGGGAAGAACTTTGTTATTAGCAATAATCAGCATGGTTTTATGAAACATCGGTCATCTCAAACTAACCTAATTGCATTCTACGAAGAAGTAAGTAGAAGTATAGATCAGGGTGGCAGTGGATGATCTACTTGGATTTTGCCAAGGCATTTGATACGGTTCCTCACAATAGGTTAGTCTTCAAACTAAAAGAAATTGGTCTAGATGAATATTCTTGTTCTTGGGTAGAACATTGGCTTAAGGATAGAGTACAATGAGTTGTAATTAATGGTAAATTTTCAGGCTGGACAAAAGTGGTAAGTGGTGTCCCTCAGGGTTCTGTTTTGGGACCACTTCTATTTAACATATTTATAAATTATCTTGAAATAGGCATTGAAAGCCATGTATCAGTGTTTGCAGATGACACAAAACTTTGTAAAGTAATAAAATGTGAGCAGGATATTGCTTTGCTGCAGAGAGATTTGGATAGATTGGGGGACTGGGCACTAAAATGGCAGATGAAATTTAACATAGAGAAATGCAAAGTTATGCACTTCGGGGTTAAGAATGCACAAGCAACTTACACACTAAATGGTAGTGAATTAGGGATAACCACACACGAGAAGGATTTGGGAATTGTTATAGACAACAAATTAGGCAGCAATATGCAATGTCAATCTGCAGTTGCTAAGGCCAGTAAGATTTTGTCATGTATAAATAGGGGCATAAATTCTCGGGATGAAAATATAATTCTGCCTCTCTATAAATCGCTGGTAAGACCACACCTTGAATATGCTGTGCAATTTTGGGCATGTGTTCTAAAGAAGGATATCATGGCACTGGAGAGGGTCCAGAGACGAGCTACAAAATTGGTAAAAGGAATGGAGCATTTTAGTTATGAAGAAAGGTTAAAAAAATTAAACATGCTTAGTTTGGAAAAACGGCGCCTGAGAGGGGATATGATAACTTTATACAAATATATTCGGGGCCAGTACAAACCTTTATCTGGAAATCTATTTATAAACAGGGCTATACATAGGACACGTGGTCACACATTTAGGCTGGAAGAAAGGAGATTTCATCTAAGACAAAGAAAAGGTTTTTTTACAGTAAGAACAATAAGGATATGGAATTCTCTGCCTGAAGAGGTGGTTTTGTCAGAGTCCATACAGATGTTTAAACTGAAATTGGATAAATACTTACAAAAACATAACATACAGGGATATAATTTCTAATTAGTGGGGTGATAGCTGCTTGATCCAAGGAAACATCTGACTGCTATTTTGGGGTCAAGAAGGAATTTTTTCCTAGTTTGTGGCAAAATTGGAAGCGCTTCAGACCAAGTTTTTTGCCTTCTTTTGGATCAACAGCAACAACAATTGTGAGGAAGGCTGAACTTGATGGACGCAAGTCTCTTTTCAGCTATGTAACTATATTAGGGGAGATTTATCAAGGCAAAAATGGGCGATAAAAAGGCAGCAGTCATCGTGAAAACCAATATACTGTCACTCAACATTTAGCACTTTGCACCTAAAATAGCACCTGTTTTAATTACCTATACCTGTAGATAATTAAAGGAGGAATCTGAAAAGTCTGTGACTGTGGGGAAGACTTTTTTTTTCCCCAGTATTTTTTAGTATTTCTGTAACTTTCTTAATTTAATCAGAACGTTCGCTGACACTTGGAATCCTGTTTAATTGTTTTAAACAATTTAAAGAGTCAAATTCCCTTGTCAGCTCCCAATATTTTACAGTTTAGTAAATAATCCTTAAATATAGTTTAAAAATATACAGTTTAACCTGTTTTTTCTTTATTTTTGTAATTTGTGCTATAAGTGACAGAAACAGTAATTCTTCTTCTAACCTAATATTTTCTAACCTAAGATTTAAAGGACCACTCTAGGCACCCAGACCACTTCAGCTTAATGAAGTGGTCTGGGTGCCAGCTCCCTCTAGGATTAACCCTTTTTTTTATAAACATAGCAGTTTCAGAGAAACTGCTATGTTTATAAATGGGTTAATCCAGCCTCTAAAGCCTCTAGTGGCTGTCTCATTGACAGCCGCTAGAGGCGTTTTCGTTCTTCTCACTGTGAAAATCACAGTGAGAAGATGCAAGTGTCCATAGGAAAGCATTATGAATGCTTTCCTATGAGACTGGCTGAATGCGCGCGCAGCTCCTGCCGCACATGCGCATTCAGCCGAAGAGGAGGATCGGAGGCGGAAAGGAGGAGGAGAGCTCCCCGCCCGGTGCTGGAAAAAAGGTAAGTTTAACCCCTTTCCTTGCCATTCAGCCCGGCGGGAGTGGGACCCTGAGGGTGGGGGCACCCTCAGGGCACTATAGTGCCAGGAAAACGAGTATGTTTTCCTGGCACTATAGTGGTCCTTTAAGTCCACCTCAAAGCTTATAGAAAATAGATATAATTATTAATAACTTTGTATCCCCTTCAATATTTATAGAAAGAGGAATAAATAAATAAAAAAAATTAAAATACTTGTGTAATTTTTTAAGGATACCTGAACAGCAATGTATATATGCAAATAACATGCAAATGATAGATAAGTAAAAGACTTTTACATTTAGTAATTATTTTTTTATTAGCTACAATTGAAAGTTTATAAATTGAGCTCATTGTTTAATCATGTGTTTTATTATAATTAATTCGGCACGTGTATCTTTTATGCTGAACGCCAACAACGATTCCCCAAACACAAAAAAAACAAAGCCTAGGGACGTATCACGGCGATAATTCACTTAGCAGAATAAGGATTCTTTTTAATGACTGTAAATTCTAATCTTCAAGAGTGTTTGTTCCCATCTAGCAGGGCTCATTATTTCCCAATAACTTGATGATGTGATTTGGACAAAAAAAAGTTAATTTGTGCCTGTTATCTATTATTTTGTTCTTTGCCAGTAATGAACAGTCCATCAGGTTTCCACCCACTCAATTTCACACAGAAGCTAAAGTCCATTTCATAATGCTTCTCTTCAAATTTCTATCATTATTAAGATTATCCTGAACATTTAGGTGCAGTACAATGATATTGTGAGACTGAGCTATTAGTTTTGATTAATCTGGATGGCTTGCAACTCTATATTAACAAACGGTAAGCAGGACTATGGGGAAGAAGCACAAGCTCTTTATAAACTAATCAGCGATTCATTGTGATATGGCAACTGACTTACAAAATCTAAGCCAGAATGTTATTTTGGCAAAATTTTGAGGTTTATCAAGATCAGCGATATTATCCTTTATCTTTGCCAACTGGATTCATAATCACTGCAAAATCTGAATTGTGTCAAGTATTTAACATTAACTAATTAAAAGTAGAAAATATATTATTTTTAACAATTCAGTAGAGAATATAATGTGTTTTTTTTTACAGGTTTTCTTTAGGAGTATATGCCAAACTATCTGGCAAAAGCTTTAGATCGGGTGTCTGCAGAGTGTGCAAGCCCTCCCCCCCTCCCACATCACCCCGGCACAGATTTTCAGTATGCTCCAGTATTTTCTTGTAAAAGTCTACGTGCTGATACCACAAGCATTCACACAGAACTGCACATCATCATGGCTTTCCTATGCTTCTCAATGAACTGTAATATAGCTCATTGAGAACGAGGAAGGCAGGTGCCAACTAGCCCAGCGTGCAAGCCAGGTCTGCTAGCTCTGTAGCACTAACCAAAGAAGAAGAAAACCTCCCTGGCCGTCTAAATTGTATTCCTGCCCCTATGTGCCTATTTGTGAAAGTGCCGATTTCTAATGAAATCAGCACTTTATTAAGTTGTCAAAAGTATGACAGACACATTAAGCACTTCAGCAAGCTTAAGAGCTTTAAATGTGAGGCGTGTTCATTTTAAAATTTACCAAAACAGACATCATCAGCCTCAAATATACATTATACCATGTATACATTTTACTAATGTTTGGTAGAGCGTGATGAAAGTGGGAGTTAAATGTCTTAAATTGATTGCCAGCTTTAAAGGTCATAATTGTATGAGAAAATTATACATGCAAATTAATTTTCCTAATTAAAATTCACTCGACATTGCTCCATTGTACTTGCACAGCCTCACTAGTTATTTTCACATGAGATATTCAGCATCCTAGTTACCTCATAGAAACACTTATATAGAACATCACATTCAGGCATTCTTAATGGGATAAGCATTCTACGATAACACTTCATGTAGCCTATCATCTATAGACCTGTCACCTAAATTAAACCTACATAGGCATTAAGAGGACACTATAGTCACCAAGACCACTTCATCTCAATGAAGTAGACTGTGTGCAGTGTCCCTGAAAAATATAGCATTTTTTTTAGAAATCTCTTTAAAAAAAAATGTAAATACACCTCTACGAGGAAGATTGAATATGTGTGGCTGCACTGACCACACATGTGCATTAGATCCCCAATGCCTCTATGAGGAGCATAGGATTTGACCACATCGGAGATTGTTATACTTTCTAGGTGACGTAAAGGGAGACAGACAGGTAAGCAGCACTAAGTGAAGTAAAACTTTTATTTAATTCATTATTTTTTATTTTTTATGATTGGGGGCCTTAATACAAGTAGGGACAGAGAAACTATAGCATCGGAATACAAGTTTGTTTGCCTAATGCTATAGTGTTCCTTTAATAAATGAACATTTATTTTTATAGAGTCCAAATGCAGAACCCCTGTTATTACATATTATGATCACCCACACCGTTTCAGTTGTTATGCTGTTTGTACCTCAATAGAGTTGGTATATCATGAAAATATATACATTTATGTAACACTACAAGATAATAGCTTGGAGCATCTACAAAACTCCATGTTCCATTTTGTTTGTCGAAAAACTTGCAACAGTTTGGTTGTTTTCCTTTGGTGAGGTGGAGTTGCATCTTCTGGGATGTTGTTTGAACTGGAACTGTTATTATTCAGGTTTTGTAAAATGTGAATACTGCAAGTAAATGTTCTTTTAGAAGATATGCATACAAAAATGTTCATAAACGTGCGAGAAAGTATAAATAGTGTATCTTACTTACTCCTGTTAGAAAATCTGTGTCAGGGACTCAGCCTGTAAAGAAATTACAAGTCCAAAGCCTATAACTTCAACAGAAGACAATAAACTGCATCAATGTTTAACAAATTTAATTTTTATTTCCAAACTAAATAAAAATACATTCTAAGACAAGGCCCACATATAATAGGGGCACCATACAGAGGATGCTACAATGTTTTATGTATCGATGGCCATTTCCTTAAACACTCTAAGGAAGTCCATGAGACATGAAACACATTAGAATCCTCTGTATGGTGTGTGTCCCTCTCCACTATGCATGTCCCTGGTCTTTGCATGGATTTTTATTTAATTTGGAAATAAAAGACGACCTTAAAAATTAGAGCAAATGTATTGCTCTATGCAAAGTGAGTGTTCAGGGGGATCCAGTTGTGTGCTCACGGTGCTCTGATGTAATGTTCTAATACTGTTTAGTCTGTTCATCATTTTCATGCAAACTGTAAACAAACGTCTCATTGGTGCTTCACATATTTTGCGTGCTTCACAATAATTAAATTATTATTACCGAAGAGTGAATATCTTTCAATCTGGTGTATAAAATGCTATTATTACCTCATAAATATAATATAAGGATAAAAGATTTTATTGACAAAGCAGATTATAAAACATGTTCTTTCTTGATATATTGGAGCATTGAAGTGATCTGGGTGCTGTGTCCCTTTTGCACTTAGTGCTGCAATGTAAAACATTGCAGTTCCAGAGAACTGCAATGTTTACATTATAGCTCTAAGTCTGCCCTCTGTGGCTGTCTAACAGACAGCCACTGGGGGCGCTTCCAGATTTGTAACAGACTTTTGGTCCGTTATCTGATGCTGGACGTCCTCACGGACCTCCAGCATCAGATTTTCCCCATAAGCCATTGCCGCGCATGCACATTGGTGCTGGCTGATGTTGGTGGGGGAGGTGCTTGGGTGGAACCTGACCCAGCACCAAGGGGCATCGGTTCTGGTTCAGGTAAGTAGGTGAAGGGGTTTTAATCCCTTCAGTGACATGGAATGGGGGGCGTGAGGGAGGGGGGCACTCCAGGATTCTCTAGTGCCAGGGAAACTAGTTGGTTTTCCTGGCACTGGAGAACCCCTTTAAGCAATAAAACAGACCTATTAAAAAAGCTCAGTGTGCAAGCAAATTTCTTAAGAGGTTCTGATTTAATCCCATGTGAATATACATATGATCACTGCTTGTCAAATTCCCAGCTACTTGTGCAAATATTAAGTAAACTTGAGTGACAGGTGTCTGTGCAGTTGAGTATCAATGGTAATGTCTATGCCACATTTTAAATCCATTATTTATTTATTTATTTATTACATTTCTCTACATAGAGGATTCCTATTTTTATTTTTACTGTTTGAAGTGAATTTGCAGGTGCTTAATTTCTAAATGTTTAAGATGCATGTGAATCAGGGCAGGTGAGCATTTTACAATAAATATTCCATGCAAAGAACTTGTCAGTATTTTCTCCTTTATATTTATAGTCTTATTTATAACCACATTTATTCTCTCATACCTCCCAAGTGTCCCTGTTATTTTAAAGAGACACTCCACTGCCCAAATACAAAAGAAATAAAAATCACTGTTTAGTAGATTTACTCCAAACAAAAACATTTATTTTGAATATTTCTAAAAAACATCTTGCAAAAGTTGCAGTTCTCTTGTCTACAGCCTCCCCTTCTAACCCCATCCAGACTTTCTCTGACTGTCCAATCGCAGACTTGCCAATGCAGCTCAATTAGCGGTCTTTGCAAGGCAGGTGCTCTGGGCTATTGCTGCCCCTAGAGTTCAGCTGCACTAAGCTAACATAACCAGGAAGTAACAGGACATGTTGTCTCCTTGAAAGCCAAGGGGGTGTAACCACTTTAATTTATAAAAGTGTAAATTTCTATTGAAATCTGCACTTTTTGAAGAATGAAAAAAAGAGGACATAGTCTTCACTCATAAAGCTTTTCAGCAAGCTAAAGTGATCAAGGGGTCTGGAGTGTCTCTTTAAGACAAGGTCCCTTTGTCCCCTATTCCTAACCAATTTCTGAGTGAATGAGTGTGTAACAAAGTTTTACATCAGTAATACACACCTAATATGCTTTAGACTGCATTCATGTCTAAAAGACAATCTGTAATATATAATACTTTGATCTTGTTCTGAATTTATTTTTCATCTAACTAAATGGTTTCCAGTAGGTCATAAAGTGTCCTGAAATTTCTTGGATTAGCCCCATGACTGGCCACACCATCAACCACATCCCTAAAATGTCCTTCTTGAGCCAATTGGAATATTATCATGGCTATGTCAAACAAGACATAAATGGATTTAAGACACTTTAACTTATATTCCATGATTTTAAATAAAAAAAAGTAAGCACACAAAAAAGAAAATGAATGATTATAATTTGATGTACAAAAATACATTTATTTTCAACAATTTCAAAACCACTGCCTTTTTTACAGTAGAAATATTTAAATGGAACAACAAAAGCAAGAGCTATGTAACAGATGCACATGTATTGAAATATTTATTTATTTATTGGAGAATATAAATAGTTAAAGTGAGTCAGAGTTATATACATGAATATAGTACCACTGGATTGAGATAGGCTCTTTTATCCAGGGGTTAGTGTGACATTGAAATGATATACAGATAATCAAAGGATGACATTGAGAAACTAAAGGTATTTATTAAATATATCAGCAAGCTTAGAACTAGTGATGTCATTTTTAGTTTATCTAAAACATAAAACATATTATGTTTGAGCTATTCAGTCCAGTAAAATGCGTGGGCAAATCAGACGTGCTCTGTCCATATTTTTAAAACATGACTGTACCATATCAAAAAAGATACCTCAGAACGAAGACTTGTTAATCTGGAACAAAAAAGCAATTTTTTAAAGAGATTTTTTTGTGTATAAACAGCTATATTTTGTTTTTATATATTTTGATTAATAAAACTTTATTCATCACTGTGATTTTCTGAAAAGGCATAGACATTAACTTTTTTTTTTTTTAATGATCACTGCTATGATTAAATAGAGTCAATGTCCATGGTTTTTACTCATATTTGCAAGTATTTCACTATTGCTTATTCTTTGACTTTGATGAAATGAAGGCTTTGAAGGATTTTTCCTTACTAAACTTGAGACAATTTGTTTTATTGAGCTAGGTAAACATATGAGACAGATTCCTTTGTATGCATTGTCTTGCCTTTCAAACATCATTTTTTTTTAAGTTGAATGAAGTTTTAAAAATCCTTGTGTATTAAAAAATAAGTTAGATAAAAAAAATCATTTTTAAGTAGTTACTTTTGTGTGTGCTTGAATAAAAATGCTCACATTCATGATTCATAGGTTCATGGATCACACACTTCCCTTTTTGTTAGTTTAACAGAATGAAAAACAATGAGGGTCTATGTCAGCATACAATTCTAGACCTTTAATCCACAGGATAGCTTTTGCATTTAGCATCAATAGAGTTCTATGTCATGTATTGTGCTCTATCAGATAGACTGACTTTCTAACTTTGCATTAGCTGGGTTCTTTGTATTGCTCTTTTAGTGTTAACTAGGTTTTATTGAATAATACAACCTTCTTCTTTTAACATTAGCATGGTTTGTTACTAAGGAACGTATTACTGATTTTGCACTAGACGGACTACGTAATACTAATTTAGCATTAGCCAGGCCCTATAACATAGAATGCCCAACTCATTTTACATTAGCTATACTCTATAGAATGGATTCTTCTAGTCCTTTAGTTTTAGCCAGGTTGTATAAAATGGAAGAACGGAATGTCATAATCATTTAGCATTAGTTGAATGCTATGAAATAGAATTCCTATTCATTTGGCAATTATCCAGATACTCTAGAATGGAATGTCATCCTCATTTCACTTTAGCAGTACTCTACAGAGCTACAGATGGTAAATAAGTGTGACATTCCATGTGGGCATAAGATCTTTAAGGCTTGTACAATTGCCATTAGTTCTTAAACTTATGACACCATTTTTCTAAATATTTTCTCCATTTATTTAAGGGGTTGTGATGGTTGATATATATTTTTGTCTGGTATCCCCAGCTGCAGCTGAGCCAAAACCTGGTCAAGGTTCTATAATTTCTGTCAGTAGAGTGTCCTCACATAAGTTCTACTATGTTCCGATCAGCAGGGAAAGATTATGATCTCACGGGGCAGTAGGTAGGCAAATAAATAGTTCTAGTGCCCTTGATGAACCCCTGCTCAGACTTTCCCTGAAGACAGGCAATTGCAAATGCAGTTTAAATTATTCATGTTATTAAAGTTCTAAAAGTATAGAATAATTGTCACAATGGGTTTTCTAGATTCCTATGACTCTTTCACTTCTGGGGGGCTGAGCAATGCAGCCTCGGATGTGACAATTTGAGTGTTGTTAAACAGGTTCTTGATCCCCACAGCGATATATTGAATTTATTAAACTGAGACAATAGTCAGTCAACCAAGCAGAGAGCTGGAATGTAATTGTATTTTTAAAATACTCCTGGTATTGTTTATGTACTGAAATTATAGCCATATTACACAGAGGGTGATTACATCCTATTTGAGAAATGTGAGCAAAACCTACATGCATCGATCTAAAGAAACAAATTCAATAAAAATCTGTTTTCTAGCGATCCGTGTCTGCAATATATCACAGTGTTTAACATTAGCATTCCGTGGAGTCTTTGGTTAGTAGACACAGGGAAAGTATAAGTATCTCTGCTGTACACAGGCGATATCTGTCGGTTTCTAAAGAATATACTCAATGGGGAATTAAGCAATGTGTGTATATTAGATCTACGGTGCCTCAAAGACGGCAGACTCTCCAAAGAAAATATTCTCAGCTCCAGCTCATCTTGTGAGAACATACAAACAGCTTAAACACACAAGGAAACTAGTTTTGTTCAACCCTGAAAGTCGCAGGAAGAGCAATGGTTTCGATTTAACCCTTTGAGTGCCTCTGTCATCTTCCTTCTATTTTCTAGTTGTTAAATCTCAACCTTGAACAAAATTTGTCCTTGACAGCCAACAGACGAAAATAGTAGATTGATTTAACCCTTTTGATGGATGTGTCTGCTCATTTAGTACAAACATTCAACTGCAACCTCAACCAACTCAATACAATATCTTACTAACCTCAAGAAGCCACATGAAGTAGATCCCTATATGTTATAAGCTTGCACCAACACAGAGCAGATAGTCTTATTAACCAAAGAAAGAGATTAATTTAACCCTTTCCATGTTCCTCTTGACATCATGAACCAACACAAAGAAATATCTCAGTAACTGTAGAGTGCATTAAACCATTTTAACTATTACAATTCAAAGGCAGAGTAGGAGAATCAGTTAATCTTTCACATAACATTGTCTGTTTTAGTTATAACTTATCCAAGCAGAGCCAAAACCAGCCAGTAGCAATGTGAAATTATATTTTAACCACTGACATCAAGAGGAAAATATTTAGATTGGTTTAATAATTTAATGTTCGTGCCTGTGATTCTAAATTATAATACTATGATGTAGTAATATGCATGTAACGGTTTATATTTCAACTGTTTACTTCCACACATGAGTTAAACCATCACAGTGTGGTTTATTTACTAAGCAGTGAGTTTTGGTGAAGTGAAAACAAAAATGTAACATAAAGGCCAAAAAGACAATATGGAAAATTTCCAGCTCAGCTTTTTATGCGCTAATTTTTGCAATTTGTTTATCTAATTAACCAATTCATAGCTCAGCAAATAATCTTCACATTCACGGTCAGTGCCATTTTGCTGAGAATATCTCTGTGCTCCAACAGGGTATAATTCGAACATAAGTCAACCTCTTTTTAACTGTCCAATGTATTGTCTTAACATTTTGGTAAAGGCATCTCCCCCAACATTGATATATATGTAATAAGGATAGGGATGGCCTCTAGGGGGCATCACCAGCAATGCAAGTTACGAGGGGCCGGAGTATGAGATCCCTGACTTAAACTGACACTGTTTAATCTTATTAATAGCTGAACACCAGAGGAATATATAGAGCAAAATATCAATTCATCTCCTTGGGTATCAGAGCATCTTTGAGTATCAGTGACAAAAGATTTAAACCCATTTACTCCATCATGGATGTAGATTTTATTTGGCTTGAATAAACCTAAACAAAAGACTGAACATTTTATTACGCGCACTGTAATATTTGTAAGGTGACTGTATAATACTGTCCAGTGAAAAATACATACTCAGTTGTTTTTTGGTTTTTTTTATCAAAGGTTTGTTTCTAAATATTAATTACATTTTAACATAAACATAACTAAATATATGAAGAAAACATTCAAACCAATAATAATCAAATAATAATATGCAATATGTCATTACTACACAGTAACAAAAACACACAACTAAAAACATTGGGAAATATGATAAAGAATTGTTTAGAAAAAAGTGTAACAAAATGGTGTCTTTTAGCAACAGTTAAATATTTATCAAATATGGTGGGTGAATACGCTAGTGACACCACTGGGATCAATAAATACGGATCCTTAAAGAGAGTGACAATACAGTATTAATATTACACTAGGATAGGACAAAATCTAAAACTCCGAATACCATTTTTACCTCTCTTTAACCCATATTTATATAAAGTTCATAAATGTGCGTACTAAATGTTACATATAACATGGGGACATGAGGCTGGGCTACAAATTCCTTTAGGGAGATAATTGTTTTGATCAGTCCTACACAAGACATGCCCCCATAATGTAAAAGTGTAAGTCACCATTTTTTATAAGTTATTATATTAATAAAACGTATCAGTGATGTACAGACAATCAGAACTCAAGCTAGTACACATTTGTAATCTTATATTTTGGTTACCAAATGTGATTTTATTCCAGATAAGACTCACTCTATCAACGTTAGTCACTCAGTATCTCCATCAATTAATCATTTGTTTGTATTACGTAACTTGAGAAAGCAACATGTTAAAAATCATGTGCCTATTAATGGATGGCATTATCAATAGCATCATCAAAATAAAAATCAGAGCAACGATGTAGGAATTTGAGCTTATATCGAATAATGCGACAGAGACTAATTTATTTATGACCTATATTGAGAATAATTGCTAATTATTCTAAAAATAGAATAGTCTCCTTCTCCTAATAGTTTCCTCCCTGCCAATAAAATCAGCATTTAATAATGAGAAATTTATATTTTCTAGTGTCTCTCTATAATATCATCAAGAAAATAGAAAAAACTATCTGCAATATAATATGACAATTCATAAAATATAGCAATGATTTTTATATGCATAATATTGTCTTAGTCCTAATATAACAGAGACCCTAGATAAATTAATCCAACCCTCTCGCCCCTTAATATCTATCTCACCCACACATACTGAATAATTAATACATAAACTCAGTCTTACATTTAACTGTTGGGTCATTTTCAAGAAATATCTTTAATCGTATGTATCTTAGTTTTACTCAAAACGGAAAAAAAATACATTCTCCAAAGTACACTATAGATTGGTAATATATAGAATATTTCCAAAATTTTATGTCAGTATAAGTAAATATATACTGAACGTTATATGTTGGTATCCCATACAATAAACACATTTATATATTTCTCCACCTGAGTAATTTTTTACTATGTTACATTAACATCATTTAGACTAATTCTCATGTCTGCTTAAAAAATATGGCAACTCAATTCTTAAAGTGAAGTTAAGACTTCATATTAAGTTAGATTTATGTAACAGAGCATTAGATACATTCAAATGTATGTGTAAGAGTTATGGAACATGCCTATTTTCTACTTATTTTCTACTTAAGTCCTTCACGTATGTGCATTTTCTGGTCTCCGATCAGACCAGGAATTATACCTATGTCCTGATTGGCTTAGAAAACCAAACCAATCAATTTAGTGCTTTGCTTTCATATGGGTCAAATTAATTATTGTGATCTTCTCTTTGCTGATTTTATTACCTGCTTTCTCTTAGAAAAAGAGCTTGTTGTATCAGTAAAATGCATAGACAAATTACTTTTGCATAATGAACTTGTCTCATTGCATCATTGTGTGTTAAACCAATATACTTTTAAAACATAATGAATCTCTCGGCAGCACAAAATAAATACACTTTCAATTTAAACGTACAGTATGGAAAAATAGTTGGCGATTGTGTTAAAAATAACATAGCTCGAAAGAGTTAGATACCTTTAAAACTATATCTCAACTTCCATTACTTGATACTTGTACTTAAAACATGAAATATCCCATCATGCACCGGTCATTCGCTTTCTTGGTTGGTTGGATGACATCCTTTTTACTTTTTTTTTAAGAACTATGCACTGACTCACTTGTTTGTTCACGTTTAGTTTGGGTTTGGGAATGGAAGAGTATTGAGGGATACTAATTAAGGGCACTAAGCATAGTGATTGAGGCAGATTGAGGCTAATAGGAGTGTATGATAGTTCTAATACACAGTGAACCTAGATTATAGGTGACTAGATTTTAGTGTATTCCGAGTGCTTATAGGCATATTATTACTACAAGCTATCTTAAATCTAGCCTCCTCTCCGCTATGCTATCCTTTGTTCATCCTTCTACTTTATAGGAACTTAGAAGTGATAAGAATTGGACTGATTAGCATACTCTGGGTACATACATTCTTATATGTAGAATGAACCTCTAATTGAATACTTTTACAAGTTTTGAGCCATTGTGGTTATTACTTTTGTTAGTATTTTTTTTTCAAATCATTTACTCTTAGCTTCCTATCATCTAATTACTACACTCTTTTATGTATGCACTTCTAAGTCAAATTGATAGTTTAGGGGATATTCCTTTTTTCTCTGTCCATGAGTGTTGATACCATTTAAAGCACACCCAATTAATATAGTTAAACCTATTCTCTTTTTTGCATCAAATTTCTAATTGATAGGTGTCTATTTTGTTTTTTGGTTACAATCATGGACAGGGAGGATGATACATTTTTGATCTAAACATTATTCCTCAATTTAATTAGCAGTTAGTGAATGTGTAACCTTATGGGGGTTCTCTTAGGCAATGCACAATAAAGCCTGGACGGGTCTCTCATTAATGGTTACTTTATACTGCTAATCTTTAACTGTCTTTCCCTACTGGACTTTATATATAAGTTCCATCCAAGTAGTTCACTTTCTAAATACCAGGACTTGAGATCCTCGCTCTGTATGGATCTCAGGTGATACTTTGTTCATATATTATTATTAGGGTAAAAGCCCAGGGCAGAACTGGTACTATACACACTGACCAGCTCTCATTTGCGTTATTTGCATCATTGAGGGGTTATTTTATAATCATTATAATCAAGTACATTTTGTAAATAAAACACACAGATTGGTGATTACTGTGTATAGTGCGCTTACAAATGTAATTGAGTTAAAAATAAGCAGCTACACACTCTAGTGGATACTCTCTTATCCCCACTAATTATAGTAATGAACCAAAGTGAGCTTAGTACAATCTGGATATAACGTCCAGACTCTACTAATCAAATGAGTGGAGCGCTAAAGGTATAAACTTACCCTAAAATAGGGTTAAATCTCAGATGTATATCAGTACATATAAAGGAAACAAAAAATAAAACACAATATAGTGGATATCCAGAGCCAGGTTCTCATTGGCTCAGGAAAAGGTGAGCACAACCATAACCACTGTGTTTTTTATTTTTGTTGAAACTTAATACACTAGGAAGTCTTCCTTTCTCTCTCCTTTGAGGAAATCCATTCCAGGCAAAAGGGTGCAGTGTCTCCATACGACACTACTGTGCAAGTGATTTGAGCCTGTCCCTTTGAGGCTCTGATCAATGTGAGTTTGACTACTTGAATTATCACCAAAATACATTATCATCTGTGGATTTACACATTTTGTAAATGTTTCCCCAACATGTGGTCTGTGTAGCGGAAATATTTCTGCCAGGGTAAATTAAATATCTCTGCCAGGGTAAAACATTTGGGTATTTTATAGGAAATACATCTGTTTGGGATGCTTGGCTGGAAACTCCACTTTCAAATAATGTGATTACATCACCAGACCCATGTCTCACTCTGAAAATATCCATTTAAATCTATTTCTCAACTCAATGTTTTTTTATTCAATATTCAGACATTATGTTTGCTATTTCATAATTCCATTTCTGATTTACAGTATTCACATGCATCAGATGTTGAAATACTTTGTCATCTTTTGTTCTCTGATTGACTGATACCCATTTCCAATTTAGGCTAAGACCCGATTATTAAGAATAACAAACACTTTGAGATTTACCACAGGAGAAGGATAGCCAGACACAAAGGGTTAACAACAATATCAAGTGCCAATGATCATAGGGCTGGTATTTATAAGCACTGCTTCACAATTAAGTACTTGAACGCTCCAGACTGGAGTTTACTAATGTATTTATTATGAATGAAATAGATCAGGGCTCATAATTCTATGCCCTGACTGAATAGCCAGTCTTTAAAGTTACTCAAAAACATTTTACTGAAGTACATGTGAAAACCATTTTAGAATATACTACTGTCAGACAGAATGGCCTACTACTGGGCAGAATGGGCTACTACTGAGTAGGGGAGAATGGGCTGCTACTTATACTGGCAAGAGCGAGGAGGCACTACGGGTAGTAGGGAGAGAGAATATTTGCTACATGGGAATCGAGAGTTGACACTGTGAATTGTCTACAACTGGCAATGAGAATCGGGAGTTGGCACATTGATTTGGCCACAACTGGCAAATGGGGAGAGTGTAAACATGGAATTTGTGGGCTTGTGTCATGTGAAATAAAATGTGGGTGCAATTACACCCCCTTCATTCAATCACATGCACAGCACGCCACATTAGCATTCTCACATACTTTGCAAAACTACACTCTTACATCCATACACTCTGACACACCATGGACACTCCTCAAGTAGGAAACATTACTAAAATGCTGTGTGCCCACTTGAGGCATTGACTGAGTTTTAGTCTTGGTTGGCAATGTAAGCATTGAAATATTGTGCCCTGGTGTATGGTGGCTTTCTACCTTATTTATACCAGTGTATACAGTATGAATGTGCTACATTGGGACAGTATACATGCAGCATATCTCTTTCAAGTTTGATACATTACACAAAAAAAGTATGCAAACATTTTAAAATAAAAATAATTAAAAATAAAACAATGCCCAACATTGAAGTATCTGCATTTGCTGCAAATTTATTTTTTTTGCAGCTTCTACAGTAATTAATCACCAAATCTAGAATTTGCTCAGTCAAACATGATGCTTTGTTAACTTGCTCTAGTACTGCTGAGCTTATCCTGCAACCAGTGATTTATGGGTAGAAGAACGATTTTTGGGAGTTATAGTTCAACTGTCAGTTTTCTGCTGTAGAAAGGTATGAACTTGCAGTAGAAGTATAAGAACTGAATTGCCCCTTTAAATCATTTGCAACAAGGGGTTAGGCAATTTGTGTTAAATTATGTAGCATGTCATTGGTCATTAACAAGTAGAGTGCTACTTTGTGACATCTGTAGGGAACACCCAATTCTAAATCAGTGTAAATATTGATATATTGAGAGCTCCTTTGGGATCTCCTGTTCTATAAACCTCTTTAGATAAATAGAACACACGTTGTTGCTTAGGCAGGGATGAAAATAACAATCTCCCAGCATTATCCCTGGAGTAAACCAAAAATGATGTATATTCCCAAAAGATAAAGCAGGATTTCGATACAACATGACAAACAACTCAAAACCCTGAAAACTAGTTCAATATCATGGGTGGCTTAGAACAGACTATTTTCCCCATTTATATTACTAAACATTAATTTTACCACATGACAGGAGGCTTCATATTTGCATATCTTTCTTTACTGAAAACTCCAGCAGCATAGAAACATAACAACCAATCAGAAAAAAGTTATGATGCCCATAAAAGGCCCTGTCTATGACATCACTTCCTCTTTCTTTGCTGCTCCAGCCATACAAAGGTCAGAGTATTTTACCTCTCTGGTAGATTCTTAATTTACACAGTTTTTTTGATTGTCATACCACTATATATTACTCTATTTATTGCTAACACCTGCTACCTTGGCCCCCCTTATTCCTGTCCCTTCACTGTATCCCTCTGTTTTTTTTTTCCCCCTTTTTATTTCCACCTTACTGCCTGGTATCCGCAGGGGACTGTATGGGGACGGGTGGAGGGAGGCTGGGGTCAGTGTTTGTGTTGCATTTATCCCCTTTGTTTTGCACCGCGCGACCGCGATCCGCGGCGCACCTTCACATGTGGGCGGCGGCCATCTTGGATCTCGCGGCTCGCGAGATACCCGACGGCCGCCTTCCCTGCTCGCTCGGCGGATCGGGAACTCACCCGACCGCCGGGCTCCACAAGTGTATGCTCTCCCAAGTGAACAATGGGAGAGTGCAAGCTGGATTTCAGTTTTTTCTCCATGTATTCTTTCAATGTATTTTGCCACAGTGCCTGCCAACAGTGTCTGCCAAACAAATACTTACATGCAGGCATTAAAGGAGATTATGTCTTTGTACCTTACTCAGGGTCTATACCCTATACAGGGTCATACCATATTACTATACCCTGCACAGGGTCATACTATATTACTATATCCTACAGGAATCACCCGATCACCGCACCCTGCATCTGGATTAACCCCTTCAGGGATCCCCCTCTCTGGGCACATTCATTTATTGATACAATTATTATTTTTTTTTTTATTCTCATGGATATATCTCTCATGGTGCCTTACACTGGATGATTATATGTTGAGCAGGCACACAATCTATGTATTATTGTGAAGCCATACAATATCACAGTCGTTATACAAAACATATACTGTACCTATAACAAGATCAACTATATCACTGTACCCTAAGAAGGGCATATTGTGTTACTGTACCCTACAAAGGGCATATTATTTTATATTATTGTACCCTACAGAGGGTCATATTATATTACTGTACCTGATGGTGCAAATTTATGTGGGTGTCCTCTGGGTATTTTTTCATGGCACACCACCTGGGGTGACCCCCCAGATATGCATGCAAGGTCACTGACAGACCATTACCTTTGATGTGGGTGTCCTCTGGGTTACCATGGCACACCACCCGGGGTGAACCCCGATCATATGCACGGAGGCCTACGCCGCAACTTTACCACTGATTACTACAGACATATATGAATGTTTAAACACTGCCTGTCAGTTTTACATTAAAGCAACAGTACCATGCCGGATGCGATTTGACGGCAGGATCAAGAAGAAAACTGAGTGTATTGTGGTGTACCCTTCACAGGGATACATATATGTATATTTATTGTGCCTAGTGTACATATTGAACGTGGGTGTCCTCTGTAATTTTTCATGGCACACCACCTGGGATGACCCCCAGATATGCATGCAATGCTTGTAAGGTGCCAATAATTATAATATGGGTGTCCTCTGGGTTACCATGGCACACCACCTGGGATGAACCCAGCCTAATAGACATGGGTCCTGCGGCCGCAGACCTTATGGAGACAGGCCCCATGCGCCTATATATAATAAGCCTGTATAGTTAAAAACCGTGCATACAGCTCTGGCGTACATTTGTGGTAAACCCGGCTAGCCAGACCGACACCACTACCAGTCAGTCGTGCCTGCACCACGGCTCTCAGTAGCCAGATTAAACTAATAGAGGTGACCCCTCTATACTTGGCACGAGTATTCATACTCTCAGACATACTAAAGCAGGCAATTCAAACCGTTTTACCTGGGTGATCCCCAGTTCTACCAGGAGTCTAACACCCCTACGTGCTGACCCTCACACTATCTCCCAACAGGACGGGAACGAGTCATGGTGGACACTCTCAACGTTCCCAAGATTTCTAGGCAATGCTAAACGCCACAGTAACGGCCTCAGTGGAGAGGGTTCTGTTATGAACTCTACCCCACACTGCTTGATGGAGACCTCAGGCCCACAAGCCTTCAAGTCAAAACGGCAAGGGAAGGGCTCCAGTCCCCCTGCCGCTAAGGTCAAGGGCAAGACGCCCATCGATCAGACCAAATAGGCGGAGCACAGGGAATCCAAACCTCGTCCGCCACAATCTTCCGACAAAGAAGACTATTACCCACCACGTACTTTGGACATGGTAGATGAGCGACACGAAGACAGCTCACCGTCTGAGGAAATGGAACGGCAAGACCTTCCCCACACTTCCTCGAAGTACGTTAGGGAAACCTTACTCTGTGACGGCGGCTGAGGCAGAGATAACTGTAGCGGCACTAAACCAGAGTAGCCGAAGACGGAACGTTCCTGGACGAACACTATTGGCTGCGCAACCCTCGGGGGATGGAAGGATGCGCACGCCTCAAGACCGAGTTACCCCAGGGTACACAACTCAACCCTACCACCTCCAAAGAATGGTCTCAATGCTCGATATGCCTCCTGGGCAACGTAAATGACGCACTATGCGCCGACAGACGCAAATCTGTACTGGGCCGCATCGACAACACACTATTGGGCTTAGGAACGACAAGAATTCGGCCCAAAAGCACAAGGCCTACTATTCGACGTAGTGTTCATTGCAGTACTCAAAAAACACGTGAATTTATTCACCACACTAAATTAAACCCAGACCTCGCTAAAACAAGTCTTCCACAACCCTACGGGGAAAGGTGTTTCTGGGAGGACTGGTCGGTAGCTGAACTGAGCCACCAGCCACTCCTGGGCGACAGGTTCCAGATCGTATACACAGTCCTCATATTTCTCCCATCTACTACACAAAGGAACCCATCCGCTTCATCTACTAGTGTGTCAACCTACAT
Organism: Pelobates cultripes; assembly: GCA_933207985.1. Classification (NCBI taxonomy): domain Eukaryota; kingdom Metazoa; phylum Chordata; class Amphibia; order Anura; family Pelobatidae; genus Pelobates; species Pelobates cultripes. The sequence goes on along the minus strand of OW240922.1, from coordinate 93,181,622 downwards.
AACTAACTGTTTCCAATATTATGACCGGCGATGCCTCTTATACCTGGAAGACTTGCTGATTCTTTACGAATCCAGGCTACGTTTGCAGACAAATTTGTCGTTCACTTTCGGGACTCCATGTGTTTTTTGTTGTACACAGACAAAGATCGCTTCCCCATCTGAATCGGGCCAGTTCCTCGGTTTCGACATCAGCTTGGAGAACTACGTTCCGCGTCTGTCTACAGCAAAGAGCGCCTCTATAAGGATAGCTGCCGGATTGTGGGATTCCTCTCCTCCTCTCCTCCTCCATACAAGCGTTATTCCCTGGCCCACTACGACTGATGGTGAGATAGGTACGCACCGGTCACTCATACGACACTGGATCCCACTGTCAGCGGAAGTGAGGATGGAATTTCGATGGTGATTACTTCACATACAAACTTGGATTGGCAAAACGACCTTTGACTCTTCCTTCGGATACGGGGCGATGGATGAACCCCTGCAAACGCGACCCAGCCATTCTCCACAATAGCAAGGGTGCTTCGATACACACACACACCCACAAGATATCGCTCCTGCTCATGACACCCCTCGGTCAGGGCCAACTGTGATTTCCCGGATCGCCTGGAGATGTCTCGCGAAGACCCTCTACAACTCCCTACCTTCCCTCTACTTCTGACGGGACCTCGAGGGGAAGCTCACTCCCTTGTCATGGAAGGACAACTGGCACTATTTGCCTGGACGGCTTCAGGGGCTCCTGGTCAGTTCACGACCTATTGCATCAACTAAGACCTCCTATGGGACTCATAGGCTCCCGGCACCAGGAAAGGCTATATTTCTGCCTGGTCGGCCTGGAGTGATTGGTGTGTGGAAAGGGATTCCGATCCCTTTACCGCACCTATCTCACTGATCCTCAACTATCTGTCACACCTGGTCTCGTTGGGTCGGTCATATCGATCCCTCAACGTGATCAGATCCGGCATATCGGCGGCGCACGTTCCGGTACAGGGCAGACCAGTAGGTCAAGATACACTGGTTTGTCGACTACTGCGGGGTGCCGAATTGTCGAGATCCCTGCACCCAAATATTCAAGCCTCTGGCAGGTGGATGTGGTGCTGAGATTCCTTAGGGAATGGCCGGACAATCCTTGTTTGTCACTGAAGCAACTTTCAGCCAAACTAGCACTCTTATTATGCCACGCCTCATTTAGACGGTGGCGGACGTTAGGGCTTGCGATATGGATGGTTTCTCTCTCACACCAGACGGGGTTACCTTTACCATGTCGAGACGAACTAAGTCTGATTCGTCTTCAGTGTCATACCCATGCTTTGTGTCAGACGCCACACTATGCGTGGTCAGAACGCTAATGGGGTACACCAATATCTCTACCCCCTTCGAACTCATTCGACGGATCACCTTCTGACTTCTTACGTGAACCCTCATGGACCGGTGTCTACCGCAACACTGGCCAGATGGGTCCGCTGGTTTTTGTCTTTAGCGTCGAACCTTGTTTCGGAGCCCACTCGGTCAGGGGAGCGGCGGCCTCACAAACCTTTTCGGCCGACGCTTCCCTAGCCGACATTATACGCTGCGCGGACTGAGCGCGAGAGAGTACGTTTAGAAAATTCTATTTTCGGCAAACATCTCATGTTTCCTTCACATTGGTCAATTCAAAGCTTTAAAAATGCAAATATGAAGCCTCCTGTCATGTGGTAAAATTGAAGATTATATTAGCTTTAGTGTACTAATAATCTTAATTTTAGTAATGACAGGAGGCGAATATTTCCCACCCTATAGGATCCCTCCCATGTTTCTCGTGTTGAACAGAATATGTCCTTTATGTTCAGGAAGGTAAGTACGTATGGTTTGTATGTTTGCTACTTAGACCTGTACCTTGCGGGTCTTGTATTGGCTGAATATTAGACATGAACCTTGCATTATGTTGTGTTTATAGATCCTTAAATATCATTGCGTTAGAATAAATATATATTGATATGTTTCACATTCTAATGTTCGTTGGTATATCAGATGCTTATGCTTATTGTATGCGGACAAGTTATCACGCCAGATACCTTTCACCTTTTTCTTTTTCTTGCAGCGTGAACGTCTTCTCATCAAGACAAAGATTCACCTTCCATACCTCTGCATCGCGGAACTAATGGTGTTGGATATTCTAATATGTTGTTGAACTAATGACGTAATATGATTATGTCTCTTGTTGTTATTTATTGTTTCGCTTCAAAGAAAGAGGAAGTGATGTCATAGACAGGGCCTTTTATGGGCATCATAACTTTTTTCTGATTGGTTGTTATGTTTCTATGCTGCTGGAGTTTTCAGTAAAGAAAGATATGCAAATATTCGCCTCCTGTCATTACTAAAATTAAGATTATTAGTATACTAAAGCTAATATAATCTTCAATTTATTTCCAAGAAATTAAAAAGCTATTTACATCACAGATATTTACAAGATGCCATCTGAATTGCTATTAACATGCACAGAGTGAGAAGCCTTTCAATGAACTGCTATTGTGAAATGCACTTACAGAGTTTATTAACATTTGGACAGAAGTGGCAGCAAAGACCACCCGTAAGTGAAGGATTCACCCATCAGTTTAGCTTGGCACAGGTTTAGGACAAAGAAAAATGTATAACATATATAGTTAATCGATGATGTGTATATTAATATATTTTATATATATATATATATGTATATATATATATATATATATAATATAATATAGCTAAGGACAGAGAAAAAATCTATAGTATCTTAATAAATGTAAACATGGGTAATTTTGTGACTCGGGCCAATTAAAATTACAAAAAATACAATAAAAAAAAAAACAATGCACATAACATAAATAAATAAATAGAAATCAGTTTAACGTTTGACAATCAAACCATTTTCTAAAAGCTATGCCATAGTAGAATGTATTTCCAGTTTAAAATCCTCCCCAAATTAATTGCACGCATTAGTTACTCCAGCCTCTTTGCAATTAACCTTTTCAGTGCCAGAATTAATCCTCACCAGGGTATAACAGCAAGTACTTGATAGTACCCCCCCTCCCCCACCCCGGCATGTCGTTAAATGCTCATGACATAATCTCAAATTATATTATCTTTCAGAGTGCCATACTTGACTGCAGCCGGGGTATAATGTCAATTGCATGATAGTAACCCTTTAACTGTAGTCATGTACAACCCTGTAGCACTAAAAGGGTTACTTTTGAGGCTGACAGATGAAATGTTTTATGACTGATGAATATTGTAACAATATAAAATAACAAGTAACCTGCTTTGTTTTATTTGTTTGGGGATTTTTGATAGTTTTAGTTTTTTCTTCCAATCCTTGTCTCCAATACCTGGAACTTGAAATGTGCATTTTATTAGTAAGAGATGTATTTTTTATTTTTTTAGATGTAGTATATGAAAGATATTGATAAGAGAATAATGGATTCTTGCTTTCTCTCTTATCTGCACCGAAGTGAAAGTGAAAATTCTTCATTGCCGGCGCTGAACATAAAATTAAGATAGAACAGAGAGTTTAATAACAAAATATTGAGTACGGAATCTCTGGTGATTCACATTCCACATTTTAGATTTCCTGTTTTACACTCCACAGTGTCTGTAATAATCCATTCTGAACATGGCCATGCAAATGAACACCTGGCTTACAAAACACCTTCACAGGGATATCCCCAGGGTCTAGCCCACAATGAAACGCAGCTTGTATCAGAAGAATATAAATGAACATCGCATGATGTATCTCCAGACTCTCAGAAACCAAGCTTGTCTCAAAGTAAAAGGTGTTTATTTCCTCTGGAAACAAGCTCTTAGTTCAAGAAGAAAGAGAGAAGCAGATGTTTTATGTCCTTCTTTGATTGGCTGTGGTTTTCATTTTTTCATTTTTTTTTTTATGTTTGTCTTTTTTTTTGTAACAAATGCATCTCATCTACCTGCCATATGTATAAATGTGGCAAAGAGAGCAAAAATAGACTGAGAAAAGAAAAAGAAAGTTTTGTTCTGTCTCATAAAAAAGTCTGGATTTTGACCCAGGTATGTTTTTTCTCTTCCTGTTAAACACTTGTACAGTTTGGGATTTCTTTTGTGCTTTCGCTGTTTGCGATTGCGGAGATACAGCCTGAAAAACAAAACAAAAAGATTGAATAATAATGAGTATTTAGGGTTATAATTTAATAAAATCCTATCTGAGAACATTGCAGTCATACTGCATAGACATCCCCTATCTATATCTGAATGGAGGACGTAATTGTGGTTGACTCATGGCTCGGGTGTTGAAGGAACACGTCAATCTACAGGCAGATTTCCCAGGTATGGTTATAATGTGACAACCTTTAATTAGCTGATTATACCCTATCCCTTTCCTCCTCTGGTACCCTGAGTATGCCACACTGTATCATCTGTCACACCACCAGATTTAGAGCAGATCTACTTTACAAAAATATATTTCTATTAGAACGTTCATTCCATTGAAACATGAATGGCATAAAGTAAGAACCTAAATCTTTGGAAATGGACAAGCTTGATGATTTGTTAATCTTAGTTTCCCCAAAATCATATCCCCACTATCTTCGTGTCTCTGCATCTTTCGTTCTTGTTTAAGTCAATAAATCCCTTACTTAGCATGCTGTATTTATTATGAATTTAGTGCGAATGCTAGCCCTTCTATAGCACGTCTAAGCAGGATATCAAACACAAAGTGACGTCAAAATTCTTTATATTGCCCTCTGCTAAGTGTTCTTTACAGGCTAAAGGTTCGTACAAATGGTTGTCATTGATAATGCACAGATAAAGATAGATGAGCTCCATGTATGAATGTCAAAATGAATGAATCTTCAGTTATTCACACCTTACCATCTTAAGTGCAGATATCCATAAAACACTATGAAATGTCACACTATGCACTACACATGTGGTGTTGAGTGGATATATTTTCGTTCATTCATTTCATTTCATTTTGTTTATACATTTGCTAGGGATCTAACAAGCACAAAATGTTTATTAAATTTTAATCACGGGTCTTTTCGTGTACTTTTGCATAGATGACAGAACCACTTAAGAGCGAATTAACTTTATAAAAATGGATCCGTGTGTTTTTAAATAAAATAAAAAAAACAATGCATTAAATAATTAGTTTATTGTTTTGTTTTTTTGTAGATATGATTTATTAGTTTTGCTTTTAAAAACAAACAAACATTGTTTTCAAGTTACTACTAACATAAATGTGAATCAGCAGTTGCTAAGGCCAGTAAGGTTTTGTCATGTATAAATAGGGGCATTAATTCCAGGGATGAAAATATAATTTTTCCTCTTTATAAATCACTGGTAAGACCACACATTGAATATGCTGTGCAATTTTGGGCACCTGTTGTAAAGAAGGATATTTTGGCACTAGAACAAGTGCAGAGGGGGGCTACGCAATTGATAAACGGAATGGAGCATTTTAGTTATGAAGAAAGATTACATTTAAATAAATATCTTTAGTTTTGAAAAACGGCGCCTCAAAGGGGATGATATACAAATATATTTGGAGCCAATGCAAACTATTGTCTGGAAATATGTCTAAAAACAGGACTATACTTTGGACATGAGGTCATGAATTTAGACTGGGAGAAAGGAGATTTAGTCTAAGGCAAAGGAAATGTTTTTTACAGTAAGAACAATACGAATGTGGAATTCTCTGCCTGATGGATTTATCACAGTCTATACAGATGTTTGAACATTATTTGGATAAATACTTGCAAAACCATAACATACAGGGATATCATTTTTAATTAGTGGGATAATTGATTATCCCATGATACAATGAGATATCTGACTGCAATTCTGGGTCAAGAAGGAATTTTTTCTTAGTTTGTTGCAAAATTGGAGGCGCTTCAGACTGGCTTTTTTGCCTTCTTTTGGATCAACAGCAAAAACAAATGTGAGAAAGGCTGAGATTGATGGACACAAGTCTCTTTTCAGCTGTGTAACTATGTATATTTTACCATCTGCCTTTTCCTTCTGTAGCCTGAATAAGTCCCAATGAGAATTTGTGATTAGTTACTATCTAGTTACTATATCTTTCTTTTTCCCACAATAAGTCCCATTGCAATATCAGGCTGACCATAGGCTTCTCTAAGAAGTACATTTTCACCTACTGTTCTCAAATGTATTTTGTTAGAATTGTTTGTCTTGTTTTACTTATTGTACAGAACTGCGTAATATGTTCGCAGTATATAAATAATTGTAACTGTGTTGTTTTCTATCATCTCATCTATTTTCTCTATCTCTCTTTCTCTCTCACTAAGGTTCTAATCTAAAAGTAACCATTCTCTTTGATTCAAGGCTGTTGAAAGTTGTGTCATGTTGGCCATCTTCAAAACGTATGATGAAATTGTCTATGTCTGATGCTACTGTCAACAAACTCAGCTGTAAATGTTTTAAAACCGATGGAGAACAGACCAAGGTGATCTTTAAGCAAACAGAAGTGTCTTTCTCATTCTACAGTCTTCCTTGTTTAGAGACCAAAAGACAAGTTAGTGTAGCAAACAGATTTTCTCGTCCTAATGAAGGATGAATGTGACATACGTCTACCATTCATCAAGGTGTCATTCTAACAATAGAATGTTTACGTACATTGTTTTGGTATTTGAGACGTTGGTTATAATCAGTCTTATCCAATAATATATTTGTGAAGTATGAGTAACTATGAACATCACACACAGCTGAATGTCTAATGGTATGTCCAATTGGGAGGGTCATCTTTGCAGCAGTTGAATGTGCCAGATTACATTGATTTCCAAGATGTTTGGCCCACTTTGACAACTTTGTGCTATGTTTAAGATCAGAACAGTTTGATAAGTTTTCCACAATGCATGCAAATTTTAATCAAGAAACTGTTACCTATGACTCGTGTGTCCAACTCTTTGTCTGCCACCTCCTCGGGATCTGCAAAGTTGCTGAGAGATATTTTGGGTGCGGTGTCTGTTTGACTGACAGACCCAATCATTTCTTGCTCTTTATCATGTTGGACCTGAGCATAAATATTAATCCATGGGATTTTCCTGCAGTTAGCAAAAAGGAACATGTTCTCAAAATTAGTCTCTGAATTATTTTAACCAAAATCTGAGCGATCTAAAGCCCATAATATTTTTTTTTACAGTGCATTCTTTAATATCATGGCTGGGGAGACATTACTGATTTTAGACATATTTATTTTGTAAAACACAAACCGTTATCACCATACTGAATGGGTTATGTTCACCTGATTTTTATGTCCCCTTTAAAATGAATGTATTAAAATGACTGTCACCTTTAGGGGTCTTTACATATTTTACAAACACTCCTAAAGTAACATTCTTGCTTTAGCTGTGGAGTCATGTGGTTACAGTGGAAGGTCTCTCTACATACCTGAAGGTGTCCATTGTGGGTGCCACATGCCTCAACTTCCAGAAGCCACATCAGTGCTGTATTATCGCACATGCACAAGAGTACAACACTGATGTCTACTTAGGATCCTGCAGGACCACAGGAGCCTCCATAGGCTAACAGCATTATTTACTAAAGTGAGAATTATTGGGAGTTCAAAGTGAATTCAAATTGAATTTTAAATATGAAGCCAACTTATACAAATAATTATCCAAGTCAGCTATGTTCCCAATTCTACTACATTAGCCTCAAATTAGAATTTAACTTTTAATTCACTTTAAATGCATGATAATTAAAATTTTTGTAAATAATCATGTAAGTTATGCATTCAGAGAGAAGATGCCTAATTTTCACAGCCATCACTCACGACCGCTATGGGAAATTGACAAAACTTGTCGGTGGAATTTCTGCTATTTGTCAAGTTTTGTCAATCACGGGCTTTACCATAAGATAATGTCATGATATTCCAACACAGTCAATGTGAGTGTTTCTTACAGATTATATTTTTGGTGAGTTGGCAGGGCCGTTTTAAGTTGTATAACCATCAATATGCTATTAATGTAAAATACATTGCTTGGATAGAACTGAAATATTTTGAAAACTGAATAAAACTATGACTATGTAAACTCACCGTTTCCTGAATAAATTTTCTATTCAGATGTATCTGTTATATAAAGTTCCAGTGGAAAATGGGTTGAGGGGCCACATATATACCTTAAACCTATAACTATCCTGCTGTGAGGACCAAAGGTATAGGGTGCGGAGTTATAAAAAAAATATTTATGTCCAATGATTTATATAGAATAGTTAATGTTTTATTAGAAACTCAAAACCAGTAACAGAAATGTTGAGAGTACCTTTTGAATTTGTAGATTAGAAACACAGCCAGACCCACAAATACCACAGAGAGAAGCATCAACATCGCAGAGCTGCTGTGACTGGAACTGTTATCCACCAATGGGGCTGGAAATAGAATACAAAATGGCAACATTTACATTACATGACATGAAGTGTGAGAGTTAAATGAGTTGCTTTGTATCAGCAGGGAACACGCAGACACAATTAGCCAAAACTAAAACTCCAGAGATCAATTATCGCACACAAATTATAGCATATAAAACATCTTCTAGCACCGATTACTATGGTATGTAAAGAAGGAACACAAGCTACCCCCACATAGTGTGCCTATCTCAATATATTATACAAAGGTATCTGCTTCACATTACTGGCAACCATGTAGAAAGCATGCAGACTATGTGTCACTATCACAATACACAAAGGCACTCATTAATATGGACTGTCTAGAAAGCTCGCAGACTATTCTAAAACAGGACTTGATTTCAATATTTCAGATAAGCTTTTCAAATTATTGCAATCTGTTAGAAAACACTTTTTAAATGATGTACCGTATATACTCGAGTATAAGTCGACCCGAATATAAGTCGAGGCCCCTAATTTTACCCCCAAAAACTGGGAAAACTTATTGACTCGAGTATAAGACAAGGGTGGGAAATGCAGCAGCTAATGGTAATTTTCTAATTAAAATTAGATCTCCAAAAGATTATATTAATTAATATTTATTTACAATGTGTGTATATAATGAATGCAGAGTGTGTGTGTGTTTGTGTATATAATGAATGCAGTGTGTGTATATAATGAATACAGTGTGTATATATAATGAATACAGTGTGTATATGTGTGTGTGTGTGTGTGTGTGTGAATGCAGTGTGTGTGTATATAATGCAGTGTGGGTGTATATAATGCAGTGTGTGTGTATGAATACAGTTTGTGTGTATCTAATGCAGTGTGTGTGTGTGTGTATGAATGCAGTGTGTGTATATAATGCAGTGTGTGTGTATATATAAATGCAGTGTGTATATAATGCAGAGTGTATGTGTATGAATGCAGTGTGTGTATATAATGCAGTGTGTGTGTATGAATGCAGTGTGTGTATATAATGCAGAGTGTGTGTGTATGAATTCAGTGTGTGTGTGTATAATCCAGTGTGTGTGTGTGTGTATAATCCAGTGTGTGTGTGTGTATGAATGCAGTGTGTGTATATATAATGCAGTGTGTGTATGAATGCAGTGTATGTGTGTATATAATGCAGTGTGTGTGTGTATGAATGCAGTGTGTGTTTGTGTATGTGATGCAGAGTGTGTAACCTTGGTGGGGAGGTGGGCATTTTTTTATTTTTTTTTAATATTAATTTTTTTTTAATATTATTAATTTTTTATTTTATTTTATTATTATTAACATTTTTATTTTATTTTTTTGTCCCCCTCCCTGCTTGTTAGCTGGCCAGGGAGGGGGGATATAGTAGTCCCTGGTGGTCCAGTGGATGGGCTGTGCAGGAGGGGGCTGGGAGCAAGCTCTTACTTAACTTTACAGCAGCTCCGTTCATCTCCCTTCTCCTCCGTTCCAGTCAGCTCCACTGTAAGTCTCGTGGTCTGAGTGCCGCACGGAGCATTGCCACGGGTCACTCGCAAGACTTACAGTGGAGCTGACCGGAACGGTAATGAGCCCAGCGGTCCTGGTCTGTATTATGGCAATGTAAGTTGCCATAATACAGACATTGACTTGAGTATAAGACGAGTGGGGGTTTTTCAGCATAAAATGTGCCAAAAAACTCGTCTTTAAATACTCAAGTATATACGGTATCTACAAAAATTCCCATATATCTTAATGGAGACTTCTGTATAAATCATTTGAAAAGTTTTATTAACAGACTGCAATCTTTAGCAAAGTTTATTCAAAAAAATTAAATTGGGGCCATAGTGTGATTGGTTCAGTATATAAGACCCAGTTGTCCATATTTAGGAGGGACAGTGCCTATTTTGTTCCCAATTTCCTGTTTCTCCTTTTCTGTCCTAATATCTTTCCTTTCTAGAAGCTCTATATTGTTGGTGTATCTGAGTGTATAACAGAGCTTCAAAATAATCATGCTCACGCTAATGTGTCTTTAAACTACAATAATTGTGTTTAGAAATACGTCTGTGTAAATAAGATATATTGTTCTTGTTCCAAATTAAATTTTTGCTAAATAAATTGTTATCAGTGAGTAATCTAAAATTTCTCTGAACAGTCCTGCCTCTGGCAAATCACACTCCTAAAATGAAAGTGTCCATTTGAAATGTTGGGAGGAATGTATAAGAGACTCGTTAATAGGGGCTGTATAGAAAGCACACTGAATATTCCAGCGTATTACACAAAGACCCCTAGCACTCACTAGTAGTTGCTGAGTTAAAAACACTCAGAATATACGTGTATAGTGTGACTACCACACTATATATAGACCTCTGGCACGCTTTCATACATACTGTGTATAAAATACAAAGACTATATAGACAAAGTGGCTGTAGCTCAGTTCACACAAACCTCTAGCACTCTTCAAAAGGAGGTGTACATAATTCGCACCGGCTATCCCAGCAAAAGTGTGATTAGTTTAATTCTCTAATACTCCATTTTTAACACTCAAACATATGTGTTAGGGATGTTATATTCTCTACCCTATTTCAATGTATTCCTAACCTTCTGCTACCTCAACAGATTGAATGATGAGCATGTTTTACAGAAGATCTGACACATGCATTGGGGAATGCAATCACTCTCACATTCAACTTAAATCTCAAAGTTGTTCCTTGAAAATGTGAAATTAGATTTCTTTTTAGAAGCCCAGAAAACAATATTTTCATTTGATATTTATGCAAAATACTAAATGTGTGTTAGGCAGAGGAAAATTGTCTTTTTATGCAGAGGAAACAATAGCATTAACATGCTGGAGTAATACATGCAGCTGTCATTATTTTTGGCAAAATGCTGCATTTAGACTGAAGAAAAATGTTTATAAAGTAAATAGCACAACCTTGAAACACTTGGAAAGTTAACGCTCGTATGTTTAATTGACAACAGTCTAGGAGAAATCTATCAAAATATATCAGAGATGACAATATATGGGGTAAGTTCATTTAAATGTGGTTTGTAAACTACACAACTTCAAAATATATGCGTTGGAAAAATTCCCCGAAGTGTATATTTTGGCATAAAGACGCTTGCAAGTTGCTCGTATTTTCACCTCAACTTGCTGCTTGAATAAACCCCCAAGAGTTTCCAAAAAGTACATTTTTTATTCTTAGTTTATTGTAGTACAGTCACACACAAAAAAAACAAACCTGTAAATTGAATTGTTGCCCAAGCTGATATCAGCTCGGACGTGACTGCTACCAGCTTAATGATAAGCTCCAATTATAGTTTCATGAAATGAACTGTAGTTGTGACCTCATGCAGAGCTAGCTCCTTCACTGAAAGCTGTGATGAAGCCTCTCAGAGAAGGTCTGAACTTGAATAAGAGAAACCTGCCCAGCAGACACATGCAATACAAATATGTGAACACTAGGGGTATCTAAAACATGCGTCACTGATTTTCCAAGCATGCTTACCTAATGTGAGCTGTGTCACATACACAAAGACCTGTACACCTGGCTTCAGTTCAAACATAATTAGGTTTTGATTAAGCGCGCTAAATAAGGTCTCCACAATCTGTAATATATAAAAGAGATTTCCGATTAATAATATATACATTGCTCCCAGGTATTCATATAATGTTGTCAATGTTTTGACCCTGACCAGGTCTTTAAATCAAGGGCTAAGAGAGTATAGTAGAGAAAATAACTAAAACAGAAACAGATGGTATGTAATGGGGCAAACACTGCATAGCGGGGGCACTTGCCCTATAATCAGAAAAAAAGTTTCTAGGTGGATCACGTGCTATGTATTTGCATATTATGTCCCTAGCTGAGGTATGTAGCTGGGACATATGGAGCAATTCAAAAGCCAGTGCATAGCTTTGGAAGATGCTGTGCAATATGTATAAAGGGCAAACAGTGTGTAATTAGCGCAGATGGTGTATAAAGGGGCAAACCATGTGTAACTGGGACAGTGTGTAAACAGTGTGTACCTAAGGCAGAAGATGTGTACGGGTACAACCAGGTAACCAGAAAAGTGTTCTGTATGGGTGCAAACTGTGTGTAACGGGGGCAGATGGTATGTAGAGGAGTAGACAGTGTAGAACTAAGGCTAATGATGTGTAAGGGTACAACCAGTGTGTAACAAGAAAAGGTTGTTGTGTATGGGTGTATAACTGAGGCAAATGGTGCATAAAGAGACAAACCGTGAATATCTGGAACAGATAGTGTGTAAGGGGGTAGATAGTGTCAAGTTAGGGGTATGTTGGTGGAAATTCAGTATTATTAATATGATACTTACAGAAATCAGGGACACAAACACAATTTCATTAACTATCAATAAGTGACTGATATGTGCAAAATACATAAATTTGCGCTTAGCTGCACTGAAAACTCACTTGCTCCAAATCTGCCTTGCCCCCTTTCCGTCTCTCACTGACATTTTTATGAGGCAATATGAAAAGTTCAGCAGATGTTGGGAGACCAGGAAACATGGCCACTAAAATATGCTCCTCTGGGATGCTTGTGACCTGAAACAATAGATAGAAAATACAATTTCAGAGTTATTTCATGGCACTCATACCTCTGTCATAATTGTACAAAACTGGCATCACTGTGGCTGAACAGGATTCCACTGGAGGCACAATAGGGGGATGGCACCAAGGACATGCAGGCACCATTACCACTACAGAAGGTTGTAGGGGTTATGATGCCAAGAGCCACTGATTAAGGTCAAGAAGAACTGCGGAGCACTGGCATTTTACTCATTCTGAATCCAATTTCATGTTTTTCAATCTGTGAGAGCAGTTACATCCCCTTTTAAACTGTTCAGAGCCAATCCCTTTAGTTGTACTCCACACTATGCACGTCAAGGTCAGAATTCGATTGATAAACTGACCACTGTTTTGCATCATGATTATATTGGCTGAAAAATTGCAGGATGTCAGCTCACCACAACTCGTTGTTTAATGTGCACACCTTTTAAGATGTAACCAGAAAAATAATGAAACTCTACCTGTAAATGCAACTCTTGTTTTCCGATGCTGCCCATATATCCCATTAAACGTATCTCTGTTTTTTTTTTACTGGTGCCTATTTACCCCATTAGACTTGTGTCTGTTTTTTCTTTATTCCTTTTTACCCCATACAAATAATCCTGTGCTGTTTTACCTGATTCAAAGTATCTCTGTGCAAATCAAACAAATACTCTCTATTCAGTGGGTTATTGCTTTCCTGATGTGACAGCTCAATAATGCTGCCTTTGTGAATTACGATGTAAAAGCTATTTTTCAGCCTTTCATATTTTTGTGTTTTCCATAAAACAATTCTGCTGTAGAAATCCATAACACATTTAATAATGTATGCTGTTTTTAACCCACTATGCACCAGAGCAGTGCATTAATCGTTCTCTGGAAACAAAGGCCATTAATCAAACAGCTATTAGCAAATGCACTGTTCAACACTGAAAATGCTTAAAGGGACATTCCACTCTGGAATTGGCCCCAGTTTTACTTTAAGCATTATGGAGATCCTATGTTAAACATCTCTTTTTCTCCAGAAAAAATGTGGACAACATCTAACATGCACATTAACCAAGATAAGTATTTACACTTAGCTTTAACATGCATATGAGTCGCCCAGTTTCTGGGAGTATACCTTTAATCTTACTCTTGTAGGATCACAGGGTCTTCCATAGAGAATCTTGTACAGTGTAGGCATCTATTGTGCCTCTTGAATGAAGATGCCAACACTCTGTTAAAATGGCATGTTGTGGTTGCCTATTGCCACATTTTGCCAAAATTGTCATGTCCATGGGACACAGAAGCCTTGTTTTGTCCAATGATTTTTTTTTTATTGCAATAGAATCTGAAAACATTCATCAATATTCATTATAATAAAAATGACATGTCTTATAGCCTCTGTGTAATATTATGTACAGACACAGAAGGACATAGTTTTTTTAGTGCATCTCCTGGATTATCCTTGAGTACCATGCACAATGTAAATGGCCGCCGCTGGCTCAAAGTGCATACTAGATCTGCCGGGCATTTGTAAAAGAAATAGCTTTGTATTATCCACATGGTCTTTGGTTGTAAATGCAAAACATGTAACCAAAGAAATCTTACAGATGGCTTATTCCAGGGAGCAAAGGTATGCTATGACATACACAAAAAAGAGTTATTGACCCACAAGTTACATTATAAAAAATAATATACACAGGAGGCAAAGTGCGTGTTATCTTTTCTTTCAAATAATATTAAAAAATTTGATATTTTTTCTTAACAGGAATTTGATACATGTTCATCAATGTGCATAACTCCTTTGAAGGTCTTCAATATTCTTCAAGCCTGACAAATGTAATATTCTATTCTTCCATATCATATTCTGTACTGCAATCAATAGATTCTCAAACTGCCCCTTGAAAATGTAGCCCATTGATTTAAACTGTTTAATATAGGAAATGATTGCTTATTGTACATTCAGTATATTCTACTACAGAGATCTGCAGTTTTACACTCAAAAATCGCTGGGGAAAATGGCCTTTCTGTATTTCAAAGAATTTCCGAACATAGTGGTTCTTAAGTAAAGTATGGAATGAACATGGAACAATATGGTTAAACAATAGCTCATGTCTGACTTCACAAACTGCACAGAATACATGGCAAACGTGCTAGTTATAACTCTCATCGACTTCTTACTGTTAGAGGGAGGAAATATAATATTTTACAGTGAGCGGGTAGTAAATTGCAGGTAGACAGGGAAGTCTTATTACAATATGTTTGCCAACCCTTACATAAATGAGACAATAAATCTTGGATGTTCACATTGGAAAGTATTTCCAAGATGCATGGGGCAGAAATAGACTAAAACCTTTATTTACCTAGATGAGCTTAAACATCAATCTACCACCTAGTATAGAACATAGAACCTACATTAACACTACTTTTTTATTTAGAACTATTCCTGTGTGGACCACTAAGGATATCAGTTAGATTTTTTGGTTTCTAACTAAATTATCTGGGATACAGCTCTTTACTAACCCTGTATATCTGGGATATAGCTCAGCTCTTTACTAACCCTGTATATCTGGGATATAGCTCGGCTCTTTACTAACCCTGTATACCTGGGATATAGCTCGGCTCTTTACTAACCCTGTATATCTTGGATATAGCTCGGCTCTTTACTAACCCTGTATACCTGGGATATAGCTCGGCTCTTTACTAACCCTGTATATCTGGGATATAGCTCGGCTCTTTACTAACCCTGTATATCTGGGATAAAGCTCGGCTCTTTACTAACCCTGTATACCTGGGATAAAGCTCGGCTCTTTACTAACCCTGTATATCTGGGATATAGCTCAGCTCTTTACTAACCCTGTATATCTGGGATATAGTTTGGCTCTTTACTAACCCTGTATATCTGGGATATAGCTCGGCTCTTTACTAACCCTGTATATCTGGGATATAGCTCTTTACTAACCCTGTATATCTTGGATATAGCTCGTCTCTTTACTAACCCTGTATATCTGGGATATAGCTCGGCTCTTTACTAACCCTGTATATCTGGGATATAGCTCTTTACTAACCCTGTATATCTGGGATATAGTTTGGCTCTTTACTAACCCTGTATATCTGGGATATAGCTCTTTACTAACCCTGTATATCTGGGATATAGTTTGGCTCTTTACAAACCCTGTATATCTGGGATATAGCTCGGCTCTTTACTAACCCTGTATATCTGGGATATAGCTCTTTACTAACCCTGTATATCTTGGATATAGCTCGTCTCTTTACTAACCCTGTATATCTGGGATATAGCTCGGCTCTTTACTAACCCTGTGTATCTGGGATACAGCTCGGCTCTTTACTAACCCTGTATATCTGGGATATTGCTCTTTACTAACCCTGTATATCTGGGATATAGCTTGGCTCTTTACTAACCCTGTATATAGCTCTTTACTAACCCAGTATATCTGGGATATAGCTCACCTCTTTACTAACCCTGTATATCTGGGATATAGCTCGGCTCTTTACTAACCCTGTATATCTGGGATATAGCTATTTACTAACCCTGTATATCTGGGATATAGCTCTTTACTAACCCTGTATTTCTTGGACATAGCTCAGCTCTTTACTAACCCTGTATATCTGGCATATAGCTTGGCTCTATACTAATCCTGTATATCTGGGGTATAGCTTGCTCATTACTAATCCTGTTTATCTAGGATATATTTAAGCCTGTATATCTAGGGTGACGTTCATCTCTTCGATTAAAATGTATATCTGGTATATAGCTCAGCTCTTTACTAATCCTGCCTATCTAGAGATTGTTCCAGAACACATACACCCTTTCATGGCAATGAAGTTCCCTAAAGTCAGTGACCTCTTTCAGCATGATAATGCACCCTGTCAGACTGCAAAAATGGGTCATAAATGGTTTCAGGAACATAACAAAGAGTTTGTGGCATTGTATTAGCCTCTATATTCCCCAAATCTCAATCCAATTGATCATCTGTGAGATGTGCTGGAACAACAAATCCAAACCACGAAGGCCCCAACTCACAACTTGCAGGACTTAAAGGACTTGCTGCTATTGTCTTGACAACAGATACCACAGGACACCTTCAGAGGTCTTGTGGAGTCCATGACTCAACGCATAAGAGATGTTTTGTTGGCACGAGTGGGACCTACACAATATTAGGCAGGATGGTTTTAAACTTGTGGTTATCATTGTATGTGTCAATTAGTCTTTATTAGTTGCATTTTGCATTTTATTGAGTAACTAGTATGAGTGGATCATTGACAGCTACCAGAATCAGCAGCATTCGTCATATTAGTTCTCTAGGTCTACGGCGGACAGCGTGATTCATATAGCCTTCAGTTGCAATGATTAAGGTACCTGGATCAGGGCTTTCTTAATGAGTCTGCTAATATCCTGTCTCCATTCAGGGATGTCAGGATTATGGTAATCCAGGTTTGGAGAAAAAGATAGCAGTTGCGATTGAAAGTACTCTATAAAAGATAAAGAAAAATCGTATTCAAACACAAGGTGTAATCCAGTTATTCAGATTTAGGTGTAAACTGATTAATAGTTCTAAAATAGATTTGTATAATTTAAATATAACTGACCAGTTTTGACATATATTTTTTGTATTCTTTGTCAAATACATACGCAATAAGGACACTACAAATACCTTAAAACCTACAGCTTTTTGTAATATTAAAGCTGCTAGTTATGGTTATAGTACAAGGAAACTTTATATTTGTTGTCAAACCATTTTCAAGCAATTTGACTAAAAATGTAGGTCTTGTTGGCACCCACAATTTATAATCTCTCCTGCCAAATTATACCAGGAATGTTTCACATTCAGATTATGAAATCAAAAGATTTCTAGATGTAAGTAGCATTTGGCTGTACCAAATCAACATTGACTCCTTAGAAATTGACTTATTTTGCAGAAGCAGCTGGTATGTTCTCTGCTGAGCATCTATTGCAATTCTTGGGTTAAGTGAAAGATTATCTAGAGCTGGGCTCAATGTATCCACTTGCCTACTCTCCACTGGCGAGTAAATTCAGCAGTGGAGAGTAGAAATTCACTCCTGGTGAGTGTGTCATGGAGCCTGGCTGGTAGTGTATGACTTGCAATTTTAAATTCTGACCTAGAGGATTCTAATCCAGTTTAGTATTTTTATGCAATGGGTGAGTCAAATTACAATTGTGCAAGGTAAAGTTTGCAATATGCCTGGCATCACTTTGAAGGTATGTAAGTCTGCATGGCAAATGTGCAAAATAGCACACATGATATCAATCAGACATTTACAAAGTCTGGTTTGTCCTACAGAACTTTGGAATCAACGGAATTTTCCAACTGGCCCAGCTCTAGAAATTCCATGCAATGCATTGCAATGTTGTCAAACAATTTTGCCCCAGATGTTTGTAAACAATAGGTAACACAACTCCCTATTAATCACCACTTGTTGTAGTCCAACATCTGGAAAGCTGTAGTCCAACATCTGGAAAGCTTCAGCTCATTAGGCCAGTTCTATTAAATTAGAAAATTAATGAAGGAAACTCCAGCTCAATGCAAGAGGTTTATCAGTAAATTGAAATTACCATGTACTGCCACTTCTTTGGTGTCTTGGATGAGTGTATTTCCCGAAGATACCTGCACGGTAATGGTGTTCGTCCCCTCTTCACTGAATGTCAATGAGATGCTGCTGTCCAAGGTGATGAGAGGCTGAAAAACATCAAGAAGAACTTCATCGCTCATGCAGGAACCAGTCATTAAATGAGTCCATAGAAGTGTCATTATCTGACTCTGAAAGGAAGCATGGTTATAATAAATTACTCCCCCCAACATATTAAGCTAGCAATATCTGCTTCTTTCTCTTGTTCTCCCTCATAATCATTAGCCGCTCTGCATTAGATCAAAGAGAAGCGTTACAAAAAAAGATGTTCCTCTCCCTTTATGTTTTATTCTTTTGAGAGTAATTACCATCTTTTTTTCTTACAGAGCTCATGCCTTTCTTCCAATTCAGACATTAACTATTTCAGCGCTAGAAGATCCACCATAATAAATAATATTAAATCTCATTTATTTGCAACCGGTCATATTCATGGAGCATTTCTGGGGCAAGATTTGAAACAGTAAAATAATACCCAATTGGTTTCTATGGAAATTGGTAATGTGTACCACTTTTTAAAAAATGGTACCAATGTGACTTGACAAATATGGCTGCACACCCTGGGAGTTGTTCACAGAACACCTAATTGTAGTGAAATGAAAGCAAAATTGCAACATTTAGGCTTAAACATCCAAGCAATAGGATACATGGAGAATTCTTACAAAGCAGCTTTTTTTCCAACATTTTTAATTCAGTTATCACTTCGCTACAGCTTTTTGTCTAGTAAATCAACACTATTGTTCCAATTCATAGAAGGTCTGGCAGTTCCATTTGCATAATCCTTTCTTAAATAGACCAATTTCTAAATGTGATGAGAACATAAAACCTATGCCCAAGAAGACTCATAACCCTCTGACTGGATATTCCTCGATTTACGTGTGCAGAACCTACCGGTATAATGTTACCCATTCCCGCAATTTCCACGGCTCGCGCATATTTATGAATTGTATTCATTTTCTGTTGTATTTGTTGGATTATGCATGAAGTGTTTTGTAAAATTTATACATTTCAGTTTTCCGTAATGTATCATTTTTATTTCTGAACTTTATTTTTGGTTTTTATTTTCAGAATAATTAGGCCGTAAGATGGCTTTGAGTGGCAACATAAATGTGAAGAAAGAAATGAAATTGAAGGTCTTTAATGAAGATAATTCAGACTTGGAATCTGTTGACCTGGGTAGTAGTAACAGTGATAGCGATGATGATTTATCTAATATTTCTAATTCAAATGATGAAGATTATGCTGAACTAGACCAGTCTAGAGTGTGGTATGATGTAAATATGCAGAACATTCTTCCACCACCAGCAAGATTTCCTCTCACTGCAAATCCAGGTGTAGCAAGACCGTTTTAGTGTTTTGAACTCTATTTTGATCAAGTAATGATTGACATAATTATAAGGGAGACAAACAGGTAAACTAATCAGTACATTAGCAAAAATCCCCCAAAATAGAGATCAATTTATAAAGCATGGACACCAACTTCTGAAAATGAGATTAGTTTTTTTTAGGAAATCTGATACTTCAAGTAATTGTAAACTTGCCAAGGCAAGAATGGTGTTGGTCCAGACTAAAGATTATTCATGTACCAAAACTTATGTCCACAAACAGGATTCTTCTTCTTATGAAATTCATGCATTTTAATAGCAACAAAAACTATGACCAAGTCACCCATCATAATCTTAAAGTTCTGGACATTTTTTGTGATAATGGAACATTTGCATAACAGGTTTTGTAAAGTCTATGTTCCAGCAGAATATCCAAACTTAGGTGAGAGCTTGATGTTGTACAAAGGCCGTCTTGGATGAAAAATGTTTAACACAAAAAAAAAGAACTCGATTTTGGCTCAAAATATTTGTGGTGTTTACAGGATACATTTGAGACTTTCTTTTAGACACTGGAATTAGCACAATTTATAACGAGAAATATGATCAATTTCTGGAGTAGATTGTTCTGATCAAGAGATGTCTCACTACTTTTTTGCTAGAAAACAACAACATAAGTATTACAAGAAAAATTTTCAGCATTTCATAGATCAAGCTATTTTACCTATTTTTTTACCTATATTATATTAACCAACATTTATTCTCAAAAGAAGATTTTGTAGAATACCACATGCAGCTTGTTCAGGATCTTGGGAAAACAAATAGTCCCTAAAAGAGACTGTGGGGTATGTTGAGGGATCCTCAATTAGGGGGTAACCCTTCAATTTTACACAAATTACGTACAAAGATGTCCAATGGACTCAAGGTCCAGCAGACACAAAAAGGATCCCTGATGAATATAAACAGAAAATTATATATATAATAATATATATTATTTTCTGTTTATACCCATTAAGGTTCCTTTTTTTGTGTCCACTGGACCTTGAATCCATTGGACATCTTTGTACGTAATTTGGTGAGTATCTAATTGAAAAATATTCAGATCCAAATATTCAGTCTCCAAAAGGAAAACCAAGTGCTTTCCTAATCCACTCAGACTAACAGTTTGGCATTTTGCTAGCCACATTCCACTGAATGCTATAAAAAAGAGCCAAGATGACAATGTGCTGTTTGCTGTTCAAAGAAAAATGAAAATGGTAAATAGATCACAATGGAAACCAGAATTTGGTGTAAGGATTTTGGAGTTGGACTTTGTTTAGAGCTATGCTTTGAAATCTATCATACCAAAAAACACGTTTGAACAAATGAAAGGTTAGTAAATCTATAGAAACATAGAAACATAGAATGTGATGGCAGATAAGAACCATTTGGCCCATCTAGTCTGCCCAATTTTCTAAATACTTGCATAAGTACCTGACCTTATCATTTTTTTTTTTGTTATTCTTTATTTTTGTATTGACATAAATGTACAGACAGAGGGGGATATCTAGCACTCTGGTATACCTCGATCTATTTGATACCACCAGGACTGCTGAGTGCTATTTCTGTGCCATGTGACCTTTGATGTTGTGACTGGGTTTACTATCTGCGCGTTTTCTAGTTAGGCATTCCTTTGATCGGGCGTTAGCACACTTATCTTCTACCTGTCCTATCGTAGCCATTTGGCATTTTTAACTTCACAAAAAGGAAAGCACTTGGTATATCCTATTGGTGGTTCGTTCTGTGCTTTCATCTTTAGCCTGTACCAGCTCTTCCCTGAAAAAAGTGATAGAGAAATAAGGAAGAATAGTAAGGATAGACAAGATTGGGACAGGAGAAGTGGGGGGGGGGGAAATGAGGTGGGGTAGGCGGCATTCGATGGGTAGGGCATTTAATTTGACTGGCTGATCAAGCGTGTGTCTAGCTTCCCAGGGGACAGTTTTCCCAAGGTTCCCATATCCTACGGAAGGTTTTTGAGGTGCCTCTAATTGTAGCTGTTAGATTGTCCATTAAGTGAACCTCTTTTATCCTATTTATCACTCCTGCTATGGATGGCGTGCCTGGTTTGAACCACTCGGAGGCTACAGCTCTCCTCGCTGCTAGTGTAATTTTGTGTATAAGCTTTTGTACCTGGCCTTATCTTATAGCTAGGATAGCCTTATGCCTATCCCACGCATGCTTAAACTCTTTCACTTCAGTTGGAAGGCTCTTCTATCATACTAAGATTTTAAAAAATATATATATATTTTTTAAGAAAAATAAAATATTTTTTTAATCAAATTTGAGAAAAATATTACATGGTCAGAAGGATAATGTTATTTTGACACCATTGTGGCACTGAGAGTTGAATTTAACATCGCCACTTGTGCCTGGAGAAGACTGATTGCCAGCCTCCTGCCATGTGACTATGGCCCCTGGGATGTATTGCCTGCTCTCCTGTACTGCTATGGATTGCTACCAACTAGGTGGATTTGGCTATGGAGCTTGTGTAGTGCCCTCTATTGGTAGCAACAGTAGTATGCATTACCTGAATAGCAAGACTGGTAATTTGCATTTTTGGGTAGATTTGCATATCGCTAATTCTGCATGCAGGAGAGACATTTTGTGTTAATTATGGTCTTCCCCACCCATTTATAAATATGTAATTATGTTACAGTAAGTCACTGTATGTTGCCTGCTATGATTTGACTGTTTGTAATTTTATTGAGTTTTCACAGCAATGTTAATGTACTGACCATATGGGCTAGTCCCAAGTAGAATAAAGTTTTAGACAGTTCTGCTTCACCCTCAATTTGGAGTCCTGTCTCTTATTGGGGAAATCTGCTACAAGGGATTGCTATGCTCTGCATATTCCCTTGCTATAATCACTCCTAAGTTCTTTTAAGAGCTTGTTCCTGCTTTGCTCTGAAGGAAGAGAGGTTTGGCCTGCGGTGGTTGTGGTGTCGGCTACAGTGCTTGGAATCCTCGAGAAGCGCTAGGAGCATCCATCAACGGAGGTACCCAGTCGGGGTGCCAGGTGATCCGTTACAAACAGTTACTCTAAGCACCACAACCACTTTGGTTATTTGAAGTGGTTGTGGTGCTTGGAGTCTAAATGTGCAATATTTTGATAATTAACTGCAAATGTATCTCTGGCAAAGTCAATAACTCCATCTCTGGCAGGGTCAATAACTCCATCTCTGGCAAAGCCAATAGCAGCCCAGAAAAAGTGTAAGTTAATTGTTAAAGGGACACTATAGTCACCAGAACAACTACAGCTTAATGTAGTGAGTATAATAACTCCCTTCAGGCATTTTCAGAGAAAAGGCAGTGTTTACATTGCCCCTAGGGACATCTCCAAGTGGCCTCTCCTGAGATGGCCACTGGAGGGGCTTCCTGGCTCAAGGCTGCACAGTAAGCATGGGGATGCTGAATTTTCCTTATAGAGATGCATTGATTCAATGCATCTCTATGAGGAGGTGCTATTGGCCAAATCTGCGTTTGGCCCCACCCCCTTGCAGATTTTAGCCAATCCAATTCTTTCCCCATGGGCAATTTTGATGATGTCACCAAAGGGGCGGGGCCAGTGCAGGCGAAACCATGGAGACCTTAAAATAAGGGGAGTTTTAACCCATTCTGAGGGGACTAAATGGTGGGTTTTCACTATAGGGTCAGGAGTACATGTTTGTGTTCCTGACCCTATAGTAATCCTTTAATTATGTGCATAAATTGTGTTCTTTGTAAGCACACATAGCATGTGGGTGGAAGATGACCAATGGTGGCACATGCATCCCCATGCCACCCTAAGTCCTCTCAGCAAAGCTTTCAGAACATCCATACCCTTGCTGCAAGGGTACGTGACATCATTAAAGAAGAATTGGACTACAGGGAGAATGTGGCCTCTGAAGAGGATCAAGGTGAGGTTTTTTTTGTTTTTTTATGTGAAGTGACTGTGCGAGCAAAAGGTTAATCCACCAAAAAATAGTATTTTATTAAAACACTGTTTTTGGTTGGAGTAACTCTCTAAGACAGTCTATGGCTTTTATAGGCATTGTATAGTGTAAGGAATACAAAGTTATAGTCCTTACATTATAGTTTTGCCTGGCCCCACCTTCCCTCATGCTCCCCAGTCTCCCCCCCCCCCAACATAGAAAGGGATAAAAAAATAAACTTTGTTTATTCACTTGATGCCAGTGCTGATCTCCCTTAGTGCTGGGGCCGTGTATCGGCTCCTCCAACGTCATCCAACTGGGGGCTAATGTGCATGTGCAGCGAGCGCATTAGGCCCTCCCCATGGGAAATCATTGCTTAAATGCTTTACCATAGGAAGTTTACTGACGTCAGATGTCCTCATGTATAGCGTGAGGATATCCAGCATCAGTTAGGTGACCAAAAGTTGGTTAGCCACTAGGAAGTGTCTCTAGTGCCTTTCTGATTGAGACAGTCTTAGTCCTCAGTCTCTAAAACTGCAATGATTTACACTGCAATGATTTACACTGCAATGGTTTACATTGAGCTAAAGTGGTCTGGGGGACTATAGTATCCTTTTAATTATATCTAAGGTAGAATAGAAGCTGCTGAGAATGGCATTGTAAGAAGAAAATTGTAGTAAAAAGAAATACAAGAAAACCAAAAATCAGCAATGGAAACACATTGTTTCGAGAAAAGGTTGTTCTGTTTTCTGGCATTCTGAACTAATATGGTAAAAGCATGAGACGTAATTCAGACTCTAGAACATGGCTAGGAGAAGACAATAACCTTCATCTGAGTTCTATTGTGTTTTCTAAATCAAATGAAGTATCTTTCAATTATTATGTTAATGTCACTCCTAAGAATTTGTCACTTAGCACAAAACTGTATAAATAATGAACTATTATCACATAAATATAATCATTTTTAACAGTTTTTTTTTTTACATGCTGCAGCCTTAGGAAACATGCAACAGTATATTATTAGTTCCCTTAGCTACCTAATATACCATTTCTTTTTTTTTGGAAGTACGGTGATGATTGTCTCTATTCACTTTGGGGCAGAGGGTCACACACTGATAAATGATGAGCTGTCTCAGTTTTATTTTTTATTTTTTCTGTTTTCAAGTAAATTCTATCATGGAATGTCCTTTAAGCCATGTCTGGTTTATTGCTAAGATACGTCAGTCAGACTTCTAAAAAATGAACTTTAATCATTCTACATTTAACAACTGTATGCGTTGAGCACGAACTAATAAAATATGTCAAGTCATTATTGGTCTCAAAACTGTATGTAGTGGGAAGCTCAAATTATCAAGGTTATTTACCAAAGTGTAAATTGTCAGGATTTTAAAGTGAATTTCAAGTTTTAGTCCAAAGTAGCTGCTCTGGAAAATTTTCACGACAGCTATGTTTTCCGTTCAGTTTCTGTGGCCCAAATTTTAAAATAAACTTTGACTTCATATTGAAATCCTAGAAATATAAACTGTAGTGAATAACCTGTTTGTGTTCAATGAATGAATGGGTCATTGTAAGATGAGAAAAGGAAGAAGGAAAAGGCAGAATTCTAAAATAAAATAATGTTTTAACCTCTTTAGAAATAGGGCTGGGGCGGTGGGGCCTGACTGCCATGCGGTATGGCTGAATGTGGAGGGAGCTATGTATGTTAAACTTTAATCTTAACCCCTTAAGGACACATGACATGTGTGACATGTCATGATTCCCTTTTATTCCAGAAGTTTGGTCCTTAAGGGGTTAATTGAGGATTATTCCACTGAAGAAACTATCAATATCTGTGCCTGAGACAAGCCAGATACTCATTAGCAGAATTGTGCAGTTTTTGGGTGCACGATTGCCGACCAGAGCCTGAAGGAACCCTGCGGCATACCTCGAGGTGCAGGCGGTGGAGAAATTGCCATTCTCCCCCTGGTATTCCCTGTGGTATTGCAAAATAGCGACTGCTCTCCCCCCCCACCCCCTGCCGGTGAGGGATATCCCAGTGCCTGCTAATCAGCTCAGTTAACCTGCTGCTGGAGATGTCCGAGCTCTGACAACACCCCAATGGCACGCACACAATAACATCGCTTCTGCCAAGATGGCGACAAAGCCTCATGTCCCCAATATACAAGGTCTGCTGGAGTCCAGCTTGGCGCGGCTTCATCAAATATTCGCCGACTTCTGGTTGAAGTGAAGTTGTGCATGTCATCGTGATCCAAGGACAAGACACCACAAAAGCACACCACAATACTTAGTAAACAAAGTAAACAGAGAAAGGTTGCGCCAAGAAAACAACTATGTAAAAAGATACTGGAAAAAAAAATATAAAAAATATTTTAAAAGTCCAATAGCAGTGGTGGTAGTCTCTAATCACAAACAATAGCAGAAAAAGAGTCCTAACTTGCCAGGGAGACAACCAACAGTCTGTAGGGAAGAATGTTCTTAGGAGGAGCCTGATGGGGACAACTTTTTGGAATCCGTATGTGGAAACAGAGAAAAGATAATAGTGCAATAAATCCTATAAAAATAGATGTTCTAAAATGAAAGGTTTTGTGGTCATATTCACGTGTAGCAGAGCTTATAACCAGCCCTAGTATGAATGGCATACAGTGGTACAATCCCCACTTATAGGATACGTGAAGAGTTGTGAATGTCACAGCAGTGTGTAGACCATAAAAGGGTTAAAAAAAGACAACAAATAGTACTCACTGTATAAAAGGATGATAGGAGTATAACTATCAACATGTTTACTCACATTTAATTAAAATACATGCACACAATACTTGCCTGCTGTCCACCTATGAATTGGGGCCACAGCTGTCAGGCGACCAGCCACCACTCATGCTTGCCCTAAGGAGCGGAAGAAGACGCCACAAATCCCGAACAGAGTGCTGCCTTCCAGGTCTCTAGCTGCACCCAACTGCAACCCCTGGCAGATGTCCATGAGGGGACGAATCCCAGTGCCCAACTTACAAGCCCGGAGGGTGAATACTCTCTCTACAGAAAACTTGGATCGCGGCACTGAAAGTGACCAGATCGGTGGGCCATGCACGTGGGCTCCTTCTGGTGCCTGCGGCCGGCGAAGTGGCCAGTACTTGAAGATTGGGGGTCAATGTGCCTCTGCGCCTCTCACGGCAAGCATGGGAATTGGGTAAATTAAGTGTCTTAGGAGCAGTGGGCAAGAAATAAGGCACTGTGCACAAGCTGTTATTAGCACCTATGTGAAACAGGGTTCGTAGCTCACCAGTCAGCAACTTGTTTTTTTCATAGCTCCATGGTTTTGTTGTGTTTTTGTTTTTATTGATTTCAATAACATTGCTAATTCACTCAAACAGGGCATGGGTAGCTATTCCCATTGAGCTGACTAGTCCACTTTTGTGACCTCATCTTTATTAATGAAATACTATATTAATGACATACTAACCAGCTGATGTAGTTTACTTTGAAGTAACCAGTGGTATGTCCCCCTCTTGTTAGACACTTGTATTGTCAGTTTGTAAAATCCACAGTATTACAAGTTCTTTGTTTACTTCTTACTGAGCATGTCTTTTATTATAAAAAGTGCAGTATGCTCACATTTTATGAACTCCTTATACCTGTGCATTGTTATATATAGTCTTGGAATTGTCAAAATAAGCTTGTATATCCTGCTATGCACTACAAAAATAATGTAAAAAAATGACACACCTGTTATTCTGAAAGAGTTAAATCTTTTTGTAGATGGGAAAACAATAAACAAGATAAAAAGCATTGGGCTGATATTTAGGCACACCCATTGGTCACAGAGCCTATGAGTCTATACAGTGAAAGTTACACTCTAAGTACCAAAATGCCCCTACAGTCTCACTGCTTAATTATCTGCCATTTAGGAGTTACATCTCCTTTGTTTCTGTCTAAACAGACCAAGCCACATCTCCAATGGCTGTGACACATATCCAATATGAAAAAAATGATTTAATTTCACTTAGAGCACAGTGTGCTTACTTTACAAGTTCTTATCTTTTGCTCTGTATACTGAAATGTAATCACACTCACAAAGCTCATAAAAGCACTAGCAGGCTGCCAACATAGCAGAAGGTAAGACTGTTAAGACACCTCCAGTGTCTTTAGGCAAAACCGCCGTTTAGTAGACCTTCCCCGGCTGCAGTACAGTCTCCGTTCGCTTAATCTGTAATACACGAACCAAATGCAGGGAAAGCGGCAATCTCCCGAACGAGATCCGTGAACGGCTCCAAACTCCCGAACGGCAATACACGAACTGCTGGTAACCGTCGAACAGCAATATTCACCAAGCGGCTTCCGTTCCATCCAGCAGTCTCTAAATGTGAAGAAGAAATCCTCCCAATAACGAGACAGAAGCTCCGCATTGAGGGTCAAACAGGATCTTTACTTTACTGCCCGTATTTATGCAGGTCTCCCACTTGGTGGACACTCCCCTAGGGGACCAAATGGGAGACTGGAATTACAGATAGACATGGGGACATTCCAGACATACAGTTACAGATTTTACCCACAGTGCATTATGATTCCCTCCCCTCTGTCCTGAAGTTAATTACCAAGTAACTCAATTAACTCCAGAACAAAGCCAGTCGCCATTTTAAATATAAAATCACAAAAGACATAAAAATATATAACTTCACAAAAACCGAACATTTCCCATTCGTATTACATGTCCCCAGATAGCCTGGATCTGAGGGCATATTATTGGCGAATAGCGCTCAGATCCCACACACATAGTTCAATCGCCATGGAGTCAAAGTTCTTACAGTCTTTCGGTATACGAATGACTCCATGGGAAGGCTATCTGGGTTAAGTCTTTTCGTATGCTCCAAAACTCCCGAACGGCCGGTGTTCGTATGGTTTCGTGGAGGCAGCCAGGCGTTCCGTTGTTTCAGCGGTGTTCGGCAGAAAAAGTGTCCGTTTTTAGTTCCACAGAAATAGAGCCAAACACCGCTGTGCGTTCGCTTGGTTTAAAATGGCCGCTGCCTCGTGGTCGACATACGAACGACGACCACCCTGAATTCGGTTTAATTGAGAAGTGTCTGCGGTTAACCACAACGTTCTAATTGGGATCAATAGGTTAACCAGCAGCACACTTCTCTCCTGGGTGGCCGTTCGTTCGGCAGTTTTGTTCGGTAAAAAGAGTCATTCGAATGGCTGGGCTATGGAAACCAGCCATTCATACGAACGGGAGACAAACAGACGAATGCAATTAAAATACAACCAGACAGATGGTTCTGTCACAAAGACATTCTAAATTAAATACACTGTGCAATAAAGAAACGTTAAAAATTAGATCTCTTTTTACAGGAAGTGTGTGGAGAGACTGTGTAAGTCACAGACATAGGAGGTGTGGCTTAGGCAGCATAAACAAAGTGATTTAACTCCTAAATGGCAGAGAATGAGCAGTGAGACTGCAAGGGCAGACTCTATACACAAAAACCACTTAATTAAGTAAAACTTGTTTTGGTTCTTAGTGTGTCCATTTCAGTTACTTTAAAGGGACATGATAGTCACCAGAACAACTACAGCTTATTGAATTTGTTCTGGTGAGTAGAATCATTACCTTCAGGCTTTTTGCTGTAAACACTGACTTTTCAGAGAAAATGCAGTGTTTACATTACAGCCTAGTGATAACTTCACTGGCCACTCCTCAGATGGCTGTTAGAGATCCTTGCTGGGCCATGGCTGCCTAAAATGCATCCAAACATTTAGTGTCTCCTCTCTCTGCATGCAGACACTGAACTATCCTCATAGAGATTCATTGATTCAATTCATCTCTATGAGGAGATGCTGATTGGCCAGGGCTGTGTTTGAATCATGCTGGCTCTGCCCCAATCTGCCTCCTTGTCAGTCTCAGACAATCCTATGGGGAAGCATTGTGATTGGATCAGGCCACCACTTCTGATGATGTCAGCAGACTGCTTGTTTAACAGTCTAACAGCATGCAGAGTTACAGCTTTAGGCTTAACTACAGTAAGATTTTTACTATATTTATGGAGGCACGAGTGGCCCAGGGGGGCTAGATGGTGATTTTAACACTATAAGGTCAGGAATACATGTTTGTGTTCCTGACCTTATAGTGATCCTTTAAACACTTGCTGAAGGTGAGACATCAATGTCATATATAAAATTTAACTCTCAGAATCACTCCCAGATAAAGCAATGCATAAAAAAAAGTAAAACAAAAATCCATGTATTTTTTTTTTATCCAGTTATTTATTATATATGTGTATGTAGAGACTGCCTAAAGTAAACCATTAATGTCTTAGGTATGGGTGTTAGCTGATGACAGACTTAAATGCTGTTATTATTCTTGTGGCTCGATTTAAAAATTCATTCTATGCCAAAGGATATAAAATATTTCTGAATAGTTTGTGATTTAATTAATGAAACAGGTTAGGAGAATTTATATGGTTAGTATCTTGCGTTGTAGATCATGTGACTATGTGTAACATAACACAAGCTATAAAGCTAGGTTCTCAATTACTGTTGATTAGAGAGCATTTTAAACTTTAAATGGACAAATATTCCAAGGTCAGATTCTTGCTTTTTAATTCAGTTGTTTGTCTATTTACATACACATGTGGGGCAGCTCTGTAAACCTCCTAATGGACAGATAACCAACACGAAGACTATCAAGGCAGAAGCTTGAACACTGCTTGGAGGTAAGAGGAATATATTAATTAGACCAACTATTAGACTAGCTAAACATTTAGCTACAAAAAGTCAAGGTAGAAAAATTGCTGAGATGGCAAATTATAATTTAACTATATTGGCCCAGAAATTGTAATCCCTTTGTCAATTCTCTTCAATTCCCAGTTCTGTTAATTAACACAAATAGCTAGATCTACATGTTAAATAACCCAACTATGCTAATGTTATCAGCCTTGAATGGATGAATGGCTGAATTGACCAAGTTGTAAATATCTTGAATTTGGCTCTGATATTTAATGACTCTGACATTTAATAGCTTTAAAATAGTTAGAATAGCCACCTGATATCATATTATATATTTTTTTGTGTGTGTGTTTTTACACTGGAGAGACCACTGGAAGAAAAATAAAGCCACTGAACACAGACACTGACATTGATCGTACCTTTGTATTATTTCCAACCCACCAAAAGTAAGTGAGCGTTCCTGAACGTGAAGGCCAGACCACAGCGCTGACATTAGCTTCTTTGTTCTTGATAGCAACAAATGGCACTCTTAAATGGACGTGTTCAACCGGACCTGAGAAAGGAACAGACATGAATGCATTCAACGGCAGAAAAAAAACAATCCTTATTCTCCTGATGAAATATACCCTTTAAATTCTGAAATGCATAGTTCTACAAAAAAGATGCAATTAAACTGGCTCTGTTACACTATAAATAGCTCAAACAATAATTTGAATATTAGTCTCTTTGATTTATTGATATAGAAACATAGAAACATAGAATGTGACAGCAGATAAGAACCATTCAGCCCATCTAGTCTGCCCAATTTTCTAATAAATATAACCTTCTATAAATAAAAACTTTTTATTGCTGTGGTCACAATTGAAGAAACCTGAGATTGTCACATCGACACAATGTACATGCTTCTCCTCTCAAAATTATTTTTAACATAGGACTTGTTCATGTTTGGCAAATTGCCATGGTCTGCAGAAAGCTAATTAAAGGACTATCTTTTATTATAAAATCTTTTCATCAAGCTTTGAAAGAAAATATATCTTTTTTTAAATGAGGTATATATAAATAAATTAGAAAAACTCATCCCTACCTCTAGTAAATGACAGGATCTTTTACCAATATAAATGCAGCTTGGGTCAGACAGTGTGTGAAAACCGAAAGTTAGACTCTATGATCGTCTCTTTGTGCTTCTATGCACAGAAGCAAGGAGGACCATAGAGACTAACTGTTGGTTTTTAACTCTGCCTGGTCCAAGGTCTTGTCATATACTAGAGGTATGGATTAGTTTTTCTCATTTTTTTACATATACTTCATTAAAAAATATATTTCTTCTCAATACTTGTTGAAAGGATTTTATATTAAAGGGACACTAAAGGCACCCAGACCACTTCAGCTTATTGAAGTGGTCTGGGTGCAGTGTCCCTTTTGCACTTAGTGCTGCAATATAAAACATTGCAGTTACATAGAAACTGTAATGTTTACATTGCAGCACTAAGTCTGCCTCCAGTGGCTGTCTACCATGCGCTCATCGAGGGAAGTCAGTGGAGACGGAGCGTCAACCCTGTGCTGAAGGACATTGGTGCTGGGATAAGATAAGGTATGTGGTGGGGGGGGGGGCAGGCAGGGGAAGCAATAGTGCCAGGAATACAGCTTTGTTGGGCAGAACCTGAAATCAGTTGGGCAGGACCTGAAATCACAACCAAACAGGATGTGTAATTCTTTAACTCCCAAAACAACTTATTATTTATGTCTGAGATATTAAACTAGATCACTTCTCTTTTGAACCGTTAAATAAAAAAGTGGGAATCACGTATAAATTATGTTTTTTGTTTCCTTCATGTGGTTCTCGATTTTCTGTTAAATGTATGATAAGAGATTTACGAATTGACATCACAATCTAGTTCATTCCTGGCAGAGCTGTAAGCACCCTGGAGGAAGAAACCCAAAAACATTTCTGTTTTTTCTTCCCCACATACTACGTTCAATTACAAAAAAGGGCAGAGCTTAAAACAATGATTAACAGCTAGCCAAGATGGCACCACTCAGTTTTGGATGTGTAGCTTTCACATTTAATTTTAATTTTCAGACTTCACAATTTTTTAAAAAAAATCTCTTGAAAACCTACACTTTTGTCACTGTAAACTGTGCTATTTTTTAAACAATGTTTACACCAACACTATTTAGGTTTTGCGATCCCCACTCCTCTAGCAGCTGATATTCTGGCAGTCACTAGGGGCATGCAATGTGTACTGAAACTTGAGGCTGAGTATGCATCCAATGTTTCTTTATGGGCATTGGACTGGCAGATCGCTTGCAATTGCTGCATGTGTGCCATATAGCCACAATACATTTTGAGTGTTGTGTAGCGAACTATGACAAAAAATTCAAAGTTTAGGCTTAAACAGGCAAGGTATGGCAATAGCAGAATTGAGATTTTTTTTTTTTAAATCAGTTACTGTTGTCTAAAGTTTGCAATTCCTTTTTTATGTCACTATATTTTGATGTCTAGTAAATAAACCCTTTATATCTTAAAACTTACAGCACAAGAATACTTCCAGAGAAATATTAAAAGGACACTCCAAGCACCATAACAACTTTAATGGAATGAAATAGTTATGGTGCCAGTTTATTTTTAGGAGTTTAACAGTTAACGAGCAGTTTAAAAAAAAAAAAAAAATCTTCTGTCCGGTGCGTTTAAGCTCTGCTCTCTGCTTATTGTTCACATCAAAGGTTTGAAACAGGAAAACCTCTGACTGGGAGCTTCTCTCATTCACAAAATGTCTATAGTTTGTTTATTTTTTGGGGAATTTAAAATGAAAACTTGGCTGGAACTTAAAATTAAAATTTACTTGGAAAAAACAAACATTTCATAAAATTCATAATTGTGCATTAAAAAATAATCCAAATATTCTGACAGTAGCTAAATGATTAACCCATTGAGAACATTGAGCTGCCCATTATTCTTCATTGTAAAGTTTAATTTTTTATTCTTTTTAAAGAGACGTAAGTCTCTTTTCAGCTATGTAACTATGTTACTATGTAACTGTATGCCGTTTACTGCTTGTGGATTGCCTACAGTTAATTTACTTTTAAACTCCATTCAATAGAGTGATTATCTGTTCTCTCCTCTCTAACTCAATGCCCAAGTTGGCGTTAAGGGAATAGCGGGCTTATATCAGGTGAAGGATCTTGCCAGTAAACTTTGATTTTGCCGATAAAATAAAACAATCCCAAGGAAATGTGTTTGCTATTGCCAGCTTACAGATCCCTTTGTTCGTTAATGGACCAAGGTGAAGCCAAGTGCGGTAACGATTTTAATAACAGGTTGTTAAATGCCGACGTGATTGATTTTTAGGGAATTATTATGGTCATAAAATTTCAAAGCACATTTCATCCTTCAGACGAATGCATTGCAGAGCTAAAATGCAACAGTTACCCTGTCTTTTATTCGCTATGTAACAAAGTGGGGTGCAAATATTTTAAATAGGGGCAAAAAAAAATATTTCCTAACAAAAAGAACATTTTGAGAAATTGCTCAATCTGAGAAGTTATGTTCCTCACTTATTAATTAAATGTAATATTGTGATTACATTATTAGCTGGTGTGAGAGGGATATATCATGAAAATTATTTTTAGATATTTGCGCAAGTGCACTCAGCCTGCTGAGCCTGAGTCAGATGCACTGTGGGATACAGATATACCCATTGACTAACAGAGCCACGGTTCCTGCCTCAATGCTATTACGGTAAAACACTAATGGTTAACCTTGAAAGTGCCTATGATTAGGGACAACAACCCACAATGTATAGCCATTATTTAACATAGCAGTCTGTAGGCTGGCAAAGCAGCTTGGGAAATGCACCCACAAGCTTTTGCAGACACCCTTTTAACCATCCCTGCTATAGTGGTATCTATTTTAATATTCAATATTAAATACATATTGACTATAAATGACTTAGCAATTTGTCTAGTAAAATTATATTTTATTGCCTACAATGTCACTATAGTTTTTATTGTATGGCAGGGTCACTAAAAGTATTAACAGGTATTGGGGTATGTGAGATGGGATATTTTTCTTTCCTATAGTCAATTTAATCATGCTAAATAAAAGTGTGGTCAACACGTAAGAGTGACTTATATAACATTGATTAATGGATTATATATATATAAACACACACACACACATATATATGCCTATATATATATATATACATATATATATAGATAGATAGATAGATAGATAGATAGATAGATAAAAAAATAATAATATATGTAAAGTAAAAATCTCTAATGAGGGTGTGTTCCCTATTATGTCTTCTCTATTAAGGGTTAATACGTATGCAAGAGTTTAGAAAACACACCTCTCTGTCTTATTATAGATTTTGACCTTTGTTGGAAACAGTGGGGAAAGAGAAATCTTCTTTCACTGTTGGTGGACATGTCCAAAATTTAAAACCTTCTGGTCCCAGATGCAAGCACTACTCTCACAAGTAATGGGAAAACCATTCCCATTAGACCATTGTGCTCTTTTACTTTTATCAGAACCGTTGGATACATTCGCCAGAAACTAAAACAAATTAGCAGCTAGGAAAGCGCTTGTAACACGTAAAGCCATAGGATAACTATGAGCAGAGAGCCTCATACCTTCCTCTACCACAGCAATTTGTAAAATAAAGGGAGCTTTAGAAATGGACTTCCCAAATGAATGACACCCCTAACGTCTTCCACGAAGTCTGAAACCCCTGGCTTTCAAGTGGAATATAGACCCTTCTCTAGAAATTTGTCTTATTTAAATCTTTCCTAGTCATGGATAAAATCATCTTTTGATGCATTTTGATTTTACCCTTACCCATTCCCTTTGTATACCTCCTTCCCCAGGGACTCACACTCTTCACACTCACATGTAAATAGTTAAATATACAATTTACCCTTACACCTGTCCTCTGTCCACCATATTGGAACTTGCATGCAACAGGAACCCCGATTCTAAAAAGCCCAACCTTAACCCTAACTCCCGGTCCAACTATCCATCGCGCTACTGCCTTTTGCATCTAAGATCCTTGAAAGACTTGTGTATGTGAGATTGACAGACTTCCTCAAGTCCAAATCTCTGCTCGACCCACTTCAGTCTGGTTTACGCGCTCAGCACTCTGTGGAAATGGCTCTGACCAAAGTATCAAACAATCTATTCGCTGCAAAATCTCACGGTCACTACTCTATCCTAATTCGCCTTGACCTTTCTGCTGCTTTTGATACTGTTGATCATCAACATCTTCTTCTTATCCTCCGTAATCTCGGTCTACGAGATATTGCGCTCTCCTGGTGCTCCTCCTACCTCACCCAGCACTCTTTTAGTGTTTCTTTGTCTGGCTCTGCCTCTTCCTCCCAACCTCTCTCTGTTGGTGTCCCCCAGGTTCAGTCCTTGGTCCCCTACTGTTCTCGATCTATACTGCCTCCCTTGGTAAACTTATCAGCTTCTTTGGCTTCCAATATAACTTCTAGGCAGATGACATGCAAATCTATCTGTCCTCCTCTGATCTCTCCCTGCCCCTCTTGATTAGTGTCTCTGACTGCCTCTCTGCTATTTTTAACTGGATGGCGGCCCTCATCCTCAAGCTCAACTTGTGTAAAACAGAAATTCCAATCTCTCCTCCCTGAAGTGTTGCTACTCCCGTTTCTGTCTCCCTTCACATTAATGGTGCTAACATCACCTCTACCTCGCAGGCTCGCTGCCTAGGTGCTCTCTTTGACTCCGACCTCTCCTTCACCCCTCATGTCCAGTCTATCACCAAATCCTGCTGCTTCCTTCTCAAAAACATTGCGCACATCTGCCCCTACTTAATGCCAGATGCTGCTAAGTTCTCTGTCCTCTCTCCCCCTGACTACTGCAATCCACTTCTCAGTGGTCTTACATGCTCCCAACTTGCCGCATTGCAGTTTATAATGAATTCAGCAGGAAGGCTCATCTTCCTGTCTGCCTGCACCTCCCACGCCTCACCTATCTGTCAGTCCCTGCATTGGCTTCCCATAAGATATAGGGCTCAATATACAATTCTTGTTCTTGATTTCAAATGCTGCTCCCACCTATCTATCCTCCCTAATACTCAAGTATGTCCCATCAAGGCCCCTACGCTCTGTCGAAGACCTGTGTCTATCCTCTGTCCAAACGCCTACCTCTGAAGACTTCTCTAGGGCCGTACCGTTCCTGTGGAACTCCCTTTGCTTTTCTTTTAGACGCTCACCCAGCCTCCATTTCTTCAAAAAAATCATTAAAAACTCACTTTTTCACAAAAGTATATCAATTAAACTGTTAATGGCTCCAAAAAAAAACCACACAAAGTCTTCATTGAATACTATTCTACCAATCTACTTCCCTAACACTTCCCCTACCTTTTTGTGTCATTTTACCCCACTCCCTCTAGTGTTTAAGCTCATTGAGCAGGGCAATCAACCCCTCTGTTCCTGTGTGTCCAACTTGTCTGGTTAAAACTACATGTTTGTTAGTCCACCCATTGTAAAGCACTTTTTTATAAAGCGCTATGGAATTTGTTGGCTAAATATAATAATAATAATAATAATAATAATAATAAATCTAAACATACCTACCGGCCTTACAGCTGAGGTGGCAGAAGCTATTACTGTTTTTGAGTTTATGAACATATGGAATAAAAACACTGCTATATGCAGCAGGAAATCAAATAAAAAATGAAGACTGTGCTTTTACATCCCAAATGGGGAACTTAGATGGGCTATATGCATCTTATCTATCTTTGCCATTCATACTGATATGTAACTTACTTGTCACATGCAGGTAGAGGACTGCACTATCAATCCCCACATTGTTCTCTGCGTATGCTGTGACCTGGTATATGCCGGCATATTTATATGCGTGTTTTATTCCATCTTCTATTTTGCTAAAATTTGCATAAGAAACCGCACTCCCGTCTCCAAAATCCAGCTGAATGTTTATCCTCTGCAGGTCGCCCTGAGGGAAAAATAAATTGATGCAGTAATTAAAAATTAGAATGTTTCACTTTAGCCAGCTTCAGAAGGAATTATTTTATGGGAGCAACATAATCCGAAAAAAGCTACATCTAAAAAAATATCCAAGTTAGCTATGCTCTCAGTTTAAGAATTTTGAACTAATATCTGAAATTCACTTTTAATTCGTTTTGAATTGTGAGTTTTGCTAGGAAGGACATAAAAGTACTTGCCTCCAAAATGACAATTATATATGCTCCAAATTAATATTCTAACCATAACTAAAATCTCAAATGAACTGCTATGACTGGTCAACTCATTTCAAATACAGTTCATATGAATCCCACATATTGTCTGGAAGCAGATTTGGTAAATTTCCCTGTATTGTTTCAGCAAACTGGGTTTAATAAGCATTCAGGACTTGCTGTGACACTAGAGATAACATGTCACCTGGAGCTTGATATAGTCAAGTAAATTGTTGATGTTACAAGGGTCGACTTTCCTCTGACACATAAACACACACAAATAATTTGATGACATTAATATCATAGAAACTTTTATCCATGGATTTTGCCCTTCTAGTCACATACCGCACTTCAAAAGGCCAAGTGTTTTACAGTCATATTGATTGTCCAAGAGACAGAGAACCCATTAAAGGTCATACAGGGTCTAAATTAGAACTCATTTATCTATTTCTTTATTGTGCTATGTTTTCAGATGTCTGGGAATCAGGCTGGGAGAAAAGGTTTGTGAAATAACATACTGGATACTGACAATGTCTGCCTTGCCAGAATAATTCACAAGAAATCTCTCATTCTAACCCAAATTATCACAAAAAAAGTAGCAGAAAGCAAGTGATTCAGTTTTGGGACATGGATGTACAAGATCAGACAATTGGAATTTTCAGGGGTAGTCAATTATGGAATGATATAAATAGTAAAGGGATAATTAGTAGATATTATCCCTGTAGAAGCATAAAGGTGTTGTGCTAACTCCTGTTAGGGTCAGAAAGGAATAGTTATTGTCAACTCTGTGGCAACTGCAGTGCAGTGAGAGTTGTTGCTTTTTGGCACAAGAACATTTTTTTTTAAACTGTTGATTCTCATAAAAGCTCAATTAACAAAAGATTGAGTAAAAAAACTTAATTCACTAAAGTGTAAAGTTTCGGCAAATTAAACATTGTATGGCGAAATGGCTAAAGTCTTCCAAATGTTTCCAGTTCTAATATTGTTGCCTAAACATTTAAAATGTACTTTGAATGTCCAACAATTAATGCTTTGCTGACTGTGAACACCTCCAGTAAGTCTCAAGAAGCAAAAAAGTAAATGGTAATAATAACCGAATATTGAGCAAACTTCTGTTATTCTATTGCCCCATGAAAATTTGTCCTGTAGATAGCCAACACCTGAGTAAAAAGCAACACATTCAAAAAAATTCACCTTTCTTCTGGGAGGAAGAAAAATTACTGAGGGTTCTAGAAGGAGGAACATGCTGGGGAGTTGGGAAAGAAATGAGCCCATTTGTCATGAATTTAACTATCCAAAGAAGGAAAAGAAGGAAAAGAAGGAAAATAGCACTCAACTTTTTCCCAGTCAATTGAGTGCCCTAGAGACAACAAAGATGTTTGGTGTTGTTTTAGATTTTTATTTTTTCATTTTACAAAAAAGTGAAGATTTTAATTAAAAAAATGCTTTTTTGTATAAATTAACCCTCTTACACCCCCTAAGAAGCCTGCTTGTCAATCAGACAACCAATCCTATTACTTACTCATATCTTGGCTCAGGGGAGCTAGACTCAAGAAGCAGCAATTGCCCAGAGCACCTGCCTTGCATAGACTTCTCATTGAGATGCACTTGTAAGTCTTTGATTGGACAGCCACAGTAAGTCTGAGCGGGGTTAAAAGGGGAGGGCTTACAAAAGCTGTAGACAAGAGATCTGCAGCTTTTTCAAGCTATTTTTAGATATTCCCCAAATTAAAAATGCATAATTAAATTCTTGCATGTTATCATTGGGGGTATATCTACTAATAGTGCTTTTTTTTTTCTCTGTGGAAAGTTTCCTCTAATGGTGGGTTGCTTTATCTCCTTTGTTTGGCACCATCTTATACGAGCTAAAATTGTTTCCAAT
Organism: Pelobates cultripes; assembly: GCA_933207985.1. Lineage (NCBI taxonomy): Eukaryota > Metazoa > Chordata > Amphibia > Anura > Pelobatidae > Pelobates > Pelobates cultripes. Next base: position 93,141,975 of record OW240922.1, on the reverse strand, counting down.
TTCAATGCAAAAAAAAAAAAAGAATCCTGTTTGCATGGACAGAGAATTCTCTGAGAATCTGGGCTCTATTGTAAGTACTTGATAAATCTCCACTACAAACAAAATGTAGTCCACAGAGTGCACTAAAGTATACTATGTATCTTGATAATCTAATCAGTCTGAAGTAATTAACCTAGTACTTGTTTTTCATTATTGCATTCATGAGTGGTTAAAATTCATGTAATACTCATATAGTACAACAGATTCCTATACTAGACATCCAAACCTCATTAACTTCAAAACACGACTATATAATACTCTGTGTATATGAGGGACGAGACAGTGGGAGATTGGTAGGTCATGGATTGCTGGGTTGGAAGGTTGCAGCGAGTTAGAGCATTTTCAATTACTTTTTGATTTTTTTCTGAGTCACTATTCCATTGAACAACCATGAAAAATTTCAGATGTACATTAACTGATGATATGCACACGTACGGCAGATTTTGATTCAGTGTCTTAATAACTCTTGAATGAGAGTTGATGAGGCTCAAAGAAACAAGATATTTATGAACTGAATGTGTTGTTGAAATTGAAGGTTGAGATGTGATTCAAATAATTCAAGGAATTTGTAATTACTTGTAAAATAAAGTATTTAAGATTTTTTTTTTGAAAAGTCATAACTGAATGGTTGATTCACTAAACAATGGGTTGCAGTGAATCTAAAACCGAATGGACAAATTAAGGTTAAATTGTAGCTAAAGCTGAGTTGCACATTTAATAAAAAATCAGCTATAGTTGCTTAAATTTAGCAATTCAGATTTGAAATTGCTACAGTTCATTTTTAGTGAATAAGCCTTTATGTGTTTTCACTGAACTAGCAAATGGAAATTCCCCATGGATTTTTTTAATGGATGACTTAACGGAACTCTTAATTTCTGTGTATACAGCATCGTCAGGGTAATCAAAATTCTACCACAACCGGGGATATTCAAACGAATGTGGAGACTCTCTGTGCAATACAATTCACACCAACGGGACAATCATGTTAAAACTGGTGTAGAGAGAGAGCAAATAAATACACTTTTCATTTAACGTCCCTTAACGCACCACATTCTCTCAAATCTTATATTTAAACCCCAGAGTTTGGCCAAGATTTCTCATATAAGTTTTCCCCATCACCCATGCATGTTCTTCCCTAAATCTGATCTCTACAAAAGTTAGTTAATCACTATTTGTCTTGCTTTATAAACATTCTATTTATTTACCCTTTTATTTACGTATTTCATACTTGTTAACACCTACATATTCTCTTTTTCCAGTCCGATCTGATAAACAAATTTCACACCGCACTGGCATACCAAAGTCTTGTGCAGTCTGTCATATTCCATTACCCGGTCTTTTTGCTAGTATATAATAGGGCAGACCTTGAGGATCTTTAAACAAAATGATCTGCTAAACTGGATTGAAATGGGAACAAGAAATTGAAGCAGATTAAAGTGACATTGTATGTCATGTCATTTTCAACAAAACAATTTCTAGGGAGACAGCCTTTTTTTGCCTGACCTGTGAACCATTGTTTAGAACCCATTTTCACATGTTCACGAGGATAGTGTTCAAATAATCATAGCAGAGATTGCTCAAATCAGTATTCAGCAAAACCCGTTCGAACCTCTTACCACCATATAGCGCGGCAAGGAAGCAGATCAAACTCTCATCATAAGATCGTCTGATGGTAGAACAGAAACATTTCTGCAGAATTGCAAAGATCTACACCTACTGTGAAATCCTTTTAAACTGAGCGCAATAATAAAAAAATAAAATATTCATCTGCAGGAAGAATTTTTGCTTATTTCTAAATTTAACCCCAAAGAGTTCTACATTTCTCAATACTTCTACTAAAAAAGAACACTGTGGAAAATAAAGACAAACAGATGATAAAATAATTAAATTAGAGTTGATGAACTTATTCTCCTGTGTAGAGGAGGGGAAGTTTGGTTGACATTTTTGAGCTTGTTAGTCCATTACTTTTTTTTGTATTATTTTGTGCTGATCATTAGCTAGTGACCTCCTGACCTGCAGATGGCTTCTCTGTAAATAAGAGCATCACGCACGTGCATGAGCCCCATTAAAATTCAAAATGTATCTCCTATAATTGGCTCTGGTTTTCCATATTTTCCATATTTCTCTGTTTCTTTTTTTACATTTTCTATTTATAATGATTGGAGCTAAAATAATGCAATTTAAAATGGAATCTATTACAAATACATATTTAAAAATGTGATAAAACAACATAAAACTCTTGGTGTTCTAAACTTAAAAAAAACAATTCTGCAAAATTGTTTGCATCTTTACTAAAAATATTGATAATTTTATAAATAAAAAATGACCCCAGAGATTTTGCAAGAAAACCCATGTCTGATTTTTTTTTCTCAAAAAAATACATTCTTTTCACAATAATTAGCATTCTCATTTTTGTATGATTACTCAAAAGTTGTTATTTTAGGAATTATTATTATTTTTTTTTTTTTTGCAGGTGCTCCCATTTAAAGGTATGAAGTGCAAATTCTCTGCTGTTTCTCCACAGAGGATATTTTACTCATCCTTTATTTAAAGAGTAATCTCTTTAAATAAGCCATATTTTAATATTAGTAAACTCTTAAAATAGCTGATAGATGATTGTTGAAAAGTAATGACCTTCTGAGCTCTGAAGGGCACTCAGCAGTGATTATACATAAAGACAATTCTAAAACTTGACAAATCAATTGGAATATTCCACTGGTTTCCATGGCATCTAATTCTCTCCTTTAGAGGTTCACATTTTCTCTTTAAAAATAATGACTAGTATGTTTATTTAACTTAGTATCACTGTCTTTTATTAATTTTTTAATAATAGAATTCTTTGATTTTTACCTCTTCCAAGTGCACTAAGAAGGTGACGTTTTGGCCATATTGTACCCCCAGTCTTCCATCACTGGTGGAGAGATGCAAGCCTTGGGGAGCTTTACCCAAGCACTGCTGTGGTTTTGCAGAATATTGCTCTCGTAGCCCATCTGTACAGTTATTGGATACAATTCTCCGATATCTATAAGGTGGGAACATAAATCAGATATTAGTAAAGAATCCAATTAATAGTGAAACAAATAATTTTTTTTCATGTCAAAATTAGCTTTTAATGTTAAGTAAATCTAAATGCCAAGGTCATGTTGTCTATTATTAAATAAAATATCTAATTGTGTCAGTCCCATTTTAGATCAATATTCTGAGCAGGGATGAAACTGTATCCTACATGAGCTGAACAAAAATACATATATAATTCCAACTATAATTATCTGAATAATTAATGGTAAGAGGTCCAAAAGGATACTCAGAGATAGACATGGTGCATTGCTCCCTTATGTTTAAATTACCATATCAGCAAATAGTAATCCCAAACTTTTTATGGATTATGATAGACCACTAATGATCCAGGATCTTTGGATTATGTAACCCATGGATGGCCAAAAAGTACAATTCCAGTTAGACCTAAAATGTCCATGGTGCTTTAGTCTGGTAAAGCATCATCGGACCTGTAGCTATATAACAGTTGGGGCTACCCTTTGGCCAACATGGCCAAATTATTGTCCATGCTTATATACAAGATGCAAAATATTTTTTCATAAATAGGATTTCCATCATTTTTGTCACAATTTCCATTTTATCACCAAAGCAACTGTAGCAACTTTTTAAACAAAAGACGCATGAAAAAGATTTTAGGTCAAAAAATCCATCAGTGCGGGGAAGAGATGGACAATAGGTCAGAGGGCATCTTCCTTACCCGCTACTTTTTAGAAAGCTCTGCCCTTGACTGCAGTCTCGAGAGATGGACGATGGATTGAACCAAAATGCTGGTGTACACTGATTCTTCCCTTGCCTCTCATAGCCATAGTCACTGCAAAATAAGTTACAAAATAAAAATGTAACCCTAAAATTTAATTTGGTTCTTACAATTTGTCAATAAATCTTCATTAAAGGATTCAGGTATCATTTTATTCAGTAAAGTAAATATACACTGAACATTACCAACCGAGTTATCTCTTACATGGGTTTGTTCATCCATAGCCCTCAAGCTGTTGTCTGACAGCACTTGCCAGATTTTTTTAGCTAGCCTCTGGATGACTAATGATGGACACCCCTGCTTAGTGGTGGCTGATCTATAGACAGATTTAGGTCATCACTCCACTGGATAATTGTTGCCATAATAAAAACAATTATCTATTGCAGTTGCCAGTAGTAAAAGAGTGAATTGCTGGCGTTGGTCCTCTTCCGGAAAGGGTTAACTTCCATTATGAGTATTAAACATACACCATACAGCACCTCAGTGCTATAATTCCCTCTCCCCTTTTTACACTGCAACACAAGACTCAGTGATAATGAATTATGGCTGTATGACTAAGCTTTTGAGGGTAACTGGATACATGTAGAATTTAGGTCGTTACTGAGACATGTTCGTTATGCCCCTAGTGGTCATTGTTGAAGATGCCCATATTATCATAGTTCAAAACTAGTACACTTATTAAAAGCAGTTATGTACAAGGTAGCCTAGAGATATTGCATTGTGATGGTGATACCTGCATGTGGAGGACTTTTTTATACACATGAGACACGAGAGCCAGGGTTTTTTATTTGAATCCCTGCATTGTGAGTTGTTTTTATACTCATAAGTTTCCACAATTGTAATGTAGTTATCAGATGTATTTTCCTTATATATTTAATGAATGTTCTTTTTCAAATGGTGATCAACTACATTAATTTCAGTTACTGGGTTTCTGTAAAGTAAACATGCAAGGAAGAATAGGTGTATTTTTGTTTTGTTGATCCATGTAAAATAATATATTCAGTGCATGTAATATCTCAATGTTTGTTTTACGTGATCTAGCAAAAAATGCATTAAAAAAAAGAGAAAAACCTTCATACCTTAAACAAGATTTGAACCAAGGCCAATAGTCAAAGACCTGAGCCAATAGGGTATATGGGAAAAGCCAAGATGATATGCCTCAGTTTCAATGGTAATACTACGTGTTTCTGCTGTTACTGTGTTATCAAATAGGAACATATCATGTCTTCTAGAAACTTGCCCCACTTGTCCGATCTGTGTGTCTGATGAAAATGTATTTCTCAAACCCCAGCAGGGAAAGCACAACTCATTAATCTAAGCTATTTGCTTCCTATATAATACATAATTATATGTGTTAACTCTGTCATTGCCCATCCTATGCAATGTGCTGGTGTTATCTCTGTCAGTCAAAGAGTTGGACCAATTACACAGGTCACAGGTACCTCATTCAAGGGCCCTATTTAACCTTGCACTGCAGAGAGCCTCACCCAAATAAATGGATTAATCTTATAAGAACGGGCATTAGGTTGATAGAATTGTCAAGTATGGAGTACATTAACATTGTGGAAGGCTTATGCAATGAATAATCATTTGCTGTAAATAAACCCCCATTAGTTTTTTTCCCAAGTGAGTTGTTTTTTAATAGAATGATTACATTCTTTGAGACTTGAAATTGCTGTTTAGTGAATGAGTATGTGCACTGGATCTGGTATGTTGTATAAATTGGCCCCAGCAGCACCCTATAATGTATTCATGTTCACGTGAGTGCAGGCCTCTTGGTTGCTATATATACAGTTGCAAGAAAAAGTATGTGAACCCTTTGGAATGATATGGATTTCTGCACAAATTGTTCATAAAATGTGATCTGATCATCATCTAAGTCACAACAATAGACAATCACAGTCTGCTTAAACTAATAAAAATGAAATGTTGCCATGCTTTTATTGAACACACCATGTAAACATTCACAGTGCAGGTGGAAAAAGTATGTTTACCCCTAGACTAATGACATCTCCAAGAGCTAATTGGAGTGAGATGTCCAATCAATGAGATGAGATTGGAGGTGTTGGTTACAGCTGCCCTGCCCTATAAAAAACACACACCAGTTCTGGGTTTGCTTTTCACAAGAAGCATTGCCTGATGTGAATGATGCCTCGCACAAAAGAGCTCACAGAAGACCTACGATTAAGAATTGTTGACTTGCATAAAGCTGGAAAGGGTTATAAAAGTATCTGCAAAAGCCTTGCTGTTCATTAGTCCACAGTAATATAAATTGTCTATAAATGGAGAAAGTTCAGCACTGCTGCTACTCTCCCTAGGAGTGGCCGTCCTGTAAAGATGACTGCAAGAGCACAGCGCAGACTGCTCAATGAGGTGAAGAAGAATCCTAGAGTGTCAGCTAAAGACTTACAAACGTCACTGGCAAATGCTAACATCCCTGTTAGCGAATCTACAATACGTAAAACACTAAACAAGAATGGATTTCATAGGAGGATACCACAGAGGAAGCCACTGCTGTCCAAACAAAACATTGCTGCACGTTTACAGTTTGCACAAGAGCACCTGGATGTTCCACAGCAGTACTGGCAAAATATTCTGTGGACAGATGAAACCAAAGTTGAGTTGTTTGGAAGAAACACACAACACTATGTGTGGCGAAAAAAAGGCACAGCACACCAACATCAAAACCTCATCCCAACTGTGAAGTATGGTGGTGGGGGCATCATGGTTTGGGGCTGCTTTGCTGCGTCAGGGCCTGGACAGATTTCTATCATCGAAGGAAAAATGAATTCACAAGTTTATTAAGACATTTTGCAGGAGAACTTAAGGCCATCTGTCTACCAGCTGAAGCTCAACAGAAGATGGGTGTTGCAACAGGACAATGACCCAAAGCATAGAAGTAAATCAACAACAGAATGGCTTAAACAGAAGAAAATACGCCTTCTGAAGTGGCCCAGTCAGAGTCCTGACCTCAACCCGATTGAGATGCTGTGGCATGACCTCAAGAAAGCGATTCACACCAGACATCCCAAGAATATTGCTGAACTGAAACAGTTCTGTAAAGAGGAATGGTCAAGAATTACTCCTGACCGTTGTGCACGTCTGATCTGCAACTACAGGAAACGTTTGGTTGAAGTTATTGCTGCCAAAGGAGGTTCAACCAGTTATTAAATCCAAGGGTTCACATACTTTTTCCACCTGCACTGTGAATGTTTACATGGTGTGTTCAATAAAAACATGGCAACATTTCATTCTTTGTGTGTTATTAGTTTAAGCAGACTGTGATTGTCTATTGTTGTGACTTAGATGATGATCAGATCACATTTTATGACCAATTTGTGCAGAAATCCATATCATTCCAAAGGGTTCACATACTTTTTCTTGCAACTGTATATATGATATGCTACAACATTAAAACCAATTGCCTAATATCCCACGATCATGTCAAAACAGCTCTCATGTGTCAAGGCATTGACTCCACAAGAACTCTGAACGTGTCCTGCGGTATCTGGTACCAAGACATTACAGCAGATTCTTTAAGTCCTTCATTGGATTGAGATTTGGGGAATTTAGAGGCCAAGGAAACACCTTGAACTCTTTGTCATGTACTTCAAACCATTCCTGAAAAATGTTTGCAGTGTGGCAGAGTGCATTATCCTGCTGAAAGAGGCCCCTGACATCATCAAACACCCTTGTCATGAAGGGGTGTTTGTGGTCTGCAACAATCTCTTGGATAGGTGGTACCTATCAAAGTAACCAACATTAATTCCAGGATCCAAATTTTCCCTGCAGAATATTTCCCAGAGCATATTATCACTTCTGCCAATCTGATTTCTTCCCATAGTGCATCCTCCTGCCATATCTTCCCCAGGTAAATGATGAACATGCACCCGTCCATCCTCCTGATCTAAAAGTAAGCGAGATGAATCAGCCTTCTTCCATTGCTCTATGGTTCAGTTCTGATGCTCAGATCTCAATTGAAGGTGCTTTCAGAAGTGTACATGCTTCATCATGGGCACTGTGCCAGGTCTGCGGCTACGCTGCCATATACCCAGAAAACTCTAATCTACTGTGTGTTCTGACACCTTTCTATCATGGCTAGCATTATGTTTTTCAACAACTGGAGCTACAGTAGCTTTTCTAAGATCGGACTGTATGGGCTTGCTTTGCTCGTCACATGCATAAAAGAGCTTTAGCTCCCATGACCTTGATGCAGGTTCACATGTGGCCCTTCCTTGTTCCAAGATTTGTAGGTACTACCACTTTATACTGAGTACACCCCACAAGAAATGACATCTTGGAGATGCTCTGAAACGGTCGTGTAGCCATCTTTATTTGGCCTTTGTCAAAGTTACTCAGATCTTATCGCTTGCTCAATTTTTCCTGCTTCCAACACATGAAATTCAAGAACTGACTGATCATATGAGTCCAACAGATCAGGAGGTATTGTTTCCCTAGATAGGATGTGGAGTCAAATTCTGTGGCTGTCATTCCACCATTCCACATTATATCTTTACCAGCTGCCAGTCCCTCTCCTATATGTAGAGATGATATTGCCTTCCCCATTTACTTTGCAAAGAAGCAGCACTATTTAAAAAAGTGAAAGGGTGCCTTAGGGGTCCAACAAGAAGTGTCCATTGGAATAGGTACAGAACTGAAAATGTTCACAAAACCAGTTCCTGGAAGACTAGATGGCCAAATGGTTCTTAACTGCCGTCACATTCTATGTTTCTATGTAATGTAATGACACCATAACTACTATATTTTTTGCAGTGGTAAGGTGCCTGGTTCTTCTACCCAGCACATTGATTGGTGACACAGTTTCTATTTGATTTCCTTTTTGTATGAAGTGTTGCATAAACAGATAATTTTCAATTCATGCTAAATCTTTCAAACAACACGTTCATAACTGCTGTATTTCAAGGGGCAGGTTTTAATTAGGAGCAAAGTCCCAATTATACTTTTCCATTAGGAAAACCGTGTGTGTTCTGCCTCTCTTGTGTTTAGAAGAATGTCATTGTTGTGTCATTAGAATATGAGATATAAAGACAGAAAAGGCAAAACAAAATCACTAATATGCAGTAAGAGAGCAGGCTGTTTAATCAGATAACAGGAAATAAAACCTCTCAGAATGTTCTTTTAGCCTCTCATCATAAAACACACCTGCAGGCTATATGGTAATTAAAACTGTGCTTTATCAAATCATATAAAAGGCTTACATTAATATTTAACACCATTAAAAACATCATGGTTGACTTCTCATTAGGATAAATTCCTGTTCATTACTTTTTGTTATAAACATTAAATGATTTGTTTTTTCTGCAACATCTTGAATTTGAAAACTTAAATTATAAAGATTTAAAAAGACTTTAATTCCCTAAACATAAATATCACACTCAATATTTGTTTCTTTAAAATATGTATGTATTATAAATGTATTGTGTCAAAACGATCACATCTTGCTGTGTCTGTAATAGTGGGATAGCATGGTCAAACGTCAAAAAGCACTCAAACCCCATAATGATAGATTAATGTAATCATTTTTTCATCACATCATTATCTGACATTAAAGGGATACTTAACACACCTAAAGCACTTTAGCTTGATGAACTGATTGTCAACATTACACTGACCATAAAAATGTTTAACTTTTTTTCTGTGTCTTTTTAGTAAGAGTAATTATTGAACATTAGCCAATCAATCACATTGCTCTTCAGATATTAATTTGATACATATATTGTGCTATCTATGTGAATTCCTTTCTGAATTTTCTTATTGAGAAGAATGTTGTACACAATATCATATTTTTACTGTCATAGTGTGAGTACATTAAATGGATGATTAATTTGCATGGTGATGACATTTTTTATTTGCATGAGCCAATTTTTTGGGAGGGGAGCAGTAGGGGGGGGAAGGAGATTTCCGGTATGGGCAAATTTCAGTCATATGTTGATAACAAAACAAAAAAAAAAAGATTTGGAAAACAAATCAGTTAAACCAAATTGATGCAAAAATGGGCCATCACAATATACATAATAAAAATATTATGCATATATTTTGCGATATTCTGAAAGGAGCATTTCCTGAAAATTAATTAGCTGATCAAGTGAGACAAAGTAATCAGCAGTAGGAAAAACAGGAGGAGCAGAAAAAATATATATTTATCTATTATATATTTATTAATCATTTAAAAATATATTAATATAGATTTTTTTACGCTCATACTTTTCCCCCTTTATTTAGTAACAGTTCCCTAACCATCAATTATCTTTTTTTCAAATGAATTATCTCTGTTTTGGCACCGTGTGTGGAATTCAGTTCAACAATTAAGTGTTACATTTGGTTCATGATGTGGCTACATTTCAGCTCGGAGTTTGGGAATTTGAACGATTACCCGATCTGCCCAAATTTGGCCCCATTGCCGTTCTGAACGAAGCAAATCTCCAAGTCTAATTACTTCCAGACATTTTAATAATGGTTACAAAGAAGGTGAATTGTGTACAACTAAGAAAAGTAATTTCAAACTAAAATAGCTTAATACATCCAAACATTCTCTAACTCAGTAAGTTTCCAGTTTAATAATGTTGGCCAGAAATTTCTAATTCTTTTGTCAGATTAATTAAGATTTATTTTACAGGAATGTATCAGTTAAATCATGGCACATAATTTAAGGATTGTGTTATAAAAATAAAATTTTCAGGATTAAAGTAGAACTTTGCCTTGAAATAAAACATCTTTATAACAATCAATAGAATATAGATAACTTTCTCAGTGTTTGCAAATCATACATTATTAATATTACATAGCTATATTCCCTGTCACTTGTGCTAGAGCATGATGACTCCCAGCATGCACATGACAACCTCATCCTAACTGGTTGCACACATTCTTTTTGAAATATTTTTGTCTATTTCTTATATGTAATGCAGGGAACAAGAGAGAGCTAAATGGTGAAATGTCTTCATGTGATACACAACAGGATGGCAAAGAAATGCTAAACTCTTAGGAAATGCTGAAAGAGCACATAGATGTATCTTTTTACTCTATTGATTAATGTAAATTTTTTAAGACTACAGAGCTGCTTTAATATTTACAACATGCATTCACAAGTAACAGTTTCAGGAATTATATTAAAATTCCAAGCCAGAGTGAGAGAAAAAAAAAAACATAGAACTTCTAGAATATAATACATTTTAACAAAACAATGAACCGGTCAAGTTCTTCTAAATGTATTGACCCAGAATCTTCTAACGATATTGATCAGCTTACCACTCAAAATCCCAGTGAGAGCAGAGGCAAGGCTCAGTAATTCTTCGGAGATAATCTTTGCCCAATAAACACTTTAAACCAGGTCTCCGTTTACGGTAGGTCTTTCTCTCCCCCATGACACAGAAATCTCTCTTAAAATCAAGGAATAAAGAAAAAAAACACAAGTTAGTAAATTAAATTCATTCAATATGAACCTCTCAGATAATGACTGAACTTTTTTTTTTTTTAGTATGAAAGACTACAATTCTGCTTCTAGGTGGTATGCTTTAACAGATTTCATGTTATTTCATGAAAGGTTAAAATTGATATTTTCCTGTTGCAATCTTTTGGTGCTGGTAATAACATTTCTCAAAGAAAATAAAGTGGGCGTAATCAATATCATGCTGACAGACAAGCATCCATCAGGCCGAACGCCTACGCTCTATCTAATTGAAATATAATTATGGAGCAACTAGTATTTGTTTAGATTTCTATTTCGTTTTGGGAAACGAGCAACATTTTATGCTGTTTAACTGGCTTCCAAGTGCATCGTAGTTAAAATCAATGAAACAAACTCTCACAATGTACTCAATGTCCTCTAATCTTTTCTAAGAAGATGGTACAAGTGTTCCATACGCAGTAGCATTTAGCGTGACACATTGCCACCTTCATACATGGCATACAAAATACACTTTCGTTTAGACAGAAATGGTTAGAGACATTTAAAGAAACAAAAAATATGACGAGAGAGAATTTGATCAACCACGCCAAACAAATGTACAAATAAAACAGTGTTAAAATGGGACTTAAGTATAATAAAGAATTTATTAAGTATAATTACAAATATATATAAAAACAATAATTAAAAAATAAATAAAACAAATGTCTATAGGTAATGTGCTCCAGTACCACACTTACAAACACGTTTCTCCCAGCAGGGCTTCATCAGAAGTGACACAATTATACATTGTTATTGTTTCACTGCTGATTAACTTTCCTAGTTCCTGTATATCCCAGGTGAGGATTATACCACCAAGGCTATATACTACCAGAGCAAGTCATTGTTCTAAAAAAGTGGGAGACCTTTCTTCACAACTGATAATTGTATTGACATACCACACCATCAGATCTCTTTTATTTTATCTTTCTTGTATGTGGGAGAACCACTGGATGTATACAGCATGGATCATCATATATCCTAAGACGGGGATTATACCGTCCAAATGCCATATAGCAGAGCTCTTAGTAGCTCAGTAGCTCACAATGTGAGTTAGTCTTTTATACATCTTACCAATATTTTCAGTAGATGTGACATATTGCACTATTATTTGTTTGTTTCTTCTATTTTTATGAAATTTTCTGAGAGTTGAAATTGTCTCTTACTGACTCCTTACTAATGTAAGTATATATATATGTATCGTGAGATTGTCTGGTTCAGTACAGACCCATCTACTTCCGGTTCGAAGGTCATCAACACAAACTGCCTGAACTCCAAACAAGCTGGTCTTGGCCTAGTGTGGCCATCGCAGGTATTCATTTTACCTCACTAGTAAACAACAGCCACCTACGTAGAAGCTCATGGGGCACTGCCGTATTCCGGCCCAGCCGCGGCTTCTTTACTGTTGTTTTTCAACAAAACTGTAAATTTGTTTGTTCAGTTATTTGGATATGGCGAATTTCACTACTTATGCAAATTCAGCCTATTTCAATTGTATATCGCATCACAGCTATGCCTCATTCTGCTTATTGTATTTGGTCCTCACTAGGCTATACTGACTTTTATCATTTGCATTTTAGATAGTCACCCTACAATTCAATGTTTTCTTTGTCTGCCCTTTGGGTATTCAGGTACTCTTTATGCCTACATTGTTTAGTAATTATATGGCTTGGTGTTGCAACTGTCTGTATAAATTTATGTAAGGCCAAAACTCAGGCCTATGCATGTGGTGGAAGAAAATAGAAATATAAACGTGTACAGTATATACATTCCACAGGCTAATTTGGCACCTGGTTTGGGCATTTCATTTGCATTATATCTTTCTTTCTAGGGTTGCCTACTACCCCGTCATACTACTTGTTACCAACTACATACCTATACTTAACACCCTCATTGGGCCATATCTCATAGGATAACTATAATCCCTCATCCCATACATTATCTTTACCTCACATTAAGCACTTTGGTTCACCTATTTAAGCAGGTTCATTTCTCCCTACAACCTATCACTATGCATTTAACATCCAGGCTTCTTCGTTCTGTCACTATTTTAACTGTTTTAGTTTTAACTTCATCTCCACTTTGGGTCATTTGCTAATTCTGGTATATTGCTTCATCCAGTACGCTATGGCATTCAATTATGTCATGGTTGTCTATTTCTCAGGGTGTTCTTTCTCATACATACCTCAGGTCCTTCTAGTGGAAGGATGTGCAGTGGGAACTCAGGGCTCAGGGCTTCAGTATATCAGGTATTCAGCGTTCGAGGTAATCTGATCATTTTCAGTTGCTCCACTTGTCCGCAATGTTGTGTTTTGATATGCTTTTCTGTCACAGTGCCTGCCTGCTCTGGGCTTGCGGATGTTTGTCCTCAATGGGATAATTTGTGATTGTACCCTCACCTTGACATATACTTAACAGGGGTCATGTTGTTCAATTATTCCAGCCACCTCCTCTTATGGCTTTTCTTACATATCGAAACATGCTAGGAGTATATCAGTATGTCAAGTCTCACCAGGTATACTTCATACCAACCATTGCATGTATGGTCAACTGGGTCACTTATTATACAGTTCAATATCCTTTGGTTAATTGGTATCAGATATCAAGAGTATTCAAGTTCTGGGCTCATTGCACTTACTTTACCTACCTTATCGGCAATCTCGCCGTTGCATTTTTACGGTTTTGTCATAGTTATGGATTATGAAATCTCTTGTGGGATTTTGGTTTATAGAAACATAGAAACATAGAATGTGACGGCAGATAAGAACCATTCAGCCCATCTAGTCTGCCCAATTTTCTAAATACTTTCATTAGTCCCTAGCCTCATCTTATAGTTCGGATAGCCTTATGCCTATCCCACACATGCTTAAACTCCTTAACTGTGTTTTGGACCTCTGTACACATTTTCTTTTGCCCATAACTTTCTATTCACTTATTCTTATCATCAACTCTGCCAGGGTATGTCTATTTAATCGTGCCACAGTTTATTGTTTCGAATTTACATTTTTCAAGTCACCATGCAAGTGACTCGCTATACGATACTATCTCCCTTCTTACTACAACCACTTGCTCTACACAACTTGTGTTTAGCTTGATCTGGCTGTTAGGGTTGCTTAAGTGTCCCTAGATAGTTTTTGGCTTTTTGTGCCATTATTTAGCAGTTCCGCGAGGCCAACTCCCATCCTCAACTACGGAGTTATTCGCCCCTCGGGCCAAATTATAGTTACTACCTCACATCTCTGCCCTCTTGACAAAAGCAGTTAGGGCCTCACCTGTCACGGGCCAACTTATTTAGAATTTCTTCATTCCTCACCGAGAGGCCAACACCCTGCCACAATGCTCAGTGGCATGCGTACCCAATGGGCCAAATCATAGGTAAAGCCTCTCATCGCCACTTTGCAACTAGTGTCCCCAATTTAGCTTAATTGCTTAGCTACTTGGCATAACATAGGTCAGCCAGTCTTTTGGTGTTATACAGTATCTCCCACTAACAAATTTTCTCTTTAAGGTATGGTTATAAATGCTGATAAAATGTAAAGGAGTAAAGGAGTTTAAGCATGCGTGGGATAGGCATAAGGCTATCCTAACTATAAGATAAGACTAGGGACTAATGAAAGTATTTAGAAAATTGGGCAGACTAGATGGGCCGAATGGTTCTTATCTGCCGTCACATTCTATGTTTCTATGTTTCTATGTTTCTATTGATTGTGTAATGCCAACACGTATTAAAGTGTCAAGCTATTAACTTTTTGCCCTCTTTTTACAAGCCTACCACAACCGACCTAGGCACCACTCACATAACTCAGCTTATTGTCCCCAACGACACATATATATATATATATATATATATATATAGAAAAATAGTAGCAAAGAGAGCACTCCAAAGGACTTGTTGAAATTTTTTTATCAAAGTGCAGAAAAAATCGACGTTTCGACCCGCAGGTCTTTATCAAGATCTTGATAAAGACCTGCGGGTCGAAACGTCGATTTTTTCTGCACTTTGATAAAAAAATTTCAACAAGTCCTTTGGAGTGCTCTCTTTGCTACTATTTTTCTATTTATTTACGCTCTGCAGCACCGAGGCTTTTTTCTGGGATTATTATTCTTAAAGGTAGAGTGCCGGACTTTGTACATATTTATATATATATATATATATATATTGCACCATAAGATCATTTTGAACACTGGTTTTATTTGTGTAATTAGTGTAATATTTTGGCACGGTTTTGCACATTCTTTCTTGTGACATTTTGTATTTCACGCAAGGTTTTGGGATTCCTTGTTGATTTACTGCTGTCATTTATTGAATTATTATAATGAACACCTACCCCTGTTTTTTTGTTTTTTGTTTACATTTAAAGGAAGACACCACATATATAAAGCACTTCAACTTACTGAAATGTTTCATGTGTCTAGAGTCTTTCATTTTCATGCCAGTTTATAAAAAGAACTCATTCAATAGAACTCAGCACTTTTGTAATTCGGGAGAGAAACACCTCCCTTGCTGCCAATCAGTGCTAGCACACTCCTGCCTTTCCACCTTCTCAGAGAGCTGTACTACAGCTCATTGAGAAGCATAGGAAAGCCACAAGCGAGAATGCTCAATGAAAAGCCTCTGATTGGAGTATCCCCCAGTACAGAATGAAAGTCTGTGACAGGTAAAAGGGGAGGGATCTCAACTGCTGCAGACAGTTGGTCTTCAGCTTTTGCAAGCTGTTTTGTCATATATCCCTCAAAGAAAACATGCCGAATAATAAATATGCGGGTATATTTAAATTTTTTATTTTTTTAAAGCCTTCAAATGTAAAGTGTTTTACTTTTTTCTGGTTAAAATTCACCTTGATAAAAAAAAAATACCTTGATAACATATTATATAATATATATTTGTCAATAGAGATGTACAATGTATCTCACTGCAATCTTCATTGTTCGAAAAAGCTTTCTCCGTCAGCAATTATATTGCCTAAAATGGGATTTAATTCCAAAACTGTGAACTATGGTGTATGGTGTATTTAAAACTTAATTATAAAATTAGGCCAAAATAATAGGCAGAGTTATTCAATCAATTGTGACTTGCTGTGAACTCATCAGAGAATTGCAAATGTTAGGTCAAAATAGCTGAGTTAAAGAAAATGGGTTAATAAAGACATTTCTAATTCTGATAGTTTGTCCTACAATTTGTAATGTTTGGGCAATTACTCAACAGTTCTCAGTCTGCTGAATAACTCTGATAGGGTTATTCAATAACCAAATAAAAGTAAATGGCAAGTTAAATTGCACAATTTAACCTAAAATAGTCAAGCTATTTTGGAGTGGAGTCTTAGAATTTTTAGATTAAAAATGGACCCCCTAAATTAGATTAAAACATAGTATAAAAAGGTTTTTTTTAAAAAGCGCCGAGACTCACTCATTGCAATTACCCATTCCTCGTCCCATGATGTCCGCCTGTAGGCATCTCATCCTAGTTTTTCATCCAATCCAATCCTTCTCATAGAGAAGCACTGGGGACAAAATTAATGTACATGGTGAACGCTGCACTCGTAAGGTCCACATTTGATGACGTGAATATCACAGAACTGAGTCATAATTGGTTCTCAACATGGAAGTGCCTCTAGTTGCTGTCAGGAAGACAGCAAATAGAGATGTCTTAGCCCTATAGTAGATTGTATGTCTAAAACTCAAGTTTAAGTGGTCGGGGTGTCTATAGTGTCCCTTAAATCAATAACTGTGTGAGTTTTGCAAACAAAGCTATATTTTGAACTTGGACTTTTTGGCTTAAATTTAGCAATTTGACTGTCAATTCATTTTACTTAATGTAAGTCATTCAAAACCAGTATTAATTTACTAATCAAAGATAGACCAAACAAAATGAACTCATGTAAAAAATCAAAGAAGACAGTTTGCATGCATATGTTAAACATATTATCCTATTAGAATAGATTTTCCTTAAGGGTCTCATTTGCTACCAATCATCTCTGGTCAATTTTAAGAAAGATTTGTTTTATAACTAAATCTGCATTGGGTTTTTTAAGAGTCATAAAAGTAAATTCTCAAAGTGAATAAAATAGTAATTATCTGTTGTCTAGTTTTTTTTCTCTCAGTTTCTTACTTTAGCTTTATCTTACTTTATTCTTTTTTTTTATACTTAGTGTTTGTCTGGGTTTAATAAAATACCTGATTATGCAAATGCCAGCTCTCAAAGTCATTCTCATTGCATTTCCTGCTAAATATTGATTTATAATCCACTTTTACCAACTGCCATTCGGAGAGGAGACTGAAATGACCAAATACTCTGTACAGAGAGAGAGAGAAGGAAAAAAAAATATTAAAATAAACTCCACCAGACCACATCATTCAACTTTGAAAATTGGATAAAGAATATTTTCACAAACAGTATTAATATTTTATTCATCTTCCTAATCCACTCTAAGGAAGACGCCTGAGAAATGAACAGTTTTCCTTCCCAACCTCTAATGGATTGAGAAGATCAATGATCAATATTATTCCCGTGTCAAATGGTTTAAGATGAGAGGAGATTGTTCGCTTTTAACATTGGAATATGTGAGCTACGACCACTAGAGAGGGAAATACAGTTGTTAATCATGGACTTAAGGCTAAATATCCCTCTATAATGCAATGTTGCTCGGGTTCAAACACAGAGTGAATATAAAATATACAATTTGTAGCCTGACAAATCCAAATAAAATGAAACATTTAACACTTACTAATCTACATGAAGTTAATAGCCAAGGAGGTTATTGTACATGTAATATTCACTGTAAAACTGTGTAGTAGCTGCTGATGCAATTAAAAAGAAAGCACTATAACTGCATCTAAATGGAAGTGGCTAGTTAGTGGAGATAGTACCAGAACTATCCTATAAAGACCAAGGGAGGTAATTGATTAGCAAGTCCTGATCCTCATTTATTTTTTTCTGTGAATATCTTTTTATTGTTCTTAGTATTGTACATGAGTTAAAACAGGTAGTGCCAGACAGTGAGACATGCAGGTCTTGAGTAAAGATCCAGTAATGGGCTGAGATATAACATGTGTGTTAGGACTCGCAGGTCCCGTAGTATAAAATAAAATGCACAGGAGACACACAGGTCCCAAATTCCTGACACTATAGGTCCCTATAGTGACACCATCCCTCACTCTCTCCCCTCACCCACCTGTGGTGCGAAGGGGTTAAAACACCTTTCTATTACTTACCTGTTTCCAGCACTAATGTCTCCCAGCGCCGGTTCAGGCTCTCCAATTTTAGCTGGCGGGGGAGACCTAATGCGCATGGCCGCGCTCACATTTGTACTTCCTTCATAGGACAGCATTGTATAATACTTTCCTATGGGATTTCGGTTGATGCTGGATGTCCTCATGCATAGCGTAAAGATGTAAAGCGTCAGTTGCCTAAAGTCCTGGAAGTCCCTCTAGTGTCTGGTAGCCACTAGAGATGAAGTTAACCCTCAAAGATAATAATACTGAACTTTATTAAAAACTGCAATAATTAGCTTTGTAGGGTTACGGAACTTGGAACACTGCACCCAGACCACTTCAATGAGCTGAAGTCGTCTGGGTGTGCCTATAGTATCCATTTAATTGCATATTATGGAATAGAAGGCAAGCGAAGTAAGACAAAACATAGTAAAAATAGTCCACATGTTGCCTCTTTTATCAGTAGGTGTGCAGTAAGGTCTGACTCTTTTATGCGGTAATGTCATCCATTGAGAACCAAGAATAAGCAGGTACAGGGAGTATTGAGGCGCCACATCAAGTTGCCAGAAATATAAAGGTCCTGTTCAATAGTCCCCTCCTGTGAAGGAGTGGGGGAAAGAGAGAAAAAAAAGGGAAAAAGGAGGTAGAGAAAGGGGAAGACGATGTATGTTCCTACGTTTTCATCCGAAGCAGCAAGTATTAGCAATAGGGATACAATGTATTAATTACTTTTAAGCATGTTTCAAATTTCTCACCCATAACTTTTAGTTACTATGTTTGCTCCTGATACAACATATACATTCATAGTTGTATATTCGTAATGCATTGCCAATGAGGGGATTGTCTTTTTGATAAATGTCCTTTACTGTTGTGTGTGCTGTTGCAATTAGTAGTTTTGTTTTTAACTGATTCTAATTATTGTTACACATAAACAATTAGATTAATTTAGGAAGCAGGTTGCATACCAGAATTCTAATATCACACGTGACCTTCATTTATTAAACGTCTGCGAAACATTGTATGAGATTTATTCACTAAACTCTGAATTGTGGAATATTAAAATAGGAATGCCAACATTGTTGAGCTGGGGTGATATAAATATTCTCTGTGAGAAATGCCTGTTGGCAGAGGGCACTTAAACCTCTTCAGTTGGAATTATTTAGGCCCAATGCACTACAGAATATAGTTGTGAGTGGCCAAATATAAGCCAAAATAGCTATGTTTAAAAAATGAATATGATCAACATTTTTTAAACTGAGAGTAACTCATTGTTTAGTGAATAATCCCCTTTAGGAAATAGGGTATTTATAAAAGCAGGTAATGGATAATGTAAGCTGATCTCCTACTGTGGCGATAATGGAAAGATCCCTATACAAAAAGCTATAAATCTTACATTCTTATTATTGACGCCATCACGATTGAGTCACTGGATCCTCTTATTTTTCTCCTGTATAGTTCAATCTAACGTAGCTGAAATGTCTCTAAACTGTAACTTTAAGGACTACATTTTTGAAAAGCTAAAAAAATGAAGTGTTCCAAAAATGAATTTCTTGCTTAAAACAAGCTTGAGGTTTATGCACTCCAGCAATTTGTAATGAATTGGCTACAAAATTACAGCATCTACAGGGTTATTCTCTAAACACAGTGAATTTCAGACTACATGTGCCGTTTTTAAATTTCTTATCAGCAAAACCAGTGTAAATTCAGTCATTTCAACGGAATGAGCACAGTTTGATTTTACTGTTCTTAGTCTAGTTTAATATCAGCAATTTTTACATGTAATATACTTTGTATTGTTAAAATTTGAAATATGAAATTTAAAATTAGGGTTTCAGATGTTCAGTTACATCCAAACAGGTTGGAATGCAGTGGTCATTCAAGTCCATTTGGATGCCACTTTGCAAATCTGTTACATTTAGTGAACAAGTTCTGGATTTGAAAGTCCAAATGCCACTGAGTGATATGGATTTTTTTGCAAATCGGGACTGATGGCAAGCTGTAACTGATCTATAGCCGAGTTGGAGAATGTTTGCAAATTTACATATGTAGCTTAATTTTTGCAATTTGGCTTTCAATTCATTAATTTAGTATTTAAGTGAATAAACTCTGCAATATGCAAGTAAATGTCTCTTGAAAACCACATTAGAGAAAATTAGAATTATTAATAAGATTACTCCTATTAGAAACTATGCAACTATCAAAAATGTTGTTTAATTTTCTGATGTAGATTTAATTTAATGTTTTATTTAATTTTTTTTTACCAATTTTTTTGTAAGAGTTTGCTAAATAATAAAAACAAAAATCAATGCAACTATTATACATTATTTTGCCAGAAATTTTGAGACATTATCAAACACGTTATGCAAATTCACTACATCTGAAAGTTAATCATTTGCATATGAGGAACATGAGGAAATAAGAAAAACTGTGCAATTCTGAACTACTGGATTTCTTTTTATGATGCAAATTAAATACAACCTTTCATTTGTGGTTTATATAAAAACCATATTTCATACACTTGACACCTGAGAAAATTTTTTTATAATAATTATTACCCTTCCACATAAAATACAGATCTTGCTTAAAGCGAGGTAACTTGAAAATTGTGTGTATTTATCTGAATGTTGCAAGTTAAGTATTTGATTATAATTGCAAAATCACATAAAGGTTTAATTGGAAAGAATGTCACCATTGTAATTCAAGATCACAATAGTATACAATTCGGGGCTAAACACAATCAGTTGGGAAATGATTTAGTTGTGTCCATCCTGAATGACACGGATTGGAAGATCATAATGTTAGCTGAGCAATTTCAGCCAATTAGTGTTGTTCAGGTTGAACAAGAATTGAAACTGATAATGTGGACATTTAAATTTACCATTATATATCCTGTTGAGATATTATATATCCCATTATATATCCTGTGGAGAGTGTCAAGAAGACCCTCGATTTTATCAAACTACTCTTAGATAAATTGATATTATACTGCGGCATAATGCCAGGGGACTCGAGGCAGCAAAGCCACTACCGGGGCCTGATTAGCATAGGGGCTCATGAAGCTGCAACTCCAGTCCCATGTCCATCAAATATGCCCACTGATTATAAACAACAACAAAAAAATTGTTTTTCCTTTTTTGATTCTCCACTCCTTACAATCTCTTGCTTTATGATGTTGTACAGAGGGATCTAAGTATGGGAACTAAGGAGGGATTCAGGGAACACAACTTGCATGGACTTGCTGATTATAAAATAGTTAGTATAAAGTTGACTTTGCCCACTGTGCAAATTATATTGCTGTTTCTATCCTCTTGTCATCCTCTTGTCAGTGTGGAATACCTCATTCTGCCACATTCACCACATTTACCTCTTTCTCTGTCTCAAGCTTCATACCAGTAGGCAGCTTTTGCTTGCTAGTAAGAAGGGAAGGAGAGAGGTGGATAAGTGAAATCTGAACAGAGTATTTAGAGTTTCTGATTAGCGCATAAGTGGGTTTGAGAGCTATAGGTATGTGGCTTATAAAATGGATTGAGAGACTGAGAGATTGAAGAGAGAGATTGACATAGGGTATGCATATTCTTTAAAATGTATACTGCTAGTGTCCCTCTTGTACAACGCTCCACCATATACAAGACACTCTGGAGGTATGGCTGTTATAGTGTTTTCTATCAGAATTATTCTGTACATAGTCAGCATCAGGACCAACAGGCCCTTATCCAGCTGTGTGTACTATGGCTCAGCAGCAGAGTGCAGGTAGACCATAATAAGATGTGGGATTTAATAACTGAATTGTAAGTTCTGTGAAATAAGGAGCGGTTTGCAAAATTAATGGAAAATAGTCAAAATAGAAAAATAGTCAAGTTGCTGACAAGTCTGTTACCTAAACAGTGATTTGCACCGAAATGTTGATTAGCAAAATATAGACCAAAATTCAGCTGAGTTGTGAAAAACCTCCATTTTAGATAAATTGTAAATTATATTCTACATGCTACAAGCCAGTTGCCAAATCACCTCAAATTAATGCTTATTGAATATGTGCCTTTGCACATAACTTGCATTTAGCCTTATGTCTCTGTGAGTTTTTAATAAATACATTAATTCCTGCTAGCATGCTATGAGGTGAGCCCCTTTTCTAAGAAATGGTACGATTTAGGAAGTAACATTCAAAGACCACTTCAAAGACCTGTACTAATCAAATATAAAATACGGGATATGTAAGATAAATAGAAAAAATGGTTGCCTTAAAACAAACAAAAGT
The DNA here is from genome assembly GCA_933207985.1 of Pelobates cultripes. Lineage (NCBI taxonomy): Eukaryota > Metazoa > Chordata > Amphibia > Anura > Pelobatidae > Pelobates > Pelobates cultripes. The sequence goes on along the minus strand of OW240922.1, from coordinate 93,119,190 downwards.
ACTCAATCATCTACATTTCACGAACACCCGGTAATTAATTATTTGCTGGTGAAATTACAGAAAATTAAATGTATCTAGTCGGCTAGATGGTTTCATCATGTATCTGTGTAATTTCATTGCAAATGGATGGAAAGTGGTTTATTTACATGCACTGCGGTTACTTTTTTATACTGTAAACACACTACATGTATATGATATATGTAATATATTTTATTTATAAGACACTAAGTCTTTTATATTTATATTATATTATGTGTATGAAGGTGTCCATCCGTCCGCCTGCCATCGGTTTATCTGTCAATCACTTTATTCTACTTTGCATTACATTTTATGCCTTTGCATTTTTTATCGGCGCCGTTTGGCGTTAGCTTTTAGTGATGTCATGCAGACAGGTACACAAGACTGAATGTGTCTAATGGATTCTATCCATCTGGTGGCTGCATGTCAGAATCCCCTTTTACCAGTGACAAGCTCTGCACATCTATTCACTCTCTGAATAATACAGATTCATTAAGATGCATGAACAGAAATAATAATTAGCCAAACAGTTTTCAAAAATGAAAATAGATGCATTAGAATTACAAATGTAGTCAATATGGTTCACAGTGTGTTCCGATTCATTCTGAACAGAGCCCCTTTATCTGATTTCTGTAAGGGAAAATTAAATCAAATTATATGTTGCTACACAAGACCTTCAATGTGACTTTTGGATGGACACGAGCTTCAGTAGTAGGTCAAGTAAATTCCCGAGAGGTTGAATTGCTTTGGTATAATAAAGCTCCCATATGATAAATAAAATATATAAAGCCAAATAAAAACAACAAACAATGAGAAAGAATGTTTACATTTAAAATTTAGAAAAATAATAATTGCTATTTTTTGGGGGTACATATTTCTCTAGTTTTTACTTTTTTGCTTGTCTACTTTGTTTGAACATTATTATTATTATTGACCAAATGATTATTATCTTAATCAATGTAAATGGAGATGTAATCAAAGGTATTTTTAAACTGAATAGTGTAGTGGTTTTCATTGTATTTGCTGCTTAAAGAGAAATACAAATAGCAAAATTGCAGCTACTTATTGGACTATTTGGTTAAATTCTAAATTAATAGCTTTTTTGTTAGAAAAAATAAAAATTGAATAGAATAGCATAATACAAAGAATGAAAATCAATATTCTCTTAAAAAAAACAATGTTTCATGGAACAAGTACACTAATTTACAATTAGTTGTGGTGGGCATAGTGAGTTCAAAGCATGATGTAGCCAACATGGCTGAATTTGGATGAAAATGCCCAGGCCATTTAAAGTGAGAGCAGAACAATAGAAAGGAACAGGGTTAAAGTGTTAGTTTCATTTAATGTATGTGTGTGTGTGTTTAGGTGACAGTGTGGGTAGGAGCTGTCCTATAGTGTGTGAATATTGGCTGTTTGTCCTGTAGTTTGATAGTACTGGCCATTTCTCACACAGTATGCATGAAGACTGTGTGTGTGTGTATATGTTTGCGTGGAGCAGGTGTAGTTTAGTGTAGTGTGTGTGTAGTATGTACATGTGTGGGTAAGACTGTTTGTTACATAGTGTGTATTCTGTAAGTGTCCTTGCAAGTTTATTCTTATCTGGAACAGCTCCAAAAACAGGATGACTTCTGCTGCAACTATAAGGGTAACTTCTGTGAGGGTTATTCACTAAATATAAAACTGTAATTAATGGTGAACCTAACTGAACCTAACTGAAAAACCACATACATAGACCCCGACATTTTTGTAGCAGTGAGACAAAAAATGTTTAATTCACATTTAAAATGTAGAAAAATATAACATTGTCTTATAATAGTTATTCCAGCCTAGATCTCCATGTAGACGGTGAAACCCTTTTACTCTGGTTAGATTTTTTGACTACACATTTTAAAACAAGGATTGAGCTTTCAGTTTGTCCCTAAGATAATTTTAAAACTGTTAAAGTAATAAAGATACAAACCTGAATGGAGAAGAGAATGGAGATGACATTGTCCACACCTTCTGTCTTTTAAATCATTCTAATAGACGTCTTCCCTCGAGTTGAATGGGTTTTTTACCTACTTGGTTCTGAAAGATTGACAGTAGATCTGACTGCTATTATAATATTTATATATTATATCATATACTTACATGGTACCAACAAACTTTACAATAATGGATGTATTAAGTCTAATACTAAATCCGAGTTTATCGGATAAAAAGGGCTTATTTCCACGTATGTCAGTAAAAAGCAACTGTTAAGTATTGTTAAAGGGACAGCACAGTCATCTGAACCACTTCAGCTTGTTGAAGTGCTTTAGGAGTTATCTGTATGCCTTTTTTTTTTTACTTATTTCACAACAGTGCCAGTTTCAAGAAAAATCTGTATTTTTATAAATAACTTAATGAAAACCTGCTTGACAGCCAGGAAGGTTTCTTGCTTTGTTTTCTTTGATCTTTAAAGAAGTTCAAAGCAGGAATCAGTACTTCTCGTAGAGATGCAGTGACTTTAAAACTTCTCTATGAGAACCATTGCACTGGAGATCACTGTGATTGCTGCACATGCACCATGCGTCCCAACTGGGATTGGACAGAGATAGTCAAAAATTATAATCTCAGTGCAGGTGGTACTGGCTAGAGACTGTCTCCGTGTTGGGGGGAAAAGAGGAGCTCTGTAAATTCATACTTACTAAAAAAAAAAAAAAATACAAAAAAATAAAGTTCGATGTGTATGGGTATGGAGTTTAGTTTGATGCGGTACTAAAGTGGACCTCAGTGAATCAGCATGGACATGTAAAAAACACTGTCATGTAGATATGATAAGCATTTCTACATCTGCAAAATAAATACATGTTTTATGGACTTACCTCCCTACCACTGACAACTAATAAACTAGTTAAAACATGATGTTTTTTACTGAAGAGTACAGCATTAGTGTTTGTATGATGTCCACTGTTTCACAAGGATTGTCCATCTCTATCATCAATGGTCACCTACCAGGCAGGAGTTTTCTGTACACATTCTTATCCAGGTATTCAATCAATACTGTATATGCTTCTGGCAAAGTGTTTAGCTGTTTCTGTTATTCCAAAGTCTATGACTCTTGAGGTGTGTGACTTTCAACCTTTGTAATGTACAGCAAACAAAGATGCATGATGGAAGGGAAGAGGCATACATAAAAAGACTTTGTTTAGCTGCCATGGTTTCTCTGATTTATAAGTAGACAGTCAGTTTGCCAACAACAAAGGCTTTGGAGAACTACTGCTAAATCACAAAGTTCTGAAATAAAATTCTGCCTGTGTTAAAAAACGAAGATAAAACTGTTGGTGAAAATCGTATGTGAGTGACGAGAGCTGAGAATTCCTTTTTCCGTGAACCACTTTTTATTAGTATTGCTATCTGTCATTAACGAGATGGTTAATTAATAAGAAAGACCTGACGTGTCTGCAGATTTATGATAGAGCAATTTTGAAAAGGTCAGTCGCAACTCTACCATAATTAAACTTTTCATTAATTTTTCAAATACACAATATCCTGCACATAATGTACAAATTGACCAGCTGCCCTCGTCATAAATTATTTATAGCAAATGTTTCAATATTAATGGTAATTAAAAACATGTCTCAGAGGCGGTGCAGATGGCTTCAAAACCATCAATGCTGAGGAAAATCTAGAAACATTCAATTATTCTGCTAATTTAACAAACAGTAAACATTTTTAAACCAATCTGGTGCCTAGAATTGTGGGCACGGTTCTAAGGAATCTACAGAACAACGAAGCCTAATCATAAACTTTAGATGTTTGAAAACAACATAACCCATGATGCTCCACAGGATGAAGAGGAAATGCAGGTCACTGTAATTGTCAAGGTTATCTATTTTTCTTATTGCAAATGGTCACATAAAAGTAAAGCCTAGCATAGCCATTCCCACTCTTATTTTATGGAGCCAATAAAAAGCTCTGCTTTAGGTAATGGTGAAAAGCTGTACAGAAATGTAAAAAAATGCTTACCAGTCCATGTAATATAGCCACAGACAAGGACTACACCATTAAACTGTGGGATTCCTGCGACTCAAGCATCTGGCTCACAATAAGGTCACAACATGTATGAATATTTCTTAGCAAACAAATAAAGGAATGTGTAAAATGAAGCAACTTTCTTGGCTTTTGTTTTTGTCACAATAATAATAACTAGATTGTGCAGCTATCTTTCAAGTTAATTAAATAACTAAAGGGACACTCCAGGCACCCAGACCACTTCTGCCCATTGGAGTGGTCTGGGTCCCAACTCCCACTACCCTTAACCGTGCAACTTTAAATATTTCAGTTTTCATAAACTGCAATATTTACATTGCAAGGTTAACTCTTCCTCTAGTGGCTGTCTAGAGGGCATTTCCTGGTTTATAGCACAGATAGCATGTGCAATAGGTCTCCCCTGCTGGATGACGTCAGCGGGGGAGGAGCGTGGGTGAGCCCTAAACCAGCACCAAGGGACATCACCTCCTGGCACCACAACAGTGTTCTGTAGTGGTTATGATGCTTGGAATATTCCTTTAACTGAATTTTGGACTTAAACTGGAATAATCTCATAAAGGTTTATAAGAAAAAAAAAGGGCATACTGATTTTAAATCTTCTTTAAGTTGTAAGCATGCATATTTAGCCATCTGTGCAATAAGCCATCATCTTATTTGCTTAAATTATTTAGTAAATATCTGTTTTTTGAAAGCCACTTTTGACAACATGTACCATAATTCTTGAGAAAATTAGTCATTACACCAGACAAGATATCTGCACAAATTATTTCAGCTGGCACCAACAAATCAAATTCCTTTTAGCCTATGGCCAAATGAATCTACCAAACTAATCGAAAAGACCAGGATTTACCTGTGGAATCTTATTAATTGAATTAGACTCCGGAGGTAAACTCACGGACAGATCGATTAGTTCAGGTATACAGTAAAAGGAATTTGATTTGTGTGTGCCCGTTGAAATGAATTTGTGCACAAGTCTACTCCAGTCTAGACTTTTGATTTGGTTCCTCCACAATAGAGAGTTATTTTGAGATGGACACAGTGGCTTCTGTAAACTAGGTGTTTATTCATTAGACAGTGAGTTATGGTATGTTGACAACAGACCTGCAGAATATTGTCCAAAAGATCCTAGCTTTAAACCTTCTACACGTTGGACTTCTTTAATGCTTCAATTTAGTCTACATTTTCAAGGTGAATCACTTGTTAAACTCACTGCTTGGTGAATAGGCACCAAGATCAGCAATTTACTTTCATCAAGAGAAACAGACAAAATAAAAAAGTACAAAAGAGAAACAAAAGCATAAAGGAGCAAAGATAAGCAGTAAAATTCTGTAGTTTTATCTGCCTCATCTGAATTTCAGGCAGAACCAGGCGGAGCAGTAAAATAGTTTGGCTTCTAATAAAAAGCAGCAACGGGAGAGTTATTTAGCTGTTCTTTCAGTGTTACTCAAAAAAGATGACATTTCATTTCCGAAATATCTTTACTAAAGTGGCTGCCAATACATGATCTCTTCGTAAACAAAAAAAACAAAAACACTGTGAGTGAGAACCCTCGTAACAAGGAACATGGAATTTACAAAACTAAAAGTTATCAAGCAAAATATTGATCAAAACCCAATGCCACAAAATAAATCCTAAAACCTTCTGTCACCTGAACTTTGCACAAACTAAAATAAATTGAGGTGTCTTTCTTGGTTAAATAATTAATTATTCTTATAACTAATTTTCCATTATTATAATTTTTTACATTATAAATATTTGATAAAAATTTAGCTATTAGGGCAGAATAATTTTATCATAAGAAACCAGAACTTATCAAAACGGAACGTCTCACTGATTTAACAGTTTCCCACCTTCGTTATTGTAACACTCTGTTCATTGGACAGAAGGTTGCCCAGATTGCCCCTCTTCAGTTCATAATGAATGTCTCTGCTAGACTATATTATGTCCAGCCAATCTCACACCTCACCACTCTGGCAGTTGGTCACTGACTTCCTGTTTCATTTAGGATTTGGTTCAAAGTTCTCATGTGTACCTACAAAATCTCTATTTCTGCTTCCCTGTTTATATCTCCTCCAACATTAGCAGAAATGTTCCAGCCCGGCCTCTCCGCTTCACCCACAACCTGTTACTGTCTCATTCTTGTACCTGAAATCCAGACTCACGCCTGTAGGACTTCTCCAGGTCTGCCCTTTTTTAATGGATTACGATCCAGCGCCTTATTTGACTCTCCCCATCTCTGCAGTCTTTCAATATAATCCTTTCCTCTTAACTCCTCATCCCTAATAGGCATCTTCTGCTGCCTCCTAGCTACTGAGCTCCAGAGCACTAGATCCCCTCACTTCCCTCTGTGTACTTGCCCCTCATGCTTTTAGATTGTAAGCTTGTTTGGGCATGGCTCTCTTCCTCTGTTGTTCCTGTATGTCAAAAGTGTTTTATAGACTTGTTTGTCTTGTTTTACCAGATGTACAATTCTGCAGAATATATTGTTATAGTTATATAAATAATTGTAACTGTAACAGTGGATGGGGCTGAATAGAGTATAAATGCTAAAAAGGAAGGTGGTCCCGTGCTTGCATTTAGGAACCTAAATGGATTGACAGTATGATATATCATTGGCCTCTTAGTGGTCAACATTAAAGTCAATCATAAAAAATCCTTGTCCCCATTGCATGTATATAACATGCTTTACCAATGACCCTTAATAATTTTTTGGCAAATTTGGCACAGACTTGGTCATCTGAGGCCACTGAATATGAGCAAATTGCTTCAGTTTAACTGTCAAGGCTCTCACTTTCCTCCGTCACTGATAGCTGCAGGTCTATGTTGTGTAAATGAGAAAGAATTTGATGAACTCTGTGTAAGCTAGAGTTTCATTCTTTCCTTAGATCCTTCGCTGCCTCAGGGAGCAGAGAATGTATTACCAAGAAATAGAACTATGAGGACAGAAATACATTATCAGAGAGCAAAATATGCCTGTATTTGAATGGGAAAAAATTTAAAAGTAATGGAAAGGATTTAAACAAGGCACTCCTTGTGAATTTACAAATGTAGCTTATGGTTGCACATTTTCATTATAAAAGATAGAACAGTATAATATTATGATTCTAGCTCCAGTGCCAACACCGTCCTGCTGCCTACACTGCATAATACATGTAGAATATATATCAGTAATCACTAATCTTGGCATTCCCAGGCAATTGCCTCTCACAATGTTCAGCAAGTCACATAGCTGAATGAGCATTATGGGGACTGTAGTTTGCAAACAGTTCTTTATGTACTGCACACTACACCTGCTGACCTCCAATTTTTGAAATTAAACATTCCTAATTTATTTATTATAGAGTTAGAGAGATAGACAGAAAATCACAGTCTTCTTCTGGACAAACTTTGTGTGTTTTTTTTTTAACCTAATCAAAGGTGTAATAGAGCTGAGAGCTCCCAAATATCCTATATTTAGTCAGACTGTCCCGATTTCGGGGTCCTGTCCCATTGCACCAATTTAGTTCCCTGGTGTCTCTCTCTTCTAAAGGCCCACCCAGCCATCCCAATTTAATACCTCCCAGCTGAGAGGTTTGATTGTGTAAATATGACATAAATGCAGGAAGACAGAAAGGCCAGATAAATTTTTTAGGGGGGGGAAGAGGATTTTGGAGCTGAAGTCCCAGATCTTTTTTTCAAAGCAACATCCTGATATCAAAAGGAAATATGACTAGTAAAGTGCTTCACCTGGCTACTAAGGAGGAATGAGTGGTGTCTCGAACGGTACAGGGTGCTAAGGAACCTGGCTGCACTTTATTTAGGTAGAGTCATTGAGAACATATTAGATAATTGTTTGTAAAAACATGTGCTTCTTTCTAGCATAACTTTCACTGAGGTCCCAAAGTACCCTGTTTATTAATAGGTAGTAAGATGGGACATAACATGGAAAGGAATCTCTGTGACAAACTTGTTTGAGCCTCACTTGTTTCCAGAACTTAGCAACATTCATGAGAGAGGAAGACAAAAAAGGCTAGACATATGCAATGTGTTTTGCTCAGAATTGAATTTTGTCTGATTCTGCAATTTGGAAGTGTCCACCATAGAATCAACAGAAAATGAAACTGAACAGATTTGTAAAAAATCATTTGATTATTTTCTGATCCATTAGTTATGATAAAAATAGATTTTCATAATTGTGATATTTAACCTCTTTTGTTCAAAACTCCCTAGATAAAATTGGTACCCCTATGTGGGAATGCCATATTTAAGTATACAAACCTAGGATGCTGTTTAGAAGATAATTCCATTATTTGGTGTCCTTAAATATAGCATTCGCACATGAGGGCAGCAAATTAGCTATTTATCTGCACAATATCTACAAGATCAAAATTAAGAAAAGTCTTTTCTTAATTTAGATTTTTTAATAGTTTAGCAGATAATTCTCTAAACTGTTATTTTGTAACTTTGTGACTGCCACGTTCATTCATTCCCCATAGAGGATGATCCGAATATTCAGAATCTACATAGCAAATCGAAATGAAGCAATCATTTTTTTTCCCTGTGCACATAGAAACATGTATTTTATTTCCCCCTTCAAGGGGAAGTGTTAAGTACCTAAAAGGAAAGTGCATATCTCCTGTAGGGTTCTAAGGGAAACTATACTGCAAATAGTCCTGCTCAAGATTTGAGCTCGAGCAAGTTAATGGAAATTATCAGCTGGGCACATTGGTGTACATAATGTTACATTTTAAGTAAAGTGAATCTATCAGTTTAATTTAGTCAGGAACATGAGTATCAGAATACTTTATGGAGACTAAATATTCATAATGGGTTGTAGAAATAGACACAGTCAGGTGCAGTGTATCTTATTTAATCTTATTGTAAAAAGAGAGCACCACTCATTGAGAAGCAAGACCTAAACAGCACGGGCAATCACCATGGTAATCAATGGATGTTCCTGCTGATTTCTCCACTTATCCCTTGGACATAATCAATCGTAATGCAAACTCCCTGTTGTGTATCAACTTTTTTGAGGGACATTTTCTACTTACGTCATGATCTGATTCTCAACACCAGGCTCCACTAACGCTCCGTCAACAAACAGAGGAGATGATGTGAATCCATATTTACTCCAAGATCTGCCTTCATCAAAACTCAACCTAACAGAGCAAGACAGCAAATATTACTTTCATAAAATATTTAGTGAAGAACACATATTTCTTAACGAGACACTCACTGTAGTACTGATGCTATCTAGAGTTACCTGGCACCTTTGCTTAGTTTTGTAACAAACTGTTTAACAATCATTTCATTTATAAACCAAAGGGTTTTCTAGAGCCTTGGGCTCATTCCCATCTCAGAGGATAGTTCATCTACATTATCAATGTCAATTTCACCCTGTCTGGACAACAATGATTGGCTAAGGGTTCAGGCAAGGAAAGGCGCCAATGGATTCTACGTAGCACGTTGTTTAGAGTGCTTCTTTAAAGAGAAAACATACTGTTAATTTATTATATCAAGTTACAAGCAGGCAATGGAGGTACAAATTTTACTCATAAATAGTGAAGTCCCAAACGGTTCGCCATGGTTCGCCGTGAACGGTTCGCCGCGGACTCCAGTCAACAGACACATTCCAGCCAATCAGCAGCAGACCCTCCCTCCCAGATCCTCCCACCTCCTGGACAGCTCACTAAGAATGCAGCTTCAAAATGGATGCTGTCCAGGAGGCGGGAGGGTCTGGGAGGGAGGGTCTGCTGCTGATTGGCTGGAATGTGTCTGCTGACTGGAGTCCGTGGCGAACCGCGGCGAACCATGGCGAACCGTTCGCGAACCGTTCGGTGAACCGTTCGGTGAACCGTTCGGGACATCACTACTCATAAAACATCACCTAAATGGTATGCTAGCAACGTTGCCTTCACTTCTTCACCAAAAAGTTATTTTAACTTAAAGAAAATAGCACAACATTCATGTGAAACACTGAAACATGTGTAGCAAACACATAACACTTTTATTTGTAGTTTGTGGTTAATAAATTGGCATTTTCGTGTATTTGTTCATGTTTTCAGAAAGATTGTGGGATTAGTATTTTTAGATCTGTACCTTGCTATATTTTAGTCAGGGTCTCAAACGTTTACATAGAAGTGGTCACATATTTCTATCATATACAATAGGTAGGGCAAAGAGATATAAATAAAATTCATCAAACTTCATTCTTATATGCATTAGTAAGGATCCTGATGACATACTTCAAAATATTTCTGGAAGACAGCTTCCTAAAAATGTCTCCAAAATAGACCAATAACATCATACTATTTGCATATTGCCAGTTAACAGTTGGAATAGTTACAAAAAGCTTCTCTACTATAGAGGTGATTGCAGGTTGTTGTTTTTGTGACTCAATACACACCTTTCCCTGAAGTTAGATCTACAAATGTAATTGGAAAGTGCTGGAGGGTGGCATTTATAGTTCCTCTATAGAAATACAGAAGATCAAAACTGCTCCTCATTCTTAGACATTTGTTTTTCTGCAAGGTGAGGAAGAGCCATTGGAGCAAAGGGAAAGGTAAATAGTAAAGAATCACAAAGGGTTCAGTACATATTTATTTTCCTATTTAGTAATAGGTTGAAAATTCACATAAGATAAAGGCAAGCTACATTACATTTTGTAAATGTATTTGTACAATACTCTCCTTTGTTTCTCTGTTTTTTCCCCATTTTTAAGTACTTGCCGGCTCCATGCTTTACTGCACGATAAGGGTAAAATGATCATTATCAGGGGGATGAATCACCTGGCTTGAAAGTTCTTGTTAATGGGTCTTAGTTGCCATCATTTCCTTTGTACTTTGTGTCCCTTTTGTAATAAGCCCTTTTAGACATTGTGCAGCAAATCAAAGCGACATAGACATATAAAGGGGTATTGATTCTAAATTATAACCTTCCATGGACTGGCTTTTTAGGAACTAGATATTTTAACTGTAATTGATACTTTAGCTGTTAGAGCAGAAAAAAATTGCTGATTATATCAGTAAGCTTTTCACACACACAACCGCGGCATGTGACAGATGGAGTTATACGCTCAATTTGTGATTATTTGGTTTAGAGTCAGTGAGCATTCCCTTAAAATGATTGGCTGCTGGACCAAAAAATGAAACATGCACTTTGTAGTGTTTCCATCAGGCTCAAATAGCCAGAGTGTCTTCATTGATAAGTAACTTGACTTAACTGCGGAGACAGACCCAGAGATTTGACACTGATTATAGTAATATTAAAAAATAGAATTATGCAGAGATAAACCAACAAGCTATTCTATAATTGTTATTAACTGGTTCTCTAAGAACAGCTATAGGCTGCTATGATCTGCAAACAAAATTAGCAAACCAAACTGCTTTTCCAGGAAAGGCAGATTTAGTCCTGATGTCAGAAGAAAATATGTGTATAATATTGTCTGTATAGCTTTTTATGAATGGTGTAATATGTGAAATGAGTAATGTCCAGTGTAATTTTGTATAATTACAAAAGCAGACCGATACTGCTATTAAAAAGCTGGGATTGGGGGGGCGGAGCCTGGATGCAGAGCTGATCAGACGTGCATCGCCTGAGCTCCACAGACTGGGACTTATAAACTACGAATTACCGGGGCCACTCGCCAATCCGACCAGCCACCGACGACTACCCAGATAAGGGAACGACGGTGCATCCAGGGATACCAAAATCCAGCCGTTTCGGCACTGAAAAGCCGTCGTTCAGGCTTGCGCCCAACACAAACGTGGGCAGAGGAGAGGCGGCCACTCTCCGAGCCCTATACCCAGCGGAGTGCAAATAACTCTGAACTGTACCCCCCCACACCCCGGACCAGTGGGGGTCATCCCGGTCCCCCCCCCGACATACCCAGCATCAACAAGCCGGCTACAAGAAGCCATCAAGCGACACGATTAAGCAGCAACCATCAAACAAAATGGCGGACACTCCTGACACGAAACAAATTGCGATGTCACTCCAGAGCACGTGTGAGCGTCTGCTCCACAACAAAGACAGGCTCTTTACAAACTTCTGGGCAAAGTTAGAGGCCCTCGCCATGGAGACACCACGTCAGAACCAAGAGCACAGCAGAGTGAAGCGGGTGGTGAGCAGGCCCCCTCAAGGCGAACTCATACATCAAATGCCTGACACAGCGCAAACGGACCAGACAAGGCCCAAGGCCACCAGGGGCATACTACCCAGACATCTGCCGCGGAGGCTGAGAATCCCCCGCTGCTGGCGGCAATGCTACAGCAGGAGCACCAGCCATCCCTTACATCAAAGAGACTTGGCCTCAAGACAGAGGACCCGAACCTCTAGCCCCGCGATGCTGCTCTTCACCACGACCCAGAGCTGGAGAGCATTCAAGCCCAGCTTCCACATGGCACAACCCATGGACAGCCTCCATTCCCGCCCAAGTCTGGACCTCGGCTGATGCTGGACTCTCTGACCAAGCCACCCTTATTCTGACACCAACATACCAGAGAATAAGGCGTAATGTATTTTCTGTCCCATTTTTTTTGTTTCATTTCCATTTTTCTGAGACCTCTCACTCTGCTTTTCATATAAACTCTAACGATGCTGTCGCTAGGAATCCTGAGAAAACATGCATAATGTAGTTTTGCTTAAGAGTATACAGCCTAGGGGATTACTCATACTACCCATGCAGCCCCGCCTGACTACACACATACCTAATCTACTTAATACTATACATGTCTGCTGTACCCTAGGATTGTCCCACCAATATTTTTTTTAAACGTGCACGCCCTCATGCCACGAATAAGTTTATATGAATGTCTATAAGTCTATATGCATGCTGTTGTGGCGTATGGAATTGTCATGTACCTACCTGCACAATAAAAATACAGAATAAAAAAAAAAAAAGCTGGGATTGGTGGAACACTGGTGGAACATGGTTGAACACTGGTGGAACATGGGGGAACACAGGTGGAACATTGGTGGGAGTAAAAGAACTAATGAGTACGAAGGTTAGGCGGTGGATAAAAATTTAGAGAGTGAGAGGTTAACAAAAGGAAAGCTAGGGTGTGGTTGAAGAGTAGAAATTAGAGGATAGTAAAATAGGCAGAGAAAGCCAAGGCAATCACCATTTATAATAATAATAACCAGTATTTATACAGTGCCTTTCTCCCAGTGGGACTCAAAGCGCTTTTCAGTGCACGCTCGCAAAATTAAAAAAAATTGGCAGCTGAATATTAATAGATGTTATAATTACCCAATTGATGGTACTCATTTTATTGACTTAGGAAGGATGAAGAGCAGAGTTGACCCTGCTGGGATTTGAACCTGTGACCTTGCATTTGTAGACAGCGTGTTCTACCTCAGCAGTAGTGCCTTACCTGCTCTTAACACTCACCTTTTATGAGTGTTTCAGAACTTTATTACTAAAGTTAATGTTAATCCCTTAAACATTGTTAATGTGATTAAACAGTTTTTGTATTTATTTTTATGTTCTTATAAACGTGTCTCCACTTTCTTTCTTTAATAAAAACTTTTTTTTTTAAATGAATGTTGAAACAATGAGTGTATAAACAACACAGTCTTCTAAATTATGTAGGAACTCTTTTGCTCTCACCAAAAGATTAAGGGAATATAGAAACAGTGGTTCAACATTAGATCCACACAGTTTAGTTTTCTTTGTCAACTGTGAAAACCAGGCCTTCTTGGTCGTTAAAGATCAAGAAAAAAGCATCATCCTGAATGCCTATTTGGTGCTTTCAGCCAATTAGAAAGCAACAAGAATTCTAGTTTGGTCCTCGACCATAGAATGATTACATGAGAATACATTTTATACATGACAATAATAATTTCCCTCTGCTGTGAAATTCAAACTTAACATATAGATATTTGTGATGCAAACATAAATTGAAATTCAACTATCTCCTTAACTCATGTTCTTACACTGCCTCTGTCTATTCATTCTGTTACATTTATCTTTTTCATTTTTCCATATCAGTTATTTGTCAACCCTGGTCTTTCAATCCATTTCTGGTGTATACCAACTGATTTAATAAAATGACAAGAGTGTGGAAAATGTCATTCTGTTCTGATCACCAGAGGAAGATATCTATCGAAGATGTGTCACAATAGGTATACAATTACCATCTTTTCCTATGCCTGTACGAGTCCTGCGTTTCTGTGACTATTATTTTCCACTGTCTACGCGCCACTCAGTGTCTGCATTGTTTACACAGACATTAACAAGAGTGCAGATGGGTGTAACGGATCTTAGCACTTTGTTTTTTTTAACACAAAAACCAAGATGACCCTTGGATGTGATATTATTGTAGTAAATTTTTTCAATTCATATTGTTTCACTAGAGGCCCTATTCATCAGGAGTGATGTTTATTTTAGAGAAAAAAATCAACAATTAGCAATACCAAGCAATGGGCCCTCATACAAATTTCTTAGATAAACCATTTCCAGCATGTGTTGACTTCTATAACAATGTAACGAAGCACTAAATTGTTTTGCTTGTGGTATACATTTTATATTAAGAATACAAAATCTAAATATTTTAAGCAGTGCAAGTGGATTAACAATGCTGTTTTTTTATAAAGAACTTAAATCTTTTTTTTTCGAAATCAGATAAATATCTCCTGCGTACTAACAAGATTTATATCATAAATCCCTTTCTTTAAAACTTTAAGCTTTTGATTTAGAATAAACTTAAATGCTATTTTCTTGCACGTTATTGTTTTATCCTTGTAAACTGTTGCAGACTATGGAATCGTTAACTGTAATGCAACTTTTTAGTGACCAGAATCTACTCATTACTAGAGATGTCGCGAACCGTCCGCGAACTTCTCACGAACGGTTCGCCACGAGCTGTTCGCGGCGAACTCCAGTCAGCTGACACGTCCCAGCCAATCTCCAGCAGACCCTCCCTCCCAGACCCTCCTACTTCCTGGACAGCATCCATGTTGAAACATGTTGAAACATGGATGCTGTCCAGGAAGTAGGAGGGTCTGGGAGGAAGGGGCTGCTGGAGATTGGCTGGGACGTGTCAGCTGACCGGAGTTCACCGCGAACAGCTCGTGGCGAACAGTGGCGAACCGTTCGCGAGAAGTTCGCGGATGGTTCGCGAATGGTTCGCGACATCTCTACTCATTACCATGCCTTTAACCAGTATTAGTTAATAGCGACAGGGACATACCGGCTGTTCCTAAAGTAACAGTCTGTACGTAATGGCTAATGGTACCCAATACTTGGGACAAGAAAATTGTTCTCTGTGAGTCTCATAGTGATTAAAATGTAAATCTATCAGCACAGTGTCAGATGTTATAAGGTCCTTCTTATTTTATGAAGTTCCATTCCATTCTGTTCTATTCTATTCTATTTTGTTCTTGCCATGTAACAGTTTAGAACAAATAAAAAATGTACAAAGTCATAAACGCAGACACAATCAGCTATCGTTCAATATGTGTGTCACATATTATTTTACATTGTATTTCATGAAAATACATTTGTGAAGTTATTGTGAAATTATCTACTCACCTAATTAACATCTCTCTTTTCATTAATGAACCATGGAGATAAGTATGTATCACTATATAATTGAAATAATTAAAAAAAAAAAGTCCATTGTTAATTTGCTGCACTTCTTCAGAGTAAATTAACTCAGTATGTGTAGCCAGTACGTAGTTACAGCAAGTGCTTCCATTTACTTCAATGGAAGCCCAGTACATGTCTCATGACAAGTAATTCAGCAGTCTCCCATACTTAGAATTACTTGAAAAGATTGTAATTACTTTATTAACTTGTCAATTCTATTAAGAAACTAAGTAGCTTCATTTGCATTTTTTTAAACAAAAGAAACTGGTGATTATGGCTCCCTTAGTGTCAAATTTATTCTTTTTATTATTATTATTATTATTATTATTAATATTATTAGCACCAACCTTTTCTGCAGCACTTTACAAAGTTATAAACAGAACAATTTAACAACAAATGAGTCAAACGATTACACATTTTTGACCGGAATGATAGGTTGATAATGACCCTGATAGAATGATCTTACAATCTAGATACGGAAAATATAAAAAGTCCATTTGACTTTTGTCAGTATAAGTATTTTGCTATTCAAAGAATATTACTACAGGACTGTATACTACATTCCATTGGAGAAGCCTGGTTGCTCGCCTGCTGCCTCTGGATTATGGCCCCATGTTAAAAGACTTTGTTTCCCCTGCAGAAAAGACTTATTCATGCTTTTCTGCCCGGTGTTCGGTAGATTTCATCTACCGAACAACCACACGAATTACTAGACCACCTGGGAGCTGGAGTGTGCCGGCAATTGATCTCCCAGAAGCTGCGGTTAACCACAGCTTAATTGACGAATACTGGGTGGCCGCCATTCATATCACGAACACGAGGTCGTGGCCATTTTAAACATGCTAACGCACAGCGGTGTTCGACGCCTGTCTCATGGAACTAAAAATGGACACAGTTTGGCGCGAACACTGCTGAAGCCGCCAAGCTCCCTTCTTGTTCGGCGGGAGTGCACGAACGGCCCGGTGTTCGGTAGTTTTACCTGACTGTATTATACCCCAGATAGGAATCCCATGGAGCTCATTCGTATGAGAACTAACTTTGTAAAGACTTTGGCTCCATGGCGATTGAACTGTATTCGTGTGGTCTGAGCGCCATTCGCTTAATAATGTGCGCTCAGACCTGAGCTATTTGGGGATATGTTAAATGTTTAGTTTTAATGTAACATGTCCTACATGGTGTATTTTAATAGTAATTCTTGTTTTAGTATCCCCACGTGCATAATGGCGATTTGCCTTTGTCCTGGGAGATAATTGAATTACTTCTCAATTATCTCCAGGGCAGAGGGGAGCAAGCCAGAATGCATTGTGGGAATACAATGTGACTGTGTGTCCTATTTGGCTACTTGTCTGTCCCTTGTCACAGTCTCCCGTTTGGTCCCCTAGGGGAGTGTCTACCAGGTGGGAGACCTGCATAAATACTGGGCAGGTAGCCCTCATTAAACAGACCACTGCTTGACCCTCAACACGGAGCCTTGTCTCGTCTTTGGGGGGATTTACTGAACGCTGATAGAGACTGATTGCTAGGAGTGTTAGCCGCTTGGGTGCTTTTCCTATTCGTCTGCTAGCAGCGATTCGTATGGTTCCAGTTCGTGTGTTTGGAGTGCTATATTGTATGCCGTTCGGGAGTTTGGAGCATTCCCTTATTGGCGGTTCGTGAGTTTGGTGTTCTGTGCCTGCATCTCTGAAAAGGGGCCGATCGTCTAAACGGTTTTTACCCCTTGAGTGCAAAATGGTCCGTTACAAGGACATTTCCAGTGAAAATAAGTAAAATGATTAGTAAAACAATTACAGAGTTGCTTTCATTAAGGCAAAAATTACATTTTACAGTGTATAAATAATGACGTAATTTACTGCATGAAATTAATAGTAAACAGATTTATAAAAGAAGTCTTTTCTGTTGGCCATTTTAGGGAATAAGGACATATTAAAAGCCCAGTTGTTTTAACGCTTCCAGAAAATGTCTTAAAATGTTTTAAAATGTCAGCCTTTAGTTGATAGAACCCACAGGGTATAGTATATAATAATATATGTTTTAAAGTTTTTTCTCACAGTTTGCCAGGTTATTGCAGGCATATTACCAGGGAATACAGAGAGGAGATGAAGGTGTTTTCTGTGAAGCCATGAGGGCTGTCACTCGAAATAAATTATGTCACCTCTCAGAGGAAGGTTTACGGCCGGAGGCGATGAAAGAAATTGTGGTCACAATATTTTTGTTCCTTTGTTAAAATGTGTCATTTGGAGGCTGCAGGTAGTTAAGAAGACAGAGAGGTTCAATCTTATATACAGTTTTGTAAGTGTCTGTTTGTGTTTTGGGTTGTTTTTTTTTCCAGAGATTCGGCATTTGAGATTTTTCGTTAAATTGCCTGCCCTTTGAGTTTCTCTAAAAGATAGTTATTAGAGATCTGGTAATATTCAAAACTAACAAAATGTCCACACTGGTGCACTCCAAGCACCATAACTACAATATTGTGCCGTAGTGGTTATGGGGACAGGAGTACCCTGGTGCCCAGCCACATTGTAAGAAGTCAAACCGTTTTAGAATGGTTTGACTTATCTCGTGGTGGTTTTTGGACACTGCTCAGTCCTCAGGAGAGCCAGAAGCGGGTTGCTCTCATCCAATGACCAAACACTGCACCACAGAGCTTAGCTAAGACAGAAAGCTTATTGCTAGATAGACGCTGTAGTGGAGGCAGGGTGCATCACCAAATAGACCCAAGGTAAAAAGTTCTAAAATGGTTTGACTACTTGTATTGGGGGGCAGCAAGGCACTCCTGACACCATAGCCACTATATAATGCTATAATGGTTATGCTGCTTGGAGTGTCGCTTTAAGTAAGTTTCCAGCTATAGATATAGTGCATCATGTAAACACCTTGAGGCATATTGTAAACACCTTAAAGCAGCAGAGACAGGTTATATTTACAAAAGTCTATCACAGAATCCAATGCCACATATACAAAAGGAGCACTGATGGCATTTATTTTTTCAGATTTCCAGCACACATTTCTGTAAGCTCAGTTTGTAATGGCAATCTAATTTAAAATATGGTTCTTCATGCCACTGCTTGGGTTATGACCTGAATGAACTCATCAGCATAACACTGGCTTTGATTCACTGGTGGAAATCTCCATTGCAGCATCAACAAGTGTTGTTAAAGATCCTTTGAGATGAAAAAGTGAGAAAACTTTCTACTGACACAAAAAATATTGTGTAATTTCTAGTGAAGTGTACAGAAACTACATAAGTATTTTGCCCCATTTTAAATTAGTGCATTAAAGATTAGGGATGTGCATGGGCAAAAAAAATTGTTTCGGTTCGGCACTTCCAAAATTCGGGACTTTGGTAATTTGGGACCTCGGCAATTCGGCACTTAGGTTCTGTTCGGCACTTCCGAAATTCAGGACTTCGCCAATTCGGCACTTCATGACTTTGGGAATTCGGGACTTCGGCAATTCCCTAACCCTAACCCTACCCATAATCCTAACCTTAACCTTTACCCTACCCCTGACCCTACAAGTTAGGGTAGGGTTAGGGGTAGACCAGCCACCCGGCCAGCTGCTGCAACAATCGGTTTGCAAAATAAAAGAATTTCTGCACATGCTGTCAGAAACCGTCTCAGGGAAGCTCATCTGCATGCTCGTCGTCCTCATTGGAGTCTCGCCCTGACTGCAGTTCATCATCATAACCGACTTGAGTGGGTAAATGCTCACATTCAATGGCGTCTGGCACTTTGGAGAAGTGTTCTCTTAGTAGATGGCAGGCAGGGTAGATGGCAGGCAGTGTGTATGGCGTTGTGTGGGTGAGCGGTTTGCTGATGTCAACGTTGTGGATCGAGTGACCCATGATGGCAGGGTTATAGTATGGGCAGGCATATGTTATGGACAACAAACAGGTGCATTTTATGGATGGCATTTTGAATGCACAGAGATACCGTGACGAGATCCTGAGGCCCATTGTTGTGCCATTCATCCACGACCATCACCTCATGTTGCAGCATGATAATAAACGGCCCTGTGTTGCAAGGATCTGTACACAATTCTTGGAAGTTGAAAACATCCCAGTTCTTGTATGGCCAGCATACTCACCGGACATGTCACACATTGAGCATGTTTAGGATGCTCTGTATCGGCATATGCGACAGCGTGTTCCAGGTCCTGCCAATATCCAGCAACTTCGCACAGCCATTGAAGAGGAGTGGACCAACATTCCACAGGCCACAATCAACAACCTGATCAACTCTATGCGAAGTAGATGTGTTGCACTTGCGTGAGGCAAATGGTGGTCACCCCAGATACTGACTAATTTTCGGACTCCCTCAATACAGTAAAACTGCACATTTTAAGAATAGGCCTTTTATTGTGGTCAGCCGAAGGCACACCTGTGCAATAATCATGCTGTCTAATCAGCATCTTGATATGCCACACCTGTGAGGTGGATGGATTATCTCGGCAAAGAAGAAGTGCTCACTAACACAGATTTAGACAGATTTGTGAACATAAAGTCTTAGATGGTTAAGTTCAGCTCATTAAAAATGGGGGGAAAACAAAAGTGTTGCATTTATAATTTTTTTCAGTGTATATGTATTGGACTTTTCTGTGATGATGAAAATGTTACTGAGATTCTGTCACTGGGATAGTAGCTCACCATAGATGCCGGACCGGTAGAGATGTGTGTTTCATTGCCACCAGCGCTCCACCCCAATCCAGATACCAAACATTGTACTCTTCTTCAAAAATCTGCCAGAAACAAATAAAATGAAATCACACCAGATGCTAAATATAGAACTTTTCAACTATGGAATAAAATAAACAGATAGTAACAAATCAGACAATGTTTGCTTTCTTCTTCTTTTAACTATTAAGTAAACTTTTATCTTATTCTGCTGCCAATAAGAACACATTGGTTGTAGTAATGTGATATTGCGATATTGAGCTGGGCCACTGAATAGGCAACAAGGAACTTAATTAAACCCAGCCTTTGAGGGATCCCAAACGCAAGATTCAACTAGGTTTGGATGAAAAAATCTGGAGATCTCACTTAACTAGGCATAGGAGAAATACTGTCAGACACTAACACTGGATACCTGCATTGGTCAGAGATCCAGAGCTGCTATAAGAATATGTAACTATAGCCTTTACAGGTCTTTGAAGAAACATGCAACCTGGGAATTTGGCTGTTCAGGTCCCTGTGTCCTTACTCCATCGCACAGTGTTAAACCTCAGGATGGGTATGATAGGAGCTGAACCTCAGGATGGACATGATGCAACCACTAGATATAATGTCTTAACAAAATATCTAGTGATTGCATTTTAAAGACAAGTAATAACAAGTGAAAAAAAAGCTCAGACCTTACACCTCTTATCTAGATCACTAGGATTGAGCTACCATACTGCAAGGAAAGATGGTAAGGAAGATAGGGATCAATTTGATGTATATGGAAGAGATCATGGAGTGTAATATATAGGGGTTAAACCTATTCTTATTAGCCTAAAGAGTTGTTGTATTTAAAACACAGAGATACAGGAAGGCTGGGATACAGGAAAGTTAGTGATACTGTGGCAGAGCACCTAGGTACTCAGGGAAGATGAGACACAATGAATTGAGGTAGTGTGGGAGTCTGATACACCAGGAGAGTGGGGAATTGGAGAAAGAGTTTGAAACCTAATAGCACAGGCTCTGAGGTCCATAAGACACAAACTTGAATAAAAGTAGATAAAGACAGCATGGACAGTATTACCAGTCCTTAAAGTGGCTGGACTTAACTGTAAGAATGGTCAGAGAACCAACCAAGGTCAAGGGCAGGATAAAACAATATAAATGAATAGAGAAACCAAATGGTTGGTAGCACAAAGAGGAGAATAATTGAGTAACTAGCCAAGGTCAAGACCAACAATTACAACAGCAGAAGAACACGCTATTGGGCTAGCAAGAACCAGGGCATCTACCTAGTGGCAGGAGTGGTTTAAATACCCAGAAGCATTTGGTTTGCATCATTCCTGAGTTCTGGAAAGTACATCATGCAAGAACAATGCAACAGATTGTCAATAATGGGGCAGGAATGATATGACTTTTTAGGTACAGATTGACTAACTGCAATAATGATACAGAAATTACACTGCTTTTTAAGTACAGGTTGAGTCATGTAAAAAATGATTCAGGAATGCTAAGACTTTGCATGATCACTGGGATTGCTTCAACAATGATGCAAGAGTGACGCGACCTGGAACCAGTATAAGTGTTTGTGCAGCTGAAGGGTACTGTATCAAAAATGATGTCACATTGGGAGATGTCCCTAGCATGTAGGGCACCTATGGCTTAAACACTGGTGGGAGTGGAAGAGACAATGGGGAGGTTTAAAAATGTGGAATGTTGTGGACGATGTTGACAGATACAGATTAGCTATCAGACAGTGTCCTGCCCAATAAAGTTCCTGAGGTTTCTTATACTATCTATACATTTTTGTTGGATTTTGGATATTATCTTCTGATCATAGTGCAGTTCCTTAACAACCAATGTGGTCACTTTTTAGTGGAGACAATATATGGAAGAACTGTAGACTTTCTCTTTGTTGGTATTCAGGGCTTCCTGAACTACACAATCAAGAGCTGATTGTTGACCGCAGAGAAGACCAGTCTTGTACCAATGTCAGTAAAGCATGCATTATATTAGTTATCTAAATTAAGTAATAAAAAAACCAGAATCTGTGATTTTTTTAGATCGGAATGTATTAATACCCTTAGGATATGCTCAAAAACTACATTTTAATTACAGCTCAACTGTCAATGCTGTTCCTTAGAGTGAGGTCACATATCTAGCAAAAGTTAGTTTGAAGTAATTTCAAGGAAGGCTGGAAATACTTTATAAATGTATACATCAATTATCTGCGACACAATGTAAAAAAGAGAGCGTACGTGTTTCCAGGTATTTCCACCATCGGAGGAGATGAACATATTCGTATCAGTTGAGGATAATTCAGGACCAACATTTCCTACAAAATATATAAATATGTGAGCAAATGTTGATATTTTTGGAACAGCACTAAAAGTAGAAAAAAACAAAGATACAATAAATACAAAAAATGTCCTATCTTAAAGACAGTTAAACAGATTATGACATCAAGTTTACAGTATTTTATGTCTCTTTTATCAATATTAAATTACTATTGGATGAGAGATGCAATAAAACAACACTGATCACTTCATCGCAATGAAGAGCGTAGGCTTTGCTAATTGTGATATTTCATGTTAGTTCTCATACAAGTGTTGTTTTTCCAATAAATCTCCAGTTACAGCACAGATGTTGTGGACTGTTATTGGCTTACACAAAAAAAAAAAAACACAATAATATTTGATGTCGTTGTCAGTCGTGAAGTGTGTTGGAGAGAAATTGCTCTCTTGTTCCACATAGCCAGTCACTCCAGCCATTTTCCATGTAATGAAACTGGACATATTGCAACTAATAAAAAACAGTTTCTTCTCTGAAATAACAATCGTATATGGAATATGTTCAAAACCCAACGCAACAACCCAAATCTGAGCTTTTGACTTCATGACTTTGATGGTTTGCTTTCTTTTAAATACAAATCAAAATCACTGTGACAGGGACCAATGAACACTAACCATATTGACATCTAGTGTATACAAAGTAATAGTGCATGAACTAATGCATCCATAGCAACACAACAAGACGTTTGTACAGATGTGTCTATGGCTATTTACACAGGCACTTGCAGTCCACTGGGCATATATTCTAAACTTCAGAGATGAAGATATTTTCTTCTCTCTTATTTATCCAGGTGAGGATGAAGATTTACTCTATTGGTTGACTAACTCAATTGGTCAACTGGGTTGTTATTCCTTATAGCTGACAACCTCTAATGGTAATTTATATGGGTTGTGATATAGAGGGCAATGAAATAAACTCACAGCATTCTTTGCTGTTTAATTCATTAATTTAATTTAATAAGCACAAAATGGACTGTGTGTGGGCAAAGAGATAGACAAAGAGCAAAACACAGTAGAAGATATGCACAGCATTTTAGGTTGCTTATGAGTAAACATGTCATAGACATATAGACAAACCAATGAATAGACAAATGGACAGACAGAAAGAGAGATAGATAGATAGATAGATTGATAGATAGATTGGCAATTACCTGATGCCACGATGAGCCACGGGGCGGTAATCTTGCTCGATATACTTCCTGAATTATATGGGTTTTCTGACATTTGCAGGTTGAAATGTAAAGAGCAGAAAGGCTGTCAAGACATGAACAAGTAATTTTTCGAGTGTCTGGAGGTTTCTGATCACCATGTAAAAATATTATTAAACACACCAAAGCCCAAAATCTATTCAATATTACCAGACTTGAATTTCAATTAATCCTGGAGACATTGTCGAAACAGACATAAATCAAATTTGGTCAGAAAGAATAAGATAATACAGTTACATTGCATAAAAGGAATGTTCAGTGACTTTATCAGATGACATTAGCTTTCCATTTTACAGCAGAAAGTATTAGATACAATGGCTGTTTTAGTGCTAGTTTTAGTTTCTAGAGACACATCATCTTTATATATATATATATATATATATATATATATATATATATATATGTATATATATATACTTAAAAGGTTAAAACAGAATTTTAATATTATTCAAAGAAAATACTTGCTATTTCCATTCCCCCTTTGTTTTCTTATTAATGTTGTTTTCCTTTGTATAGTTTGTTTGTTGGTTATTTTAAACCCGTCTTATGATGTGCCACATGTATCTGCCAGACCTCTATAGAAAGTACTCACCAAGAGACAGTTGATTGGATTTCCCTTGAGATCTGTGTCAGGAGCCGGCAGTAGACGCCAGTCTCTGCCTTTGTTATATGTGATAAAAGTCTTCACTCTCTCATCCACCTTCTTGTTAGCAAGAAATACCCCTTTTATTCCAGCTACCTAGGGAAAATGAGCAAAGGGTAAAAAAACAGTGAAGGAAGATTAATTTCATTGCGCTGACACATTTAGAATTGTAAAATTGCTATGATAACATTTGAGGAGTATTCTTCAGTATACAAAATACCTAGGGAAAGTGGCAATTCAGTTCAATCAACCAAGCTTTTACATTTAAAGAGACTGCGAAGAAAAAAAATCCCTATTTTAATAGTTCTACCAAAAGAGAGTTGTAAATGTCACAACTACACTGCATTCCTAGTATGAGACATAATAAATTTCCCACACATTCCCTTAGCACTTGGAGAGTATGAAGCCAAGTTATGTTATTTAATTATTTATATAACGCCAACAAATTCCGCAGTGCTTTACAGTGGGTGGACAAACAGACATGTAGTTGTAACCAGACAAGTTGGACACACAGGAACGGTAGGGTTGAGGGCCCTGCTCAATGAGCTTATATGCTAGAGGGAGTGAGGTAAAGTGACACAAAAGGTAAGGATAGTATTCGACTAATGACAGTTGCAAGAGAGGAATCAGTCGGGAGCTATTAACAGTTTAATTGATATGCTTTTATGAAGAAATGGGTTTTTAATGATTTTTTTCAAGGAGTGGAGACTGGGTAAGCATCTAACGGAGGAGGGAAGTGAGTTCCACAGTAATGGTGCAGCCCTCGAGAAGTCTTGAACGCGAGCATCAGAGGTGGGAGTACAGACAGAAGATAGACGTAAGTCTTCAGCAGAGTGTAAGGGCCTAGACGGGACATACTGGTGTATTAGGGGGGATAGCTAGGTGGGAGCAACATTATGTAGATATTTGAAAGCAAGAACCAGAATTTTAAATTGAGCCAAGTGAATTTGAAGCTATTATAAGTTTGCAAATTGTTTCAGAAAATCTGCTCATTTAACATATTTTATTCTCAATGAAAATTACTGTGAAAAAACAGTAACAATTTGTAAATCTCAATTTTCTGTGAGTGAAAAGGAATGTGCTTACTATAATTTTTGGAAATATAAAGATATACAAATTCCCAATGGAGTTGTAATGTGATTTTTCCATAATTTTTAGTCAAGAACGTAACAATAAGAAAGCCCATTGAGCAATGATGTACTAACAGAAATTCCAACTTTTGCTATTTATTTGAATGTTTTGGTACAACAGACAGTCTAATTTGCAAATGACAATCAACAAAGACTAGTTGTATTGAGCGTCTGCCCATGTAATGCATTCTAGCAAAACTGACTTTTGTTGTACTGGTTACATAGATGATGCTTTAATAATTAATTTTATGTATTTATTTTATTTTCTAGACTGTACCAATGAATTTGCCACTGGTACAATAATTGAATTTCTGTGCCCCTGATATTTAAATTTGTTTTCCTATGTTAATCTCATGTATATTGTTTATGCTATATTATATGTAATAACCATTATCAGTTATCCGTTTTAGAAAAATGTAAAAAAAAAAAAAATAATAAAAAAAAAAATGAATTATACATCTGCACACTTTGAGTCAAGTTTCATTAAGCATTTAATAAATTCCGCAACAACTATGCCTTAAGGAGCTTTGCATGTTCCTCATTAAAAATAAATTATTCTGTTACTGTAAATAGTGAATATTATGTAGCTGGCGAGGGATTTTCGCCAAAGGAAAGTTTGAGCACTGACTGCAGGGTGTATTGCATAATGACCTAGCCAGAATACCTCGTAAAGGTCGATAACAATGTTCCCTTCAAGTCCTCGACTGCTCTTGACATTCTCCAAGGCCAGTGTGAAGTACACACCACGTGTGTCAGAGATATATAAATTGTACGTCTCATTCTGGTTCCACTCCTGAACTGCAGCAAATACTTGTTTTTCATCCGTGCTGATAATATGCATATCCTGTCATTAGAAGTAAAACAGATAATTAATTGCATGAAGGAGTATCAGCAATTACACCAAAAGCTAATGGTTAGTCTTCATGGTGTATTCCATCTTTCCCTGTGCAAAATGTAAGCGTAGACGTGGAATAGAAAGACACAACACAGCAAGCAAACAAGTGCATGTATTAAGAATTGATCCCTATTTTGTGTCAATTTCCTTTACCTTTAAAGGGAAACTATAGTGCCAGGAAAATAACTTTGCATAGCCAAAAGACAACAATGCATAGCATGAGGACATTCAGCACCAGTAAGGTGACCAAAAGTCCCCTAACAACACAGTAGCCCCTCTAGTGGCTGTCTGGTAGATAGCCATGAGAGGTGCAATTACCCCATAAAGCTAATTATTACAGTTTATTTTTAAAAAAAGGCAATAATTAGATTTGCTGGGTTAAGGACCTGGGATTATGCACCCAGAACACTTCAATGAGCAGATGTGGTCTGGGTACCTATAGTGTCCCTTTAATTTCCAGGATTTCTTCAGATTTTTTGCTGTGTCTGAGTGTATAACAGGCCTTCGTAGTAATAAATCCACTGCAATGTGTTGTATAACTTCAATAAATGAGTTTAGTAATAAGTCTGTGTAAATAAGGACATTTGCAGTTATAGATTTTTTTTTCTCAAATTGTTTTCACTTCTTATTTCCTGAATCTGTGAGATTCAATTAAATTATAAAATAGGTTACCTTAGGAAGTGAATATTTCGGAAGTTTAATTTGAGCGAATGCCTCTCGTTTATATGACACATAGTAACTTGCTCTTCCTCCAGAAGTTGCCTGAAAATATGAAAGTATGTTTGAGAAACAGTTGCAAAAAAAACTGTATACAAAGTCATATTTAAAAAAAAAAAACTACGACATTTTATTATCTAATAAATGGAAATGATCACCTTTCAATAATGCATTTTAGAGAAATGTGGTACCTCAAGAAACAGGTAAAGATGACTAAATTAACCTGGCGGAGATACAGGATGGGATCAAATGAATATAGATTATCATGAAATATATCTTTCACTGATACAATTTTTAAATAAGTATCTTGACTGAAGACAATTTTTTCTAATAGCGATCTGTCTCAGAACATAGCAAAGAACAATTTACTCTTAGTTGTTGCTGAAAATGAAACTTGTTGTGAGCACTAGTTAGTTCTTAACCCAATTTTCAGGACACACAATGGTCAAGGTTTTGATCAGTATCCAAACTGGAACAGAACTGAGAAATTCCTAAATCGTAACTTTATCATCCTGTATTGGATGGGGTCAATAAATTAAATACTTTTTGCCATCCTACTTTTCTTATCTACTTTGAGCAAGAAAAATGAAAAAAAGGTTCCTTCCTTTCATAAAGGCAAATAGAGATCTTCAAATATGTAGCTTTACCATGCCGACATGTTTCTATGTAATGTAGCTCCAGGCTCAGTATCCCAAAGGGGTAGTCAGCCAATTAAAATATAATCTGCAAAAAAGAAACAGAAGACAATATGTTTCTGAAATGTATTGTCACTGCTCGTTCCCAGTAAAAAAAAAATCTCTTTATTCAAAATCTTCTTAAAATAGTGTAAATAAATATACAGTAGAAAACACTCTGGAATCTTCAGAGTCATGGCATATCATCAACATGTTTTGTGCATATGCACGGACACTTTATCAAGACTTGATAAGGTGTTTCTGCACATGAAACGTGTAGATAGTTTGCGGTGCCTCTGAAGACCCCAGAATTTTTTCTACTGTATATCTATTTATACTATTTTAAGAAAATTTTGAATATAGAGATTTGTTGTACTGGTAATGAGCAGTGGTGAGAATATTTCAGTAATGCATATTCTTCTCTTTCTTTTTTGGGGATCCTAATTTTATCCTCTTCAAACTACAATCCCACCACATATACTTAGACATCTTACTTTATGGTAGAACTCACAACAAGAAGAGCTAGAAAAGGAGATGGTGGACTCCAATCGGCTCAGAGAAAGGTTGCAACTAGAACCAATACAATTATGTGATGGAAAATACAACTGTCGGACATATTAATGTAGGTAACAAATTATCCCATGTCTGATATTACACTCAGGTTTATTAGTGAAATTAACACTCTAACAGAAATACAAACCCTTTTTATAACGTTAGAGTGATATCCAGGTTATTTAGATTTGCGACCAACCCCTCTCCCCCGCCTCCCCCTGGAAATAGTTAAATAAAGAGTTTTACTGCCCCATGGCACACCAGTCTTCCCATGGTAAATGTCTTCATGTCTTCCCCTGGCTTAAAACATCATTACTAATGATCTGAGTCAATCCAATGTTCCCCAAAAGGAAGCATTGAGGGGCTGCTGTGTATTCATGACAATAGCCACACACAATGCATCTCTCGGTGAAGACTCCAAACTCTGTAAATGCAGTGTCTACAACTAAGCAACTGAAGGGATTGCCTTTTTTTCACCAGAACCATTACAATAAGCTGAAGTGGTTCTGGTGTTTGGAGTGTCCCTTAAAACTATAAAATTTCAAAATGTAATAGCAAATTGCAAATTAAGAGTCAATATTGTCTAGATCAGGGGTAGTCAACCTTTTAATATCTACTGCTCACTTTTGTATCTTTGTTGATGGTAACATTTCCTTACTGTCCACAAGTGCCACACTAACTAATTTTATAGCGCAAATGCAATTTTGCTTTTTTTTTTTTTAGAAAAGATGGATTTGTTTAAAATACGTACTTAAATTGATCTATTTTTTCCCTTTTTTTTCTTTTTTCTATTCTACTATTTTTTTGTGAGCACAGCACTGTATCGGAATGTTTACATAGTAACGTGCAGCAACACTCCAACCAACCTGCTCGTGGGGGGGAACACAGAGCCTCCGAGGCCCTTCCCGCCCTCTGCTGGAACTAAGTGCCAGGGGACCAATGAGGGAAATCTTTGATCTCCTCACCAGCCTGAGAGGGGTTACAGCAAGGCTGGTTCTGCATGGGTCAGCAGACGAGATGAAAGGATCTTCCCTGCCAGCCTTGGTCCACGCCCATTGAGGCCCATCGGGCATTTTCTGCAGAACCCATCACCGCCCACCTGCAATCCCAAACCTGGGACCAGGGACCAGATTGACTACCCCTGGTCTAGATGGAAACAAAGCGGAGTTGACTTTTTGTTTATGTTCAGCTATATTGGGTGACAGACTGTAATTCATCTGTTGTAAAAGCATTGTGAACACATATATATAATGCAAAATCAATGTGATAAACGCAATTTAAAAAAAATGCAGTGTGAAAACTGTGCTTTGATGTATATACTCACAATACATACAATATTTGCTCTATGAAAATTATATCACATTCACTTTGCATTATATATATATATATATATATATATATATTCACAATGCTCTTACAACAGATAATTAAAATACACGTTAGCTTATTTAGCACTAGCACTATTTAATTTGTCTCCCACATTGGAATTAGTGTAGGACCCACCGATATTGGGTTACTGTGAAGTAGTGATGGGCTTAACACTATGGCCATTTGGTGGAACTGAATCCCCATATTTGGTTACTGGCATAGGTGATTTCAAGTAGCCTTGTAAAATGTAAAACTGTATTTTTATGTGTGCTCTGTTTATTATAATTTCAATCCTACACAGAACCTGACAAAGCATTACTGGAACAGAAAATGCAGAATGGATCTTGCCCAGTAGTCTTTTTGGTAAGAGACCTAAAAGGAGGTGTGTATCAACAAGCGTTTGGAAAAAAAAGTATCCAAAAATGAGCTGCACATGCAAAAATAATGATGATAGCTCCCTCTTATCTTCCTTACGGGGGTTTTATAAAATAATCAAATAGTGCATAAAATTAACTACTATCATTTAAAAAATATAATGTCTTAAAAGAACATATTAACAATGTATATTTAACATGCAGTCAGTTAGCAAGGGAAAGGTTATGGTGTTCTGTTTATATTTTGCCGCTTTGAAAATGTTTAATAACTCTCCATTTGATAAATAAATTAGTATGGCTGTAAATTGCAAACAAAGTAGCAATTATTTGTTAATGACTATATTGTTGTATGATTTATTAAGTACATGCTTCACATAATATTCAATTAGGTAATTAAGATTTGAGTACTTCTACATATTTTAAAAACGTCTAAAAAAAAAATCGGTATCTGCTTGTGTGACTTGGAGAAACTTTTTTTTACAAACTCCAAGTCAGCCGAATTTAGGCTGATCAGGGATCATACCAAATCCTGATTTCTGAACCGCCATGTAGACTAATCATGAAACAAACAATTTTTGCAGTGGACAAGCATGTTCCTTATCCGGAGTTACACAGCTGAAAAGAGACTTGCGTCCTTTAAGTTCATCCTTCCTCACATATGTTTTTGCTGTTGATTCAAAAGGTGGCAAAAAAACCTAGTCTGAAGCCCTTCCAATTTTGTAACAAACTATGAACAAATTCCTTCTTGAAGCCAAAATGGCAGTCAGATATCTCCTTGGATCAAGCAGCTATTACCCAACAAATTAGAAATAGTATCCCTGTATGTTATGTTTTTGGAAGTATTTATCTAATTGTTGTTTAAACATCTGTGTGGACTCTGATAAACCACCTCTTCAGGCTGAGAATTCTATAGCCTTATAGTTCTTACTGCAAAAAAATCTTTTCTTTGCCTTAGATTAAATCTCCTTTCTTCCAGCCTAAATGTGTGACCTTGTGTCCTGTGTATAGCCCTGTTTATGAATACATTTCCAGATAATGGTTTGTACTGGCCCAGAATGTGTTTGTATTATGTTATCATATGCCCTCTGAGGAGCTGTTTTTTCCAAACTAAAGAGATTTAAATTTTTTAACCTTTCTTCGTAACTAAAATGCTTTATTCCTTTTAACAATTTTGTAGCTCATCTAGTGCCATCATATCCTTCTTTAGAACAGGTGCCCAAAATTGCACAGCATATTCAAGGTGTGGTCTTACCAGCGATTTACAAATAGGCAAAATTATATTTTCATCCGAGAATGTATGCCCCTATTAATACGTGACAGAACCTTACTGGCCTTAGCAACTGCAGATTGACATTGCATATTGCTGCCTAATTTGTTGTCTATAACAATTCTCAAATTATTCTTGTGTTTTATAATCCCTAATTCACTACCATTTATGGTGTAAGTTGCTTGTGCATTCTTGACCCCAAAGTGCATAACTTTGCATTTCTCTACATTAAATTTAATCTGATATTTTTTAAATCCCTCTGCAACAAAGCAATATCCTGCTCACATTTTATTACTTTACAAAGTTGTGTGTCATCTGCAAACACTAAAATATGGTTTTCAATGCCAATTTCAAGATCATTTATAAATAGGTTAAATAGAAGTGATCCCAAAACAGAAATCTGAGGGACACCACTTTTGTCCAGCTTGAAAATGTACCATTAATGTAAAATTAAGTCCCATTAGAGGACGAAACGCGTAAAACCAAAATTTTGTTTTATTTGCTATTTTAAAGTTGTTACCACTAAACCTCTTTTCTACTCATCTACCTGTCAGAATCCTACATGGTTCCTGATATTGGGTGATACCTGATCCAAAAATTTTAATATCGTGCAAAAGTTCATTTATTTCAGTAATGCAACGTAAAAGGGGAAACTAATATATGAGATAGACGCATTACATGCAAAGCAAGATAGTTCAAGCCGTGATTTGTCATAAGTGCAATGATTATGGCTTACAGCTCATGAACAACCCTTATGACAAATCACGGCTTGAACTATCTTGCTTTGCATGTAATGCGTCTATCTCGTATATTAGTTTCCCCTTTTACGTTGCATTACTGAAATAAATGAACTTTTGAACGATATTCTACTTTTTCGACCTGTATTATGCTATGTTCTTTTTTTTATTATATTTTAGGTTTAGCAGCTCTATCCCACGTGTATTATATCTATTGACTTGTTTAGATGTAACACTACTTGGGAGGTTTCAGTAGGAAGTTGTTCTCTGTTTATTGATAAGTATATGCTATATGCTATTGATTCTTTTGTTCTTTGTTATATTATATTTTGTGTGGATATGTTGTGTTTTGGGGTACTTATGACACTTTATAAAAATGGATGTTTTTCTGCCAGGAGATAATTGAGTTACATACAGGACTTGACTCAATTATCTCACAGGATGAGGGGAGGGATTGTGTGTAATGTGTGGGAGTGTCACCTACTGTACTGCATTATCATTGGCTTGTAACAATTGTCATCCTGTTCCCCACAAGGTCCACATGGGTGTTCCCTTGCATGGGGACTTGCATAAAAGGCCAGCTGTGGCTCCCATTAGACAATATACTTTACCCATGAAGTCTTGGCTCATGTTTGGGGGATTGGAGAACTACATACACTCTGGGGATTGCTATAATCACAATACTCCCCTGAGTATAATCACTAGCTCTTCAAAGAGCTGTTCCTGCTACGCTCATTGGACTAAGGAGAGGCCTACCCATTGGAAGCTGGATCCTGGTCTTGGGTCCAGGGTGGGTGGAGGACGGTGATACCCCAACCAAACTGCGGCGGTTTGTGGGGTTTACAATGGTTATGGTGTTCCAGTGCAGTGCATATGGTACTCACCAGTACTAGGAAGCAGCGGTTGATGAAGGTACCCGGTCGGGGTGCCAGGCAGTCCGTCACACCCTTGCTGAAGTACTAGTCCCTCTATCCCAATTTATGTCCAGGTAATTAAAATCTCC
This sequence comes from Pelobates cultripes, assembly GCA_933207985.1. Lineage (NCBI taxonomy): Eukaryota > Metazoa > Chordata > Amphibia > Anura > Pelobatidae > Pelobates > Pelobates cultripes. Next base: position 93,086,019 of record OW240922.1, on the reverse strand, counting down.
AATAATTAATGTGTTACCCAGATTTGCAGCTTTCCCAATTTGCTCGAACAGCTGTTCTTCCTCATTAATATTTACATTAAGTGGTTTATAACATATCCCAACAAATAATTGGTTTCCCTTCATTTGACCCAATCAGATATCTACCCATAAAGCTTCCACATTTTCCTTGTCACACTCCACATGCCTAAGATTTGCCTTTAACTCATGGTTGACATACAAACAGCCCACCAACCTTCTTGTTTTTCTTATCCTTCCTAAATAACGTGTACCCATTTAAGTTAACTGCCCAGTTATGTGTATCATCCCACCATGTTTCTGTTATGCCTATTATATCATATTGTTTAGTGTATGCTATTGCCTCTAGTTCCCCCATTTTGTTATATAGGCTCCTTGCATTAGTAAGCATACATTTAATATTATCATGAGTCACTTTTTGTGAATTTTTATCAATATTACATACCTCCTCTCTTCTGAGCTTTCCCCTCCCACATCTCCTTCCCCCTTATACTGAGCTAAAGCCTATCTCCTTTCTGACCTATCTCCATTACTACTAGTTTAAAATCTCCTCCAACCTTCTAGCCATCCTATCCCCCAGCACAGAAGACCCTCTTCCGTTTAGGTGCTATCTATCACTGCTATACAGGTTGTACCCAACTGCAAAATCAGCCAAGTGCTATAAAAACCCCAAACCCTCTTTTCTGCACCAAGACTTGAGCCACGCATTGACATCTCTAATCTCCCGCTGCCTTAATGCTGTAGCGTGCGAAACAGGTAATTTTTTCTTTAGCTTATTTCCTAGTTCCCTGAATTCATTCTTTAGGACCTTCCATTTTCCTCTGACTTTGTCATTGGTACCAATATGGACCATGAAAGCTGGGTCATCTCCAGCCCCTCCCAATAATCCCTCTGTCAGCAACATGCCGGACCCGAGCACCCGGGAGGCAGCAAACTGTCCGGTTGAGACGATCAGAGTGGCAGATTATCCTATCTACTCTCTCAATAATAGAGTCCCCTACCACCACAACCTGACTAGCCTTCCTTACCCTCTCAACCCCATCCGTACTACAGGGGCTGTTCCCACGGCTGTTAGAAGGAACAGCTTCCTGCAGTACAGCTACTCTTGAGCTGATGTTCCCAACATCTTCACTCAAACGGGCAAATCTGTTGGGCTGCACAAGATCACTGTTACCCAGCTATGTGTCTGTTCCCCAACTGTTTTATCTCCTCCCACTCCACTACCTGCCCCCACCAAACTCTCTGAAGATTGTCAATCTCCCCTCAGTGTTGCAATTTGCCTCTGCAGATCTCCAATCTGAGCTTCCAGAAAAGCCACTCGCTCACACCTGCCACAGAGGTATGGACTCTGGACAGATTCATCCAGGCATGCATACATGCAGCAGGATGTGCACGGAGTAAAACTCGCAATCTTGCTAGCACTCATCCCCAGTTACCAAAAACAGCAAAACAATATTTACCCACTTGGATAAAACTTGCTTATAGTTTAAAAACTCCTGTTGTTTCAACTCCTACTTAAAAGAGACTACTTTCAAGCAAACTCCAGTGAGCAAGCTCACTGAGTCAGTAGTGGGTTTATATTGGCAATACAAATCCCACTCAGGTGAAAATTAAGGGGAACTCCCCCTAATCTCAGCAGCAGCAGCAGCATCACACAGAAGGAGGAGAATAAAAACAGCAAGAGAGCAAAAAAAAAGAGGGAAAGTTTTAAATAAAAATGGAAAAAAATTAAACCTGCTTTTTCACTTTTAGCAGAGTCACTTGGTATTAAATAATACCATCCACAGTCCACCAGTTCTCTAAGAAACTCCTGTTTCAACTCCTACTTAAAAGAAACTACTTTAAATAGCCTACTTCAAACAAACTCCAATATTTAATACATATATAATTTACAAATATAGATGTTTTACTGCACCTCCTATCTTTCGTACTATTGGTTACTTTTTCTCTCTTTATCTGTAATCTAGTTGGTGGGAAAATGCACCTATCAGTATATTGCAAAATATATACAAAATATTTATATTATGTATACATTTTACAGTACACTCATTGGCCTGTTTTCACAACCTTTTTTTTATCATTATTATTAATATTATTTATAAAGCACCCACAAATTGCACAGTGCTATACAATTGGTAGACTAACAGACAAGTATTTGCTATAAAGGTTTATACTATTTTTTTGGGGGGGGATGGCACAGTAGCAAGAGAAGAAGCAAGGTTGGTTGCTAAGGTGTGGGATGAGAAAGCTGGTAACAGTTTAATTGATATGCCTTTCTTGAAGAAGTGAGTTTTCAATGATTTTTCATGGAATGGAGATTGGTCGATAGTCTAATAATGAATTGGGGAAGGGAGCCCTAGCGAAGTCTTGAAGGTGGTTATCAGAGGTGGGAGTACGAACAGAGGTTGAACACAGGTCTTTGGGTGAACGTAGGGTTTTGGATGGGACATACTTTGGTATTAGTGACGATAGGTAAGTAGGAGAAGTGTTATGTAGAAATTTATAAGCAAGTACCAGAATTTGAAATTGAGCCCTATGGTTTAAGTCAATATAAGGACTAACAAAAAGGAGAGGCGTCTTTTTAATTAAGGAGTTTCAGACGAGCTGAACCACCATATGACCTAAATTCAGCTGCCCCTCAAAATAAATTAACGTAGCACAAGGTGGTTTGACCGGAAAAAAAACATGTTTTGCCTTACCAAGTCTATTTGTTCCTGGTATAACTACAGTATATGTGAATTATGCAAGTGCATGTGCTTAATATATGCACAGACAAGCTATAAATGTGATGAAGAGGAATTGTGGAGAAATGACGAGAGATTTGTCAACTGTTTTGCAAAATACTTTAATTATAATACTTCTACAATTCAACTGTTTTATTTTTTTATTATTATTTTTTTACAGTTGAGCTATTTTAGCTTAAAATATTTCTGCACCGATTGTCAACAACTCCCTGTTTAGTGAGAAAAAAAACCTAGATTTCTTTTAAGAGTTTCTCACGTACAGTTTACAAATAAGGAAATATGCATTTTAAAATGCATCATCCTTTGTATTTCAGCTCACCGTTTAGTAAATAATACGATGAAATAAATAGGTGTGTATAATTGATGTGTTCCCTCTTGGTAATTTTGGTAGACATCTGGCAGTGCTTTTGAAATCCGGGTCAACTTAGGACGTGTATTCCCAATTTATACCGAGATGCTAATTTGAAGTTTCCAAGGTTGGATTTTATTTGTACACAAAATATTCACTGATTCCAGGTAAACACATTGATGATAATACTTGCTACAGAAGAGGATGCGGCAACAGCTGCCTGATGTCATGAAGTTTTGTCTGGGGGAATGCAATCCTATTAAAAAGAGTACAAGGTACGCAGTTATATTGTGTCGCTTTAGGGTGAAAACAGATATTATATATGATATTAAAACAGACAAATAAAGCACTATAACACCTGCTGTACTGAGCCAAAAGTATTACTTGGAGGAATTGGCACCATTTCCGCTCTCTGATGAATGACGTGCACTCAATTTAAACGCACGCCTGGAGCTCACCCACTGCATGAAGATGGCAGATGCAGCTGACGAGACTGGTTTTGTTTCAGATATTTATCATGGTATCAGCGTCTGTGTGTGGATCCGAGAGATAAAGAAGGAGATCCTCCATATCTGATCTTTTATCCGAAATCGAAATGTTTTTATTCAGTTAATCTTCCAGAAAAAAGAACTTGATACATTATATTTCCGCCGGTCAGCAAATGGATTCCTTCCCACTGAGGTATATACCTTGCCTCCATACTGGTCAAGGTATGCAGCTTGTTATTGTGATGGTATCACTCCCCTATAAACTGGACCAGAATATGGAGAGCTAAACTAACTGCCCTTAGTAAACACCGATAGAGAACATTATCCAAAGCTCTGTAATACTTAATCAAGTAAAAAATATACCCTTAGCCATCAATTAAGAATAAGAAATAACCGACAGAATGATAACAGGTTCCATTCAGGTGGTCTGAGTGGGATTCAGACCTGGGACTCAGGGTTCTAAGGCAGGGAGGTTGTCAGCCACTATACTGGAAGAATATACAAACTAAATAATCAAGGGATTGGTCATTGACATTCCTTCTACTTGGAGAGGACTGCCAGTCAGCCTCCTTCCCACCAACCATGGGCCCTGGCCTGGAAAGGGGTTCTCTTTAAGGGAGGCAGGTATGCAGGGGGCATTTGGACTGCTTTTCCCCCTGGCTTGGGTTTGCCACTATTGCAAGGTTGAAGTATACTTGTTTTAAAAGGGGATTTTTTTTCAGACTTGCGATGACGCTCCATCATCCTCTGTTGGTGAAATTGTAAAATGCATTGATTTGTATAATCATAATCTGCAAGTTAGTAAATAAAAAATAAAAAAAAAGTCCAGTTGCATCTGTGTTTTCCATAGCTTGAACAGTTGAGATTGTGTTATACATGTAAGCATTATTATATTGATTGCTCTTCAAGTTATGTATGCTTGTTTATATGTATATGGATTTAACCACATGTGGAAGCACAAGCTACCGAAAACTAGTCCTTGTTCAAAATGATGTAATGTGAGTTAGTTCCATTTGGGAACTGTGTGTCCTGTATGTTTTGTTCAAGTAACAGAGTTTTTGGACCTGTTGACTGGCTGCACTAATCCCTGATTCCCAGGACAAGTTACGAAAGAGCTGGACCTGAGAGCCACAAGTGCCTTTGCAAAGACAGTAGTAGGAGACTGTGTAGGCAAAAGTGCTGATACCTACTTTGGAAAGGAACAGACTACGAAAAGGCAGAGGGGACGATACCTGTTGTAAGGAAGTGAAGATTCCCATGGTCAGCAATTCTACCCTCTCATGCCATGGACTTACATTAATTTCAAACTCTCTGTATTTCTGCTTATCTCCAACCAGCTGATGAGGAGCCCCAATAAACAAGACAACACAGTGTAAGGTTCAAGGTGACTTCTGATCTCAATGATACAGTGCATCACCTGCTGCATATGCTTTATGGTTATCATTGTGCTGATTGTATTGGCCTTACTAGTAGCTACATTCCTCAGTTTAAATAACCGATCATTTAACATGTGACAGGAAGAAAGCAGTAAGGGTCCTAAAGAGAAACCAATAACACTTAAACTTAAAAGTAAACAGAAGAGACAGCCGAAGCATAGGCATGGGGAAATGCCTAAGGAGTTTGTAGAATGCATAGTAGGAGATTATTACTGCAACCTTTTGTGGATAACTTATCTGGATACACAGCGGGTTTGGAAAGCTCTAATACCTTCCCCAGAGGAGGTAGTTTTTCAGGAAGGCACATATGTATGATAGAAGGATTGTGTTTAGAAGAGAGCGAGAAATGTCCTAGGTATGGACCAGATTCCTTGTGGGACAAGGTTTATATGAAGGAAAGTCCTAAGATATGGGTCACACTACCCCCCTACTGGCATTATCAGCAAGCATGGAGAAGCAAGAGACCATTGTTTCCAGAGCTCCACCCCCTCTTTACTTCCCAGCCACATCTATGTGTATGGAAGGAGTGAGCTGCAGAAGGTCCAATGGAATAGGCCATCTGAGACTCCAGTCAAGTTTTGGCAACTGGGTCTGAAGTGCTTCAGGGTCCCTAGTAGCAGAGAGGAAGCTGGCCTGGCGGAGCTACTCAGTATTCTCCCGCTTAAAGAAAGGCGCGATTCATTTTACACCTTTGGGCTTTTTCATAATCTCTCATGAGTAAGTCCAAATATGTGAAATGCGTCATGTTTATTTGTGCATTTCACGATGTTTTTTTTAATCTTCTCATATTTGTGTATTCAATTTTAGATATGTATTTTAGTTTACTTAAATTCACGTTCTGTTAGAGGCATTTTGTACTAGTTTTAGATTAATTGCATATTTAATCCTGTTAATATAGGGTTATCACTATTTTTCCTTTTTTTGCAATTGCAATAAAATGATATTAAAAAGATGTAAACATAAGTGGCAGATGATCAGTTTTATAAGGAATATATTATCCTGCAGCAAAATAAATTGCAACAGTCGTGAAAGTTACTCATCAGACTAACGATGCACATGTAGGTTCTGTGACTGCAGCTATTGCAAAAATGAAATGAAGGGTTATACAGCGTTTCTATTAAAAAAGAAAATACAATTTAAGGAAAAGTAGCCAAAATTGAAAATCCCTGGATTAGTGTGGCTTTTCTTATAAATCCTCTGTTTTAGTGCAGATTTAATGAATGTCATCCAATTATTTGCTCTGTGATCATCAGTCGTGTTCTTGCAAAATTATCTAGCTTTTCGCTTGCTAATGATTTTCTCATTAATCTAATTTTCTGGAATTTTGCTTTTACGGGTTTAATTGGGCCTTAGGCCAAGGGGAATGAATCTTCTTGGACAAATCTGTTTGCTATTACACACATCTGTCTTCCTTAGATTATTCTGTCACACTTTTTGAGCCGGTTTTATCTTCCTTTCCCAAGTATATGCAGACTGCATTTAGAAGATGCTATTTGGAGAACCGAGTAAAAGGAGGATTTTAACAATTTGTCGCACCCTCCTACTGTCCCTATTTTGGAGGACCAGTCTCTAGTTTGCTCCCAATACCCTCTGTCCTTCTGTTTTGCCATAATGTATTTATTTTGTATCAGCTCCAATTTTGGGGTATGTCTAGTGAATAACAGAAATTTCACAGCAATTAAATTTTGTTTTGTCATTAGAAAAGATAGATAGATAGATAGATAGATGATAGATAATCAAAAATTAAGCAAGGCAGCAGCTTCTACACACATGTATGAATTTCTCCTTCAAATACCCCAAAAATCTTGTGCAAGTCAAAAAATAAAAAATAAAATAAAAAGTGCAGCGAGAAAGACAGACGGATAGATACAGATAGATAGACAGATTGATAAATCCTAATTTTGAAGATAACACCATGTTGCTTAATATGCACATATGTATTTTCTTCAGTCGTGGGTGAGATACATGGCATGTTGAAACTATTTGCTTTCTTGTAAATAATACCTTTAAACTTGATTTCACCCTGCCCCTTACCCCCTCGCACTCCCCCACCCAAAAAAAAATTATATTTGTCCATCTAGCATGGAGAATATCTGGATATTTATATTTCTGTTTATGGCGTCTTCATGAGTGTCAGGAAATAATTATATTAAATATGACCTATTGACTGCACAATAAGTAAGGTTCTTCAGAAAAATAGTTCACCGCTACTCTACGCAGAGCAACATTATTGCAACATATTTTTCTTGTTAATACAGTTATTGTTTAAGACATCCAGCACATTGTTCCAGAGTCTAGTTTCCGGACAAGCTTTCTCTTATTTATTTTCATTTTGATTTTCTGAATATTGTTGGAATTTCCGCTAGGCCATGCCTTTTCTCTGAAGATGAAATCCATACACATACGCCACAATTTATATTAAGTGCAAGATATCTGAACGCACAGTACATTTTACTTCTCCTGCTCTGTCTTTTTTTATTTTTAATTCTGAGAAGCAGAGGAGAAATCAATCCACACAATTTATTTTTAACTTCTAGCCCCTTAGCTTCAATTGATTTTTATCTCAGCAATCAATTGCTTAAAGAACAACTCGTCAAAGCAGGGTGCTGCCAAGCAATGGTCTGGTCCAAAGCCTTTATTGAACTAGTCATTAAAAGCGTATTATAGAACTAATAGGATGAAGACATTTAATGATGAACATGAAGAAGCCGCTGGTATAGGTAAGCAGTGGCTCTGAAGGCAGACTCTTTCTTCACAATCATAGAGTAGGGAAGTGTTTGCAAGTCTTTTTTGTATTACAGGGATATTGTATTAAAGCAATGCCCTGTAACAAAACTAACAATACAGTAGCACTGACATTGCCATGCCCAACTGAGGGAGTTTATATTATGCAGAGAATGCCAACCTCCCGTAGGTGAACTGGTTTGAAAATTCTGGGACAAATAAATTATATTATTTAGAAACTGTTACAAGCAGAGTTTGAGAAGACATATGTTAATAGCTTATTGATAAGTTACACACCTGCTTTCCCATATTGGAGAATTAATGGAAGCTGTTTTAACACAGCTAATGCCCTTAGACAATTATATCCGCATGCACATTAGACCTCCCTTAAATCAATGCTTTCCTGTTGGGAAAAATCAGAGCATGAAGACGTCCAGCGTCAGTTATTGGACCAAAGGTCCATTAGGATCCTGGAAGACAGCCACTGGAAGAAGACTTAGTGTTGCAATGTGTTTTACATTGCAGTACCATGTGCAATAGACGCACTGCACCCACACCACTTCAATGAGTTGAAGTGGTCTAGGTGCCTATAGTGTCCCTTTAAAATGCGAAATGTACAGGTAACATGTTTTATTTTTTTAATTTAGTATTGCTTATGTTCTATGTATATTGGATGTAGCCATTGCTACTGCCCAGCAGTAGTGGGAGTTTGAGCGCAGGGCTTAATTTTGTGTTTTTGTAATAGGAATATATAATTAACCAAGAATCCAGTGCCCTGACCAATGTAAGTGTAATAGCAAGTAGGGCGCTAAATACCGATTGTACAGTGCTTCAGAATTTGTTGGCGTTTTATAAATCATAATATATATCATGTACAAACAACTGTATATAGTATATCAGGCAGCTTAACTTACAGTCACAATGCTGCTTCACAAACACAAATCATGATTTGCTGATCTTACCAGTGCTGTGCTTTGGGTAATGTTAATTTAATTCACATTTCCAGAGGGATTTGGCTAACAATGTATTACAGAAAGGTTTAAATTATTCTATTCTTAGGCATTATTTGCTGTATATAATTCCATATGTGTAGCCTCTTGCAATTTGTAGCTAGAGTTTGTCCCGGTGATGGTAGAAACTTAGCTTCCCAGAATCCATTGTTAGTAACAACTGATTAGACAATTGAATCAGTGAAGATGCAGACATATTGTTTTTTTTTTGTTTTTTTTTAATAAAATGTAAGTCCATACCTTATCAGTTTCAGATATTATAAAATCATATTCTAAACTCTTGTATCTAAATGAGAAACTTCACACTACAAGACAAGCAATTTTTTAAACACTTCAATCATACATGTTGAAATCACGCTAGCTATTATAGTCGGGGGAAGAAATTTGAATTTTCACAATCCTTTTTAGTAGAAGTAAATGGCTAGAGCCAATTTCCGCACTTATTGACCTGTACAAGTCTCTGCAGAGCGCAATATATTCAGAAGGAAAATGAGCAACAATACAAGCAGAGAAAACAAATTATCACCGTATAAGACACCTCCAACAAGCAAAATATCCTGCACGTTCGGCTCCTGCGTTTGTCAACATTCAAATCACAACTGTGTGTCATTAAATTGACAAGTGTGATGTTTTTGAGACATTACATAAAAGACATAGAATGCAAATCCATACACAAACAATGTTTTCCTAACCCCGGGAATGAAAGATACTTAAACACACACAGTATTTAGGTGACATAACAAAAACAAAGCATGTTGGACAAACATATGTAATACCACACATCTTTTAAAATAAATAGTAAGGCAGGGCTGTTTGAAAATAAATTGGAGCAAGGCTAGGTTACATAGTTATAGTCTATGCTATTTTAAATGGTAAAAGAAGATAAAGCTATTTGTTTTAGCTCAGAAAGAGATTTTTCTCCAGGGAGATGGTCTCTTTTGTAGCTGATAGTTAGAAACCAGAGTTCGACATACAGAGTAATGTAATCCTAGCAGAGCATGTAGCATGGAGCATTGATCCAAGACCACAAGCTCCAGAAGACAATGTGGGCACCTGTCAAGTCCTCATAATTAAAAAGGGCCTCAGCTAGGTCTCTGAAACAGAGAAGAAAAACAACAGGAGGCATGACTAACATCGCTCTTAAGCCAATTAGGCAAAGCACCACAAGGGGCTATGTTCTAATCACATATATTAATGTGTGTCTGGTCCCCCTAATTATACTCTCCATATGGTGAGCATAATGTGTCCTCACTGCAATGTCTATCTAGGTCCCTCATTTGAGTAGAAATTTGAGTGCATCCAAACCAGGGATCAGCACCAAGTCCATAGATACAGTTTGGAAAATTAAAGAAGGTTCAGGGAATCCAGGACTTCAGAAAGGCAAATTTATTGGAACCCAAATGTCCAGCAGAAACATTTTGACCAGAAAAAGACAATTGGGTTCCAACAAACTTGCCTTTCTGAAGTCTTGGAGTGCCTGAACATTCTTTAATTTTGCAAACCTCATTTGAAAATAGGCATGGAAGCCAGCTCATAGGCTGGCATAATTTTTGTATGGAGAAGGAACACATATATCCTTACACATATATATTAGTATACGAAGCAGAAGAATACATATAAAGCAACATTCATGCACACTTTTATTCATCAGGAAATTATCCATCTATAATAAGGCAATGTATGGAGTAACATTCAAGCACTGATTTACAGAAAGGTGAGCAAATGTGCTTTAGCCTAGGGCAGCATAAATTCTTGCACCTAATGAGATGTCACAAGTGATATTTTTGATATACATTCTGAAATATAACAAGAGGTATCCTTGATATACCTTCTGAAATATAGCAAGAGCTATCATTGATGTACCTCCTGAAATATGACTAAAGGTATTCTTGATGTACCTGATGAAGTGTGACAAGAGGTGTCTTTGATGTACCTGATGAAATGTGATTTGAGGTGACCATGATGTACCTGATGAACTGTGATCCTATGAAACTATCTATTGAAATGTGATGAGACGTTACAACGTACCTGGTGAAACATGGTGAATGGACCTGTCAATGTACCTGCTATAATTTGTTGGGTTTACTTGAAAACCCAACAATATGGATTTCAACATTTCATTTCAAAATCAGCTGGTGCAATTTCTGCACATTTGTAATACTTGTAATGGAATGGCTAATAATGTATACCTTAATATAATGCAAGCATATCCGCAGCCTAAAAATCACCATAATTGTATAAAATGTCTCTAAAATATATACAGCAATGTATATCAAACCATGGGTCAACATAAATTGGCATATAAACTGTAAATACCATTTTAATTTCAGGATTCTCCATGTTTTTTAATTAACCTTCCAAGCAAATTTGCTTGCAGTACTCAACAGTATGGTAACTAATGTTTTCAGTATTCTTTTATACTATTCTGCAATATTTTGTAAAGCAGAATTGTTTATTGAAATGCAGAGGGAATACAAAAAAATCCTAACCTTACCCAGTGAAATTTATTCTGAATACTGGGCAGGGTGCCTTCATTAAAAACCATAAATCCAAAGTGAAAAAAATCTTTTTTAGCTTTATTTTTAAGAGAACTTGATTTACATGTTGATACTGTAATGCAGTCGGTATTTCAGAAAGCAGCGTACACTCTAATAATGCTGATTTACAGGAAAAATTCCTACATTGTAATAATGCCAGTTGTACTCAATAATAAGGTAGATTTACTACACAATTGCACACACAGTAAAATGTTGATTTAGTTGAGAACTTCCTGAAGTTGTTCTGAGCTGCAGAAAGCTAGTGCTGTATTAATACATTGTAAATGACTCTTATTAATTCAAACTGTGTACAGGCCATCCTAGTTTTACTGTGCAGGTTACATGTGTTAGAATGCATAGGCTAGCATTGTTGGAATGTAACGTTAGAATAAATAAAAATATATATTTGCAGACTATTGTAGAATGTACAGGTTAATATTTAAAATATTTGGTTTTAAACAACATTTACACTAGCTCAGCAGTTATGCTGGCAGGAGAGCCCTGACGCCAGGCTTAGAACATTGGCTGAGGACATCAGCTGACCACTCTCAGCTAATGAGATAGGTTCTTCCTTCGGAATGTCTGCCTCTCTAGCATTGGTAGTGGAGGCGGGGGGCATTGTCTAAGGAAGGCCAAGTAACAAGGAAAACCATTCAAAAACACTAAGGGGGGTTCACCTGGACTCCTGGCATCATAACCACTATGCAAGCTGTAGTGGCTATGGTGAATGGAGTATTCATTTTACATAGGTCACAATTCAATATTTTTTGATAAACTTTCCAAATTATGTAATATTTTAATATTTTGATATATTAATATTTTTCTTTATATGGTGTGTTGTTTGATATTTCATTACATTAATGTGGAAAACCAGCATTGTAATGACATACCGAACAACATAGTTAGAATGTGCATTCTACTGTAATTAGAATATGTAGGTTATCATGACCTGAATGTGCAAGTGGACATGGTTACAATGTTCAGAATACCATGTTTAGGGTATTATCACAGTTCTAATATGCAGGTGTGCATGAATAGCATATGTCAATAAAATGTGTCTGTTAGCATGATTAGAATATGTAGGGTATGTTAGAAGTTCTGTAGTGGTATGAAGAGTTTAACCAGGTAAATGAAAACTTGCTATGACATACTACCCAAATCAAAGATGGCTGTAAGTTTAGAAAAGGAGGAACAGTATAGGTGGAAGGGAAAGAGATAACTTGATGGAAAAGATATTTAGAGAAGGCAGAGCATGACCTGGGAAATAGACAAAGACCCGAATGCTACTACCAGAGATAAGTATATTCCTGGTAACTGGATAGGATACAATGGGAGAGTTTCTATCTGACTGCCAGAGTTAGGCATCTCTGGTCACAAAAATCATTGACTTAAACCTAGAGCCAATATGAATTTTCTCAAAAAAGAAAAAAGAAAACAGTTTTTTATCTCTCAACGGCAATGATGCCTAAGACAAATACAACATCCACAAGTGTGTGGGTGGGTTCATTCTTAGTAATGCGATATAAAGTCATCTGCAGTACCAGGAATCCCAGATGAGAAGAGTCAGAGTGTTAAATTCTTCCTCTCTACAGCTGTATGAAAAAGTTCAAAGTGTCTTCTCCAGGGTAAAAGAGCCAGTAAAGGATGCTCTAAATTGCCATGGATCTATATGTCGAGGTTTGCAGGACTGATTGTAAGAGGCTAGTGAAACCAGGTGCCTAGCATGGACCAGCTGTCATCATGACATTCAACATCCTATGGAAGTGGCTCTAAAGAGATACAGCCTATTTACTGTGAGTGGCCGTCATCGAGAGAAAAATCTGCACAGCTTCCAAGCAATTAATCTTCTAATCTTATTCCTCAAATGAAGTAATCTGTATATGTTAACAACCTTCCTGTTCTACACACAACATTCTCCATGGATTTTATTTATTTCATGATCGCCCTCTTGTAGACATCTGCTCCATCTCTCCCATAACCTCTTTTTCGATCTCATCATGCCCTGCATCCTAAATTTCTCTCCTCCAGGCCAATGTCATTAGAAGCATTGCTGTCAAGAGACAGATTAAAATCACACTTCAATTACACCAATTCATTATTAATGATCATGTAGGAATGTGTTTGCCAATAGTTCTTAGTGGTGTCAAGTCAAGAGAAATCTAGAAAAAGGATAAATAGTTTCATCCATTGAGTGCCCGGAGGGGTTTAATCACACATCTGACACTCAGTGCTTCAATCGTGCATCCCACATTAGCTGTATTGCAATGTACTATACATGTGGATAATTTGCCAAGCTTTCGCATTGTTTTATTTGACTACATAGCAGGAATATTACAAGGTATGTACTTAACAAAAAATTTGTTCACTCAGAAATTTTAAACTTACCTACTAGGCTTCCACATATGCTAATGAAAAATAGCACCATAACAACCACCATCACCACTACATACACTAGTGTCCATTTCTATTATCAGTTTCTGCAATGACCAGTTGGCAGAACCACATGTAATACCACCATGTTCAACTAAACAGGAAATACACCCAGCAGCAATAGGACCTCCAGCAACAGCTGCAAAGATACTACCAATTTATCATCTGGAAAAACCTCTTTGACTAGCTGGCAATGCCAACAACAGCAGCAGCCCCATTACTAACACGCCTGTCACCATGACACACTACTAATACCATAGTCTTTAGCGGCACCACCATTTCCCTTGATAACACTGCTATTATGAATATCTCCACTTTTTTACCACGACTATGACCATGTGGCAACACAACCAATATTAATATCAACCAATATCAACTGCATTTCACAGCAAAACTGGTAACATTGCCCTGCTCACCACCAGCAACTCAGCACTGTACAACAAGTAAACCAGCACCACAAGCAATCCCATCACTAACAAGTTATTGCTCACATATAGTGATGTCCCGAACGGTTTGCCGAACGGTTCGCCGCAGACGGTGAACATTTGCGCTGTTCGGTCCGCCCCTATGTCATCATTGAGTAAACTTTGACCCTGTACCTCACAGTCAGCAGACACATTCCAGCCAATCAGCAGCAGACCCTCCCTCCCAGCCCCTCCATCCGTGGCGAACCATTCGGCGAACCGTTCGGGACATCACTACTCACATGTCTTTAAGAACATGGAGATTTAATTAAAGTCTTGTTTTGTTTCCAGCAACTATGTTTGCTTCTGCTGAACCCAAGTATTAGGTCCTGTGGTACCCCAGTTAAAAATTAGCACATTTATAAAATTAGACTTCAGTCGACAACAGGGCTGTTAGTACAAGTGCATTTTTTAAGCAGCTGACAGTGTACCCTTGTTGTAGAACAAGGTATCTTTTTCAAGCCATGTATGAATATAGCATTTTTACACTTACAACAGTGTTACAGAGTCTAATTTGCGATTTTTGTTGGGAGATGTCTAGTATAGGAAAAGGAATTCACATTAGATTTGTATTTTACATTTTAGGACATATGATTTTAGCCCACAATACTATTTAGGGCTTTTAAGTAAGTACATTTTTCCAACAAGCAAGTTAAACATTATTTATTTCCCAGTCTAATACTAAGCCCCCTTCCAGTGTTATTTTCTTGAATAACTGTCTCATTAACAGCCTTAAATATATATACACACACACACACACACACAAGTTTTTTGTTTTGCCCGTTTCCACAAGTTTATCCACAGGATACATTCATCAATTAACTACAATAAAATCTAATTGTTAAAAAGAAAGTATTGGACTTAATAACTTTCTTAAATAATGATAATAATTAATAATAATAAGCCTGCTATTTTATATTCCCTTTACCTGTATGAAGACATATTCATCCTGTACAACTAAAGAGTTGGTATCAATAGAACGAGAGAAGGGTCCGCTCCTGGTGGTCTCCGAGCATTCCTGTATTTTACAGGTTATATAATGGGCATCTGAGAAGCAGAAAAAAAAATTATACAATGTTATTGAGGGCACCAAACAAGAAAAGACACAAAAAAGAACAATAATAATAATTGGTTATTATGTTACTTTTGCCAGACACCTACTCACAAGGGACCAAAACTAGTTACAGAGAATGACAGGGACAAACAATTCTTGGTCTGCAACACTGACATTTTCTACTTGAAAGGGCCTTGTGATATCGCCTACTGCAACCATTAACTCAAAAGGAGAAAGGGGTTGCTTACGAGGGTGTTTAAACTGGAGCAATCATTTTAGTTTTTCACATAATGGGAGATAGTTACATTAATCACTGACTTATAATGAGTTGAACAGTGAAAAAAAAAATACAAGCAGAAATAACTATTTTAATGAGCTGTGTGTATACTGATTTTATCTAGGATAAATCATTACTAATATTACAATATTATCAAATAATTAAATGAAACCTATTTATCTTGTTTCCCATGTAATATACTACATTGTATTACTGGGGAAGTCAATGTACCCTTCCCAACACTAATGTATGTGTCTTAATGCTATCTCCAGGAAAATCATTGAATTCTACCTATACATACACATGAAGATTATGGCACATTCCAAGTGTGTGATATCATGCACGAACATGATAATTGGACCTTCTATATGTGCCACAGGGGTCATTGTATATACCTCTTGTTGCTATTAAGAGAGACTGAAAAATATACTTTGTAGGCAAGTATTTAGTTCATCATATAAAATGCCCTGTATATATAGATAATGTCAAATCCACCTAAGAAAGCATGTCTCCAGTTTCATGTTGATTAGAGATATTATGGTTTGTGACATAATTTTCAGATGCCAGTTATATGCCATCGGCCATTCAGTGTTGCAGGTTTAATTTTAAGAAAAGTGAACTCATCCCTTTAAGGTCAATCAAATGATGGGTAATGAAGGGTAATGACGGATAATGATAGGTAATGAGGTAATGACAATCAAAGATGGACTTGAAATCCAGTTAAAATGAAATGTACCTTTTTTGGGGAAATGATTTTTTTGGTATTATGTCCGTTATGAAGCAGAAATAGAATGGAATACTGTTTTCCAGAAAATGCTCTCTCGCAAACTGTTTTATCTTTATGGTGTACTTTTTTTTCGTTTCATTTTTACCCATAAAAAAAGCGAGGACGAGTGAACACAAACGCAAAATAAATGCTTCCAGACATTTCAATAATTTGCTGCCCGCACAATAAAGGTAATTTTCTGAACATTCACGTCGACAAAGATGGAATTGAATGTCCCACAATTTCTGTTATTATTGCACATTAACGCAAGCAGTGCAGCTTGAAGGCTTTTCTACAAATCTGCCACTTATGTTTAAGCAAAAATAAAATTGCATCATACCCTTCACAAGTCTTCAGATCTCGCTCATCGGCATGAACTGCTGGAGCAAATCTAAGACCTCCGCAGATGTTGAGACAGTTTGGAGATTATTTGCCAAACAGTGAAAATTTTGATTGTGATACAGCTCAGGAACCCACCAAAAGCTATAGAAGGCTTTGGGAGTACATTTTAATTTTATCAAAAGTGATTACTGGAGCAAAGCAACACGACTCTCTCTACTTGTACATCATGTAATTTTTTTCCTAATGTATCCCTCATATTCATTTTACATAAATACAAGAACTAATTATAACTATGGGCATCTCTTCCTCTTTGCAGAGTTATGCAGAGAAGTTAAAGCCTTCATAGTATTTTAATAATCTAACTAAGCCCTAGACAGACTTCCAGAAGAAGGTCCAGAAGAGTACAAGCTGAATTACCTTTAAGGTGAGTACAATCTTAAGAACACAAATATAACAGATTTTTTTTGTAAGATCCATTTGAAGACGATCTCTTGGATGCAGACTGTTAAATGAACACTCCAGGCACAATAACTACCACAGAATGACCTAGCGTCTGACATAGGTAGTCAAATCAACAGTTTTACTTCTTACCTGGGGTCCACTGGACACTGCTCCCTGCCTTTCAAAGAGCTCTCTACCTGAGCTAGGACCATCAGTGGAAGAGAGCTAACAGAGGATCCTATCAGGAGTTTCCAGCTATCCACAGCGGAAGAGGGGAGAGCGGTGCCCCGCAGACCCCAGCTAAGAAATGATTTGACTCCTTACACTGTGTGGCCCAAAGTATTCATAACACCATAACCACTACAGTGCGACTAGTTGTCAGAAGAGGGGAGAGGGTGCTGTGTAGATCCCAGATAAGATTAACCCTGCAATGTCAGTTTCTCTGAAACTGCTATGTTTACATCTGGATGGTTAAAGCCTGGGGGACCTGGCACCCAGACCACTTCATCGAGCTGAAGTGGTCTGGATGACTATAGTGGTCTTTTAAAAAGTCCCCTAAAAGTTGTGTTAACTTTTTTCTTGAATATGATGTTCCCATTTCTTTCAAATTTATTTTAAAGATTCTGCAAATGGTATCACAATCCAGTTGAGACCAGGCATAGTCATGGCCTAAGTTGCAAATGAGGAGGACACATAGAAACATTGTTTTTTTTTGTGGTTTTTTTTTTCCCTCTTTTCTGTTTGCTATCACTATGCTGACTGCCAGCTGCAAATGACAGAGCTAATAGGAAGAGAAGATAAAGGTGTACAGTTGCAAGATGAAGAGGTGTGGATTTCTACATTTAACGTGATTTTCTACCTCTCACAAATATATATTTGTTAAATATATAGGAGAAGTAAAAACACTATTAAAAGTCCTAGGAAGTGGCAATTCCCCTTTAACTTCATACATTGCAGTTTCTGAGTCAATTGCGTGCCAGAAACTAGAGGGTTAAATCATCTACCGCAACTTCAAGCAGAATCCTCAGATAACTGGTCACTCGGTGCTAATAACATGAAAATATCTTGTTGCAGTTAACATTTTAATAACTCACAAGTGGCTACAAAAGGATTAATTAGCCTCATACTGACAATACCAGGAAAGTGCTTGCTTGCCCAACAGCCAGTGAAAAAGCAATGAACTATTTTTAATTATCAAGCAGGATCCCCAGAAGTGGCCTGATTCTCGGGCATGTCACCAAGTGCCAGTAAAATGCTGTAGCAAACAAAAAAAAAAAAAAATCACCATACAATGGGGTCTGGCCCACTAACTGAATACGTGTTCATTTAAATAAAGATAGGGAGCTGAGATTGTTTAATTGGACATCAAAAATATTACTGCTGAATACTTTTGAGCTTTATATATAAACTATAAATTTATAAAATAGTTATGTTAATAGTAGTTAATTATAGATTCTACATTAAAGGACCACTAAAGGCACCCAAGCCACTTCAGCTCAATGAAGTGGTCTGGGTGCCGGGTCCATCTAGGGTTAACCCTTTCTGCTGTAAACATAGCAGTTTCAGAGAAACTGCTATGTTTACATATGGGTTAATCCAGCCTCTAGTGGCTGTCTCATTGACAGCCGCTGCAGGCGCTTCTCACTGTGAGAAGATGCCAGCGTCCATAGGAAAGCATTGAGAATGCTTTCCTATGGACTGGCTGAATACGCGCGCGGCTCTTGCCATGCATGCTCATTCAGCCGATGACGACCGAAGGAGGAGGAGAGTCCCCAGCGCCAAGGGAGTCCCCTTCCTCCCCCTTTAGCCCAGCCTGGCACTATAGTGGTCCTTTAAACTATTTTAACCATACTGAAAAGGATAAGAATATTTACAAAAGCCAAAAGATCATGAACGTGCTAGGTGAAAATCATTAACTAATTTAAACTCCAGTATTCGTATTGTGAACCCCAAAATGGGTGAGGCTCAAACTGCACTTAGACTATGCAACCAAATCTGAGTTCTAGCTGTCCATTTGTCTTTCTATCTGTCTGTCTTCCTGACCGTTTAGTCATCTATCTGCATGTCTGTCTTCTAGCTATTAGTTTGTCTGTCCTTTCATTTTCATATCAAACTTTACTTATTCAAAAAGTCTATCTATGAGCTCATATGGTGCACTAATAGGAGAGGAGAACCAATGAGAATATCAGTTGCTGCAAGTAGGCGATCTATGCTACAAGTTCACATAAACAACAGACACCTTTGGGAACTCAGGAACTCAGTGCTGCTGATAAGAAAGCTTTTCTAAAATGGGCATCATTTACTTTATAGTCTTTTTACGGTAAAATAAAAAACATGTCTTCTGACAAATCAATCCAACATTTTTTTTTGGTTTAGTACGATTTAGGAAAAATAACTGAATTAGATAGATTTTTTTTAAAAACTTTAATATTTATTTTTTGGGGGGGGGTTTGGTCTAGAATTTACAATTTGATTGAGAAACAGGCTGAGCACAATCTTGATAGTGGCTCCTTTTGGATCTTAAACTTTGTGTGGTTCACTTCCACTACATCTGCCTGAAATTACCCTCATGTTCCCAGTCCATCTCTTCTTATTGCTACTGGTTTGATGGGCTCATTGAAGGCATTTTGGATGGTGAGTTGGAATAACTGCCATCTTCATTTAATCATATAAAAATAATGAGAATGTTTGTTTATATCGCTAAGCATGATCCAGTTGGTCCTAGTTTACCTTTATGTCTAAAAATCTAAATAACAACAAAAGAGGGGATTGGACACTGGACAGGAAACAAAGACTTTTTGGTTTTAGCAACACCTTTATAAAGCACATGATGCTTTTGATCCTGGTAGCTTGGTCAACACTGGGCTGGAGACACAGTAAGTGTCCGTATGACACGCTTCCACCCATATTTTATTTCTACCCAAAAGTCTAAACAAAACATTAATGAGTAAATAAATGTATGAATTTCTTAAAGGGCTTCATACCTTAGAACATAAAGGGGTTCAGAAACAACATTTTATTCAGTAGAGTCCAGATAACGCGACAAATTACCACTCATTAAAGGAATAAAACGTACCAGAGGTTTTGTTAGCCCATATTAAACTGGACACCCCACCAAATCCTTTGTGAACTTAAAATTATCCTACACCTTTAACTGCAGTATACTATTGGTGTTTACCTCATTGATTGAAATGAACTGATCCAATAAAGTTATATCACGTAAGCAACACTAATTGAATCTCAGAGGCTCTGGAGCATTCCAGAACTCACTAAGGTCATCTGATTACCACCAGATAGATAGAACAATTTAAGGTTCAACAGATTCTATTCAGATCATGATTTCCTTGAATCAATAGAGAGTAGATGTTCTAGTGCTAAATTTCACACTGCAGGTTTTTGTGGACCATATATCCCTTGATGTTTACCAATCCTTTCAACTGGCAAAAACATTATGGCAATAGTAGCTCACAAAATTTTGCAATGCCAGTAGTAGCCAATAATCCATCATTATTTGACAGAAAGCTTTATTTAAAAAAAATAAAAAAAAAATCTTGCAATGTAGGTTTAGAAAAAGGAATGCAAACAAAAATATGAACCTATACGGTTATTTGAAATCTGAGTCTTAAGGCAACAGAGACTTTGCAGAATGTCAACAGTGGATTTAAGGAATATCTGGGTATAAATAGCATTTAATGATACTCTGATAATTTAACCTTTCAAAATAATTAATTTCTCTACCAAAAAGCTAGATGTATGAATAACAGACATTGAGCTAATTGTGTGTGGGATTAATGTCTAATATTAAATGGATTATTCAATAAATGTCGAGTGATCCATTGAACAGGGAAATTCCAAGTATAATTAGTTGCAACTAATTACAAGTCAATGTTTAGCGAATAAGCCTCTGCATTTTTATTCTCTTAAACAGGTTTCTAACAGAGTTTGCGACACACTGAAATAATTTTGATTAAAGAATAGAATTTAGAAACTCGCTGAGCAATGTGTCATATTTTGTAAATAATTTAATTACAACTCATAAAAATTTACTTGTTTTTTTCTTCTCAAACAAACGGTTTGAAGAGCGATTTGAAAGTGCTGAATATCTTTCAGTGAAATATTTTAATTGTTATGCAAGATGAGCAGAGAATCATTAAAACAAGCCATTGATTTCTCTCCCCGAGTGTTCCCTGTCCCTGTATTTGAGGGGAACAGAGAGACTAGAAAAAGGCTCCTAGTTTGGATGAACAGTTTGTGTTCCAACTGATTGATCAGAGCTGAGGAAAATGCTGACAGGTGTGGGTCCGAGCTGTGCAGAGCCCGCTCTGCATTGCACTGCCAGCTTTTAATGAATTTTGTGACATTTCATTTGATCTTTTCAAGAGATGAACTGATTGTTTCCAGTTCCGACTCAAGTGAGAAAGTTTAAGATACTCAAAGTTCTAGTTTTACAGAGATGAATGGCTTGTTATGTACATTTACAAACCTCCTTAAGGTGGAGCAGTCATTCTTCTTCTTTTTCACAAATAGCAAATCACTGCAACCATTCCTACCCAACTGTAGTCATTCCTGAGCCTGGTCCACCACAAACAACAGATTATGCAGTCACTCCTAACCTAATTCCACTATAGACAACAAGTAACTCTACTATTCCCAACCCACCTCTACCCACTCCTAAACCATCTACACACAATCATATTGTAGCTCCATAACAAACAGTCCACTCCACTAATCTTAAGCCAACTCCACCACCACTCCAAAATTGATACCATATAGGACAATTGTCAAAACTAATGCCAACTTGTTTAATAGAGGAATGGAAGTATATTCTCTTTCCCTTACTAAATGCTTTAAGAATATTTTTTTGTAATGCCTTTGAGAGATGAGACAAAAATGTTGGTAAAACATTTTTGTTTTCTTTTTGTTTCATTTCTTTTAATTTTTTATTTGTTGAACTAAACTTCAACAATCTACAGTCAAACTGTTTGTAATAATTGTCTTGTTGAATACTTACAAATACAAAAAAATTTACTTTGCTATATACACTTTTGTTAATACTGATTTTCTATATATTTTATGTCTTCTTTTTAAATAGATCTACTGCGTGTTTACCTGCACAATAAATATTGTCCACACAAAATGAAGATAAATTTACGTTCTCCTTAACCAGCTACAAGAACAAAAGAACATTTCTATGCTTAAATAAAACAAAGAAAAAAATGTGCGAATCAGAGACCTCTGTCAATCTTGGGAAGGTCACCAGCATAACGGACAAGTTCAATGGACATAATTTAGGCAGCCTGGAACTTTGCTGCCAAATGTAAATTCTGTTCAAAATGTACACACAGCACGTTGGAGACAAATGTAAGTAGATTCTTCATTGTTGGCAGCACACCTGAAAAGGGTAGCTTGCGTTTCCTTCCCTCTCTTCATTTGCTGTTCTTTGGGTTTGGGTTTTTGTTTGTTTGTTTTTAAATGAATACTATAGTGCCAGGAATACAAAGCTGTAATCTTGGCACTGTCGCTCCTCCTGCCTCCACCCTCCCTTGCGCCCACCCCTTCCTCAGTAAATAAAGGGTACAAAAATCTTTATTTACTTACCTGATCCAGCGCCGATGTCCCTTGGCACTAGGTTGAAGTTCCTTCTCTGTCCAGTGACAAGCAGGCTTAATGCTTTCCTATGGGTAAAAATCTGACGCTGGAGATCCTCATGCAGAGCGCGAAGATGTCCAGCGTCACATCCAGGACCAAAAGTTAGTTTCAAACCAAGAAGCCCTCTAGAGACAGCCACTAGAGACTGACTTAGTGCTGCAATGTAAACATTGCAATTTCTCTGGAACACTGCACCCAGACCACTCCAATGGGCTGAAGTAGTCTGTGTGTCCCCTTAAATCCCTTCCATCCCCTGTTCACCACTTCTCTCTCTTATGTATTATCATTATTATTATGTTATTTATATAGCGCCATCAAATTCCACAGTGCTTTACAATGGGTGGACGAACAGACATGTAGTTGTAACCAGACAAGTTGGACACACAGGAACAGAGGGGTTGAGGGCCCTGCTCAATGAGCTTACATGCCAGAGGGAGTGGGGTAAAACGACTACAGTGTCCCCTTAAATCCCTTCCATCCCCTGTTCACCACTTCTCTCCCTCGCGCATGCATTCTGAGCCAGGCAAACAGTCCATTCAAATACTTTTCTATGAGAAGCATTTGATTGGACCACAATCAGTGACCACCGATGTCAGACGACGTCTGGATTGCAGGTAATTCCTTTCTTAGTTTGTTTATAATGAAGACACTAACACATAACTAATATAAACATTATAAACCTAAAAGCAGGATATCAGAAAAGGGGTTCGAGAAACCCTTGAAAGGTGCTCATCTAGAGAGATGACATTTTTCTTATTAACCATGTTAATGTTGACTTTCCTTGTTTCCGAAAGTTTTTGTTTCTTGCAAGCAGGTGGAGGCCATAACTGCCATATTAATGATCATCATTTAAATGATAGCGCTATTCTGATTGACTGACAGCACATTCCAACGAGTCAGATAGTTTATACTTTCCTATAATGAGCTTTATAATTTGCAGCAATAAAATGTGACTTGCTTAACTTATACATACGGTATATACATCAGCTCTGGATTAGACAACAATAATATAAAAACATGCCCCAGATGTTTAAGAATTAATTACAAATACTATGGGAAATACAAGTGTAGATTGAATTCCAAGCAGAAAAAATCTAAACAAAAGTGAAATAAGAATAAGTGTGTTTACATTACAACAAATATATTTAAATTTTAAAGTGGCATAAATGTATTTTCTTTCTAGAGCCTAATAAAAAGACTTGATAACTTAAACAGAAAGTGATCCCTGCAGATAATTGGAGATGATTGTAGGAGCATATACATTTTTTTCAACTTGGATTTTAGAAAAGTCATTTCGATTTTTTGTGGTTTCTGTAGGCTGTGGAGTTGGATGCTACACGACTTTCAGTCAGAGAGGTAAGAGTAAAGATAGAAAAGCACTGGTCAGAAAAAGAAAAGGAAGATTCAGAGAAGTTTTTAACAGATCAGGAACTCTAAGAAGATCTATAAAATGATGCTGTATGAATGGAGAAGTGAGTAAATTGAGAAAGTTTGGAAATAAATTAAAGACAGTACTTTGATGGCAATGGATGAATCTAGTCAATGGGAAATGTTAAAAGCTACAAACAACTAAACAAGTAAAGGAAACTAGACATATAAATCAAGAGAAGTGGGAAAAGACAAGAAGAAAAGTGTTTAAACAATTGTGTATTTGATCCAGAAGAGCAATATGTGACTAGCCAGAAGAAAGAAAATATGAACTAAGTTAGCCTCAACGTGAGGATGGAACACTGATTAGCTGTTAAAATGTTTCATTAAAGGATAGGGGGATTCCTACAAATCCAATTTGTCGGTTTTCTGGCTGGGTCCAGACGTCGATGCTGACGTCGATGGAGGAGGAGAGGTCACCAGTGCCGAGGGTTCCCGGCACTGGGTTAAGGTAAGCAAATAAATAGTTAATTAACCATTTATATGCCGCGTAATGAGGACCTAGTCACCTAAACGGTGACTACGGCTCTATAGCGTTAGGAATACCTATTTGTAGCGTTAGGAATACATATTTGTATTCCTAACGCTATAGTGTTCCTTTAACTCCATGGAGCTCATGGTTATTACTCACCTGCCTTCCACCCTTCTTAATGAGCTGTACTATAGCTCATTGAGAATCTTAGGAAAGCCGCCATTGTATTACTGTGCGTGTGCATGCGCATGGCTTAAGCTCAAGGAGAAGCCTCTGATTGGTGTTGGCTTTAGCACTTACAGGCTGTGCTGGGAAAAAAGGCGAAAGAGCTTGCAAAAATTAAAATATTAAAATAAACAATTTTACTGGCGTGTTACTTTAAACAGAGATTCCATACCGCTCAGGTTCAGGACAAAGTGGCACAAATGTTTAAATACAGTAACTGAAGAAATGCTGGCTTATCATCAAACGAATCATGCTAACTGTTAAAGGACCACTATAGTGCCCTGAGGGTGCCCCCACCCTCAGGGTTCCCCTCCCGCCGAGCTCTAGGGGGAGGAAGGGGTTAAACTTACCTATTTCTCCAGCGTCGGGCGGGGAGCTCTCCTCCTCCTCTCCGCCGCCTCTCCTCCTCTTCGGCTGAATGCGCATGCACGGCAGGAGCTGCGCGTGCATTCAGCCAGGCCATAGGAAAGCATTCTCAATGCTTTCCAATGGACGCTGGCGTCTTCTCACTGTTAAAATCACAGTGAGAAGCGCGGAAGCCCTCTAGCAACTGTCAATGAGACAGCCACTAGAGGCTGGATTAACCCATTTATAAACATAGCAGTTTCCCTGACACTGCTATGTTTATAAAAAAAAAAGGGTTAACCCTAGATGGACCTGGCACCCAGACCACCTCATTAAGCTGATGTGGTCTGGGTGCCTATAGTGGTCCTTTAAGTGGACTGTCAGAAGATGCTTATAACTAGACAGAGCTTCAATAAGTGACCAAGCTTAACTACTGGTGATCTGACTTAAGACGTATACACAAAGTAACAAAAATAAATCAGATTGGCATGCATAATTAGTATATAGTTTCTTAAATTTGTTGTGTTTGTTCTCTAGTCTCTAATTAAGAAAATAAATAATTTTAGCAAAAAAGACTCTGTTAGATGTTCAGATCCGATTTATCTTATCTGCAACATTTATGTAACAAATAATTATTTTATCTAGTGATTTTCTAGATTTCTTTGTCAACTGACCTCAGCTTCATTAGGAACACATCCTGATCACTTATTGCTTATGATTCTTGGTTAGGTTATTTATTTTAATTACTGATATATGTCCAGCAAGATTATATGAACCGTTTCAAAATTGCTTTAAAAAAAATCATCACCCTGATTTTGAATTGGAACATGCTAATCCAGCCTGTACACAAATCAAGATATGTTGATATATTTTTAGCATTAATGTTGTTGAAACACTCCATAATGCCAGAAATAATTTCTATACATATCTAGGGCATCCCAAGTGCTATACTTCTGCCAAATCAGGAAGATAAAGCTCCGTAAGATGAATACACAGAGATGGCATGTTGACATGAAAACCAGCTGTTCCCGTGGAGGCAATCGTCAGTCCGAATATTTTATGCTCCTTTGAAGATGTTTAATAGAACAGAAATGTGAACCCCTGGACACATTCTCTAAGTATGGGAATGATACTGGGTTTATCTGACCATGCCAAACAAGAGAATCTGTAATAATCCGAAATATTATTACATACATTAGTTGATTACATTTTCTAAATGGATGTGTAATAATCATTTCTTAATTGTGATTTTTTTTAAGCATGAGTTGAAAAGGTTGAAGTTGAGAAGAAGAGAAAGAAGGTTTGTTGCCTTAATTCTGAGCAAATAAACTGTAAATCAATGTAAAAATGTATGCTTGATTCAGTTTTTCTATGTTTTTATCTATGGTTTTACTTATAAATCCAATTTCAAAAAGAAGTAATGTTTTGAAATATAGTTATTCAAAATAAATATGATACGGATAAGTCCATATGCTCTATACAATATCTTGAGAGTCAGCTCCACTAAAGTAGTGGAAGGTAAATATTTATTTTCTTAGAGAGAAGCATCAATGAAATAGTGATGGTAGAGATCTCGTAAATTCCATACCAGTCCTTGGTTGTGAGATACTTAATTGAACATTAGCAGGAGAATAGGAAAAAGTTGGAAGATGTCAGTGAGGTGAAATGCAAGGTCAGAATCTTGTTCATGTCAGTATTATTGATAGCAATTGCATTGCATAAAAAAGACTAAGAAAAATAGTAATCAAATAACAAATGCCAAGATAAGGCAGATTTTATCCCAATCTCTACGTGTTGGAAACAGAGTTTTGCTAAGGTCAAAAACACATAGGGCTTCAGCCCAGAAATTATTTTGTGACCTCATTCCTAAAGTCCCATTACATGGCATTACAGGATACAAAGATTCTAATTTGGTCAGTACTATATCACCACAGTAATTTTGTCTTTCTGCCTCCAGTAAAAGGGACATTGTTTTTTTTTTGTTTGGTTGGTTTTTTTCCATTTGCCTGGAGTGCTAGAACTTCCGTCTTGTCATTATCATTGTTAAAGCATGAAGTCTGGTTGAAATTCAGTTTAAGATATATTGGATCTCCCATTACAGGTATGGGAACACTCCAGGCACCAAAACAACTTCATCTAATATAAGTTGTTGTAGTGTCAGGAGGCCTCCGGGCACACTCTTACCTTGAGGGGATAAATTCTCAAACAGTTTAAACCCAAAGTTGCCTCCAGTGCCGCTCTCTGCTTTGGAGTGCCACTGGGCAGGAGCACTGCAGATTGGCTGAGAATGGTAAGCTGACACTCTCAGCCAATCAGTGGCTCCCCATTCACAAAACTGACTTGCAAAAGGAACATTTCCATGCAAACTAGTTTTGTGAATAAGGAGTCACTGATTGGTTGAGGGCATCAGCACTCCACGTTTCCTGAAACTGAAATTTCAAAAGCCAGAAACAGTTTAACCCCTGAAGAAAAGAGTGTTCTGGAGTCCTCCTGGCACCAAAACAACTTAAGCTAGATGAAGTGCCTCAAGGGGACTAAACTGTCACTTGAAGCTCAAAAGATTAATACTTGATATTTCTCTCCAAGTATTCGCAAGACAATCGAAGCCCTTCCATGCATAACAGCTTATAAGCAGATTCACTAAAGTAATCTGAAGAACTAGAATTAGAATGTGAAGCAATAAAATAAGACACGTGTTTTTCCAAGCACCATGATCACTTCAGTGATTAGACGTGGTCATGGTTGCTGGAGTCTGTATGTGCAGAGTTTAATTTTGAAACACTGCACATGGAGAGATTAACTCTATAGTGTCGGAAGTGTAACTCCACCTCCGACAGTGTCATTGAGGAGATCCAATGATTGTCAACTATGCCCCCCCCCCCCACACACACACACAACTTCTGGCATCTGCAGAAGTCTACAGCACATCACTGGACCTCTTGAGAGCATCCGAGCCTGGTGGAGATCCACGTAAGTGGGCACACCACTGCTAAATGTTTTGCCCAATTTCTAGGAAACTGGACCAGGGTTCTCTTGATATTATAATTACTACAATGAGCTGTAGTGGCTAAGATGTTTTGAGTAACCCGTTAAGGTTAATAAGACAAAGATGAAGACTGAAGACTACTGACAGAAAGTGTCCATGCAAGGGCATTTTCCATGGAATCACTGAATTTTTAGAGAAGATAGGCAACCTCATTAACTTGCTTGTCATGTGTTGCACGTGCGCATTAGGAGATGCATTTATACATTATACCTAAAATGCCCCATGCTAATGTAGTAAGAAGATTTTCAGCCTTCTGGCTGTAAGGGTTTAACCCATTGGACCCTGGAGACCTTCTGGCCTCATTAGTGGTTTAAAGACAGTGGAGTTGCTTTTTCTGACCCCTTAGAGATGGGCCATCTCCGGCCCCATAATAATTATTATCCTTCACCCCACAGCCCATGGGATTAGGGAGGGGTTAGTGGCCACTTGTCAGACCCCACCTGGTATTATTAGCCCCAATGGTTTTTATTATTATTGATATATATTGTTTAATAAACTGTGATGATTATTTCTCTCTTATTACATTCTGAGGTCTAACAGACTTCAGCATGTATTACTTTATTAATTTACTATCACTTTCAGTGCCACAGGAGAAACCAGTGTTCTCGGATGTAGCACTGAAAGGGTAGATTTGACTGGTGGTGCTCATCTAGTGAAATCTTACACTTGGTCTCACTAAGAGTAGCATTTATACCAGTAAATGTATATTGAGTCTGTGGAACAGTGAAATGACCGTG
This sequence comes from Pelobates cultripes, assembly GCA_933207985.1. Classification (NCBI taxonomy): domain Eukaryota; kingdom Metazoa; phylum Chordata; class Amphibia; order Anura; family Pelobatidae; genus Pelobates; species Pelobates cultripes. The sequence goes on along the minus strand of OW240922.1, from coordinate 93,057,040 downwards.
TGGTTTCTATGGTTCCATATGGAACTCTTGCGCTATAGTCAAAACTCTTTACTTATTCGCCGTACATTGCAGTTATGTCAGTTAGTGAACAGTATTTATGGCATAACTTTTCTGTAACGCCAACTTTTTCAGTGTTGGGTTCTAGTAAATTGATATGTGAGTTTTGCATCTTTTTTACACCTTCTTACGTTGAGATTTGCTCCTACTTTTCAAAGGTAAATCCCTGGTCGGATAATATAAGATGATTAGATAGAAACACAGGCAGGTCTAAATAGATAGATAGATAGATACATAGATAGATTGATAGACATACAGACAGACGGACGGACGGACAGACGGACAGATACCGGATTTGACACATGAGTGTGAAGCTACAATTTGCCTCAAAAATTATAATTCCATTTATTTAATTAAATATTGTCTTTTTAATAGTCTACTTAATGTTATTTTTATTTCAAATAAACAAATTGCTAACAGCAAAAGTTAGCACGCTGTCATCAAAAATAAGTAAGCTGGCAGGAGAAATCAGCCATATATAAGTAAAAATCAGCAAGCTGTCTTTGGAAATCAGCAAAATACAAGTAGGAGTCAGCAAGATACTAGCAGGAATCAGCAGGTAACAGAAGATTTGTTTTGGCGAGTGTTAGTTAAAAAAGATTAGTATTCCTCTCACCATTTAAAAACAAAGCGGGAGGAAGAAAAGCATTCCTTAAGGATCCAATCAAGACTGAGATATTCAATAAAACACATAACTGAAATTCATAAAAATTCAAAAATGTTTCACTCTTGCCTTAATGACAAATACAGCCTTAAACTTGTGATCCGTTAGAACAACTCTGCCTGTGTAAAATAATACACTTGTGTACTCACAGTGGGCTTTCTCCAATCCTAAACCGACAAGCTATTGTTTGGATTATTGCTGATTAAAACTAAAAAATAAGGTTTCAAAAGGGACTCTCCAAGTACTTTCAGTATATCCTCCTTTAATCATTTATGGATCAAGGAGGTCCCATGGCCCTTTCACTCTTCACTCTAGAACAACCTTGTAGGAGCATTGTGGGAGAGGTAGTCCACAACATCTGGAGTGCCAAAGGTGGCCTTTCCCTGCTCTAGAACTTTATGCTTGCCTCTGCTCAAAAATGTCACAGTGGGGAACCTAAATGCAAGGTATATTTGTCAGAATTTCACACAGCTTTCTAGGGGAGAGTCTGTGTTGTACCTCCACAGATGACCTGCCAAGGAAATAGCCAATCATGAAAAACACATGAATAGAGTTGTACACAAAGTAAAAAGAAACTAAACCACGCTATTACCTGATGCAGGAGTTTCATTTCTGTATTTCCATGAATGAAATGGCATAGGTGCAAACATTGCCGAATGTATTGGCAAAGGCCAGAATGTTGGGGTACCGCCTCAGCAAACATAGGACCCAGTCCTGCATTTTGAAACCTGTCGACAAAACTCAAAATGCAGGAGGAGACCGGGCATTATGACCATGCCCAGGAAGCTTCAGTGGTGAACTTTAATAGGCAGACATACCTCTTTGATAAGCAGGTTTCCCCATTTCACAGAAAGACCCACCCTTTTCATGAACAGACCCACCCATTTGCTAGGTAGACGCACCTCTTTAATAGACATGTCTGCCCCTTTCACAGACAGACACAACCCTTTGACAGGTAGACACACCTGACAGAGCTTTCTACCCATTTCCTTGACCACCTCTGTCGTGGAAGTTGGGCAGGGAATATTGGCAGGTATGATATGGAACTGCAGATCACAAGCCCCCAGAAGGGACTGGTGGGACATGCTCATCAGAATTGTCAGCCACTTACTAGTGTGAGTTCACTGCAGATATATTAAAAAAAACCTATAGGGATTTGCAAGAAAATCCTTAACTTGTGTACCGATGTAGTTTTATTTTTTAATATTTTCATGCTTTTGTGCCATAGCAGACAACTAGGTTTTAAGACAGATGTAATTAAAATAATTTATTCAGGCATGTAATCAACAGGTCTATTCAGCTATGAGTTCAGAGTCCAATTTAAGCTTTGCTGCTCTTTGAATTTTCTTTTTTTAATTTCAAAATATATTTAATATATGCACTGGTGAATGAGTGGGTTCTGTGAACACAAATCTTCACATTATTTAAGGCCTGTGCGACAAATTGTGCATGGCAGACTTACATCAAAGGGAACTACTTGGTGGTTTGCTAGCTAGCAAACTAAATTATGAGTAAACAAAACTTCTCCTGCCATATACACACATATAATCAGATATCATTAGGTTCCAACAACCTTCATTTTATGCAACACAATTGGTTAGCTCTTGAGAAAAAAAAAAGTGAGTGTGTCTCTAGGAGATTTTTATATTATTCCTTCCAAGTCATATTTTTCATGTGAACTAATATTCACTGTTTTTACTATTTTCTTTGGTATCAGTGAAGAGTAACCATTCTTTGAAGTCAAAGCCCTTGACAGGCACTATGGACAAGTTCTAACCTTGCTTCGGGTTCCAATTGTTTAACATAAAAAAATAAATATTGTGCATTATGGTAAATAAAGTGGCACTGAGTTTTTCATCAAAGTAGAATATTTCTGAAAAAAAAGCCTAAATGCGTTGTGTGGGGATTTCACTATTCACTTTGCCTTTTCATATATATATATATATATATAAATTTGTTTGTGTCCATTTTCCACAAAATATGTCAACATATAAAATAAAGCTTCAATCAGCACCTGCTGCATCTTACCATTTATAATGAGCTGTTAGAATGGATGATAAAATCATGCTAAAAAATGTTGCATAGTGTGGCTTCTTCGGCCAGTAGTTGAAAACCAGTACTTACTCAAATAAGAAATAAAACCTTCAGTCTGTCTTCTCCTTTCCCACATCTGAGTACATTTAACTCCTACTATGTTCTTTCCAGAGCAATGCATGGATTTCCCAAGTGACAGCTCTGCTTTAAACTGTCTACTCAACCCATCTCAAAGGGTATATCTACTGATCTCCAGAAGTACTCATGGTATTAGAAGTAGCACTTTAAAGGGAGGTTCTCTAAGGTAGCTTCCTTCTCACGTATCCTTTGGTCTTCACCAACATCCAGAATTCTATGACCTCCCTTTGCACTGGTTAAGGCATTCTCAAAAATGATTCCGCGGTAATTTATGAGAATATCTTTAAAGAATTCTAGGGCTGCAGAACATCCTACCACTTGAACAGGAAAGACAGCAGCTGCCATGGCGGTTTGCATCTATTCTTTATGATGATTAAACTAGCAAGATAAAGTGTCTGCGTGTCAGGAAAAGGATATCTAATTTATTTAAGGTATGCCTGAGCTTGTATTATATGAGTCTGGCGTACCAAACTGCCTTGTCTCACTCTGTTGTTTTCAGACCCTATGTACACAAAATTATAAAACTGTACTTATCTGATTATGTTTAAATGTCAGGTGTGCATTTCTGCACGGAGCAATCAACTGAACACAATTAGCCTTTGAATTGAGGCTGCAACTGTAGATGTTAACGGGAAGCAATTTTCGTTTTTTTAACTGCTGATAAGTAGCCTGAATTGCGTGTTACAGACCACTGTTCAGCAAATTCTGTGCAGTAAAGGGTAATAAATGAATAACCTATTAAATCAGTTTAACCCATTTTGCTGACAGAGAAGCTGCTTGTGTACATGAGATTACAGAAATGTCTTTGTTTTATGTGAAATATACTATTATTTTTCTTTTTTTTATCTACAATCATTTTCTATCTGGACACCAGCATAAATAGTCTGTAATCTAGAAGTCTACATTTAGGCACTCATCTCTGATGGTTTTATCTTGAAAATAAAAGGATTGGTGGCAGGAAGGGGATTGCGGTTTCCTCAAAGGACCATCTAGAGCAGTGGATTCTATTATATTTGTGGAGTTTGTTACACATTTCTGCTTTTTGCTATGACCTTTAATAAGGTAAAAGCTACCTACCTATACTTATAGTTATTAAACTAGTCAGTTTCCTAAATTATCATTTTAGTGGGAATATTAACTTAATTTGCACATTTAGCCATTTCTGTTAATTTATTCTACTTTGAATGAAAGCTGATATAAATTGGGACAGTTTTAAAAGTGGGATTGAGAGGTCACACAATTCCAAGAATGATTAAGATGTGCATAAGGCACTCCTTATAAAGTATAAGATCACCATAACTACTGCAGGCAGTGCTAACACCAATATTGGGTTAAGCAATGAAAGCTTAAGTGATATGAGTAGTTATATTTTTACATTAATATTATAAAAAGTGGGCTATTTATCAACTTAGACATGAGAAATGTAAGCAAATGCGTTATCATTATGTAGGACATACAAATATTGTTTTAGTAAGGTTTTATATATTGCCTATATATATATATATATATATATATATATATATATATATATACACACTGAAGCAACATAATATCTCTCCTCTAATAACTATCAGATTCCTCTGAAAATCTCAGTTGATTAAGCCTGACTTGCAATGTCAGTTTTCCTTGTTCGGGACCTGACAGTTACTTATGTTTAGTGTAACCTTTTATATTGTATCTCTATATCAGTCATAGTCACCTTTGTGTCGTTTTTAACTTGAATAAATCTTTCATACGTTTACCCCCAGGCTATATCCAGTGTTCTATAATATAAATACACAAGTCTTTTTTATATCTGGACACTGAATCTGTCCAGAGAATTAAGAAGACTTGATGAAATATCTTTTTGAGAAATGCTTTTGTGAGCCACATCATATTTTTTAAAGGATGACACTAAACATCATAACCTCTACTGTAGTGGCTATGGTGCCTTAAATGCCTTAGCGCATCCCCAATATAATTACTGTAGAATGGGATCCTAGGATCCGCCAAGCCCACCAACCTCCTTTCTTCATATTTGGACCCTCTCAGCTCTGAGCTGAGTCCAGTTATACAGCAGTTGTCAAATTACACTGAGCAATGGCAATGGGGCAGTTACGGCACCATAATCACTGACTGTGGTTGTTTGGTTACTTGAAATGTTACTTTAAGTTGGGTATTAATAATATATAAACCGCAATGCATATTTGGAAATATATTTTTCTTTTTAAATACATTGTTGCTCTTACCACGTGAGGTCAGAAAACACATACTCTTATTTGTGTCGGTATAAGGTATATTAAAAATTCTAAATATACAGCCTGTAGAATCCCACCTATTCACCTTTATAATTTTGTACATTCAGTCAATGAAGAAGCAGTTGATGAAACGAAAAGGCCTTGATGTAGGGGTTATATATCCAAGTAACTATTGTCAATACAGATTCTTTTGTCCCAGGTCCAATTGATTTTTAAACCAACCTGTTGGAAACAGCCTGTACTCCACAAATTGAATCCAAAAGAACATCTCTTTCAAATGTTACCACGAAACAACAACAAAAAAAGGCAATGCGCTAGAATCCTGCCTGTGTTTAATTAGGGATTATTTGCTTTCATTTAAAAACTCTGGTCTTTATAGGAGTGCTTAGAACTTAATTAATCCTCCGAGTAACATTTGCTTGAGATGAGAAATATTATATTGCCTTTTATTGAAGTTTGCTAAAGGAAATGAGCTTTTATTTAGCAACTTTTACTAAAAAGATTAAAACCAACAGACGACTGAAAGCAGAGTAAAATTTATTTAATTATCCCTAGAGTCTTGTTCTGGAGCTACATGGTGGGAAGATTACTTGGGGTAAAAGATAGGAGGAGAGGAAGCATACATATGAAAGAGTGGAGAAACTAAGAAAGAGACACACAAGGAAATGAGAGCGAGATAAGGCTGTTAGGTAAGTGAGCAAAAGAGTAAGACAATACAATGGAATAGGTAAAAAAGGTAAGGTGAGACATAGAATAAAGTAAAGATCATACGGTGAGACATAGTGAAGCAAGCATAGAATGTAAGGTGAGATAAATAAAAAGATGTTGGAAAAGCAAGGTAGGTTGGAGAGATGTATGGTAAGACATATATCAGAAAGCAAGAAAGGTATTTTAAGATAAAGTAGGAATTTTTAAGTTTAAAGAGACACATATTAGAGCATGGAAAAAGGGTTCAGGAGAGATGAAGGTGGTAGGAAGAAGAAAGGAGAACTGCGAAGAAAGACATTTAAGAGGAAGTATGAATGGCAATGGGAAGTATAGAGGTTGGGAGAAAGGTTTGGTGACCCAGGGGTATTAGGATGAGTTAGAGAGTAAGCTAAAGTAATTCATATAGGATGAAGTGAGGAGAAACAAAGAGAAGAAAGAGAGGAAAGACTGAAGAGGCATGATCTCTACACCAAAACTGCTTCAACCAAGTTGTTTGGTGTTTAGAGAGTCCCTTTAATACATGAATATGTGCATTCACTCAGCCCCCAGTAGCAGTGGTTGTGGGTACATATGTGTGCACTGATAGGCAAGCCAGGCAAATGTCCTGTGCATTGACCATTGCCTGAGGCCAACCAGTGAGATCAAATAACTAGATTAAATAAGCTACGTGGGTGCTGGCCCACACAAAGAGCCCCAAGGAGCCCCATGCCAAAGATGTCCATCACTGGTCAGTCCTCTACAATGCCTTCAGCCAACATTACAGACCTTATCACCCCCCCCCCCCACAAAGTAAAACCACTATCCATCAACACACAGTACATCCACTATTATTATTATTAATATTTACAAAGTTCCAACAAATTCCACAGCACCATTACATGGGTGGAACATGTACGTGTAATTGGATGCATTGTAACAGAGGCGGTTGAGGGCTCTACTCGGGTGAGTTTACATGATAGAGGGAGTGGGTCATAATTACACAAAAGGTATGGGTAGGGAAAGAAAGTAGATTGCTAGAATAATGTTCACTGAGAACTTTTTGTATTTTTTATTTCAGTTTATTTTATTTTTTTACTGATGACAGTTGCAGAATAGGAATCAATGTGTGGGGAGGGAAAGCTATTAGCATTGTAATTGATATGAGTACCTGAAAAGGTGGATTTTTAATGATTTATGAGACTGCATGAGAGTCTAACTGGCAGGGAAGGGAGTTCCACAGGGACAGTGCAGCCCTAGAGGAATCTTGGAAGTGAGCAACATAGGTGTACGCACAGAAGATAGATGGAAGTGGCAGGATTTGGCAATTAACTGGGTATGACGGGTGAAGGTGAGATTTGAGTCAAAGAGTATACCAAGACAGTGGGCCTGCTAGGTAGAGCTGATGGTAGCACCATTAACTTGGAGATAAACAGACACAGGAGTAGCAACACTTGATGGATGAAACAGCAGAAGTTTTGTTTGGACAAGTTAAGTTTAAGGAAGTAAGCAGCCATCCAGTTAGAAAAAGCAGAGAGGAATTCCATGACACGAGTCAAGAGGGCCAGTGGGAGATTGGGAAATGACAGACAGATGTGTGTAATTTCCATAGAAATGATATTGGAGGCCTTGGGAGCGGATGAGACCAAGGGAGGCAGTATAGATTGAGAACAACAGGGCACCCAGGACAGAACCTTGAGGAACACCAACATAGAGGGGTTGGGGAGGAGAGGCAGAGCCATAGAATGAAACACTGAAAGTGCACTAGGAAAGGTAGGAGGAGCACCAGTAGAGAGTAGTATCTTGTAGACTGAGATTACCGAGGATAAGAAGAAGCTTTTGATGGTCAACAGTGTAAAAAGTAGCAGAAAGGTCAAGGAGAATTTGGATTGAATAGTGAATACAACATTTTGCAGCAATTAAAGCATTGGATACTTTGGTCAGAGCCGTTTCGACAGAGTGACAAGCATGGATTCAGACAGGAGAGGGTCGTGTAGGGTGTTGGATTCAAGGAAGTCAGTCAACCTCATGTACACAACTCTCTCAAGAATCTTGGAGACAAATGGTAGTAGCAAGACGGGAGGTAAGTGGAAGGGGAGATAGGGTCAAGGTTGAGCTTTATTCAGATTTTGGATTACAGATCTCACCCCACACACAATACACAGTAAGGGGAAAAAGTATTTGATCCCCTGCTGATTTTGAATGTTTTCCCACTGACAAAGAAAGGATCAGTCTATAATTTTAATGGTAGGTGTATTTTAACAGTGAGAGACAGAATAACAAAAAAATAATCCAAAAAAACACATATCAAAAACGTTATAAATTGATTTGCATGTCAATGAGTGAAATAAGTATTTGATCCCTTTCGACTTGGTAGCAAAACCTTTGTTGGCAGTCACAGAGGTCAGACATTTCTTGTAGTTGGCCACCATGCTTGCGCACATCTCAAGAGGGATTTTGTCCCACTCCTCTTTGCAGATCCTCTCCAAGTCATTAAAGGGATTCTCTAGTGCCAGGAAAACAAACCCGTTGTTCTGGCACTGTTGAATGCTGGAGTGCCCCCCTCCCTCCCGCCACCCATCCCACGTCACTGAAGGGGTTAGGATAGAGATAGAGAAGGATAGAGAACAAGTAAACTCACCTTTTTAACCTTGGCAGCGGTGGTGCAGTTATCTAAGTGGTAACTAGGGCCCTATAGAGTTAGTAATACACATTTGTGTTCCAAAACTGTAGTGTTCCTTTAAAACAGATGGCCCAAATTGCGCAGACTATTCATTTGATTTATAAAGATGCAAACTCTAATTTTGGTCCCATTAATTAATACCCCTTTTTATGCATGACAATACCTTACTGGCCTCAGCCAATGCTACCTGACATTGCACATTGTTACCTATTCTCTTGTTTATAAGTATTCCCAAGTCCTTCTCATTGTAAAGGGTTTATCAATTTCTACAAACAGTTTTGCTAGACTTGTAAGGTTCATCTGAAATTCTTCTCACCATCCAATTATTTATCTTTCTTTTTAAATGTGTCTTAGTGAAATCCAAACTTCATGCTGGATACAAACAATAAAGGTTACAATTAAACAATTGTTTACGTTTTACTCATGTGAAATTGCTATAGTGAGTTGAAGCAATGATGTAAAATTTTGGCCAAGAGTTGATATTTGAATGGGAGTATTTAGTGGGATAATTCAGCCTACCTTTCAACAGTTTTCACTATTTACTAAATAAATTCCTCAGATCATCACCAGCTATCTGCTCCACCATAGACGTTTTGGCATGTTAAGCAGCTACAAATTTCAAACAAGCATAGAAAGACAACGATACTATATAGAGTAAATATTTCTACTAAAAAAGAGAAAAAAAACAATAACACCAGAATACATCCACAGGTCGTGCTTTTTCAAAGATAACGGTAGCGTGAAATCCTAAATGCAAACATGCAAAAGCTGGAAGAAATATGTTTCCAGTGATGCACGTTAAATTGTAAGCAAATATCACGCTTAGGTAAGCTTTGCTGTTCAGACCCAGAGCAAACAGCGTGGCCTAAATCCCATACGTAGGGAAACATGCGTTTAATCCTGTTTACGTTTAGTCAGAAGAAAAAACTACAATATTTTGGGAGGAAAAAAAAATCCAAACTTCTGTGTCTATTATGCTTATAGGGCCACCAGCAACTCAGTGTAATTATTAAATGTTCAAAGAAATGAATTCAAAACTCATACGTAGTGGACGTAAGACTCATTTTTAATAACAGCTGCCATTTTAAAGTGGTATATTTTCTTTTTAGACAAGAGGGACCTGTTTGCAGTTTAGAGGGCATGTCAGTTGTGAACCAAACTTACCTTCTGCTACTCAATTAAAATGTAAATTTCAGTATTAAAAGCACATAATTTTGCATTGTAAAATACATCAATTTCTATTATATTCGAGCAGATGCACTCACGTCCATCAGCTGTCCGTGCTTCCATATGTACAATGTCAGGTTCCTTATCTAAGCCCATTACCGACCTAAAGAAATGAAAGAGAGAGAGAGAAAGGGCACAATAAGATTATTTCGGCACAGGCTGGGCGAGATAGCCACAATACTTTACTGCATTGTATTTTAATTGGATGGCCAATGGGGCATAGATAGAGCAAATTGCCTATGCAAGGTGAATTAATATTAATAAAGGCTTTTTTTTCAGAAGAATGTGTGTGATTTTGCAGTGAGAAAGACATATGATTGGCAAAATCAAAAAGAAAAAAATACTGGTTCTAAAAGATAAGAAACGCACCCAGCTCTCTTAAAAGAGCATATACCACATGACAGACTGTTATCTTGTGTTTCCTGCATTACAGCTTGTGTTTCCTGCATTACCATCCTTATATTTAAAGCATTGAAAAGCTGATATAAAAATCACACTTTGTAGGCTGCATAAGGACATGTTGAACTGCTCACCTAGGATCACGTTTAATGCCAATGATAAGACACACTATTTCAATAAAACTGACAATATTTAATTGGCTCTGACAACTAGACTTTGAAATTATTATTTTTTTTCACTAACTGATATTGGGTTGATCAGGTGATTGTACACATTTCTGATTTCAAAGACAAAATGTAGCCGTATCACGAACCAAAACAAATTAAAAATGGACTAGCATGTTCATTTAGATTCACGATTCGGAATTCTGCCCATTGCACTAAAAAATTAGATTTATGGGGAAAAAAGATGACAGTCACTAACTGTTGATCTAGTGAGAAGTGACCAATACATGGAAAAAATAGATAGAAAAAAAAAATCTGTATTTATATATATGATATATTTAATAAATATATAATAAATATAGATTTATTTATTTTTTTACTTTTTTTCTTCTTTTGTCTGGTTGATTTTCTTGAATCTTTTTTGTAAACGAAATTCAGACGAGCCAAATAGACTGAAATATAAGCTGTCGCTAAATGGTTGTCATTTTCAGGTGAAGTGGTTCGGCCAAAACAAATATTTTTTTCGCTATGCAAGTCCACTGCCAATAACATTTTCTTTACATAAATCAATTTAAAACAATAATCCAAACTTATGAATACTATTTTCATACATCCAAGCTAGAACTATTTGGTTGTAATTGCCATCATTTTTTTAAAACTGATGTGGAATCTTTGAATTGCATTACAATTTTTTTGACTTTTCTGGACTTCTTTACTGACATGTGAATGGTCAGGAATTCAAACTGAATTTCAAACTTTAGGACAACAGATCCAGAACTGAAAAAAACTCTGGTCACTTATGTTTTCACTTCAACTATTTTGGGTCAATATTTGAAATTCAAATTACCACTTAAGTTAAAAATCTTGTAATTCTATTAGTAACCATTAACAAAATATGTAAGAACGCATGAGTGTCAGCAGCCAGTCACAATCCGTTATTTGTTCAGTAGATCCCAGAGTCCAACTGTGCAGGAAAGACAAAAAAGTTTATTTGAAATTTCTATGATTATGAAAGGAGAAACACAGACTAGCTAGTTAGAGCTGATGTTCCTATTTATTTATTTTATACTGTACATTGATTTAAAGATGATCAACACAAATAAAGACCGTTTGTATAGTGACATATGATAAAACAAAGACAATTTATGATAGTTCCACTTGAAAGTAAATTGTATCCATTACACGGTTCTGATAATGTTTAGAAATAACAGCATAAAATTTTAATGCTATAAAATAGCTAAACAATATAATCTTTAGTTCAAATTCAGTTTCTGTTTGCAGAATCTGAAGTTAAATTCTTAAATAAACTATTGCTTAAACTAACTTTCAATGGGTACCTGCACAGTTCTGACGTGCTTGCTTGTTTTACATTATAAACTCTTTCTCTGGACTCCGTCTAAATGTTTTCCTTCTTCTCCCTTTTTTTTTGTAATGTCCTTTTTTTTGGTTAATATTGTATAAAGGCATTAAATATTTAATTGTATCTCCTTTTCTTCCTGAAGGCCATGTAAGGCCCAGTCTGAATGTTAAAGCTAAAGACTTTGTTCAGCTCCCCAAAGATCTGATTAAATGTATCTATTGGCTGACCTCATTCTGATCTCGTCCAACAATCCAGTTATATTTCTGTGGAGCCAACTAACTTTCTAATATTACAATAAGAATTGAAAAACATATGATTAAATAGTTTAACACAACAGCTTAGAAATTGGAAAATGTAAAAAAAAACAAATACACCATACTACGGATCATTGTGGGCATGATCTACTAAATTGTGCACATGAGATAACTATATCTTAGGCAACATGGCCAGAGCTTCCTATTAGCATCTACCTCGAAGCTGCTTTGGTTGGCTCTGGGATTCATCAAAACGTGTCACCTGTCACCTCCAAGGCTCCATACCATACACATAATTAATAGAAGAATTGTATTATTTAAAAAAAAATGTTCAATGTATTTTGAAAATGGTCAGGAAGTGAGATCTTCAATTGTATTTGTAACATAATTAGAAATATTGATGCTGACGATTTGGAGACTTGCAATTCAGCAGTCAACCCAAGAAAGTCACACCTCATCATAATATACTGTAAAAGGTTCAGAATAAACTCTCATAGGGATCCACTAACGTCTGGACCACCAATGGCTGAGCATCATACGATATATAGTTTACAAACATCATGTTTACCAGGGTTAGTCCATTACTGGTCTATAAAAGAGATGGTACAGTGAAAGTTACCATAAAGGTCACAGATCTGCTGACATGCCTACCAGTTGTGCAATCCTCCGCAGCCCAAGCACAATATCTGAAAGCTGCAGGCTGTGTCTAGCATTGCAACATGTTCAAACTTATTAGCTTTCGTCATGACTCAAACTGACTGCAAATCCTATTACAATGCATGCCGGGTCGTTTTTTTTTTGGTTTTTTTTACGACCTTGACAGTTCTTGGCGGGTAGACATCTCTCTTTCCCCGATAGCTCATTTTAAGTATAAAGCAAGTGTTCTTGAAGTTTGGAGAGATGACAATCCCAGAGGCTGTGGCTGTCCTCATTTTTTGTCCACAGGGCAATAACTATACAAGCAGGCTTTATATTTACCATTTTAACCCATGGGCATTCGCCTCTGCTGGGATGATTGCAAAACACATCAGTTTTCACACTTGCTTAGACTTGTGCCCCAAAGAAAAGGAGTCTGGGGAAAATTCTACTTGTATATACTCACTTGTCTCTCCAAAAAAAAGATAAATAATTCATGCCTTTTCCAAAGGCATAATGCAATCTGATTGAGAAATCTTTCAAGCAAACAAAGACAGAACAATAAGGGTTCAGCTTCAACTCTGTGTAAATACTTTAGCACAAAGATTACACTAAGGCAGGAAGGAATCTGCAGTCAGGTAGATACATTTCAATAGTGATTGCTCATGAGATGGTTGCAAATGGGAAACAATACAGATCCAATTCCTTCAATTTCTATCTGATGTTCCAGTCTAAGGAATAGCTAGAAGGAAAATTAACTAGATATGAAAAACTATATTAGCCTGTATTTAAACTCATCTTTTAACCCCCAGGTGGTTTAAACACATGATGAAATAGAGCCACTCGTGTCAGTTCACGTCTTCCTACAATATCTCACTTTATTAAGATGTAAAAGTAAGTTACCATGTAAACATGAAACAAAATAAATATTGTTTATAATCAAATGTTAGAAGGTAAAACGTTGAAACAACTTCAAATAATGTTACTAATGTGCATTTTTTTTTGTTTAGTTGTTATTAGAAGTCATTTAAATAAATTAGTAATAATTATAATTTTATAATTGTTTTGTAATTACGAATATTCACAGTTTCTTTATGCGCCCTTTGCACCTTTCTGTAATTTATGGGTTAATATACTCAAATAATTCAAGGAAATAATTGTATTTTTATTCCCCTGTAAAAATGTATATTTTTTCAGTGTTTATGTATAGGTTAGTTAAGGCAGTAGAAGCAGTAAATCACTTCCTTAGAACTGAGAAACCCATGTTTGAATCCAAGTCAGACCATCACACAAGAAAGTATCCTTGGACTAGACACCTAACGATACATTTGCCTACCTTGAATTCTCAGAGATTGTAAGCTTGTTTGAGCAGGAGTTTCTTCACCTCTGAATATCCCTTTTGTATAATTGTGAAGCATTACTAATAATAACTGAAGCCAAAAAAAATTCTAAAAAGTTAACGCACAATTTTCCTGCACCCAATTATAGGCCATTACACTTGTCACTCATGGGATCATGTATTCAGATTCCAGGACATCTCTGGACCAATTGGAAGAGATGCAGTTGGTATTGTGCAAATAATGATTGTAGGGATTTACTTTCCAACTAGCATCATTAAAACCATTCCTCACGTTTACTGAGGGATATAGTAAAACATCATGAACAAACAGTAACTTAACCTTCCCCAAAACAGCATTTCTCCATTGATGTCATGTTTTATCATGAGGTACGTGTCAAGTGGTAATAGTGAGGAATCTCTGATTAATATGAGGTTCAATGTAGAACCTTGGACTGTGATTAATCTTGGTACCCCAAATTTCTGAACTATATTTCCCATGATGCTTATGGGAAAAATTTAACATAGTTGAATAAACATTTATTAACATTTAATTTCACACTCGAGATTCTAATTTTAGAAAATGTGCTATTCCATTAGCTAATCTCCCGTCGGTAACGCCATTGCACATGCCCAATATGTTCTCAATATGCTTATCGGAATGACCTCCACCCATCAACAATACATTTTTATTTACTCAGGTCCAGATGCCAATTAGTTTTTTATTCAGCCAAATTCCCCGCTGCTGCACAGTAACACTACCATCCCCCGTCTTAGAATTTAATGCTAAACTCCCTCCATGGATTGAATACAAAATAAGCAGCATCTTTACATAACAAGTCTGCAGTCAGCGTGCTTCATTGTTTAATAAAATGCAGACTGAGTGTGCAGCATGAAATATTAATATTGTTCACAGAAATAATTATAAGACAAGTAAACATATATAATCCAATTAACAGCTCGAATATAATAAGCTATTATGTACATTGTACAAGCTTGCATGGCTTTTTTGTTATTCTCCAAAACGCATGAAGGCGCAAAAAGAATATTTGTCATTTTTACAGCCAAATCTGGTAAGTTAATTTAACACTGCCTGAGCAAGAGGACTCTGCAATGTTTTGCTTTATACAACAATATATCCCACTTCACCCAAAACAGAGACAGATAACAAGCTTTAGAAGAATATTTTTAACGATTCATACCTTGTTTTTCTTAAAATTCCCAATGATATTTTATCCTTTACCACTTGTTAGGGAAGGCTAATCCATGTGCCTACTAGACATGGAGATTTGTTTAAGTCTGAACTGCAATTCATTAGAATTTTGGCCAATTGCGTAATCAGTTGAATTCCCAAACTCTGAGCTGAAATATTGCTGAGTTGCAAACCAAATGAGCCATGGAATGTCCTAGCATGTCCGTTTCAGTTTATGAATTTGAATTCCGGCCATTAGGCAACAAAAATAGAGGATTGATGTAAAAAAAGATGATTGATGGATACGGGACCGTCAAATTACCCTGAACAGAGTATTCAATGACTTAATTGGGGAGAGGGGACCTGCAGTGGATTGTTTTCCTGGCACTGGAGTTTCCCTTTAACCTGCCCAAAACAGAGCTTCTTGTCTTCCCTCCCTCAAGTGTTGATATTCCTGCATTTGTTTCCCTCCAATGCCACTACCGTTAGCTCTATCTTGCAAGCTCACTACATTGATCTTCAACTCCAATCTTTCCTTCACCCTTCAAGTCCAGTCACCTCCTAAATCCTGCTGCTTCTATCACAAAAACATTGCTTACATCGAACGCCGGATGCAGCCAAGGTGCTTCTCCATGCTGCTTTCATTTCTTGCCTTGACTACTGCAATCTGCTTCTCAGTGGTCTTATGCATTCCCAATTGGCCCCCTTACAGTCCATAATGAATGCAGCGACAAGGCTCATCTTCCTGTCTGCACACACCTTCAATGCTCCCCCTCTGTCAATTCTTACACTGGCTTCCCATTCAATACAGGGCTCAATTTAAAATTCTGGTGTTAGTTTACAAATAACTGAACAATGCTACTCCTGCCTACCTATCCTCATTGATACACAAGTATGTCCAGGCAAGGCCCCTGCGCTCTGCTGAAGATTTTTGTCTATTCTATGTTCATACTTGCACTTCTGACGCCTGCTTCCAAGACATATCTAGGGCTACACTGTCCGTATGGAACTCCCTTCCCTGCTCCGTTAGACTCTCACCCAGTTTCAGTTACATCAAAAGATCATTAAAAACTCACTTCTTTAGGAAAGCATTGTGACGATA
The DNA here is from genome assembly GCA_933207985.1 of Pelobates cultripes. Classification (NCBI taxonomy): domain Eukaryota; kingdom Metazoa; phylum Chordata; class Amphibia; order Anura; family Pelobatidae; genus Pelobates; species Pelobates cultripes. The sequence goes on along the minus strand of OW240922.1, from coordinate 93,040,873 downwards.
GTCACCATCACCTGGGGTTTCATAAGGACATTTTATGTAGCACCCTGAACTATTCCTATGTTTAAGTCACCCTGTGTCCATTGTGGGTGCAAGGTGTGTGTGTGTGTAATGTGATTGTTTAGGGTTAAATGTTAGTGTGTTCTTCTGTCTTGCTAATGCTTGCAATCAACTAAGTGGATTTGGATGTCGAACCTGTACAGCGCCACCTGTACAAGGATCTAGAAACCACATTATGAACTACCTGGATAGCAAGGATTGTTAATTTGCATTTTAGGGTAGATTTACATATTGCTAATTCTGCAGGCAGAAGAGATATGTTCTGATAACTAATGTCTTCCCCATCGCTTTATTAATATGTTATCATGCTATTATAATTTGCTATAAATTTGTGAAAGGTTTTAGTTATTTGAATTTTACTATGTTTCTCACAACAATGTACAGTATATGTAATAAACGTATGGGTTAGTCACAAGTACAATAAAGTAGAGTATGTTAGTTCCATTTGGAATGGTGCCCTGTGTGGATTTTTAGGGATCCCAGCCACAGAGTTGACGTACCTGTTGGCTGGCTGCATGATCCCTCTAGCCGTGGGATGAATCAAGAGAGCTAGGCCTCGGAGCCACAAGTGCCTTTGTAAAGGCAATAGAAATCACTTTGCAGGTAGAGGTGGATACCTTCCTGGAAGAAGGGCGGCAGCAGAATAGGCAGAGGGGATGATACCTGCCTGGAAGGATAGCTGCAGCTTGGTTGGGTGGAAAAGCTCCAGAAGGACCCTAGTCAAGCCATGGCGACTGGGGCAGAAGAACAGCAGTTTTCCCTGGTCCCAGCTAGGAAGGGATCCTGGGCGAAGGTACCTAGCCAGGGTACAGGCAGCTCCGCTACAAGCATATCAATTAAACTGGTAATAGCTTTCCCTTCCACCTTGGTAACCCACCCTGCTTCATTTCCTGCAACTGTGTCACCCAATAAACTAACCCTTCACTGTATACTATTCTAGTAACCCACTTTTTTCTCGTACATGAAATACATCCTACCCTTACCTTACCTCCCTCTAGAATGTAAGCTTGTTTGAGGAGGGCCCTTAATACCCTGTGTTATTGTGTGTCCATCTCATCTTGTTGCAATAACAAGTATGTTAGTCCACCTATTGTAAAGCACTGAGGAATTTGTTAGTACATTATAAATAATGATAATAATAATAAAAAATAATAAATGCTGATTTTATTCAAAACTCAAGTGAGAATGTAGTAAAAAAAAATCTATTATAAATTTGTATATTATTTATTTAGATAATATATAAATATAGATTTTCTTTTTACTGTTCCTCCAGATTTTTACCTCTATGTGTACTTTTTCTCACTTGGCCTGTGAATCAAATGCTGGGAAAATGCTCTTATCAGTATACTGCAAAATATAAACAAATCATTATTTTATTTGTATATTTTGCAGTACGCTGACTGGCCTATTTTTGTGTCCTTTTGGTTTGTTTGATGTGGCTCCTGATTCAGTGTTTGGTACAAAAAAAAGCTGCCAAGCCGAAATGACATTCAGCCAAAATCGGGTTTCCCCCCTCCCAAAATGAAATCAGTTTTTGGGAAAAAATTGGTTGGCCATGGTGAAATTTTCCAGAAAAGTCTAGTACCTACTACAGATCCTATAAAAAAAATTACAGATTGCTGTTTTCATCCCCACTTGTACTTTAATAATTCCTTTCGTGCATTTATATATCTTCGGCATAATTCGTATGGTGCTCATGTTTTTTTAAGTCATTTGATAAACCTGAACATTCGTGTTTGCAAAGAGCTATTTCTGCCAATTTGTTCAATTTACAGCTTAGATTTCCAGGTATGTTTAATGATTAAAAATTAATATTATTTCACAGATTCATCTGCGTCTGCAAAAAATTCAATTTCTTCAAAGTAAATAATAAAATTTCTTTCTAATCTCTAAATACATATGTAATGGGAGACTTGCGTCCTGACCCTTCTGTCTTTTCCGACTCAAACTAGAGAAATTATAAAAAAAAAAAGATCTGTCTGTTTTCAGAAACCATCTGCCATACGAGCTTGGAATTTCAGAGATAGTTTTATGTGGCAATCTGTACTACTAAGCCACTAATGAGGTTGGCAAAGAATTATGGGATGTGTAGTCCAGCACTAACTGGATGTGCAACTGTTATTGAATAAACAGTTCAGCAAGAAGGTGCATAGCTGTGAGTGTAAGGGAATTATTACTGCTTATAATTATTATTATTAAGGTTATGACAAGGACTTTTTGCAGTTGAGCTGGGTAACCTTTGGATTTGGATGGGCAAAATATTCAAATTACAGTTAGTTATGCCCTACTAATGGGTATAATATAGGGAATATTATTTTAATTGTACGACTGCCAGTGATATTTCTTACCAGTGTAATCCACTTTAAATTCATTGTGAGTTGGCACCATTATTATGCCGATTTGGGACAGATATGCCCACAGCTTTTGCAATTATTTGGTGGCTGGCAAAGCATAAAATATAAACTCAAAACTTATCGAGTTTTTATTAATAACCACAAACTTTATTAAAATAAGAATCTGGTCTTGTGATTATGTAACTTAGTCATCTGTAACGTATTAACATTAAATATTGTTGACATTAAGTCTTTTACTAATAGTGGCCTAATACGTTCCAGTTCTATCCTATCTGAGAGATTCCAAAATAAATAAATCACTGTCCTTTAACATGTTTGAAAAAGTCCTAAAAAAAATGAAGGAAATTTTGTAAAACACAAAATCCTTTTGCAAATTGTTTCTCTTATAAAACATCTGGACAGAACAAATTGCAACTTTTTATCAGTTTGTGAGCAGTAATCTTTCATCTAAGAGGAACAGGTTGGAACACAGCATCCTGCAAAATGCTAAATATCTCTGCGCAATAGGTCTCAAGGGATTTGGTTTTTTTTTTAAGACAAATGCTCTTTTCAGTTAAATAAACTCCCTTAGCCAGACTCTTTAATAAGAAACTGTATCTAATGTATAAAAGCAAATGCATTTGTGCATTTAAAACTAGAAGGAAGGCAGACATATAGGAATATAAAAGGAAAAATCCCCACGTTGGTTCCAGAGCTACATTACAGACCAGTTTGGTTCTCCTGTACTCCTCTCCGTATGGTTAATTAATTGGTATTGTATCCAAGAGCACATGGGAGTTCTTGCTAAATTCTATTTCCCTGTGCATTCTCTATTGCTATAATCTGACTTTTCACACCTTGCTGTCCACAGGCCACTCAGTCATCACATTAATTATATTGACCAATTCCAGTCTCTAGTCCTCTCCATCCCCACAGTTATGACAACTCTTCACTCTTGTCCATGCCAATCACATTATAGTCTTTGAGAATATCTTGTTCACTGTCCTAGGATTAAAAAACATGGCAAGGCTTGATTTAGATAACGTCATGCATTAAGCCAGGAAGCTTGTCTTGTTATTGATTAAAAAACTTAATACAAAATGGATATAGTAAAACATATTTACATTGAAGTCCAGGTTTACTGAATAATTCTGTATCCTCTGTTATGTACAATAATTTTAATGTTGGAAGGATAATTTGACGTTCTCCGTCAATGTCTGAAGATTGCTCATGTTGGAAGAGTCAAATGGAAATATTGCAAATGAAGCAGCCCACAAACAATTATCAGACTTGAAAACCCACAAAAATAAGAGCTTGCTGAATGCTTTATGGATTAATGGAAGGTCCCATATGTCTTATTTTCTAAAAGTTCCAATTTCAAGAGAAATCAATTCTTTTATTAGCGTACTCATCAGTCAATCAGACAAAATGTTGAATTTCCTGAGTTACTGGATTTCACTGTAGGTCAAAGTGGAAACAGATGTTGCAGAGAGAAGCTTTTGGCTTAATTGAGTGTGGCAATTGGTGCACATGCACTGTGGGTCTATGAGAAACTAGGTCAACGAGAAGCATTTGATTGGACAACAGACCATTAATCACATTGATCTCAGCAAGGGTGGATTGGGTTGTGTCAAGGAGACTGCCACAGCATTGGAAAAAAATGTAGGTTTGTTTTATTTCATTAATGAAAGAGGGGGTGCTCATCTAAAATAAAAACGGAGCACCCCAACATTATTTTATTTTTATTTTTTTAACGCTGGAGCTTTCCTTTAATAAAGGAGTGCCCAAAAGTTAGATCCCTAGATGTTGTAGAAATACAACGCCCATGATGCTTTGTCTTTGAAATTACAAAGCATCATGTAAGCTGTAGTTTTAAACATCCGGGGATCTACCTACTGTGCATTGCAGTAGATTGTGCTGTTAGGCCCAGCTTATTTAAATAAAATGTGCTTTTTATGTATTATGTTTTTGATATTAATCCACCTCGGAATTCATATTAATTTCTATATTTCTCTCCAAGCATGGAACCTTCCCATTAATACAAAGAATCCAATGACACTGGGATAGAGTCCACGTAACCAGAATTGTCTTCAATTATTATATCTGTCTTTTGAATGTTGATATCAACTTTGTAATAGTGAAATATTGTCATACAATGGTCAGCCTTAGAGGTTTATTTGTGAAACTCTTAATTGTAGTGGATTGAACTCCAAATGGAAGAGTCGTCTAGACAAAAATAGTGAGGATGTACCAGAGCTGAGTTAAATAATGTTTCTAAATCATATATATTATATTTGGCTAAATGTTGCCATTTGGAATTCAGTGTTACGTTTTCGAGTTTAATGAAGTGGTCTGGGTTCAGAGTTCCTGTTCTTTTAACCTTGCAATGTAAAACACTGCAATTTTTAAGAAATTCGGTCACATGAGATGGAAGTCCATAATAAAGCATTGCATACAATGAATCCCACTGAATACTCACCGTCAGCGATGTACTTGCCGCAAGGGAAACAAGGTATTTGCCTTGGGCGGCACTTTCCAGGGGGCGGCAGAAAACACACCTAAATACCTTGTTAGCCTCGGAGCAGGCAGCTAGCTGTGTTCCAGGTGGGCGCCACATCCAGGTCCGGCTCCCAGGATCACTCTGTGGCACGTGAGGGAGCTGAACAGGGAGAGCTCACAAATCAGCACTCCCTCGCCACCCGACTGGAACTCACTGGACCCCAGGTAGGGAGGCTTGGTGGATTTAAATTAAAATAAATAATCTGTGAGTGTTGGGGGGAAATGTTTGTGTGTGTGTGTGTGTGTGTCTGGCTGTCAGTGTGTGTGTATGTCTGTCAGTCTGTCAGTGTGTCTGTGTGTGTATATTTGTCAGTGTGTGTGTGGCTGTCAGTGAATGTGTTTATGTCTGTCAGTGTGTGTCTGTGAGTGAGTGTATGTCTGTCAGTGTGTGTCTGAGTGATTGTGTGCGTCTGTGAGTGTTTGTGTCTGTGAGTGAGAGTGTGTGTGTATGCCTGTCAGTGTGAGGGAGCCTGTGTGAGTGTATGTGTGTGTGTGTGTGTGTGTGTGTCTGTGAGTGTGTCTATCAGTGAATATATGTTTGTGGCTGAGTGATTGTGAGTGTCTGTCAGTGTGTGTCTGTGAGTGTATCCCTGTAAGGGTGCCTGTGTGTCTGAGTGATTGTGTGTGTGTGTGTGTCTTTCTGTGAGTGTGTCTGTGAGTGAGCCTGTGTGTCTGAGGGAGCGTGTGTGTCTGTCGGTGAATGTGTGTGTGTCTAAGTGATTGTCTATGCCTGTCAGTGTGTGTGTCTGCAGGCCCGTCGCGACAAGGCAAGCAAACCAAGCAATTGCTCTGGGCCCCGAGCTGGCCTGGGGCCCCAAGACAAGCACTGGTTAAGAACATAGTCTAACACTGTACAGACACAGGCGGCGGTGTGTGCATGTGGAAAGCAGGGGGAGCTAGGACACAGCCCGGCAGCCAGCTCCAGCACACACAGTGTTACCGAGCTCCCTCTCCCCGCCAGGCATGGTGGACTGAGCCACGGGACTACACTAGCACCCTCCACAGTACAGAGCAGCACGGTGCAGCCTGGCTGGGACGCATTCACGCCCCCAGCCTGAGCAGAGAGGGAGACAGGGATCCTTTAGAGCTCGAGCAGCACCATCCGCAGTTCCTCCTCCCGCCATCATCACCAACCCCAGAACAGGGCAGCTCGCCACACTGCGGGCACTTACACCATGCCAGCCGGCCGGACAAACAGATAACTAGGGGGACATTCATGGGGACATCCCGCAGCCGGGCCGGGCAGCTCCAGCCGTGGTCTGCTGCAGTTACCATGGAGGAAATGTTTGGCTCTAGCTGCGGTTTAGGGATCCAGGTGTGAGAGCCCCTCCAAGCCTCATCCTCTGCCCTCATCCTCTGGCAGGCTCCACCATGGACCATCCTCTGGCAGGATCCTCCATGGACCAGCGGCAGGAGCGCACATGGCAACTGGAGGTTGGAAGGAGTCACAGCAACATGCGGTACACCATTGGGACGGGAGGCATATATCCCTTCCTGTGAGCCAGGAGTTGGTCCTGGTGATGGACAGGGAGATTTTAGGATGTGAGGGTGGTATGAGTGGGGAGTTGATGGTAAGAGGGCAGCACTGCCCTACACTGATAGTTTACACTTCCACTCCTAGTATGCTCTCTGCAGCTGGGGGAGAAGGGGGTTAGCTTCTTCCCTCTATGCCTATGGTATTATATTTTAAATATTATACAGTTAGGTTTGGTCCTGCATCATGCTGCTTGTCCATCCTCCCCAGGAGTGTGGGAACCATGAGAGCTGTAGTCCAGATGACTACATGCATGGTTTGTGAGCTCTTTGTTGTATGGCTGCTTGGTTTTATTTCTTGGTGCAGAAATAATCATTTTGTTGAATAAGATTAGATGCTTTCCTCCCAAGGTCACAGACAGATAACTCCAGGTTTTTTAGACACCATTTTCTTCCTGTGTGTTGCAAGTAATGTAGTTACCGTGTGGGTGAACTTAAACTGTATGGCTATGCTGTGGCTCCTGTAGGCTTTGCATGTGTGCGGGGGGGGCTCCATGTCCATTTTGCTTGGGGCCCCCAAATTCCTTCGGCCCTGTGTGTCTGTGGGTGGGTGTCAGTGAGTGTGTGTGTGTCATTGTGTGTCAGTGAGTGTGTGTGCGTGTCTGTCAGTGATTGTGTGTGTCAATCAGATTGTGTGAAATGAATGTGTGTGTATGTCAGTGTAACTGAGAGTGTGTGTCTGTCAGTCAAAGTGTGTGTTAGTCTGTAACAGGAAGAGGTGTGGCATTGACAGGAAGGGGTGGGGCAAATGTAAATGAGTGGAGCCTGAGTTCCGTCATGCCTAGGGCAGCACAGATCCAAAATACACCACTGCTCACAAATAATGATGTCCCGAACTATTCGCCACGAACGGTTCGCCGCGGACTCATCATTGAGTAAACTTTGACCCTGTACCTCACAGTCAGCAGACACATTCCAGCCAATCAGCAGCAGACCCTCCCTCCCAGACCCTCCCACCTCCTGGACAGCTCACTAAGAATGCAGCTTCACAATGGATGCTGTCCAGGAGGTGGGAGGATCTGGGAGGGAGGGAGGGTCTGCTGCTGATTGGCTGGAATGTGTCTGCTGACTGTGAGGTACAGGGTCAAAGTTTACTCAATGATGAGTCCGTACGACGAACAGTTCGGGACATCACTACTCACAAATGAACAATAGGTCCCAAGCTCTTCCATCTTGGGCATTGATTTAGACCATTGCAGAAGAGCCCATGCCGTTGCAGGGGCCAGAGAGGTGAGCAGTACAGATGAAGTTGAAAAAGATAAGTAAAACCTATAGTCACCAAAACAACTTTCCCTTAATGAAGCACTTTCTGTGTATAGATCATGCTCCTGCAGTCTCAATGCTCAAATCTTTGCCATTTAGGAGTTAAATAACTTTGCTAATACAGCCCTAGTCACACCTACCTGCATGTGACTTGCACAGCATTTCTAAACACTTCCTCTATAGAGAAATCAAATTTTTCCACTCTCATTATTGCAAATTCTGTTTAATTTAGAATTTCATATCGCCTGCTAAGTTAATAGCTTGCTAGACCCGACAGGAGACTCTTGTATGTAATTAAAGTTCTATTTACAGAACAGGAGGTAAAAACTTTTAAATTAAGTTACAACTGATTGGAAATTAAATAATTGTGTTTTCATGCAGGCTGTGTCAGTCACAGCCAGGAGAGATTTCACTAGGGCTGTATAAAGAGAAACAAAAGCGATTTAACTCCAAAATGGCAGTGAATTGAGCAGAGAAACTCCAGAGGCATGATCTATATACAAATACTGCTTCAATAAGCTAATCTTGTTTTGGTGTCTACAGTGTCTCTTTAATCTTTTACATTTTTATTGCAAACAGTGGTACAGATCTAGGGACAGCGGCACCCTCCTGAGAGTATGTGTTTCAGTATCTTTATAAAAATGCATGAATATTAGGGCTCGAGTCCTGCAGGAACGCATGGGAACAGCGTTCCTACACTTTTTCCAAAGCAGGAACGTCGTTCCCGCTATTATTTCGGCATGACTTTCCCTGCTACCTGCACACAGGGGCCCAGCACACTCTGTGTTCCATCTCCAGCTCTGTCTCACATTCGCGAGACCCGCGGCTGTCACGAGTTACCATGGCAACGCTCCGCACAGCACGCAGACGAGTCTCGCGAGAGTTAGACAGAGCTGGAGAGGGAACACAGAAAGTGCTGGGCCCCTGTGTGCAGCGGCTGGCTCCCTGCTCCATACCATCGGACCACCAGGCGATCTCCCCCCTCCCTGATAAGGTAAGAAGCAGGGAGGGGGGAATAAAATAAAAATTATACACATAAATAAAAAATAATGCTTCCCCCTTTACACACACACATCATCCAGCACACACACACACAATCATCCAGCACACACACACATCATCCAGCACACACGCACACACACACAATCATCCAGCACACACACACACAATCATCCAGCACACACACACTGCTTTCATTATACACACACTGCACACACTACATTCATTATACACAATCTGCACTCACTACAAACACAATGCATTTATTATACACAATCTGCACTCACTACAAACACACTGCATTCACTATACACACTCTGCACTCACTACACGCACTGCACTCACTACACACACTGCATTCATTATACACACTCTGCACTTATTATTGCACACACACTGCATTCATTATATACACTGCACTCACTACAAACACACTACATTCACAATGCACACTTTGCACTCACTACAAACACAAAACATTAATCATACATACTCTGCATTCACTACACACACTGCATTCATTATACACACTCTGGACTCACTACAAATACACTACATTCACAATGCACACTCTGCACTAACTACAAACACACTACATTCATTATACACACTCTGCACTCACTACAAACACACTACATTCATTATACACACTCTGCATTCACTACAAACATTACATTCATTCTATAAACTCTGCACTCACTACAAACACACTACATTCATTATACACACTCTGCACTCCCTACAAACACACTACATTCATTATACACACTCTGCACTCACTACAAACACACTACATTCATTATACACACTCTGCACTCACTACAAACATAGTGCATTTATTATACACACTGCACTCATTACAAACATACTATATTCATTATACACACTCTGCACTCACTACAAAAACACTACATTTATTATACACACTGCACTCATTACAAACATACTATATTCATTATACACACTCTGCACTCACTACAAAAACACTACATTTATTATACACACTCTGCACTCACTACAAACACAGTACATTTATTATACACACTGCACTCATTGCAAACATACTATATTCATTATACACACTCTGCACTCACTACAAAAACACTACATTCATTATACATACTTTGCATTCACTACAAACACACTACATTCATTATACACGGTCTGCATTCACTACAAACACACTACATTCATTATACACGGTCTGCATTCACTACAAACACACTACATTCATTATACACACCCTGCACTTAGAACAAACACACTACATTCATTATACACACCCTGCACTTAGAACAAACACACTACATTCATAATACACACCCTGCACTCACTACAAACACAGTATATTTATTATACACATTGCACTCATTTCAAACATATTATATTCATTATACACACTCTGCACTCACTACAAAAACACTACATTCATTATACATACTCTGCATTCATTATATACACTCTGCACTCACTACAAAAACAGTACATTTATTATACACACTGCACTCATTACAAATATACTATATTCATTATACACACTCTGCATTCACTACAAGCACACTACATTCATTATACATACTCTGCATTCACTACAAACACACTACATTCATTATACACATTCTGCACTCACTACAAACACAGTACATTTATTATACACACTGCACTCATTACAAACATACTATATTCATTATACACACTTTACACTCACTACAAAAACACTACATTCATTATACATACTCTGCATTCACTACAAACACACTACATTCATTATACACAACCTGCACTTACTACAAACACACTACATTCATTATACACACTCTGCACTCACTACAAACACAGTACATTTATGTACACACTGCACTCATTACAAACATACTATATTCATTATACACACTTTGCACTCACTACAAAAACACTACATTCATTATACATACTCTGCATTCACTACAAAAACACTACATTCATTATACATACTCTGCATTCACTACAAACACACTACATTCATTATACATACTCTGCATTCACTACAAACACTACATTCATTATACACACTCTGCACTTATTATTGCACACACACTGCATTAATTATATACACTGCACTCACTACAAACACACTACATTTTACAATGCACACTCTGCACTCACTACAAACACACTACATTCATTATACACACTCTGCATTCACTACAAACATTACATTCATTCTATAAACTCTGCACTCACTACAAACACACTACATTCATTATACACACTCTGCACTCCCTACAAACACACTACATTCATTATACACACTCTGCACTCACTACAAACACACTACATTCATTATACACACTCTGCACTCACTACAAACATAGTGCATTTATTATACACACTGCACTCATTACAAACATACTATATTCATTATACACACTCTGCACTCACTACAAAAACACTACATTTATTATACACACTGCACTCATTACAAACATACTATATTCATTATACACACTCTGCACTCACTACAAAAACACTACATTTATTATACACACTCTGCACTCACTACAAACACAGTACATTTATTATACACACTGCACTCATTGCAAACATACTATATTCATTATACACACTCTGCACTCACTACAAAAACACTACATTCATTATACATACTTTGCATTCACTACAAACACACTACATTCATTATACACGGTCTGCATTCACTACAAACACACTACATTCATTATACACGGTCTGCATTCACTACAAACACACTACATTCATTATACACACCCTGCACTTAGAACAAACACACTACATTCATTATACACACCCTGCACTTAGAACAAACACACTACATTCATAATACACACCCTGCACTCACTACAAACACAGTATATTTATTATACACATTGCACTCATTTCAAACATATTATATTCATTATACACACTCTGCACTCACTACAAAAACACTACATTCATTATACATACTCTGCATTCATTATATACACTCTGCACTCACTACAAAAACAGTACATTTATTATACACACTGCACTCATTACAAATATACTATATTCATTATACACACTCTGCATTCACTACAAGCACACTACATTCATTATACATACTCTGCATTCACTACAAACACACTACATTCATTATACACATTCTGCACTCACTACAAACACAGTACATTTATTATACACACTGCACTCATTACAAACATACTATATTCATTATACACACTTTACACTCACTACAAAAACACTACATTCATTATACATACTCTGCATTCACTACAAACACACTACATTCATTATACACAACCTGCACTTACTACAAACACACTACATTCATTATACACACTCTGCACTCACTACAAACACAGTACATTTATGAACACACTGCACTCATTACAAACATACTATATTCATTATACACACTCTGCACTCACTACAAAAACACTACATTCATTATACATACTCTGCATTCACTACAAAAACACTACATTCATTATACATACTCTGCATTCACTACAAACACACTACATTCATTATACATACTCTGCATTCACTACAAACACTACATTCATTATATACACTCTGCACTCACTACGAAAACAGTACATTTATTATACACACTGCACTCATTACAAACATACTATATTCATTATACACACTCTGCACTTACTACAAACACACTACATTCATTATACACACTCTGCACTCACTACAAACACAGTACATTTATTATACACACTGCACTCATTACAAACATACTATATTCATTATACACACTTTGCACTCACTACAAGCACACTACATTCATTATACATACTCTGCATTCACTACAAACACACTACATTCATTATACACAACCTGCACTTACTACAAACACACTACATTCATTATACACACTCTGCACTCACTACAGACACAGTACATTTATTATACACACTGCTCTCATTACAAACATACTATATTCATTATACACACTCTGCACTCGCTACAAAAACACTACATTCATTATACATACTCTGCACTCGCTACAAAAACACTACATTCATTATACATACTCTGCATTCACTACAAAAACACTACATTCATTATACATACTCTGCATTCACTACAAACACACTACATTCATTATACATACTCTGCATTCACTACAAACACTACATTCCTTATATACACTCTGCACTCACTACAAAAACACTACATTCATTATACAAACACTACATTCATTATACACACTCTGCATTCACTACAAACACTACATTCATTATACACACCCTGCATGGCACTATATGCATAGGAGTGTAATTTTCTTTTCTTTTCTTTTTTAAGGGGGGTGGCGGGAATCTTGGGTGAGTTCCCACACTTTTTTCCCCAGGACTTGACCCCTGATGACTATATACATCACACAAGTGGGTGTGCAAGAAAACATGATAGAGGCAACACATACAAATGTCTAAATACAGTACGTACACTCACATGCATTCACACACAAACATTTATGCACACATGCATTGACACGCAAACTTACAGAACCAGAAAAATATATACATGCTTTCACACACATAGCATATACTTAAATACATTTAATTGCATATACATTTATACATATCATAACAACTCATGGTAATGTAGCCATAAACATCTATATACATTCACAAATTCATTAATACCCATTTATTACATTCATATACATATACTTACACACACACAGTCACACACACACACACACACACACAAAAACATATCCATAAGGGACATATTAAGTAAACACTAGCTAAAGTTTATCTGTAGAGAACATACACTTTGCTGATTCCTTGACAAAAAAAATTCTATAAATATGTTTACTGTAACAATATAGCCAATGTCCATACACAGCATTTAAACTAGATTTTCATTATAAAAGTTTTGGTGGAATTTAATTTATTTGCCTACATTGCTCCTCTGTCTTTGTCTGATACATAATCAGACTCGGCATTTTCAATCATCACATAATGAGTTTAGACAGAAACAATCTCGGGAAATTTGTCATTTTGCCCACACAGAGAGACAGCAAGCATTGTAAATGGCTCTCCTCTATTAGAGCACAAGAGATAGAATTTTATAATCGCCACCACTTTTTCCATTTGCAGGTTTGTAAGACAGTGCCTAAATTCCCATAAACTGGGTTCATGGAATCCTCTCTCTCGGCATGTGATATTTGGATAGTGAGACTGTTCTTAATATAACTGCAATCCTAACCAACATACAGGCAATGTTTTAAAGGGGAACTGTCATTAATCAGAAGGTTTAATATAAAATTTTCTCATCTCCTAAATTTAACATATACGTAAGTATTTGTGAGATGTGAAAAAAAAATTAATTAAATGTAGACATCAACACCTCTTTATCTTGGTGCATCCATTTTAGCTCCCTGTCAATCATCATTCTAAGCTATGTCATTTGATTTAAATTTCTCCTGATTATTTAATGTGCCCTAGCTGTGAATGGACTGAACTGGATTGTGATGTATTTTGTTAAATATTTAACATAAATATAAAAAAGCAGGGTGTCACACACATAAAAGGTTAATATAAGGTTATAAGTAATTAATTATTGATGTTTTAATATAGACAATTCCCTTTAAACCTCCCAATCTACACAATAGTATAAGTTTTCAATGGTGACTGAAACCTTTATTGTTACCCACCACATTATATGGTATTTAGTGGGGTAAAGGTATGCAGGGGAGGTAGGTGGAAACAAACGTACTTCTATTTCCAGGTAAAAAGTGTCATACTCTTCCCAGCATGCCCTGCACAGACTCACATGTCCGGCATAATTTCCTCATAACTCACTTTATGTCAAACGACAACTCAATATGGACCTGTTAAACCCTCTGTGGCAGCTATATATTTTGATTGGTGCTATCCCATATATTCCCAGAAAGAAGAACGTTTAATGTCTCATCCCGCTTCAACATTCTACAGGACGCTAGTACAAAAAGGCATTAAGCATCTAGTCTTTTATTCCTTTTGCCATGTGAGTCTTCATTTTTGTGCTTGGTATTTTGATTTTGGTATGTTTTCTTACATTTTTGTATTAAGAGACAATTCCTTTTTGAATCTACAATTTGCCTATTTAAATAATTTGTATGTGCATATTGTGGTCTATTGTAGTGGAACGAGACACGAAAAATAATGTAGTCATTATTCTGCAAGTATACTCCGTTTAAATTCAAAAGGCTAGATAATCATGGGGCATTTATTTAAAACACATGCCAGGCAGTGCCAACATGCCTTTGCATTTGAAGTAAATGTGAAGTAAAACATTTTTAAATTAATAATACATTTTAAATAGGATTTATTTTGTCACTATGGAAATAAATGCAAATTCGTATAGCCCACTAAAATAAAATAGATATTCGTTATGTATATGTAAGAAAACAAAAACAAATTATATTCAAATTTCATATACCCCAAAGTTTTGTCGCACAGTCTGGCATTAAAAAAAGCAACTATTAAAGTGGTCTGAGATCCACAAGTACCAGTGCACTCATAGAAAATCATGGGAGAATTATGCCCAAAATGGCCTCACCAGTCACTGGCAGAGGAGATATGATTTCACTTTATTGAGGTGAATAAATGAGGAGTGCTCCACCATCAAAATATTTTAATTCTTTATCAATTCAAGATGGCTACTCACACTGGCACGCACATAGTATGGATTCCTAGTCAGATATCTAAAAGGTATGGGTTATTTAACTCCAGGATAGGTTAGTCATCTACAATGAACAGGAAAATGTGGGATTTTAAAGTGGATGGAGATCGTCCTTAGATAACAAAGTAAGAGAGATGCGTTTATGCACACAATTTTCGTGGATTCCCAGTAGGCAATTTTAGCCTATTTCTATGTGTTGTATTATGTGACAGGTAGGAGGAACAAGAGCTCTGATCTTATGGACCACATATGATAAATGGCACACATAATATGCATGGCTGAGTTTCAGATTCTTTTATATAAACGTTGCAAATATATCCTAATGTGCCTTAGGGAATTATCTATTTAGCATATCCATTTGTTTTTTTTGTTTTTTGTTTTTTTTATGTTTTTTTTTTTTTTTTAATTTGGAAGCACCACACATCACTATCCTCGTTCCGGTTTCTATAGCTTGTGATGGATTTTACATGTCAGCCGGGAACAATATAAAATTCTGATTTATTAGAATTGCACTAATGGGTTTTTCAGGGAATGGATTTACAGTATATAATGGTGGGACTCCTGATTCATGTATTTTTCCTTGCTGTATATACTTGAATAATATTGATATATCAAAGGATAATTTAATCCAATATTGCTCTTTAATAAGTATATGTTTGCTCTCTTAATAGACATCCTTCTTCAAACACACAAGCACATACGCAGGCATACACACACGTGCATGAACACACAGGGATACGTCAAATTCACATACACATGCAAACACAAAGCAGACAAACACATAAAACACAAATACACAATGACACACACAGTATATGCATACACACAGAGACACAATCGACACATAGACAAACACAGATATCCATCTATAACATAATCAAACACACATAAATTCATATACAGTCTGAAATGCAGACAACATGTGCAAGTATGACAGTAATACACAAACACAAATAAAAAAACTCACAAAATTACAATCATACATGCAGACTAACAAACAGACACACCAAAACAACACGTATATACAAGTAAAAAAAACTTAAAAATAACAGACATACAAGCAGATACAGATGGATTTATACACAGATATACATAGACAAGCACAGAATTTACACAGACACATAAAACACACAAAACAAACCTACAGTAGCTTTCAGAGTTACAAACATACAG
>OW240922.1:92630471-93024169 GCA_933207985.1 Pelobates cultripes | reverse complement strand
CCTCAGACCCTTTTAAGTTAGATAAAATAAAGACAAAATAATAAAAGGCTGCGCACACAAATAATAAAAAAAAAATTTAAATAAAGTCCAATTACAAGGAAAAGTCCAACTGTATTGTCCTTACAGATAATCTTTACTGGTGACGTCTTCTACTTTGTAGTGAGTCCACTTATATGAAAAATAAAAAGAAAGAGGAGGACAACCAATAGTGTAGTATGTAGAGTTCTAATATGGATGTGAAGAAATAATAGTATAAAACTCACATTTATCAGAGCTAATGTCCTAGCTCTGGAATAAGGGGCATACGGCGGTTTAATCCCCGCTTATAGGATATAGATGGGTTCCTCTCTGTGATAGGTGTCCAATTTCTCGAAATAAAAGAAAACAGCCAATAGTGCTCACTGTAGAGCAATATTAATAAAATAATAAAAGAATGTACTTACAAAACCAGAGCAGACCAACTGCTCCGTGATGACAGCTTGGGTGGATTGATCCCCACCTAGGATTTCATTAAGTGCAGGAAACTTCCAGGGATTTTCAAGGTTTTATTTAAAACCAAATAAAAATAAAATAATTAAAAAACCAGGGTAAAAAGGGTATTATGTGTCTATAAATGGTCATTTGTTTGTGCCAATAATCTTTTTTATAGACACATAATACCCTTTTTACCCTGGCTTTTTAATTATTTTATTTTTATTTGGTTTTAAAAAAAACCTTGAAAATCCCTGGAAGTTTCCTGCACTTAAAGAAATCCTAGGTGGGGATCAATCCACCCAAGCTGTCATCACGGAGCAGTTGGTCTGCTCTGGTTTTGTAAGTACATTCTTTTATTATTTTATCAATATTGCTATACAGTGAGCACTATTGGCTGTTTTCTTTTATTTCGAGAAATTGGACACCTATCACAGAGAGGAACCCATCTATATCCTATAAGCGGGGATTAAACCGCCGTATGCGCCTTATTCCAGAGCTAGGACATTAGCTCTGATAAATGTGAGTTTTATACTATTATTTCTTCACATCCATATTAGAACTCTACATACTACACTATTGGTTGTCCTCCTCTTTCTTTTTATTTTTCATATAAGTGGACTCACTACAAAGTAGAAGACGTCACCAGTAAAGATTATCTGTAAGGACAATACAGTTGGACTTTTCCTTGTAATTGGACTTTATTTAAATTTTTTTTTTTTTTTTGTGTGCGCAGCCTTTTTATTATTTTGTCTTTATTCTGGCTGTAAGGGTTTAACCCATTGGACCCTGGAGATCTTCTGGCCCCATTAGTGGATTAAAGACAGTGGAGTTGCTTTTTCTGACCCCTTAGAAATGGGCCATCTCCTGGCCCCATAATAATTATTATCCTTCACCCCACAACCCATAGGATTAGGGAGGGGTTAGTGGCCACTTGTCAGACCCCACCTGGTATTATTAGCCCCAATGGTTTTTATTATTATTGATATATATTGTTTAATAAACTGTGATGATTATTTCTCTCTTATTACATTCTGAGGTCTAACAGACTTCAGCATGTATTACTTTATTAATTTACTGTCACTTTCAGTGCCACAGGAGAAACCAGTTGTAACGGACCGTTTTGCACACAAGGGGTAAAAACCGTTTAGGCGATCGTCCCTCTTTCCAGAGACACAGGCACAGCTACTGCAGAACACCAATCCGCCGAACAGGAAACCATATGAATGCTGTAAACAGCCGAATAGGAAAAACCATACGAATAGGTTTACACTCCTAGCAGTCGAACTGGAACAGCATACAATAAATCCCCCCAAGAATGAGACAAAGCTCCATGTTGAGGGTCAAGCAGTGAACAGCCAGAGCTGTGGGTTTATTGTGCTTATGTACACATTCTTACACATCAGTACCACCCACAGGGTTTTGGAACACAACCAATAAACACATACAATACACTCAGACACTCCCACACAAATTCCTCCCCTCTGCATGTGATTCAATTACCTTACACAATGGGTAATGTAATTTAGAACAAGCAGAGAAATACAATTTTTCCACATTATTCATAACTTGAAAAGTATGCATCACATTCACATAAAACAGCATACTCCAAATCAGCATACTCCAAATACAAACATACGTCAAAATCATACAAATTGGTCCAGTGGTTCAAAAGATAGATCGTAGTCCTTTGTGACCACAGGAAGCATGGCTTTTCTGCCCAAAACCAGTTCCACAGAGTCTTCTATCCTGGAGATAATTAGAAGTAATCCAATTATCTCCAAAGACAGAGGCAAAACTCCATTTAACACGTGGCAGCAAAAAGACAGTAAAACACAATAAAATACACAAGGTTACATTTATGACATAAAATACAGACAGGCAACACATCCCCAGATAGCTCAGATCTGAGCGCACATTATTACTGAATGGCGCTCAGAGCACACACATACAGTTCAATTGCCATGGAGCCAAAGTCTTTCCTGTAGTCTTTCATTATACGAATGGGCTCCATGGCATAGCTATCTGGGGTATCACTGCTCAAACAGGGCAAGCACCAAATGACCCGGCTTTCTTGTCTTTGCAGGGGAAAATCAAGCCTTTTAACATGGGGCCATAATCCAAAGACAACAGGCGAGCAACCAGGTTTCTCCAATGCAATGTGGCGAGATTGGTCTCATCACACCAGTGTTCTCAGATGTAGCACTGAAAGGGTAGATTTGACTGGTGGTGCTCATCTAGTGAAATGTTACACTTGGTCTCACTAAGAGTAGCATTTATACCAGTAAATGTATATTGAGTCTGTGGAACAGTGAAATGACTGTGTGGTTTCTATGGTTCCATATGGAACTCTTGCGCTATAGTCAAAACTCTTTACTTATTCGCCGTACATTGCAGTTATGTCAGTTAGTGAACAGTATTTATGGCATAACTTTTCTGTAACGCCAACTTTTTCAGTGTTGGGTTCTAGTAAATTGATATGTGAGTTTTTCATTTTTTTTACACCTTCTTACGTTGAGATTTGCTCCTACATTTCAAAGGTAAATCCCTGGTCATATAATATAAGATGATTAGATAGAAACACAGGCAGGTCTAGATAGATAGATTGATAGACATACAGACAAACGGACGGACGGACAGATACCGGATTTGACACATGAGTGTGAAGCTACAATTTGCCTCAAAAATTATAATTCCATTTATTTAATTAAATATTGTCTTTTTAATAGTCTACTTAATGTTATTTTTATTTCAAATAAACAAATTGCTAACAGCAAAAGTTAGCACGCTGTCATCAAAAATAAGTAAGCTGGCAGGAGAAATCAGCCATATATAAGTAAAAATCAGCAAGCTATCTTTGGAAATCAGCAAAATACAAGTAGGAGTCAGCAAGATACTAGCAGGAATCAGCAGGTAACAGAAGATTTGTTTTGGCGAGTGTTAGTTAAAAAAGATTAGTATTCCTCTCACCATTTAAAAACATAGCGGGAGGAAGAAAAGCATTCCTTAAGGATCCAATCAAGACTGAGATATTCAATAAAACACATAACTGAAATTCATAAAAACCAAAAATGTTTCACTCTTGCCTTAATGACAAATACAGCCTTAAACTCCATTAGAACAACTCTGCCTGTGTAAAATAATACTCTTGTGTACTCACAGTGGGCTTTCTCCAATCCTAAACCGACAAGCTATTGTTTGGATTATTGCTGATTAAAACTAAAAAATAAGGTTTCAAAAGGGACTCTCCAAGTACTTTCAGTATATCCTCCTTTAATCATTTATGGATCAAGGAGGTCCCATGGCCCTTTCACTCTTCACTCTAGAACAACCTTGTAGGAGCATTGTGGGAGAGGTAGTCCACAACATCTGGAGTGCCAAAGGTGGCCTTTCCCTGTTCTAGAACATTATGCTTGCCTCTGCTCAAAAATGTCACAGTGGGGAACCTAAATGCAAGGTAAATTTGTCAGAATTTCACACAGCTTTCTAGAGGAGAGCCTGTGTTGTACCTCCACAGATGACCTGCCAAGGAAATAGCCAATCATGAAAAACACATGAATAGAGTTGTACACAAAGTAAAAAGAAACTAAACCACGCTATTACCTGATGCAGGAGTTTCATTCCTGTATTTCCATGAATGAAATGGCATAGGTGCAAACATTGCCGAATGTATTGGCAAAGGCCAGAATGTTGGGGTACCGTCTCAGCAAACATAGGACCCAGTCCTGCATTTTGAAACCTGTCGACAAAACTCAAAATGCAGGAGGAGACCGGGCATTATGACCATGCCCAGGAAGCTTCAGTGGTGAACTTTAATAGGCAGACATACCTCTTTGATAAGCAGGTCTCCCCATTTCACAGAAAGACCCACCCTTTTCATGAACAGACCCACCCATTTGCTAGGTAGACGCACCTCTTTAATAGACATGTCTGCCCCTTTCACAGACAGACACAACCCTTTGACAGGTAGACACACCTGACAGAGCTTTCTACCCATTTCCTTGACCACCTCTGTCCTGGACGTTGGGCAGGGAATATTGGCAGGTATGATATGGAACTGAAGATCACAAGCCCCCAGAAGGGACTGGTGGGACATGCTCATCAGAATTGTCAGCCACTTACTAGTGTGAGTTCACTGCAGATATATTAAAAAAAAACCTATAGGGATTTGCAAGAAAATCCTTAACTTGTGTACCGATGTATTTTAATTTTTTAATATTTTCATGCTTGTGTGCCATAGCAGACAACTAGGTTTTAAGACAGATGTAATTAAAATATTTATTCAGGCATGTAATCAACAGGTCTATTCAGCTATGAGTTCAGAGTCCAATTTAAGCTTTGCTGCTCTTTGAATTTTCTTTTTTTAATTTCAAAATATATTTAATATATGCACTGGTGAATGAGTGGGTTCTGTGAACACAAATCTTCACATTATTTAAGGCCTGTGCGACAAATTGTGCATGGCAGACTTACATCAAAGGGAACTACTTGGTGGTTTGCTAGCTAGCAAACTAAATTATGAGTAAACAAAACTTCTCCTGCCATATACACACATATAATCAGATATCATTAGGTTCCAACAACCTTCATTTTATGCAACACAATTGGTTAGTTCTTGAGAAAAAAAAAGTGAGTGTGTCTCTAGGAGATTTTTATATTATTCCTTCCAAGTCATATTTTTCATGTGAACTAATATTCACTGTTTTTACTATTTTCTTTGGTATCAGTGAAGAGTAACCATTCTTTGAAGTCAAAGCCCTTGACCGGCACTATGGACAAGTTCTAACCTTGCTTCGGGTTCCAATTGTTTAACATAAAAAAATAAATATTGTGCATTATGGTAAATAAAGTGGCACTGAGTTTTTCATCAAAGTAGAATATTTCTGAAAAAAAGCCTATATGCGTTGTGTTGGGATTTCACTATTCACTTTGCCTTTTCATATATATATATATATATATATATATATATATATATATATATATATATATATATATATATATAAATTTGTGTGTGTCCATTTTCCACAAAATATGTCAACATATAAAATAAAGCTTCAATCAGCACCTTCTGCATCTTACCATTTATAATGAGCTGTTAGAATGGATGATAAAATCATGCAAAAAAATGTTGCATAGTGTGGCTTCTTCGGCCAGTAGTTGAAAACCAGTACATACTCAAACAAGAAATAAAACCTTCAGTCTGTCTTCTCCTTTCCCACATCTGAGTACATTTAACTCCTACTATGTTCTTTCCAGAGCAATGCATGGATTCCCCAAGTGACAGCTCTGCTTTAAACTGTCTACTCAACCCATCTAAAAGGGTATATCTACTGATCTCCAGAAGTACTCATGGTATTAGAAGTAGCACTTTAAAGGGAGGTTCTCTAAGGTAGCTTCCTTCTCACGTATCCTTTGGTCTTCACCAACATCCAGAATTCTATGACCTCCCTTTGCACTGGTTAAGGCATTCTCAAAAATGATTCCGCGGTAATTTATGAGAATATCTTTAAAGAATTCTAGGGCTGCAGAACATCCTACCACTTGAACAGGAAAGACAGCAGCTGCCATGGCGGTTTGCATCTATTCTTTATGATGATTAAACTAGCAAGATAAAGTGTCTGCGTGTCAGGAAAAGGATATCTAATTTATTTAAGGTATGCCTGAGCTTGTATTATATGAGTCTGGCGTACCAAACTGCCTTGTCTCACTCTGTTGTTTTCAGACCCTATGTACACAAAATTATAAAACTGTACTTATCTGATTATGTTTAAATGTCAGGTGTGCATTTCTGCACGGAGCAATCAACTGAACACAATTAGCCTTTGAATTGAGGCTGCAACTGTAGATGTTAACGGGAAGCAATTTTCGTTTTTTTAACTGCTGATAAGTAGCCTGAATTGCGTGTTACAGACCACTGTTCAGCAAATTCTGTGCAGTAAAGGGTAATAAATGAATAACCTATTAAATCAGTTTAACCCATTTTGCTGACAGAGAAGCTGCTTGTGTACACGAGATTACAGAAATGTCTTTGTTTTATGTGAAATATACTATTATTTTTCTTTTTTTTTATCTACAATCATTTTCTATCTGGACACCAGCATAAATAGTCTGTAATCTAGAAGTCTACATTTAGGCACTCATCTCTGGGGACCCATATGGTTTTATCTTGAAAATAAAAGGATTGGTGGCAGGAAGGGGATTGCTGTTTCCTCAAAGGACCATCTAGAGCAGTGGATTCTATTATATTTGTGGAGTTTGTTACACATTTCTGCTTTTTGCTATGACCTTTAATAAGGTAAAAGCTACCTACCTATACTAATAGTTATTAAACTAGTCAGTTTCCTAAATTATCATTTTAGTGGGAATATTAACTTAATTTGCACATTTAGCCATTTCTGTTAATTTATTCTACTGTGAATGAAAGCTGATATAAATTGGGACAGTTTTAAAAGTGGGTTTGAGAGGTCACACAATTCCAAGAATGATTAAGATGTGCATAAGGCACTCCTTATAAAGTATAAGATCACCATAACTACTGCAGGCAGTGCTAACACCAATATTGGGTTAAGCAATGAAAGCTTAAGTGATATGAGTAGTTATATTTTTACATTAATATTATAAAAAGTGGGCTATTTAGCAACTTAGACATGAGAAATGTAAGCAAATGCGTTATCATTATGTAGGACATACAAATATTGTTTTAGTAAGGTTTTATATATTGCCTATATATATATATATATATATACACACTGAAGCAACATAATATCTCTCCTCTAATAACTATCAGATTCCTCTGAAAATCTCAGTTGATTAAGCCTGACTTGCAATGTCAGTTTTCCTTGTTCGAGACCTGACAGTTACTTATGTTTAGTGTAACCTTTTATATTGTATCTCTATATCAGTCATAGTCACCTTTGTGTCGTTTTTAACTTGAATAAATCTTTCATACGTTTACCCCCAGGCTATATCCAGTGTTCTATAATATAAATACACAAGTCTTTTTTATATCTGGACACTGAATCTGTCCAGAGAATTAAGAAGACTTGATGAAATATCTTTTTGAGAAATGCTTTTGTGAGCCACATCATATTTTTTAAAGGATGACACTAAACATCATAACCTCTACTGTAGTGGCTATGGTGCCTTAAATGCCTTAGCGCATCCCCAATATAATTACTGTAGAATGGGATCCTAGGATCCGCCAAGCCCACCAACCTCCTTTCTTCATATTTGGACCCTCTCAGCTCTGAGCTGAGTCCAGTTATACAGCAGTTGTCAAATTACACTGAGCAATGGCAATGGGGCAGTTACGGCACCATAATCACTGACTGTGGTTGTTTGGTTACTTGAAATGTTACTTTAAGTTGGGTATTAATAATATATAAACCGCAATGCATATTTGGAAATATATTTTTCTTTTTAAATACATTGTTGCTCTTACCACGTGAGGTCAGAAAACACATACTCTTATTTGTGTCGGTATAATGTATATTCAAAATTCTAAATATACAGCCTGTAGAATCCCACCTATTCACCTTTATAATTTTGTACATTCAGTCAATGAAGAAGCAGTTGATGAAGCGAAAAAGCCTTGATGGTTGGGCTACATATCCAAGTAACTATTGTCAATACAGATTCTTTTGTCCCAGGTCCAATTGATTTTTAAACCAACCTGTTGGAAATAGCCTGTACTCCACAAATTGAATCCAAAAGAACATCTCTTTCAAATGTTACCACGAAACAACAACAAAAAAAGGCAATGCGCTAGAATCCTGCCTGTGTTTAATTAGGGATTATTTGCTTTCATTTAAAAACTCTGGTCTTTATAGGAGTGCTTAGAACTTAATTAATCCTCCGAGTAACATTTGCTTGAGATGAGAAATATTATATTGCCTTTTATTGAAGTTTGCTAAAGGAAATGAGCTTTTATTTAGCAACTTTTACTAAAAAGATTAAAACCAACAGACGACTGAAAGCAGAGTAAAATTTATTTAATTATCCCTAGAGTCTTGTTCTGGAGCTACATGGTGGGAAGATTACTTGGGGTAAAAGATAGGAGGAGAGGAAGCATACATATGAAAGAGTGGAGAAACTAAGAATGAGACACACAAGGAAATGAGAGCGAGATAAGGCTGTTAGGTAAGTGAGCAAAAGAGTAAGACAATACAATGGAATAGGTAAAAAAGGTAAGGTGAGACAGAATAAAGTAAAGATCATACGGTGAGACATAGTGAAGCAAGCATAGAATGTAAGGTGAGATAAATAAAAAGATGTTGGAAAAGCAAGGTAGGTTGGAGAGATGTATGGTAAGATATATATCAGAAAGCAAGAAAGGTATTTTAAGATAAAGTAGGAATTTTTAAGTTTAAAGAGACACATATTAGAGCATGGAAAAAGGGTTCAGGAGAGATGAAGGTGGTAGGAAGAAGAAAGGAGAACTGCGAAGAAAGACATTTAAGAGGAAGTATGAATGGCAAGTATAGAGGTTGGGAGAAAGGTTTGGTGACCCAGGGGTATTAGGATGAGTTAGAGAGTAAGCTAAAGTAATTCATATAGGATGAAGTGAGGAGAAACAAAGAGAAGAAAGAGAGGAAAGACTGAAGAGGCATGATCTCTACACCAAAACTGCTTCAACCAAGTTGTTTGGTGTTTAGAGAGTCCCTTTAATACATGAATATGTGCATTCACTCAGCCCCCAGTAGCAGTGGTTGTGGGTACATATGTGTGCACTGATAGGCAAGCCAGGCAAATGTCCTGTGCATTGACCATTGCCTGAGGCCAACCAGTGAGATCAAATAACTAGATTAAATAAGCTACGTGGGTGCTGGCCCACACAAAGAGCCCCAAGGAGCCCCATGCCAAAGATGTCCATCACTGGTCAGTCCTCTACAATGCCTTCAGCCAACATTACAGACCTTATCACCCCCCCCCCCCACAAAGTAAAACCACTATCCATCAACACACAGTACATCCACTATTATTATTATTAATATTTACAAAGTTCCAACAAATTCCACAGCACCATTACATGGGTGGAACATGTACGTGTAATTGGATGCATTGTAACAGAGGCGGTTGAGGGCTCTACTCGGGTGAGTTTACATGATAGAGGGAGTGGGTCATAATTACACAAAAGGTATGGGTAGGGAAAGAAAGTAGATTGCTAGAATAATGTTCACTGAGAACTTTTTGTATTTTTTATTTCAGTTTATTTTATTTTTTTACTGATGACAGTTGCAGAATAGGAATCAATGTGTGGGGAGGGAAAGCTATTAGCAGTGTAATTGATATGAGTACCTGAAAAGGTAGATTTTTAATGATTTATGAGACTGCATGAGAGTCTAACTGGCAGGGAAGGGAGTTCCACAGGGACAGTGCAGCCCTAGAGGAATCTTGGAAGTGAGCAACATAGGTGTACGCACAGAAGATAGATGGAAGTGGCAGGATTTGGCAATTAACTGGGTATGACGGGTGAAGGTGAGATTTGAGTCAAAGAGTATACCAAGACAGTGGGCCTGCTAGGTAGAGCTGATGGTAGCACCATTAACTTGGAGATAAACAGACACAGGAGTAGCAACACTTGATGGATGAAACAGCAGAAGTTTTGTTTGGACAAGTTAAGTTTAAGGAAGTAATCAGCCATCCAGTTAGAAAAAGCAGAGAGGAATTCCATGACACGAGTCAAGAGGGCCAGTGGGAGATTGGGAAATGACAGACAGATGTGTGTAATTTCCATAGAAATGATATTGGAGGCCTTGGGAGCGGATGAGACCAAGGGAGGCAGTATAGATTGAGAACAACAGGGGACCCAGGACAGAACCTTGAGGAACACCAACATAGAGGGGTTGGGGAGGAGAGGCAGAGCCATAGAATGAAACACTGAAAGTGCACTAGGAAAGGTAGGAGGAGCACCAGTAGAGAGTAGTATCTTGTAGACTGAGATTACCGAGGATAAGAAGAAGCTTTTGATGGTCAACAGTGTAAAAAGTAGCAGAAAGGTCAAGGAGAATTTGGATTGAATAGTGAATACAACATTTTGCAGCAATTAAAGCATTGGATACTTTGGTCAGAGCCGTTTCGACAGAGTGACAAGCATGGATTCAGACAGGAGAGGGTCGTGTAGGGTGTTGGATTCAAGGAAGTCAGTCAACCTCATGTACACAACTCTCTCAAGAATCTTGGAGGCAAATGGTAGTAGCAAGACGGGAGGTAAGTGGAAGGGGAGATAGGGTCAAGGTTGAGCTTTATTCAGATTTTGGATTACAGATCTCACCCCACATACAATACACAGTAAGGGGAAAAAGTATTTGATCCCCTGCTGATTTTGAATGTTTTCCCACTGACAAAGAAAGAATCAGTCTATAATTTTAATGGTAGGTGTATTTTAACAGTGAGAGACAGAATAACAAAAAAATAATCCAAAAAAACACATATCAAAAACGTTATAAATTGATTTGCATGTCAATGAGTGAAATAAGTATTTGATCCCTTTCGACTTGGTAGCAAAACCTTTGTTGGCAGTCACAGAGGTCAGACATTTCTTGTAGTTGGCCACCATGCTTGCGCACATCTCAAGAGGGATTTTGTCCCACTCCTCTTTGCAGATCCTCTCCAAGTCATTAAAGGGATTCTCTAGTGCCAGGAAAACAAACCCGTTGTTCTGGCACTGTTGAATGCTGGAGTGCCCCCCTCCCTCCCGCCACCCATCCCACGTCACTGAAGGGGTTAGGATAGAGATAGAGAAGGATAGAGAACAAGTAAACTCACCTTTTTAACCTTGGCAGCGGTGGTGCAGTTATCTAAGTGGTAACTAGGGCCCTATAGAGTTAGTAATACACATTTGTGTTCCAAAACTGTAGTGTTCCTTTAAAACAGATGGCCCAAATTGCGCAGACTATTCATTTGATTTATAAAGATGCAAACTCTAATTTTGGTCCCATTAATTAATACCCCTTTTTATGCATGACAATACCTTACTGGCCTCAGCCAATGCTACCTGACATTGCACATTGTTACCTATTCTCTTGTTTATAAATATTCCCAAGTCCTTCTCATTGTAAAGGGTTTATCAATTTCTACAAACAGTTTTGCTAGACTTGTAAGGTTCATCTGAAATTCTTCTCACCATCCAATTATTTATCTTTCTTTTTAAATGTGTCTTAGTGAAATCCAAACTTCATGCTGGATACAAACAATAAAGGTTACAATTAAACAATTGTTTACGTTTTACTCATGTGAAATTGCTATAGTGAGTTGAAGCAATGATGTAAAATTTTGGCCAAGAGTTGATATTTGAATGGGAGTATTTAGTGGGATAATTCAGCCTACCTTTCAACAGTTTTCACTATTTACTAAATAAATTCCTCAGATCATCACCAGCTATCTGCTCCACCATAGACGTTTTGGCATGTTAAGCAGCTACAAATTTCAAACAAGCATAGAAAGACAACGATACTATATAGAGTAAATATTTCTACTAAAAAAGAGAAAAAAAACAATAACACCAGAATACATCCACAGGTCGTGCTTTTTCAAAGATAACGGTAGCGTGAAATCCTAAATGCAAACATGCAAAAGCTGGAAGAAATATGTTTCCAGTGATGCACGTTAAATTGTAAGCAAATATCACGCTTAGGTAAGCTTTGCTGTTCAGACCCAGAGCAAACAGCGTGGCCTAAATCCCATACGTAGGGAAACATGCGTTTAATTCTGTTTACGTTTAGTCAGAAGAAAAAACTACAATATTTTGGGAGGAAAAAAAAAATCCAAACTTCTGTGTCTATTATGCTTATAGGGCCACCAGCAACTCAGTGTAATTATTAAATGTTCAAAGAAATGAATTCAAAACTCATACGTAGTGGACGTAAGACTCATTTTTAATAACAGCTGCCATTTTAAAGTGGTATATTTTTTTTTTAGACAAGAGGGACCTGTTTGCAGTTTAGAGGGCATGTCAGTTGTGAACCAAACTTACCTTCTGCTACTCAATTAAAATGTAAATTTCAGTATTAAAAGCACATAATTTTGCATTGTAAAATACATCAATTTCTATTATATTCGAGCAGATGCACTCACGTCCATCAGCTGTCCGTGCTTCCATATGTACAATGTCAGGTTCCTTATCTAAGCCCATTACCGACCTAAAGAAATGAAAGAGAGAGAGAGAAAGGGCACAATAAGATTATTTCGGCACAGGCTGGGCGAGATAGCCACAATACTTTACTGCATTGTATTTTAATTGGATGGCCAATGGGGCATAGATAGAGCAAATTGCCTATGCAAGGTGAATTAATATTAATAAAGGCTTTTTTTTCAGAAGAATGTGTGTGATTTTGCAGTGAGAAAGACATATGATTGGCAAAATCAAAAAGAAAAAAATACTGGTTCTAAAAGATAAGAAACGCACCCAGCTCTCTTAAAAGAGCATATACCACATGACAGACTGTTATCTTGTGTTTCCTGCATTACAGCTTGTGTTTCCTGCATTACCATCCTTATATTTAAAGCATTGAAAAGCTGATATAAAAATCACACTTTGTAGGCTGCATAAGGACATGTTGAACTGCTCACCTAGGATCACTTTAATGCCAATGATAAGACACACTATTTCAATAAAACTGACAATATTTAATTGGCTCTGACGACTAGCCTTTGAAATTATTATTTTTTTTCACTAACTGATATTGGGTTGATCAGGTGATTGTACACATTTCTGATTTCAAAGACAAAATGTAGCCGTATCACGAACCAAAACAAATTGAAAATGGACTAGCATGTTCATTTAGATTCACGATTCGGAATTCTGCCCATTGCACTAAAAAATTAGATTTATGGGGAAAAAAGATGACAGTCACTAACTGTTGATCTAGTGAGAAGTGACCAATACATGGAAAAAATAGATAGTAAAAAAATTATCTATATTTATATATATGATATATTTAATAAATATATAATAAATATAGATTTATTTATTTTTTTACTTTTTTCTTCTTTTGTCTGGTTGATTTTCTTGAATCTTTTTTGTAAACGAAATTCAGACGAGCCAAATAGACTGAAATATAAGCTGTCGCTAAATGGTTGTCATTTTCAGGTGAAGTGGTTCGGCCAAAACAAATATTTTTTTCGCTATGCAAGTCCACTGCCAATAACATTTTCTTTACATAAATCAATTTAAAACAATAATCCAAACTTATGAATACTATTTTCATACATCCAAGCTAGAACTATTTGGTTGTAATTGCCATCATTTTTTTAAAACTGATGTGGAATCTTTGAATTGCATTACAATTTTTTTGACTTTTCTGGACTTCTTTACTGACATGTGAATGGTCAGGAATTCAAACTGAATTTCAAACTTTAGGACAACAGATCCAGAACTGAAAAAAACTCTGGTCACTTATGTTTTCACTTCAACTATTTTGGGTCAATATTTGAAATTCAAATTACCACTTAAGTTAAAAATCTTGTAATTCTATTAGTAACCATTAACAAAATATGTAAGAACGCATGAGTGTCAGCAGCCAGTCACAATCCGTTATTTGTTCAGTAGATCCCAGAGTCCAACTGTGCAGGAAAGACAAAAAAGTTTATTTGAAATTTCTATGATTATGAAAGGAGAAACACAGACTAGCTAGTTAGAGCTGATGTTCCTATTTATTTATTTTATACTGTACATTGATTTAAAGATGATCAACACAAATAAAGACCGTTTGTATAGTGACATATGATAAAACAAAGACAATTTATGATAGTTCCACTTGAAAGTAAATTGTATCCATTACACGGTTCTGATAATGTTTAGAAATAACAGCATAAAATTTTAATGCTATAAAATAGCTAAACAATATAATCTTTAGTTCAAATTCAGTTTCTGTTTGCAGAATCTGAAGTTAAATTCTTAAATAAACTATTGCTTAAACTAACTTTCAATGGGTACCTGCACAGTTCTGACGTGCTTGCTTGTTTTACATTATAAACTCTTTCTCTGGACTCCGTCTAAATGTTTTCCTTCTTCTCCCTTTTTTTTTGTAATGTCCTTTTTTTTGGTTAATATTGTATAAAGGCATTAAATATTTAATTGTATCTCCTTTTCTTCCTGAAGGCCATGTAAGGCCCAGTCTGAATGTTAAAGCTAAAGACTTTGTTCAGCTCCCCAAAGATCTGATTAAATGTATCTATTGGCTGACCTCATTCTGATCTCGTCCAACAATCCAGTTATATTTCTGTGGAGCCAACTAACTTTCTAATATTACAATAAGAATTGAAAAACATATGATTAAATAGTTTAACACAACAGCTTAGAAATTGGAAAATGTAAAAAAAAACAAATACACCATACTACGGATCATTGTGGGCATGATCTACTAAATTGTGCACATGAGATAACTATATCTTAGGCAACATGGCCAGAGCTTCCTATTAGCATCTACCTCGAAGCTGCTTTGGTTGGCTCTGGGATTCATCAAAACGTGTCACCTGTCACCTCCAAGGCTCCATACCATACACATAATTAATAGAAGAATTGTATTATTTAAAAAAAAATGTTCAATGTATTTTGAAAATGGTCAGGAAGTGAGATCTTCAATTGTATTTGTAACATAATTAGAAATATTGATGCTGACGATTTGGAGACTTGCAATTCAGCAGTCAACCCAAGAAAGTCACACCTCATCATAATATACTGTAAAAGGTTCAGAATAAACTCTCATAGGGATCCACTAACGTCTGGACCACCAATGGCTGAGCATCATACGATATATAGTTTACAAACATCATGTTTACCAGGGTTAGTCCATTACTGGTCTATAAAAGAGATGGTACAGTGAAAGTTACCATAAAGGTCACAGATCTGCTGACATGCCTACCAGTTGTGCAATCCTCCGCAGCCCAAGCACAATATCTGAAAGCTGCAGGCTGTGTCTAGCATTGCAACATGTTCAAACTTATTAGCTTTCGTCATGACTCAAACTGACTGCAAATCCTATTACAATGCATGCCGGGTCGTTTTTTTTTTGGTTTTTTTTACGACCTTGACAGTTCTTGGCGGGTAGACATCTCTCTTTCCCCGATAGCTCATTTTAAGTATAAAGCAAGTGTTCTTGAAGTTTGGAGAGATGACAATCCCAGAGGCTGTGGCTGTCCTCATTTTTTGTCCACAGGGCAATAACTATACAAGCAGGCTTTATATTTACCATTTTAACCCATGGGCATTCGCCTCTGCTGGGATGATTGCAAAACACATCAGTTTTCACACTTGCTTAGACTTGTGCCCCAAAGAAAAGGAGTCTGGGGAAAATTCTACTTGTATATACTCACTTGTCTCTCCAAAAAAAAGATAAATAATTCATGCCTTTTCCAAAGGCATAATGCAATCTGATTGAGAAATCTTTCAAGCAAACAAAGACAGAACAATAAGGGTTCAGCTTCAACTCTGTGTAAATACTTTAGCACAAAGATTACACTAAGGCAGGAAGGAATCTGCAGTCAGGTAGATACATTTCAATAGTGATTGCTCATGAGATGGTTGCAAATGGGAAACAATACAGATCCAATTCCTTCAATTTCTATCTGATGTTCCAGTCTAAGGAATAGCTAGAAGGAAAATTAACTAGATATGAAAAACTATATTAGCCTGTATTTAAACTCATCTTTTAACCCCCAGGTGGTTTAAACACATGATGAAACAGAGCCACTCGTGTCAGTTCACGGCTTCCTACAATATCTCACTTTATTAAGATGTAAAAGTAAGTTACCATGTAAACATGAAACAAAATAAATATTGTTTATAATCAAATGTTAGAAGGTAAAACGTTGAAACAACTTCAAATAATGTTACTAATGTGCATTTTTTTTTGTTTAGTTGTTATTAGAAGTCATTTAAATAAATTAGTAATAATTATAATTTTATAATTGTTTTGTAATTACGAATATTCACAGTTTCTTTATGCGCCCTTTGCACCTTTCTGTAATTTATGGTTTAATATACTCAAATAATTCAAGGAAATAATTGTATTTTTATTCCCCTGTAAAAATGTATATTTTTTCAGTGTTTATGTATAGGTTAGTTAAGGCAGTAGAAGCAGTAAATCACTTCCTTAGAACTGAGAAACCCATGTTTGAATCCAAGTCAGACCATCACACAAGAAAGTATCCTTGGACTAGACACCTAACGATACATTTGCCTACCTTGAATTCTCAGAGATTGTAAGCTTGTTTGAGCAGGAGTTTCTTCCCCTCTGAATATCCCTTTTGTATAATTGTGAAGCATTGCTAATAATAACATAAGCCAAAAAAAATTCTAAAAAGTTAACGCACAATTTTCCTGCACCCAATTATAGGCCATTACACTTGTCACTCATGGGATCATGTATTCAGATTCCAGGACATCTCTGGACCAGTTGGAAGAGATGCAGGTGGTATTGTGCAAATAATGATTGTAGGGATTTACTTTCCAACTAGCATCATTAAAACCATTCCTCACGTTTACTGAGGGATATAGTAAAACATCATGAACAAACAGTAACTTAACCTTCCCCAAAACAGCATTTCTCCATTGATGTCATGTTTTATCATGAGGTACGTGTCAAGTGGTAATAGTGAGGAATCTCTGATTAATATGAGGTTCAATGTAGAACCTTGGACTGTGATTAATCTTGGTACCCCAAATTTCTGAACTATATTTCCCATGATGCTTATGGGAAAAATTTAACATAGTTGAATAAACATTTATTAACATTTAATTTCACACTCGAGATTCTAATTTTAGAAAATGTGCTATTCCATTAGCTAATCTCCCGTCGGTAACGCCATTGCACATGCCCAATATGTTCTCAATATGCTTATCGGAATGACCTCCACCCATCAACAATACATTTTTATTTACTCAGGTCCAGATGCCAATTAGTTTTTTATTCAGCCAAATTCCCCGCTGCTGCACAGTAACACTACCATCCCCCGTCTTAGAGTTTAATGCTAAACTCCCTCCATGGATTGAATACAAAATAAGCAGCATCTTTACATAACAAGTCTGCAGTCAGCGTGCTTCATTGTTTAATAAAATGCAGACTGAGTGTGCAGCATGAAATATTAATATTGTTCACAGAAATAATTATAAGACAAGTAAACATATATAATCCAATTAACAGCTCGAATATAATAAGCTATTATGTACATTGTACAAGCTTGCATGGCTTTTTTGTTATTCTCCAAAACGCATGAAGGCGCAAAAAGAATATTTGTCATTTTTACAGCCAAATCTGGTAAGTTAATTTAACACTGCCTGAGCAAGAGGACTCTGCAATGTTTTGCTTTATACAACAATATATCCCACTTCACCCAAAACAGAGACAGATAACAAGCTTTAGAAGAATATTTTTAACGATTCATACCTTGTTTTT
Organism: Pelobates cultripes; assembly: GCA_933207985.1. Classification (NCBI taxonomy): domain Eukaryota; kingdom Metazoa; phylum Chordata; class Amphibia; order Anura; family Pelobatidae; genus Pelobates; species Pelobates cultripes. Next base: position 93,006,302 of record OW240922.1, on the reverse strand, counting down.
CTTAAAATTCCCAATGATATTTTATCCTTTACCACTTGTTAGGGAAGGCTAATCCATGTGCCTACTAGACATGGAGATTTGTTTAAGTCTGAACTGCAATTCATTAGAATTTTGGCCAATTGCGTAATCAGTTGAATTCCCAAACTCTGAGCTGAAATATTGCTGAGTTGCAAACCAAATGAGCCATGGAATGTCCTAGCATGTCCGTTTCAGTTTATGAATTTGAATTCCGGCCATTAGGCAACAAAAATAGAGGATTGATGTAAAAAAAGATGATTGATGGATACGGGACCGTCAAATTACCCTGAACAGAGTATTCAATGACTTAATTGGGAAGAGGGGACCTGCAGTGGATTGTTTTCCTGGCACTGGAGTTTCCCTTTAACCTGCCCAAAACAGAGCTTCTTGTCTTCCCTCCCTCAAGTGTTGATATTCCTGCATTTGTTTCCCTCCAATGCCACTACCGTTAGCTCTATCTTGCAAGCTCACTACATTGATCTTCAACTCCAATCTTTCCTTCACCCTTCAAGTCCAGTCACCTCCTAAATCCTGCTGCTTCTATCACAAAAACATTGCTTACATCGAACGCCGGATGCAGCCAAGGTGCTTCTCCATGCTGCTTTCATTTCTTGCCTTGACTACTGCAATCTGCTTCTCAGTGGTCTTATGCATTCCCAATTGGCCCCCTTACAGTCCATAATGAATGCAGCGACAAGGCTCATCTTCCTGTCTGCACACACCTTCAATGCTCCCCCTCTGTCAATTCTTACACTGGCTTCCCATTCAATACAGGGCTCAATTTAAAATTCTGGTGTTAGTTTACAAATAACTGAACAATGCTACTCCTGCCTACCTATCCTCATTGATACACAAGTATGTCCAGGCAAGGCCCCTGCGCTCTGCTGAAGATTTTTGTCTATTCTATGTTCATACTTGCACTTCTGACGCCTGCTTCCAAGACATATCTAGGGCTACACTGTCCGTATGGAACTCCCTTCCCTGCTCCGTTAGACTCTCACCCAGTTTCAGTTACATCAAAAGATCATTAAAAACTCACTTCTTTAGGAAAGCATTGTGACGATAGTCACCATCACCTGGGGTTTCATAAGGACATTTTATGTAGCACCCTGAACTATTCCTATGTTTAAGTCACCCTGTGTCCATTGTGGGTGCAAGGTGTGTGTGTGTGTAATGTGATTGTTTAGGGTTAAATGTTAGTGTGTTCTTCTGTCTTGCTAATGCTTGCAATCAACTAAGTGGATTTGGATGTCGAACCTGTACAGCGCCACCTGTACAAGGATCTAGAAACCACATTATGAACTACCTGGATAGCAAGGATTGTTAATTTGCATTTTAGGGTAGATTTACATATTGCTAATTCTGCAGGCAGAAGAGATATGTTCTGATAACTAATGTCTTCCCCATCGCTTTATTAATATGTTATCATGCTATTATAATTTGCTATAAATTTGTGAAAGGTTTTAGTTATTTGAATTTTACTATGTTTCTCACAACAATGTACAGTATATGTAATAAACGTATGGGTTAGTCACAAGTACAATAAAGTAGAGTATGTTAGTTCCATTTGGAATGGTGCCCTGTGTGGATTTTTAGGGATCCCAGCCACAGAGTTGACGTACCTGTTGGCTGGCTGCATGATCCCTCTAGCCGTGGGATGAATCAAGAGAGCTAGGCCTCGGAGCCACAAGTGCCTTTGTAAAGGCAATAGAAATCACTTTGCAGGTAGAGGTGGATACCTTCCTGGAAGAAGGGCGGCAGCAGAATAGGCAGAGGGGATGATACCTGCCTGGAAGGATAGCTGCAGCTTGGTTGGGTGGAAAAGCTCCAGAAGGACCCTAGTCAAGCCATGGCGACTGGGGCAGAAGAACAGCAGTTTTCCCTGGTCCCAGCTAGGAAGGGATCCTGGGCGAAGGTACCTAGCCAGGGTACAGGCAGCTCCGCTACAAGCATATCAATTAAACTGGTAATAGCTTTCCCTTCCACCTTGGTAACCCACCCTGCTTCATTTCCTGCAACTGTGTCACCCAATAAACTAACCCTTCACTGTATACTATTCTAGTAACCCACTTTTTTCTCGTACATGAAATACATCCTACCCTTACCTTACTCCCTCTAGAATGTAAGCTTGTTTGAGGAGGGCCCTTAATACCCTGTGTTATTGTGTGTCCATCTCATCTTGTTGCAATAACAAGTATGTTAGTCCACCTATTGTAAAGCACTGAGGAATTTGTTAGTACATTATAAATAATGATAATAATAATAAAAAATAATAAATGCAGATTTTATTCAAAACTCAAGTGAGAATGTAGTAAAAAAAAAATCTATTATAAATTTGTATATTATTTATTTAGATAATATATAAATATAGATTTTCTTTTTACTGTTCCTCCAGATTTTACCTCTATGTGTTACTTTTTCTCACTTGGCCTGTGAATCAAATGCTGGGAAAATGCTCTTATCAGTATACTGCAAAATATAAACAAATCATTATTTTATTTGTATATTTTGCAGTACGCTGACTGGCCTATTTTTGTGTCCTTTTGGTTTGTTTGATGTGGCTCCTGATTCAGTGTTTGGTACAAAAAAAAGCTGCCAAGCCGAAATGACATTCAGCCAAAATCGGGTTTCCCCCCTCCCAAAATGAAATCAGTTTTTGGGAAAAAATTGGTTGGCCATGGTGAAATTTTCCAGAAAAGTCTAGTACCTACTACAGATCCTATAAAAAAAATTACAGATTGCTGTTTTCATCCCCACTTGTACTTTAATAATTCCTTTCGTGCATTTATATATCTTCGGCATAATTCGTATGGTGCTCATGTTTTTTTAAGTCATTTGATAAACCTGAACATTCGTGTTTGCAAAGAGCTATTTCTGCCAATTTGTTCAATTTACAGCTTAGATTTCCAGGTATGTTTAATGATTAAAAATTAATATTATTTCACAGATTCATCTGCGTCTGCAAAAAATTCAATTTCTTCAAAGTAAATAATAAAATTTCTTTCTAATCTCTAAATACATATGTAATGGGAGACTTGCGTCCTGACCCTTCTGTCTTTTCCGACTCAAACTAGAGAAATTATAAAAAAAAAAAAAAGATCTGTCTGTTTTCAGAAACCATCTGCCATACGAGCTTGGAATTTCAGAGATAGTTTTATGTGGCAATCTGTACTACTAAGCCACTAATGAGGTTGGCAAAGAATTATGGGATGTGTAGTCCAGCACTAACTGGATGTGCAACTGTTATTGAATAAACAGTTCAGCAAGAAGGTGCATAGCTGTGAGTGTAAGGGAATTATTACTGCTTATAATTATTATTATTAAGTTTATGACAAGGACTTTTTGCAGTTGAGCTGGGTAACCTTTGGATTTGGATGGGCAAAATATTCAAATTACAGTTAGTTATGCCCTACTAATGGGTATAATATAGGGAATATTATTTTACTTGTACGACTGCCAGTGATATTTCTTACCAGTGTAATCCACTTTAAATTCATTGTGAGTTGGCACCATTATTATGCCGATTTGGGACAGATATGCCCACAGCTTTTGCAATTATTTGGTGGCTGGCAAAGCATAAAATATAAACTCAAAACTTATCGAGTTTTTATTAATAACCACAAACTTTATTAAAATAAGAATCTGGTCTTGTGATTATGTAACTTAGTCATCTGTAACGTATTAACATTAAATATTGTTGACATTAAGTCTTTTACTAATAGTGGCCTAATACGTTCCAGTTCTATCCTATCTGAGAGATTCCAAAATAAATAAATCACTGTCCTTTAACATGTTTGAAAAAGTCCTAAAAAAAATGAAGGAAATTTTGTAAAACACCAAATCCTTTTGCAAATTGTTTCTCTTATAAAACATCTGGACAGAACAAATTGCAACTTTTTATCAGTTTGTGAGCAGTAATCTTTCATCTAAGAGGAACAGGTTGGAACACAGCATCCTGCAAAATGCTAAATATCTCTGCGCAATAGGTCTCAAGGGATTTGGTTTTTTTTTTAAGACAAATGCTCTTTTCAGTTAAATAAACTCCCTTAGCCAGACTCTTTAATAAGAAACTGTATCTAATGTATAAAAGCAAATGCATTTGTGCATTTAAAACTAGAAGGAAGGCAGACATATAGGAATATAAAAGGAAAAATCCCCACGTTGGTTCCAGAGCTACATTACAGACCAGTTTGGTTCTCCTGTACTCCTCTCCGTATGGTTAATTAATTGGTATTGTATCCAAGAGCACATGGGAGTTCTTGCTAAATTCTATTTCCCTGGGCATTCTCTATTGCTATAATCTGACTTTTCACACCTTGCTGTCCACAGGCCACTCAGTCATCACATTAATTATATTGACCAATTCCAGTCTCTAGTCCTCTCCATCCCCACAGTTATGACAACTCTTCACTCTTGTCCATGCCAATCACATTATAGTCTTTGAGAATATCTTGTTCACTGTCCTAGGATTAAAAAACATGGCAAGGCTTGATTTAGATAACGTCATGCATTAAGCCAGGAAGCTTGTCTTGTTATTGATTAAAAAACTTAATACAAAATGGATATAGTAAAACATATTTACATTGAAGTCCAGGTTTACTGAATAATTCTGTATCCTCTGTTATGTACAATAATTTTAATGTTGGAAGGATAATTTGACATTCTCCGTCAATGTCTGAAGATTGCTCATGTTGGAAGAGTCAAATGGAAATATTGCAAATGAAGCAGCCCACAAACAATTATCAGACTTGAAAACCCACAAAAATAAGAGCTTGCTGAATGCTTTATGGATTAATGGAAGGTCCCATATGTCTTATTTTCTAAAAGTTCCAATTTCAAGAGAAATCAATTCTTTTATTAGCGTACTCATCAGTCAATCAGACAAAATGTTGAATTTCCTGAGTTACTGGATTTCACTGTAGGTCAAAGTGGAAACAGATGTTGCAGAGAGAAGCTTTTGGCTTAATTGAGTGTGGCAATTGGTGCACATGCACTGTGGGTCTATGAGAAACTAGGTCAACGAGAAGCATTTGATTGGACAACAGACCATTAATCACATTGATCTCAGCAAGGGTGGATTGGGTTGTGTCAAGGAGACTGCCACAGCATTGGAAAAAAATGTAGGTTTGTTTTATTTCATTAATGAAAGAGGGGGTGCTCATCTAAAATAAAAACGGAGCACCCCAACATTATTTTATTTTTATTTTTTTAACGCTGGAGCTTTCCTTTAATAAAGGAGTGCCCAAAAGTTAGATCCCCAGATGTTGTAGAAATACAACGCCCATGATGCTTTGTCTTCGAAATTACAAAGCATCATGTAAGCTGTAGTTTTAAACATCCGGGGATCTACCTACTGTGCATTGCAGTAGATTGTGCTGTTAGGCCCAGCTTATTTAAATAAAATGTGCTTTTTATGTATTATGTTTTTGATATTAATCCACCTCGGAATTCATATTAATTTCTATATTTCTCTCCAAGCATGGAACCTTCCCATTAATACAAAGAATCCAATGACATAGAGTCCACGTAACCAGAATTGTCTTCAATTATTATATCTGTCTTTTGAATGTTGATATCAACTTTGTAATAGTGAAATATTGTCATACAATGGTCAGCCTTAGAGGTTTATTCGTGAAACTCTTAATTGTAGTGGATTGAACTCCAAATGGAAGACTCGTCTAGACAAAAATAGTGAGGATGTACCAGAGCTGAGTTAAATAATGTTTCTAAATCATATATATTATATTTGGCTAAATGTTGCCATTTGGAATTCAGTGTTACGTTTTCGAGTTTAATGAAGTGGTCTGGGTTCAGAGTTCCTGTTCTTTTAACCTTGCAATGTAAAACACTGCAATTTTTAAGAAATTCGGTCACATGAGATGGAAGTCCATAATAAAGCATTGCATACAATGAATCCCACTGAATACTCACCGTCAGCGATGTACTTGCCGCAAGGGAAACAAGGTATTTGCCTTGGGCGGCACTTTCCAGGGGGCGGCAGAAAACACACCTAAATACCTTGTTAGCCTCGGAGCAGGCAGCTAGCTGTGTTCCAGTGGGCGCCACATCCAGGTCCGGCTCCCAGGATCACTCTGTGGCACGTGAGGGAGCTGAACAGGGAGAGCTCACAAATCAGCACTCCCTCGCCACCCGACTGGAACTCACTGGACCCCAGGTAGGGAGGCTTGGTGGATTTAAATTAAAATAAATAATCTGTGAGTGTTGGGGGGAAATGTTTGTGTGTGTGTGTGTGTGTGTCTGGCTGTCAGTGTGTGTGTATGTCTGTCAGTCTGTCAGTGTGTCTGTGTGTGTATATTTGTCAGTGTGTGTGTGGCTGTCAGTGAATGTGTTTATGTCTGTCAGTGTGTGTCTGTGAGTGAGTGTATGTCTGTCAGTGTGTGTCTGAGTGATTGTGTCTGTGAGTGAGAGTGTGTGTGTATGCCTGTCAGTGTGAGGGAGCCTGTGTGAGTGTGTGTGTGTGTGTGTGTGTCTGTGAGTGTGTCTATCAGTGAATATATGTTTGTGGCTGAGTGATTGTGAGTGTCTGTCAGTGTGTGTCTGTGAGTGTATTCCTGTAAGGGTGCCTGTGTGTCTGAGTGATTGTGTGTGTGTGTGTGTGTCTTTCTGTGAGTGTGTCTGTGAGTGAGCCTGTGTGTCTGAGGGAGCGTGTGTGTCTGTCGGTGAATGTGTGTGTTTCTAAGTGATTGTCTATGCCTGTCAGTGTGTGTGTCTGCAGGCCCGTCGCGACAAGGCAAGCAAACCAAGCAATTGCTCTGGGCCCCGAGCTGGCCTGGGGCCCCAAGACAAGCACTGGTTAAGAACATAGTCTAACACTGTACAGACACAGGCGGCGGTGTGTGCATGTGGAAAGCAGGGGGAGCTAGGACACAGCCCGGCAGCCAGCTCCAGCACACACAGTGTTACCGAGCTCCCTCTCCCCGCCAGGCATGGTGGACTGAGCCACGGGACTACACTAGCACCCTCCACAGTACAGAGCAGCACGGTGCAGCCTGGCTGGGACGCATTCACGCCCCCAGCCTGAGCAGAGAGGGAGACAGGGATCCTTTAGAGCTCGAGCAGCACCATCCGCAGTTCCTCCTCCCGCCATCATCACCAACCCCAGAACAGGGCAGCTCGCCACACTGCGGGCACTTACACCATGCCAGCCGGCCGGACAAACAGATAACTAGGGGGACATTCATGGGGACATCCCGCAGCCGGGCCGGGCAGCTCCAGCCGTGGTCTGCTGCAGTTACCATGGAGGAAATGTTTGGCTCTAGCTGCGGTTTAGGGATCCAGGTGTGAGAGCCCCTCCAAGCCTCATCCTCTGCCCTCATCCTCTGGCAGGCTCCACCATGGACCATCCTCTGGCAGGATCCTCCATGGACCAGCGGCAGGAGCGCACATGGCAACTGGAGGTTGGAAGGAGTCACAGCAACATGCGGTACACCATTGGGACGGGAGGCATATATCCCTTCCTGTGAGCCAGGAGTTGGTCCTGGTGATGGACAGGGAGATTTTAGGATGTGAGGGTGGTATGAGTGGGGAGTTGATGGTAAGAGGGCAGCACTGCCCTACACTGATAGTTTACACTTCCACTCCTAGTATGCTCTCTGCAGCTGGGGGAGAAGGGGGTTAGCTTCTTCCCTCTATGCCTATGGTATTATATTTTAAATATTATACAGTTAGGTTTGGTCCTGCATCATGCTGCTTGTCCATCCTCCCCAGGAGTGTGGGAACCATGAGAGCTGTAGTCCAGATGACTACATGCATGGTTTGTGAGCTCTTTGTTGTATGGCTGCTTGGTTTTATTTCTTGGTGCAGAAATAATCATTTTGTTGAATAAGATTAGATGCTTTCCTCCCAAGGTCACAGACAGATAACTCCAGGTTTTTTAGACACCATTTTCTTCCTGTGTGTTGCAAGTAATGTAGTTACCGTGTGGGTGAACTTAAACTGTATGGCTATGCTGTGGCTCCTGTAGGCTTTGCATGTGTGCGGGGGGGGCTCCATGTCCATTTTGCTTGGGGCCCCCAAATTCCTTCGGCCCTGTGTGTCTGTGGGTGGGTGTCAGTGAGTGTGTGTGTGTCATTGTGTGTCAGTGAGTGTGTGTGCGTGTCTGTCAGTGATTGTGTGTGTCAATCAGATTGTGTGAAATGAATGTGTGTGTATGTCAGTGTAACTGAGAGTCTGTCAGTCAAAGTGTGTGTTAGTCTGTAACAGGAAGAGGTGTGGCATTGACAGGAAGGGGTGGGGCAAATGTAAATGAGTGGAGCCTGAGTTCCGTCATGCCTAGGGCAGCACAGATCCAAAATACACCACTGCTCACAAATAATGATGTCCCGAACTATTCGCCACGAACGGTTCGCCGCGGACTCATCATTGAGTAAACTTTGACCCTGTACCTCACAGTCAGCAGACACATTCCAGCCAATCAGCAGCAGACCCTCCCTCCCAGACCCTCCCACCTCCTGGACAGCTCACTAAGAATGCAGCTTCACAATGGATGCTGTCCAGGAGGTGGGAGGATCTGGGAGGGAGGGAGGGTCTGCTGCTGATTGGCTGGAATGTGTCTGCTGACTGTGAGGTACAGGGTCAAAGTTTACTCAATGATGAGTCCGTACGACGAACAGTTCGGGACATCACTACTCACAAATGAACAATAGGTCCCAAGCTCTTCCATCTTGGGCATTGATTTAGACCATTGCAGAAGAGCCCATGCCGTTGCAGGGGCCAGAGAGGTGAGCAGTACAGATGAAGTTGAAAAAGATAAGTAAAATCTATAGTCACCAAAACAACTTTCCCATAATGAAGCACTTTCTGTGTATAGATCATGCTCCTGCAGTCTCAATGCTCAAATCTTTGCCATTTAGGAGTTAAATAACTTTGCTAATACAGCCCTAGTCACACCTACCTGCATGTGACTTGCACAGCATTTCTAAACACTTCCTCTATAGAGAAATCAAATTTTTCCACTCTCATTATTGCAAATTCTGTTTAATTTAGAATTTCATATCGCCTGCTAAGTTAATAGCTTGCTAGACCCGACAGGAGACTCTTGTATGTAATTAAAGTTCTATTTACAGAACAGGAGGTAAAAACTTTTAAATTAAGTTACAACTGATTGGAAATTAAATAATTGTGTTTTCATGCAGGCTGTGTCAGTCACAGCCAGGAGAGATTTCACTAGGGCTGTATAAAGAGAAACAAAAGCGATTTAACTCCAAAATGGCAGTGAATTGAGCAGAGAAACTCCAGAGGCATGATCTATATACAAATACTGCTTCAATAAGCTAATCTTGTTTTGGTGTCTACAGTGTCTCTTTAATCTTTTACATGTTTATTGCAAACAGTGGTACAGATCTAGGGACAGCGGCACCCTCCTGAGAGTATGTGTTTCAGTATCTTTATAAAAATGCATGAATATTAGGGCTCGAGTCCTGCAGGAACGCATGGGAACAGCGTTCCTACACTTTTTCCAAAGCAGGAACGCCGTTCCCGCTATTATTTCGGCATGACTTTCCCTGCTACCTGCACACAGGGGCCCAGCACACTCTGTGTTCCATCTCCAGCTCTGTCTCACATTCGCGAGACCCGCGGCTGTCACGAGTTACCATGGCAACGCTCCGCACAGCACGCAGACGAGTCTCGCGAGAGTTAGACAGAGCTGGAGAGGGAACACAGAAAGTGCTGGGCCCCTGTGTGCAGCGGCTGGCTCCCTGCTCCATACCATCGGACCACCAGGCGATCTCCCCCCTCCCTGATAAGGTAAGAAGCAGGGAGGGGGGAATAAAATAAAAATTATACACATAAATAAAAAATAATGCTTCCCCCTTTACACACACACATCATCCAGCACACACACACACAATCATCCAGCACACACACACATCATCCAGCACACACGCACACACACACAATCATCCAGCACACACACACACAATCATCTAGCACACACACACTGCTTTCATTATACACACACTGCACACACTACATTCATTATACACAATCTGCACTCACTACAAACACAATGCATTTATTATACACAATCTGCACTCACTACAAACACACTACATTCACTATACACACTCTGCACTCACTACACGCACTGCACTCACTACACACACTGCATTCATTATACACACTCTGCACTTATTATTGCACACACACTGCATTAATTATATACACTGCACTCACTACAAACACACTACATTCACAATGCACACTTTGCACTCACTACAAACACAAAACATTAATCATACATACTCTGCATTCACTACACACACTGCATTCATTATACACACTCTGGACTCACTACAAATACACTACATTCACAATGCACACTCTGCACTAACTACAAACACACTACATTCATTATACACACTCTGCACTCACTACAAACACACTACATTCATTATACACACTCTGCATTCACTACAAACATTACATTCATTATATAAACTCTGCACTCACTACAAACACACTACATTCATTATACACACTCTGCACTCCCTACAAACACACTACATTCATTATACACACTCTGCACTCACTACAAACACACTACATTCATTATACACACTCTGCACTCACTACAAACATAGTGCATTTATTATACACACTGCACTCATTACAAACATACTATATTCATTATACACACTCTGCACTCACTACAAAAACACTACATTTATTATACACACTGCACTCATTACAAACATACTATATTCATTATACACACTCTGCACTCACTACAAAAACACTACATTTATTATACACACTCTGCACTCACTACAAACACAGTACATTTATTATACACACTGCACTCATTACAAACATACTATATTCATTATACACACTTTGCACTCACTACAAAAACACTACATTCATTATACATACTCTGCATTCACTACAAACACACTACATTCATTATACACAACCTGCACTTACTACAAACACACTACATTCATTATACACACTCTGCACTCACTACAAACACAGTACATTTATGTACACACTGCACTCATTACAAACATACTATATTCATTATACACACTTTGCACTCACCATTATACATACTCTGCATTCACTACAAAAACACTACATTCATTATACATACTCTGCATTCACTACAAACACACTACATTCATTATACATACTCTGCATTCACTACAAACACTACATTCATTATATACACTCTGCACTCACTACAAAAACAGTACATTTATTATACACACTGCACTCATTACAAACACATACTATTCATTATACACACTCTGCACTCACTACAAACACACTACATTTATTATACACACTCTGCACTCACTACAAACACAGTACATTTATTATACACACTGCACTCATTGCAAACATACTATATTCATTATACACACTCTGCACTCACTACAAAAACACTACATTCATTATACATACTTTGCATTCACTACAAACACACTACATTCATTATACACGGTCTGCATTCACTACAAACACACTACATTCATTATACACGGTCTGCATTCACTACAAACACACTACATTCATTATACACACCCTGCACTTAGAACAAACACACTACATTCATTATACACACCCTGCACTTAGAACAAACACACTACATTCATAATACACACCCTGCACTCACTACAAACACAGTATATTTATTATACACATTGCACTCATTTCAAACATATTATATTCATTATACACACTCTGCACTCACTACAAAAACACTACATTCATTATACATACTCTGCATTCATTATATACACTCTGCACTCACTACAAAAACAGTACATTTATTATACACACTGCACTCATTACAAATATACTATATTCATTATACACACTCTGCATTCACTACAAGCACACTACATTCATTATACATACTCTGCATTCACTACAAACACACTACATTCATTATACACATTCTGCACTCACTACAAACACAGTACATTTATTATACACACTGCACTCATTACAAACATACTATATTCATTATACACACTTTACACTCACTACAAAAACACTACATTCATTATACATACTCTGCATTCACTACAAACACACTACATTCATTATACACAACCTGCACTTACTACAAACACACTACATTCATTATACACACTCTGCACTCACTACAAACACAGTACATTTATGTACACACTGCACTCATTACAAACATACTATATTCATTATACACACTTTGCACTCACTACAAAAACACTACATTCATTATACATACTCTGCATTCACTACAAAAACACTACATTCATTATACATACTCTGCATTCACTACAAACACACTACATTCATTATACATACTCTGCATTCACTACAAACACTACATTCATTATATACACTCTGCACTCACTACGAAAACAGTACATTTATTATACACACTGCACTCATTACAAACATACTATATTCATTATACACACTCTGCACTTACTACAAACACACTACATTCATTATACACACTCTGCACTCACTACAAACACAGTACATTTATTATACACACTGCACTCATTACAAACATACTATATTCATTATACACACTTTGCACTCACTACAAACACTACATTCATTATATACACTCTGCACTCACTACGAAAACAGTACATTTATTATACACACTGCACTCATTACAAACATACTATATTCATTATACACACTCTGCACTTACTACAAACACACTACATTCATTATACACACTCTGCACTCACTACAAACACAGTACATTTATTATACACACTGCACTCATTACAAACACACTACATTCATTATACACACTCTGCACTCACTACAAACACAGTACATTTATTATACACACTGCACTCATTACAAACATACTATATTCATTATACATACTCTGCATTCACTACAAACACACTACATTCATTATACACAACCTGCACTTACTACAAACACACTACATTCATTATACACACTCTGCACTCACTACAGACACAGTACATTTATTATACACACTGCTCTCATTACAAACATACTATATTCATTATACACACTCTGCACTCGCTACAAAAACACTACATTCATTATACATACTCTGCATTCACTACAAAAACACTACATTCATTATACATACTCTGCATTCACTACAAACACACTACATTCATTATACATACTCTGCATTCACTACAAACACTACATTCCTTATATACACTCTGCACTCACTACAAAATCACTACATTCATTATACACACTCTGCATTCACTACAAACACTACATTCATTATACACACCCTGCATGGCACTATATGCATAGGAGTGTAATTTTCTTTTCTTTTCTTTTTTAAGGGGGGTGGCGGGAATCTTGGGTGAGTTCCCACACTTTTTTCCCCAGGACTTGACCCCTGATGACTATATACATCACACAAGTGGGTGTGCAAGAAAACATGATAGAGGCAACACATACAAATGTCTAAATACAGTACGTACACTCACATGCATTCACACACAAACATTTATGCACACATGCATTGACACGCAAACTTACAGAACCAGAAAAATATATACATGCTTTCACACACATAGCATATACTTAAATACATTTAATTGCATATACATTTATACATATCATAACAACTCATGGTAATGTAGCCATAAACATCTATATACATTCACAAATTCATTAATACCCATTTATTACATTCATATACATATACTTACACACACACAGTCACACACACACACACACACACACACAAAAACATATCCATAAGGGACATATTAAGTAAACACTAGCTAAAGTTTATCTGTAGAGAACATACACTTTGCTGATTCCTTGACAAAAAAAATTCTATAAATATGTTTACTGTAACAATATAGCCAATGTCCATACACAGCATTTAAACTAGATTTTCATTATAAAAGTTTTGGTGGAATTTAATTTATTTGCCTACATTGCTCCTCTGTCTTTGTCTGATACATAATCAGACTCGGCATTTTCAATCATCACATAATGAGTTTAGACAGAAACAATCTCGGGAAATTTGTCATTTTGCCCACACAGAGAGACAGCAAGCATTGTAAATGGCTCTCCTCTATTAGAGCACAAGAGATAGAATTTTATAATCGCCACCACTTTTTCCATTTGCAGGTTTGTAAGACAGTGCCTAAATTCCCATAAACTGGGTTCATGGAATCCTCTCTCTCGGCATGTGATATTTGGATAGTGAGACTGTTCTTAATATAACTGCAATCCTAACCAACATACAGGCAATGTTTTAAAGGGGAACTGTCATTAATCAGAAGGTTTAATATAAAATTTTCTCATCTCCTAAATTTAACATATACGTAAGTATTTGTGAGATGTGAAAAAAAAATTAATTAAATGTAGACATCAACACCTCTTTATCTTGGTGCATCCATTTTAGCTCCCTGTCAATCATCATTCTAAGCTATGTCATTTGATTTAAATTTCTCCTGATTATTTAATGTGCCCTAGCTGTGAATGGACTGAACTGGATTGTGATGTATTTTGTTAAATATTTAACATAAATATAAAAAAGCAGGGTGTCACACATATAAAAGGTTAATATAAGGTTATAAGTAATTAATTATTGATGTTTTAATATAGACAATTCCCTTTAAACCTCCCAATCTACACAATAGTATAAGTTTTCAATGGTGACTGAAACCTTTATTGTTACCCACCACATTATATGGTATTTAGTGGGGTAAAGGTATGCAGGGGAGGTAGGTGGAAACAAACGTACTTCTATTTCCAGGTAAAAAGTGTCATACTCTTCCCAGCATGCCCTACACAGACTCACATGTCCGGCATAATTTCCTCATAACTCACTTTATGTCAAACGACAACTCAATATGGACCTGTTAAACCCTCTGTGGCAGCTATATATTTTGATTGGTGCTATCCCATATATTCCCAGAAAGAAGAACGTTTAATGTCTCATCCCGCTTCAACATTCTACAGGACGCTAGTACAAAAAGGCATTAAGCATCTAGTCTTTTATTCCTTTTGCCATGTGAGTCTTCATTTTTGTGCTTGGTATTTTGATTTTGGTATGTTTTCTTACATTTTTGTATTAAGAGACAATTCCTTTTTGAATCTACAATTTGCCTATTTAAATAATTTGTATGTGCATATTGTGGTCTATTGTAGTGGAACGAGACACGAAAAATAATGTAGTCATTATTCTGCAAGTATACTCCGTTTAAATTCAAAAGGCTAGATAATCATGGGGCATTTATTTAAAACACATGCCAGGCAGTGCCAACATGCCTTTGCATTTGAAGTAAATGTGAAGTAAAACATTTTTAAATTAATAATACATTTTAAATAGGATTTATTTTGTCACTATGGAAATAAATGCAAATTCGTATAGCCCACTAAAATAAAATAGATATTCGTTATGTATATGTAAGAAAACAAAAACAAATTATATTCAAATTTCATATACCCCAAAGTTTTGTCGCACAGTCTGGCATTAAAAAAAGCAACTATTAAAGTGGTCTGAGATCCACAAGTACCAGTGCACTCATAGAAAATCATGGGAGAATTATGCCCAAAATGGCCTCACCAGTCACTGGCAGAGGAGATATGATTTCACTTTATTGAGGTGAATAAATGAGGAGTGCTCCACCATCAAAATATTTTAATTCTTTATCAATTCAAGATGGCTACTCACACTGGCACGCACATAGTATGGATTCCTAGTCAGATATCTAAAAGGTATGGGTTATTTAACTCCAGGATAGGTTAGTCATCTACAATGAACAGGAAAATGTGGGATTTTAAAGTGGATGGAGATCGTCCTTAGATAACAAAGTAAGAGAGATGCGTTTATGCACACAATTTTCGTGGATTCCCAGTAGGCAATTTTAGCCTATTTCTATGTGTTGTATTATGTGACAGGTAGGAGGAACAAGAGCTCTGATCTTATGGACCACATATGATAAATGGCACACATAATATGCATGGCTGAGTTTCAGATTCTTTTATATAAACGTTGCAAATATATCCTAATGTGCCTTAGGGAATTATCTATTTAGCATATCCATTTGTTTTTTTTGTTTTTTGTTTTTTTTATGTTTTTTTTTTTTTTTTAATTTGGAAGCACCACACATCACTATCCTCGTTCCGGTTTCTATAGCTTGTGATGGATTTTACATGTCAGCCGGGAACAATATAAAATTCTGATTTATTAGAATTGCACTAATGGGTTTTTCAGGGAATGGATTTACAGTATATAATGGTGGGACTCCTGATTCATGTATTTTTCCTTGCTGTATATACTTGAATAATATTGATATATCAAAGGATAATTTAATCCAATATTGCTCTTTAATAAGTATATGTTTGCTCTCTTAATAGACATCCTTCTTCAAACACACAAGCACATACGCAGGCATACACACACGTGCATGAACACACAGGGATACGTCAAATTCACATACACATGCAAACACAAAGCAGACAAACACATAAAACACAAATACACAATGACACACACAGTATATGCATACACACAGAGACACAATCGACACATAGACAAACACAGATATCCATCTATAACATAATCAAACACACATAAATTCATATACAGTCTGAAATGCAGACAACATGTGCAAGTATGACAGTAATACACAAACACAAATAAAAAAACTCACAAAATTACAATCATACATGCAGACTAACAAACAGACACACCAAAACAACACGTATATACAAGTAAAAAAAACTTAAAAATAACAGACATACAAGCAGATACAGATGGATTTATACACAGATATACATAGACAAGCACAGAATTTACACAGACACATAAAACACACAAAACAAACCTACAGTAGCTTTCAGAGTTACAAACATACAGACAGATGTATATAGACACTGTATAGACTCAACACAGTGGCTTTGCTAGAAGATGCTGACAGGGGTTGGAGTACTGAAAAGCCCCAGGTCTAATTCTGACACCATTTCATTGTTTTCCTAAATTATACAATTATATCATTTGTGTCAGTACCACTTGCAAGTGCATCATATTTTAAGTAATTATACAGCACCATGTGGGGTATTGCTGTTGGTGGAGGAATTTAATTTAATGGCGCAAAAGGTTAATACAGCATGGCTGTGGGTTGTGGCAGGTGTAACGTTTATAAACATAGGTTCATGTAATATTCTGAATCATATTCCCCCAACATTGACATCCTGAGATATGGGACACCAGTGGGACGGAGGGTGAAGCGGGTGGGCAAGTGATACTATTGCATCCCTGGCTCCACCCAAAGCGGGCAGGACTGTCCCAAATCACTGGCAGGTCAGCCTGGCGTTAATGCATGCCAGGCTGCATGCCAATCAGACATACTAGCCCACTGACGGCAGGGATGCAATCGTGTCACTGGCATTCCACATCTCAGTGTTCCCTGCAGAGTGTTAGTACCCTAAATGCAGCACAAGCACGTCTTATGATACGCCCAAGCATTGTCATATGTGCACAGACATAAACACATTTACATACAAAGATTCAAACAGCAAATGGGACATTTATACAGAGTTGGCTAACCTCACAAACTGCTGCTGACCTCAGAGTAACAAATATATTTGTTGTTCGCTTTAACCAGAGTTTGATGTTACAAATATAAATAGGAGACATGCTGTTACATTCCTCTATATTTTATTATTTCACTTCTTTGAGCAGAAACTACTATTTGTTTCTAGGAGCCTAATCATTCAATATATGTTTCACTATTTGTTAGATGTATTTGTGAGCGTGAGTACTGCCAACGCGTTCCGTTAATTAACAATTTCAATTTAGTGGTTAATTTACGGAGGTGAGCTCGATCGCTGTGTTTACTCAGGATTCAATGCAACAGCAACAATGATTTAAACCCTTAGTGAATTCAAATGGTATTAAATGCTAAAGAAGAAAGGGAAGGATATATAAATATGTTGGCACAAATTCCAGCATTTGCTTGGAACTCCCGGTACACTCATCGGATAAGTTAGATCGAACTAAACTTTCCATAAAACTATAGTTAATAATAATATCAGAGCTGATAATTTTAGGACTGCTACCTAATATATATAAAAATTCACATGAGAACTCTCACTCTGCTAAATTAAATATTAATGTCTTGATTTGAATGAGATTGTAGGATTAGGAACTCTATGAGTGAATTGCAATGAAATGACTTGTAAAAAAAAGCAGCATTGTCTGCTTTGGTATAAAGGTGGAATTTGGGATTTTTATTTTCTAATTTTAACATACTTCCCAACATTTCAGATGGAAAAACAGGGACACTTAAAATTCAGGAATGTGAGTGGGGGGGTGTCCAGGAGTGGGGCTGTTCTGCAAAATTTTAAATGATTTACTAATAACAATTTATGCAACTAAAATGTAATTTAGAACAAGAAAACTATATCTTATTTACACACACTGATGTATAAACACATTTAGTGTAGTTTATATATACATTACTGTAAGCAAGTTTGCTGTGGAGCACACACATCAACAATATAGAGTTAGGAGAAAATGGGGACATTAGGATAGAAAAAAGGAACAAAGGGATTTGCGCCCAAAATAGGCACTGTCCTTCTAAATAGGGGCACTTGGGAGGTATGAGTTCGGCTATGTTGGTTTAAATTTTGCACTTTGGGTGTCACTTAAACTCATTACTTAGTCAATATATTGTTAGCCTAAAATTGTCCCGTCCTGTTAATTATTGAACTGCTTCAAGTTTGAAGTACAGAAACCTGAATCATATGTATAACATATAATTTTATTACAAAGGGCTCACTGCTGTAATTGACTAGGCCGCAGCCTGCTTGCTGTAAACCATCGTATTGAGGATAATGCAATATATTTGCATAGATTTGGTTCCTGTTTACAGCTACTGAGTTCCTCAATTGTCCTTCACACTTGGCTGACGATACACTTGGCTAACGATAGGACACTGCTTGATACATAGAAACATAATCAGTGAGGCCTCTCTTACAAGGCCATAGCAGCTCAACATGATTTCATCAGCTCTAGAACATATTTTCACTTAATAATTCTATTTTCACAGGGAGACTAAGCATATTAGACACACTACACAACCTTAACCCTCTCTGTGTCAAAAATACATTTTAACAATAAATACGAGGACAAGGGCAGCCATAATGATCTCTCATTAAGGCGGCATTCAGTCTTGTAGCGAATAAGTGGATTAACTCATATTAATAAAACTCTATGCAATTCATTTTTCCATGTTAGAATTATAGTAACGACTAGCAACATGTAGAGATAATATTCCAGAATAGCTAAATATTAAAAATAATATATATATATATATTGGCTAAATAATTTTGCCAATTTTTAAGTTTATAAATCAAGTTTTGTGAAGCATGTTGAAGGGTAACAAGTATGCAAACTGTAAAACTTCTAAAAATCATTTATATCAAATGTCACCAAACCGGCACATAATGTCACAAGAGTAGCTGGAACATAAAGTCAGAGAACCACTTAATTCAAGTACTACTTAGTACGTGTAGGGCAAAGAGAGTGGGGGACACAAAATATAAAAATCACAGGAGCTACATTACATGAAAATAACATTTAAAGCAATTTCCGCCATCTACTCCCTCCGATCCATGAAAACGATTAGCTTCGGCATGAAGAGGGAATACAATGTAAGCTGTTCAGTAATAAGTCTCTTGTAGGTAAATGGACAGAGAGACAATATCTGAGAAATCTACATTAATAGCTATATTTGTCAGCTGGGAGAAAAAAGGATCAGTTTTATATTAATATAGATTAGGAATTTAGGGATAGTGGCCCAGACAATTCACATCAGGCAGCACCGGACTTGTTAATGCAAAACAGCGAGACTGAAATATAAATCACGCGACTCAACAGGTAAGAGCGCATTATAGTGATTGCCTTTAGTGTAAATAATAGCTCAATTATTTAATAACAGCAGGGAGCAGTATGTTTAAATGAACACAATAACACCCTCTTGCCCCCCCTCCTGTATATTTCCAGAATATGCCATCAGAGGGACAGTAGGGTGCCTGATAGACTGCGGGTTAAGGGACTGTGCACCTAAACAGTGCCTAAAGTATGAATAAAGAACAAATTGATGCTACATAAAGCCATAATGACTAAAAACATTATATCTAGGGTTTAAACTCATAATTCCTCCATTATTTCATGAGGAATAAACGGGACAGGGCTCTAAAAATCCCTTTCATTAAGAATGAGAAATAAACAGGACAGGGATCTAATAATCCCTCCATTATTATTGAGAAATAAAAGAACAGCGCTTTAAGAATTCCTCCATTATTACAGAGGAATAAACAGGACAGGGCACTAATAATTCCTCCATTATTCATGAGGAATAAACGGGACAGGGCTCTAATAATTCCACCATTATTCATGAGGAATAAACGGGACAGGGCTCTAATAATTCCTCCATTATTCATGAGGAATAAACGGGACATGGCTCTAATAAAATCTCCATTATTTCTGAGTAATAAACAGGACAGGGCTCTAAAAATCCCTTCCATTAAGAGTAAGAAATAAACATGACAGGGCTCTAATAATCCCTCCATTATTATTGAGAAATAAAAGAACAGCGATTTTAAGAATTCCTCCATTATTACCGAGGAATAAACAGGACAGGGCACTAATAAGTAAGGGACTATATTTGCAAGTGTCCCCAATTGTAAGTTTGCAATTTTAACCGGGGTTCACTGAGTGTTGCTCCCCCTTCCTCTTTGCAGGACTGGAAGCTCCTGCTGTGATTTGGGATAGTGCGCAAGTAACTTTTTTATTTTTATTGTATATATTTGGGCTTCACTTGTACTATAATCCTTGCTGCCACCCTGCTGGTAGAGGTATGAGAATTCAAACAGTTCTAGAACAGTTTGACTACTTGCAATGGCACCGTAACCACTACAGACGCATATAGTGGCTATCATGCTTAAAGTATTTCTTTAATAATAACACATGGAATATATAAACGAAGGAGTGGGCACTCAAACTATCACAGCTTTCAAACACAAATAGGTTTGAGCTTGCTTGCTAGCACTCCCCCGCCATTGCCAGACAGAAAGGTAAATAAATAACTGCTGATAGAATTATAACATTGCCCTTTTAAACGCAAAGAGGTCAATACGGAGCAAACATCTATTTTTAAGATGGTTTAAACAGCCATGGTTATCGTGTGCAACGAATAGATTAAAAGGTGAAAAATTGCAGGGTCAATAGGAGGTCTTCAATGTTTCAAACAAGCTGTAAATAACTTGCTAACTCAGCAAAAACAGTGATCATTTATTACTATTAATTTATTAAGCGATAATGATAGCTGCCTTCAAGATGCTGGTATAGTGCAGCCTTCTGGGAGATATAGATTTTAATGTCATCGCGGGCTGCAGACGTCATATATCAACGTCAAGGTCATCGAAAGATACATAGAATACATATTAAATAAACTATTGTAATCTGAGCTCGGTTGGTCTTCTTTTTTTTTTTTTAATCAAAACTGGAATGAGATTTAGATTTTACTTAGAAGTTTATAAACAGATCTATATCTACCCATATAAGTTTAGCTGAGACCACAAACATGTTCGCAATAAGTCAAGGGCAATAACTCAAAGCTGATATCAGACCTGCAGCAGATAATATAACAGGAACCTTGCAGCCCAGTGGTTTATATTTTATAAGACAAATATTATTTATACTGGGTTATTCATTAATCTATGAAATGGCTAGGATTTTGCAAATATTTAGCCACAATAGCCAAAGAGAACTATTTCAGTTTGGCTATTTTGGCCAACAATTTGAAATTGTCAATTTCCACTATGAATAAACAGTAGTCAGTGGGAAGTTGAACTATCAAAACCTTAGATTTTGTATTACTATTGATACATGTATCAAGGCTTTGTGTCGACATCATTTTGTATTAGTAAATATTAATTTTCATTGAACCTCTTGACTTAAAATGACACTATAGTCACCACAACAACTTTAGCTTCATGAAACAGTGTTTGTGTATAGAGCATGCCTTGTAAGTCTCCATGCTCAAATCTCTGCCACTTAGGAGTTAAATTACTTTTTTTTCTGTTCATGCAGTCCTAGACACCTCCCCTAACTGTGGCTTGCACAGGGTGAATGAAAATGGTTTAATTTCTATAGATGTAACTTACTTTAAAAGTTTTTATAGGTGGCTAGTGAACTATTAACAGAGTAGGAGATAAACAGAATTTGCAATACAGGAAGTGTAAACATTAGATGACTCTTTACAGGAAGTGCTTAGGAAGGCTGTGTAAGTCACATGCAGGGAGATGTGACTAGGGCTATATAAACAAAGTTATTTAATTCCTAAGTGGCAGAGAATTGAGCAATGAGACTGTAGGGGCATGATCTACACACCAAAA
This sequence comes from Pelobates cultripes, assembly GCA_933207985.1. Lineage (NCBI taxonomy): Eukaryota > Metazoa > Chordata > Amphibia > Anura > Pelobatidae > Pelobates > Pelobates cultripes. The sequence continues at coordinate 92,983,880 of OW240922.1, read as the reverse complement.
CTGCTTCATTAATCTAAAGTTGTTTTGGTGACTATACTGTCCATTTAACTTTCTTTATGTCCTCTTTGGTCAGATGCCTCACTTAGCCGACCAAAAACCAAACAACCTACTGAGAGGTAATGTGCTTTAGTGAATCATGTCCTCGCCAAGTTGCCCTATTCAGCCAGTGTATGTGGGTTCCAGAGATATCAAGCAGGTAACATTGTTCCAAATTGCCAACTTTGACATGATGACAACACAGTTATCTCCATTTTAACTGATGGTTTTAAAACCAGATGCTGCTTTTTGTAGATTTTCTTTGTTGTGCATTATTATGTTTTGTTTTTGTTTTTTCAAGCTATTTTTTGTTAACAATAAGGGCAGAAACAGTGAACATATAATAAAATAGGCCACTAGAATTTGGGATTCTGAGTGAACGCCACTGGAGTTTATTAATTATACAATAATGAGATAGACCACCCATGAAATACATTACTTTTTAATGTTACCTTTCCAAAAGCCAAAGAAGACCTCCTGAAGTCTTTTCATAAAATAATTACTGATGCAGAGGGCATTCTATATACATTCACTTAACACTCATATTAACATCACGATCATTACATTTCTCTGCATTTACTCGTTTTTTAAGGTAGGCTTTGATTAAAAAGTAAAAATTTTATTGTTTTGCCATTACAGTAAAATATTTGCTAGCGCACTCGTTTTCAACATTTATGGCATTCAAATCGTCTTTCCAGAGCTGACTTTATGGTTAATAGTTTATCGTAATTTAACAGATATTTCACTGTGTAGCTAAAATATGCCTCCTTGTAAAGCTAAATCCTACTATCCAAGCAATGAAAGGACAGATGAATCAAACTTGTTTTTTCCATGTTTGGACCTCAGATTCCATTGATGATGTTATCAATAAAAGTGATAGTGTTAAAAATGTTCTTCCAAAGAGCTTATTGTTGGGAAACTATTTGCGAAACTCATTAAGTTTGCATCTAATTTGGCAGCTGTTTAGCTAGAAAACACAATATTTAACAAATTTGGCTTGTAATCTTGTTTCGGTGTAAGCATTATGTTCTTTTTTTAATGTAAGTGATCTTTCTTTAAAGAAAGCTTAATAATGTATAAAGGTCCCTTAAATTTGTATCCCTTGCCTTAATTAACACACAATATGTGTTTGTAAGATGCTGTATAGAAAAAGAAGCATGTTACAAACATACAGTATCTCACAAAATTACCCCTCACATTTATGTAATTATTTTATTATATCTTTTCATGTGACAACACTGAAGAAATGACACTCTGCTACAGTGTAAAGTAGTAAGTGTACAGCCTGTATAGCAGTGTAAGTTTGCTGTCCCCTAAAAATAACTCAACACACAGACATTAACGTCTAAACCGTTGGCAACAAAAGTGAAATGTCCAAATTGGGCCCAAAGTGTCAATATTTTGTGTGGCCACCATTATTCTCGAGCACTGCCTTAACCCTCATGGCCATGGAGTTTACCAGAGCTTCACAGATTGCCACTGGAGTCCTCTTCCACTCCTCCATGATGACTTCATGGAGCTGGTAAATGTTAGAGACCTTGAGCTCCCCCACCTTCCGTTTGAAGATGCCTCCCTGATGCTCAATAGGGTTTAGGTCTGGAGACATGCTCGGTCAGTCTATCACCTTTACCTTTAGCTTCTTTAGCGGCAGTGGTCGTCTTGGAGCTGTGTATGGGGTCGCTGTCATCTTGGAATACTGCCCTGCGGCCCAGTCTCCGAAGGGAGGAGATCATGCTCTGCTTCAGTATGTCACAGTACATGTTGGCATTCATGGTTCCCTCAATGAACTGTAGCTCCCCAGTGCTGGCAGCGCTCATGCAGGCCCCACCATGCTTGACTGTAGGCAAAACACACTTGTCTTTGTACTCCTCACCTGGTTGCTGCCACACACGCTTGACACCATATGAACCAAATAAGTTTATCTTGTTCCAGTAATCCATGTCCTAGGTCTGATTGCTTTCAGCAAACTGTTTGCGGGCTTTCTTGTGCATCATCTTTAGAAGAGGCTTCCTTCTGGGACGACAGCCATGCAGACCAATTTGGTGCAGTTTGAGGCTGTCCCCCCACCCCTTCAACCTCTGCAGCAATGCTGGCAGCAGTCATACGTCTATTTCCCAAAGACAACCTCTGGATATGACTCTGAGCACAAGTACTCAACTTCTTTGGTCGACCATGGCAAGGCCTGTTCTGAATGGAGCCTGTGAAACCGCTGTATGGTCTTGTCCACCATGCTGCAGCTCAGTTTCAGGGTCTTGGCAATCTTCTTATAGCCTAGGCCATTTTATGTTGAGCAACAATTATTTTTTTCAGATCCTCAGAGAGTTCTATGAGGTTCCATGTTGAACTTCCAGTGACCAGTATGAGAGAGTGCAGGGCCGGACTGGGGAAAAAATTCGGCCCGGGCATTTTTAATTACAGCGGCCCACTGAAAAGGGGGCGGGGCCAGATAGGGTGTGTTTTGTCATCCCCAATGACAAGCACGCCCCATCTCAAAGTGAGCATGTTGGTTCAATGCTCTTCCAGGGCATGAGAAAAGGGCCCTGTATTTGATCTGCACAACGCAAGCAAATTTAATAACATGCTTGCATTGTGTTTGCTTGCAACTTGTCTCAGGGGTTTCCATAACTGGAATACTCACTGTATCCCATTTATGGAGACACTATGTGTTTGCTTAAAGGGTATCTAGTGTGTTCATAGGGGATCCTGAGTGTGTATGTCAGAAATGTAGTGTGTGTGTAAGTGGTGCAGCATCTGTGTGTAGGGGATCTAGTGTGTGTTTGAAGGACTCAGGAGTATCTAGTGAGTGTGTGAGTGGTGCAGTGTGTTTGGGGGGTGCTGTGTGTGAGGGGTGTAGTGTGCATTTGTGAGGAGTATAGTGTGTGTGGGAGGGTGCTGTGTGTGTGGGGGGTGCAGTATGTGTGTGGGAGGGTGCAGTGTGTGGGGGTGCAGTATGTGTGTGTGAGGGTGCTGTGTTGAGGGTGCTGTGTTGAGGGTGCTGTGTGTGAGGGCGCTATGTGTTAGGGCACTGTGCGAGGGTTCTGTGTATTTGAGGGTGCTGTGTGAGTGAGGGTGATGTGTGTGTGAGGGTGATGTGTGTTGGGGTGCTGTGTGTGTTGGGGTGCTGTGTGTGTGTTGGGTTGCTGTGTATGTGTTGGGATGCTCTGTATGTGTTGGGGTGATGTGTGTGTGTGTGCTAGCTTGCTGTATGTGTTAGGGTGCTGTGTGTGTGTTAGGGTGCTGTGTGTGTGTGTGTTAGGGTGATGTGTCAATGTTAGGGTGCTGGTGTTAGGTTGCTGTGTGTATGTTAGGGTGCTGTGTGAGTGCTAGGGTGCTGTGTGAGTGCTAGGGTGCTGTGTGTGTTAGGGTGAGGTGTGTGTGTTGGGGTGCTGTGTGTGTGTTAGGGTGCTGTGTGTGTGTTAGGATGATGTGTCAATGTTAGGGTGCTGGTGTTAAAGTGCTGTGTGCATGTTAGGGTGCTGTGTGAGTGCCAGGGTGCTGTGTGAGTGCTAGGGTGCTGTGTGTGTGTTAGGGTGATGTGTCAATGTTAGGGTGCTGGTGTTAGGGTGCTGGTGTTAGGGTGCTGGTGTTAGGCTGCTGTGTGAGTGTTAGGGTGCTGTGTGAGTGCTACGGTGCTGTGTGTGTGTTAGGGTGCTGTGTGTGTGTTAGGGTGCTGTGTGAGTGCTACGGTGCTGTGTGTGTGTTAGGGTGCTGTGTGTGTGTGTGTTAGGGTGCTGTGTGAGTGCTACGGTGCTGTGTGTGTGTTGGGGTGCTGTGTGTGTGTTGGGGTGCTGGTGTTAGGGTGCTGTGTGAGTGCTACGGTGCTGTGTGAGTGCTACGGTGCTGTGTGTGTGTTAGGGTGCTGTGTGTGTGTTAGGGTGCTGTGTCAATGTTAGGGTGCTGGTGTTAGGGTGCTGTGTGTGTTAGGGTGCTGTGTCAATGTTAGGGTGCTGTGTGTGTGTTAGGTTGCTGTGTCAATGTTAGGGTGCTGGTGTTAGGGTGCTGTGTGTGTGTTAGGGTTCTGTGTCAATGTTAGGGTGCTGTGTGTGTGTTAGGGTGCTGTGTCAATGTTAGGGTGCTGTGTGTGTGTTAGGGTGCTGGTGTTAGGGTGCTGTGTGTGTTAGGGTTCTGTGTCAATGTTGGGGTGCTGGTGTTAGGGTGCTGTGTGCGTGTTGGGGTGCTGGTGTTAGGGTGCTGTGTGTGTTAGGGTTCTGTGTCAATGTTAGGGTGCTGGTGTTAGGGTGCTGTGTGCGTGTTGGGGTGCTGGTGTTAGGGTGCTGTGTGTGTGTTAGGGTGCTGTGTCAATGTTAGGGTGCTGGTGTTAGGGTGCTGGTGTTAGGGTGCTGTGTGTGTGTTAGGGTTCTGTGTCAATGTTAAGGGTGCTGTGTGTGTGTTAGGGTGCTGGTGTTAGGGTGCTGTGTGTGTGTTAGGGTGCTGTGTCAATGTTAGGGGGCTGGTGTTAGGGTGCTGTATGTGTGTGTTAGGGTGCTGTGTATGTGTTAGGGTGATGGGTGAGGGTGATGTGTGTGTTTGCAAGGATTTTGTATTGGGGGAGGCAGGTAGGTATTTTACTAAAAATAATAATAATAAATACATAATAATAATAAATACATAATAATAAATAATATTAATAAATACATAATAATAAATACATAATAATAAATAATATTAATAAATACATAATAAATACATAATAATAAATAATAAATACATAATAATAAATACAAATACATTATATCCCCCCCCTCCATTCTTACCTGTAGCCTGGAAGAGCTGCTGCCAGCCATCCCTGGTGGTCCTCGTGGTAAGTGAACTCTAGCCCTTTGGGGCTAGAGTTCACTCTCGCGAGACCTGGCCGGATGCCATAGCAACGGTCCGGATCTTGCGGGAGAAACCCAGCGGAGCTGCAAGTTAGAGCTCCGCCGGGTCCTCTTTCCTGGCGGCTGTCTCCCTCCCTCTCTCCCCGCCGGCGGCCGCGTTTGAGCGCATGTGGGCCGGTGAGGGAGATCTTTGATCTCCCCACGGCCCTCCATGGAAATTCTACTTCATCTACTACACTTTTGATGTCATTAGTTTTCCATTATCTTTTCCACTTTTCCAAGCGTCTAAGAACCATATAATTTTTATCTTTCACTACTTCCACTGAAGTATCTACTATCCATTCTAATTCTAGGTTTTCTTATTCTACTTAAACTATGTGGTTATCCCTGATATCTAATACCCTTTCTATATCATTGATAGCTTTTACTACTTCCATTGGCAGGTTATTCTGGGTACCATTTCTTTATCATGTCAGCCAATGCTATTTCCACTGGAATTCAATAAATGTAATGGGTCAACCTCCAACATTTTGGATGTAGAGTACATCACCCTTGATGCTTTGTACAACCATTATGGGAGATGTAGTCCACAATATCTGGAGTGCTGAAGGTTGCCTACACCTGCTCTACACCTGCTTTTTCTATTTAAAGGGATACTCCAGATACTTAAAGCACTTTAGCTTGCTAAAGTGCTTTATGTATGAAGAGTGCATCCTCTTTTTTTATTTTATAAAAAGTGCAGATTTCAATAGAAATTGGATTTTTTATAAATGAACATTGTTACACCCCCCTGGCTGTCAATCAGACAATTGGTCCTGTTACTTCCTGGTTTGGTTAGTTCAATGGAACTAGACTCAAGACGCATCAATTGCCCAGAGCAGCTGCTTTGCAAAGACTTTTAACTGAGCTGCATTGTGATTGGACAGCCACAGAAAGTCTGGGCTAGGTTAAAGGGGCACTATAATTACCAGAACAACTACAAAGTCCCTGCAGACTTTGTAATGTAAACACTGCCTTTCCAGTGAAAAGACAGTTGTTAAGGCAAAGAAGATAAGAACAGAACTCCTGAATTCTCACTCGCTGCGTGTACCTCCTGCATGTTTACCTCTGCAGAGTCATTGCCGATAGCACTGACTGCGCCATACTGTTCACAAAACTGCACACTGTAGGGAATTAGCCAGGGAAAATTGTACTGACTTAAAATCCAAATGCAAAATTTAGGTTAACATAACTGTACCTATAGCTTTTAGCAATTAAGGATCTGATTCTTTATATATTGTCAAACATTTCAGTTTAAACTACAAAGGTGCATAAAACACAATAAATCCATTTGTACAGTCTGGCATGGGAGTATTATGATAACATGATAATCCCATTTCCAAAGCTTCAACCAACTGCATTGATCTACCATCTCATCCAATGAGTGCCACAGTCAGTAATCGTTTTCCTGAGCTGCCCTATTGAATGCATTAATAACAGCTGATACCCAGCATGATCGACAGTGCCTAAGCCACAGGTAGGCAAGCTTTAACACTCCAGATCTTGTGGACTGCATCTCCCATAATGCTCTTATATCCATAATGCTGACAAAGCATCAAGGGAAATGTAGTCCACAACATCTAGAGTGCTGAAGGATGCCTACATCTGGAAGCTATAGCATGTCTCAGAAGGGGCAGTGTTTGCATTACAGAGACTGTAGGGGTTCTGGTGTTTAGACTGTCCCTTTAATTGACTTTGAATATTTGAAAATTCACACTTTAACCCATTAAGGACACATGACAAGTTTGGTCCTTAAGGGGTTAAAGAATAACTACGATAACTAGACTAGCTGAAACACTCGTATTATTTCAGCACGTCGCCTCATATTTATGCACCAGCATTAAATTATATAAAAATTTAAAAGATGACTTAATAGGCAAAATTCAGCCTGTTTTAGATTAGACTTCATAACAAATAAATCTGTCAGCTAAACCTGCCAATTTCTGAACAGAGACATAAGATAAAAATACATAATTAAAATAATTGTATTTATTTTCCCACACATTAAAGATGACACATTGCCCCTTTCTAGAAGTCTGTACTGAATCGCCCATCTGGGTTTCATTTGTGAATCTGTTTTTATTACTTTTGTTTTTATATATACAGAACATATGGGCATTGCTTTACTTTGACATACTGATTATGTTTTGTTGAACTTTGTCATAGTTATTCTAACTGTGTAACAAGCTTGTTCGAAAGTGACACTGTATATTCTTTGTGTCTTTTTATCAAACACCTTCCAAATAGATCTCGATGTTCTACTGATTATTTTCCCATTGCCTTTACATTGCCCTCACTTTTGTTGAACATTTTATATTAACTTTTTATATTCACTCGCAGAACCCTTTAGGTTTGCTTCCATCATTGGAAGACATCGTCTATTCAATAAAACATCTCCTCAAGTTTTTTCATCAACCAACGAAATTTGGAAAATTGAGAGGGAATTGCAAATATTATGCCAAGAAACTGACCTGGAACTATATGGCCTTAAAACATTCAAATCCCATTCACTCTCCCACTATTTTCTATTTAGCCGATTAACCCAACAATTATTGTATAAAATGAGAATTCAAAGTGAATTTCAAATTTATGGTCGAAATAGCCAAACTGGCATAAGTTAGCTAGGTTCTACTTCAGCTATTTTGACCTTCCCTTCAAATTCAGCTTGAATTTTCATTTTAGTAAATAGAGCTGACAGTGGTGGAGAAATTATTTGATTTGCTTTTGGTTGAGCATGAAACCCAAGGGTTTTGTGATACCTGGCTGGGATATTGCTGCTGAATATGCTAACACATTAAACATAAACACTTATTAATTCAAATTGTCCTTGGTGCAGTATTTCCATTAATGGTATAACATTACATTCCAATTTGTCAGAAGGAGATGTAGGATTATTAATGTTCAAAGCCCTGATTAGGTCTAGCATATAAGCAGGAGCTAAGGAGGACAGCCTCTAACTACGTTCAACTGGAATGAAAATAGCTCTGACTGGATCTCTGTGCCACTAATTAAATGTTCATTTCATGCAATTAAATATAATCATCATAAATTAAATGTTGACTGAGACAAGTGAAGCAGAGTACAAATATCTTCAATAAGCATCTTCAGGGTTTCCAAACGGTATATTTAAATACAGTCTGAAGAGATATTCCAGTTAAAGACATGTACTCATAAGAGTTATTGATGGGGCAATCTCAGACTAGCTAAAATTCAAAATTTATTAAGAAAATATCAATTAATATTATAATATATCACTCTTTTATTGTACTGGCATGTCCAAATATCACCCATTTAAAATTTTCTTTATATTTTTAAAGTTATACATAAGGAAACGTAGGGGCTATGTTTCCTTATAAATAACCTCCAAGTTGACAAATCTTGACAAAGGGTGGAACTTTAGTCCTTTCTCAACTTTTGTCATTGATCGTCACGTTCTTATTCTACTTAATCTATCTCCTTCCACCATGGAGTCACTTTTAGCACAGTTATGTCATCGACTTTCTGTGTGGACTTTTGCTGTACTAGGCAAGCACACATTTCATGGGACTGTGAAAGAAGACTCGGTGGGATAGGCACAATTGAAAAAAGGCATGTACCATCGGTCCTTGAGCTACTAAAAGTTTTGTGGGGACAGATGGAAGGATATGTAGGCTTGGGGATAGGATGTGGTGGGTTTGGAGACAAAATCACAGCTGGGGAGGGTGCATTTAGCCTGCTCTGGGTTGCTGGCCCATACTGAGATATAAATATATTACTCAACTTAATTGCACTCAAGACTTAGGAAAGATTACATTTAATTGAGCGGAAGTGGGAAGTGGGAGTCAAACCAGAAATTGTGATATAGGTAGCTGGTGTCCCTGGCCCATGTCAATAGGGAAGAAATTGTCTCTTACACTTTGTTTTTAATCTTAATGAAAATGCAGAAAGCTTGGCCAAGAATGGTTGTACCATCAACTTTTTATCCCATGACCCCAAGTCTGGCCCTTTATCAATAACTCATTTATCCTCCAATTTTGCTGTTTTCTCTCATTATTGAATATCTCCAACATGGCTTCTCTAACTTCGTAAACAAACAATCACGTATCAAGGGCAGATGTAGCAATTTCATGGGACCACCATAGATAATTGTATCTGTCTTTCTTTGTCAGAATATTTGTCTACCCCAGAAGCTACACCACCTCAAGCTTCTATCCATGATCCACCAAAGTTTCACCTACAGTGCACAGACAGAAGGAAACAGGTGGTCGAAACTCAATTTACACACATAAAGAGCACCAATAATCTAGTACAACCACAGGTCTTTGTAAATATGTATATGTGTAATTCCAACCCAGCTATATTAGCAGTAGATCTACAATTTTTTCCTCTCAATTCTCTCACAAGTTGTACTTCCAGTTGAGCTGTTGGCAAGCTTAAATAATACTGGGGTTCAACTAGGAGATAGGTTGTCTCTGTTTTTTAATGTAGTGATCTATTAAAACATAACATTTGTTAAAAATACATCAGAAAGAAGGTGAACACCAGAAGTGCAATTTATTTACTATTTAGAGTAAATAAAATAAAAGGTACCTAAATCGTGTCTGGTTTTAACTTTTTATCCTTTTTAACACATGTTTAATAAAAGTTATGTTTCAATGGATCAAAACATTAGGAAATAGGGGCAACCTCTCAATTCTCCAGAATTCCCTGGTTAGAGAATAAACAATATCGATTGAATAAAAGAGGCATTCACATGGCTGTTAACCTTGACACAATAAATAATGTATTAAAGCAAACATCATTCGGTGTTTTCTACAGATCTGTTTATAGCCTTTTAGTAAGATTCCATTTTTTTTTTATCCAAGGTAATGAGATATGTGATATTTCTCTAACCTTGTCTGTAAGTATTTTTCTCTTGGAACAAATAGATAAATGTCAAGTAAAGCTACATCCCAAGGGCTTGACAAACAGACAGTTAGACAGATAGACAGGTAGATAGATACATGCATACAGTCATGTATATAAATACAATCACAGACACATATACATCTCACTCCACACACAGAACATTTTAATAAATGCTCACATATGTATACATGCACAAAAATACAAAACTGCACATGCATTCACATATACACACAGGCAGATGTTATATATATATAAGCACAGGCCCACTCACACACAGATGCTAAACACATACACAAACACCAACATGCATATCTCCGAATGGAGTTATTTTTAAATAAATGTGTAAATGTCTATATATGGTGAAATTAGCTGTCTCTATAGGTTGGCTTCTCTCTCGCTTCCAGTTCTTGCGTGTAGAAATGTCCTTGAAGACAACACTAAATAGTATTATAGATTCAGACAAAGCTGCCCAGTGACTGCAATCAATGCATCCACTAGAGGACTATACAAGGAAAATGGCTTCTGTTCCTCACTTAAGTTATTTGCCCTTGGACGGGATACCAAACTTGTTAAGAAAACACTGTAAAAAGCATTTATTGACATATCTGAAACATATTTGATGTGAAATATTGTTTTAATTAAAATGAAAAGTGATGCTATAGTTTATATTGCAGTTAACAAGTGATTGCCAAGAAATTTGCAATGAAAATGAATCAGTAATTAGACGACGGTATTTGAATCATGTACCAAGTGCAGAACTTGCCGAGGAAGATATTCACATTAGCGTCACTTAAAATATCATTAATACTGGGCAACTTCTCAAACAAACTGCATATTTCACTGAAAGACTTTACTAACATTAAAAATATAAATTTTCTAAAATAAAATAATTCAGCAGCTCCGTGCTATTCATTTGCAAAAGAGCTATGGCAGAATTAAAATAATGTATTTTAGAGCTTTCTGGGAATAAAGTGAGATAATATTTTATTTGGATTGACTTCTCACGTCACTCTCGGTTTCCTCTGTCACCCTGAAGATTTCATTTTATTTTCACTCCCTGAAATGACCTATAGATGATATATCTTAATGCATATGTTATTTCAAGCATTCCAAGGCTTCATAGGACATGTACTAGAGTTCTAAGCTGCAATACATGCATTGCTGTTGACATGTATTTTGATAGACAACCCGAAAGCTTTACATACATACAGACCACAAGATATCAATATTTATATAGGTATATCAGTTCCCACTGTTGATAGAAAAGAAGATGAAAACCCGGTTTGAAGTGGTTTCCAAAATGGAATAAAAATAATTGACTCTAAAATGGCCCTTCGATTACTCCATGCATTATCAAACTGTCAATTTAATTTAGCAATTTTTTATTGAATCACATAAACAACTTCTCTAGGCAGAGAATTGCACATCCTAGTTGTTCTTGCATGTTCTTGCATCACTCGATGTCACAGTCATGAAGCCCAACAGATTGCGATAAGTTTATGCGTATATCCTAGGTGAAGTTGCAAGCAGCTTCTATGAGACCTCAAGTCCACATTTACTGCACTTTTAAGATAATAGAGCTTCTAATTTTCAGAATGTTTGCATTTTTGAGTTCACTTGAATATTTGACATAATACAGGGATGTGTTTCACATTGAAAAAAAAAACATTAAACTTCAGAATATGTTCTCAGGAAGAACAGGAAATCAGTTTTGACTCTTGTTGTAACATTGTGGAACCTTGTTCTTAGTAGCTGATGACGTATGGAATGCACAACCAGGGCCAGATTAACATAGGAGCTAATGGAGCTGTAGCTCCAGGCCCTTCCCCACGGAATAGGCTCATTGATTATTTTTTTTTGTGCACTTTACTTGCTCTTGCTTTGTGCAGAGGGAATTAAGTATGAGAACTTAGGAGGGATGCAGGGGTATTTGGGCGAACTGGCTGACTATGTATTAGTCAATGTAAAACTGACTTTACTCTTGCTGCTTCGGTCTCTTTGCATTTAGTTTATATTGCATTTTCAAAAATAACATAAATCAGTTACCAGAAACTATTTTATGCTAATTTACAGCGGATCCTTTCAAACCCACACATTTAATCTGGAAACACTTTGCATGCTAGTTTACAGATAGAGCCATTATCTCAAAAGTCCATAAAATGAGGAACTATAAAAACTCTACATGCTAGTCTAGACTGAAATGTTCAAAAAAAAAAAAAGAGAAACCGTAATGGTTTTCACCCAAAAATCTAAAGTGAGGAATTGGAAACACTGTGCATGCTTGTTTATTATCACATTCTTCCAAAGAAAAAGCAAAACACACTCGTTTACAGCCAGGTTCTTAAAATAAATAAATAAATAAATACATTAGGAATTGGAAACTTGTTACACACTAGTTTATAAAAAATGAGCAGCTATAAATATGTTATTATGGAAGTTTAGTGTTCAATTCTCTGAGAATAAAAACAAACAAACATCAGCAAAATCTCTTATAACTCTTATAAACCTTATAGCTATTATTAATTTAAAAAAATGATTCTGAGATAAAATACATCAAATAATATTTCAAACAAATCCTTTATAAAAAAAAAAAATGGCCATTTGCACAAAAAAAAAAGATAAATGTGAATAAAAGAGATAAAAAATACTAGAGACTCACAATCCATTTGCATCTAAAGAAAGGATTATTCCTGTTTTGTTTTTGTCTCAGTTATTGGAGGATAACAGTGTCTTGGGACCTGTTGGTGAGGAGAGCCAGTGAATCACCAACTCCATTGTGAAGGTGGTGCCCAGTGACATGCAGGCAGCAGAGTCCCTTCCTTGGAAGAGGTACAGGCATTCGTGCCCATTTAGACAAGAGATAAAGCTGCTAATTTGTACCCAGCCTTAGCAATGATCCCTGTCTGAAGTGGAAGACCCATGACTCCAGCAGGACATCTTATAAATTGGTGGTCCCTGTGCAAGACATGCTGCCACAGTGAACAATGCATCGGATGGACCTAAGACTCAGGGCCGGCCTTAGGGGTGTGCGAGCTGTGCGGCCGCACAGGGTACCATGGGAGCAGGGGGCACCATGCTGCCGACACAGCTCACACATGGCCGGCCAGGATTATAAAAAAAAAACAATATTGTGGCGGGTGCGGAGCTAAAAGTGCCGGGTAACTGCTGCAGGGGAAGCAGGAAGGAGTCCATGCTTCCCCAACAACCAGTCTCCGGGAGTTGCACTGCCTCCATTCCTCCATAATAAACAGAGGTAACTATGTGTGATTGTCTGCCTGTGTGTGTGTATGTGTGGCTGTCTGCTGTGTGTTTGACTGTCCGCCTATGTGTGTCTGTGTGACTGTCTGCCTGTGTGTGTCTGTGTGTGACTGTCTGCCAGTGTGTGTGACTGTGTGTGTGTGGCTGTGCGCTGTAAAGATTTTTTGCACAGGGTGCTTAAAGGCCTAAGGCCGGCCCTGCTAAGCAGTAGCTTTCACATGAGAAAATTCTACGAATCAAGAGCTGACAAAGCAGTTGCTACAAACTATACCCCACTAACCAATCATCAAGAGTATTTCTGATTAAAATATTTGCCCTGCTCGGAGATGTCTTGCAGTGGAAACTCAAACACAGACACTGTAATATTCCATAACATTGCATGTCTATGTAAGATTAATAATTTATCTAAAACTCACCAATAAAATCTGTTTGGTGTGATCCTCTCGTGAACCAGATGCCATTTTCTTCCAAAATCCATTGAGCTATAAAGCTGGAAAATAGAAATAGCAATTAGTTTGATTTCCTACATCCACACTCAAAACAAGATGAACTAAAAAAACACATTGCATAATTCCCAGCTGTATAATCTGATAGTTACATCATTACCACTGTATATTGATAATAAAGGACAGATACTCAAGGTTCTGAACAATACATTGGTGGAGAACTATGCCTTTATAACTCCCTGTATAACCAACTAGTAGCAGAATTTTTCGAGAAATAGATTTTGGTATCAAAGCTGTAATATATCTCATTGAAAAGTAGGACATATTAAGTAAACAACAGGGACAGGTGTAGAAACAAGTCATCTCTAACACAAATCACAAGACGATTAGATAGTGACATTGTGATTAAACAGGTATAAAATTAAAGTGATCAAATAAATGTCCTACTATCGCAAATGTAATTCTGGTGAGCATACGCAGCTGTACCAGCCTTACGTCCATGGCATGAAGACACAAATCACACTGTGAGAGTTCTATTTATGACAACTAGATCACTTCTGAGTATTAATAAAATTATATATTATTTTAAGAAGAACATAAACATGTGCAAGGGGTTGGCCCAGGTGTACTTTAGCTCACCCTAATGCAGTGATAAACTGTTCCCCATTGTACGGAATTAAAGTTCCTAGATGAATTTTATGTCCATATGGCTATAAAGAAAAACAATATATATGTAGAAACAAACACAATTTTCCAAATCCATTGAAATAATTTTTTTTTACTCAAAATATTAAATTTTTCCCAATTTCGCAACCCTCATTCATCACTGTGGATCAGGCAGGGGAACTGGCTGTTGAGTAACACTGTGAGTTTCCCATAATCTCATATGGTTATGATGGAGAGTGATCCTAACTAGTTGCCCTTAACCAATTACATTTAAATGAGAGTCGCTCACTCTGGGAAAGTAAGAGAATCTAATTTTGTTATTCCTTCCCAGATGATCGGTAGTTCTAAAAGATACACTGTTTTTCACCATTTAGGCTACAATATATAAATAACTTCTGTGTCTAATAACTAATGTAGCAAAAACATTTATTTTTATTTTAGTGTCATCTTAAATGGACTTTCGGTTACATATTAACGCTGTATTTTCTCTACATTCTGCTAAAAAGGGACAGTGATTGGCTGTGGGGTGGACTCATGTCAGCAGCTTATCTCACACAGATCTCTCATTGGCTGAGTAGCTTGTACACACTTTGTACTGCCAGTCAGGAAGATGTTTATGCTGCAGAAACCTGCAAAAAAAATTTTTTTTTCCTTTTTAGCAAAACTAGAAAAAAAAAAAGAGATTTTAATATGTATAAAAATCCTGTATGAATATGAAGCCAAAATGTATCAAATGTACTTGAATTGAGTTGGTGTTCACAGTGTCCCTTGAAGGTTGAATTTTGTTAAACCGTTTGGTAAGGTGTATTATTTTAGAACTAATAGTGTTGCTACATAAGAGCACCCAACCAAATAATGCCAATCCTGATTCTGAGACGCTGTTGTATGGCAGAAATATAAGTAAATGAGTATTTGTTTTCACCAACCACTGTATATAAGCTTTAAAGAAAATATGCTCAATGCATTAAGCCAAGAAGTATGCGGCATTGACTAATTTCTGCCGGTTACTGGTTTCATCACCATCCGTATCTATCACACACAGAGAGATTTCCTCCAGTGGCGCAGGAAGAGGTTAAGTCTGTGCGCCCTCTTGGGGTCCAAGAATTTGCAATTTCAATCAATTTCCAGCTGACTAATTTTATGTGTGAGTGATTCTTGGCTCCGGTGTGATGTTTAAGATAAAGTGTTCTAGTTTTTTCCCACTGTGCGAGGCTCATCATCCTTCTATTTATCATAGAAACGTCTAACGTGAGCCCTGGTGGAACACAGACTGCAGGGGAAAGCTAAAATGAAATCGCACCATGCCTGTAAATATGCATATACTAATGGGATAAATAACAAACACTTGGAACATAGGTGGCAGAAATTAGGAGTGTGGTGCTTAAAGCGTTGATTCCTCCTGTTTGGTGATCTGTCATGCTACAGGTAGGGAATTAACAGATACCGTTTGTAGAAATACTAACAGGGCTATTTACTAAAGTGAGATTTTAAAATGAATTAAACATTTAAGGCCAGAGTAGTAGAACTGAAAGTGTAGCTGACATAGACAATTCTTCCAGTTCAGCTATTTTTACCTTAATTCACTTTGAATTCACCTTGACTTCTCAATTTGGTGAATAGCCCTGTACATGATATATATTACGATGAGATAAAGTACAGCTTCAATGCCTAGACCTATATTCTGGCATATTGTGATACTACTTGGCTCTAATTTTGGGACTTGTTCACTAAATATCAAGTTTGTTTATTTGAGTTGTTTTTTAATCTGCAAAACAAAAGCAGAATTGGGGAAAACAAATCTCAGGAGCTTTATTTAGTTCATATGTTTAAGTTTACAATTTGCAAATGGCTTGTCTCCTCACCAACCTTTCTCTGGTTCAGTGGTTCCCAACTCAGTCCTCAAGTACCCCATAACTGTCCAGGATTTAGGGATTACCCTGTTGTATCTAAGGTGTTTTCAGAAAAAGCAACACTTTAGACACAACAGGGTAATCCCTAAATCCTGGACTGGTACTTGAGGACTGGGTTGGGAACCCCTATCCTATATGCATTTTACATCTACTTACAAAAATATATATATATATATATATATACAGTAAACAGTACAGTATATCTTTTTACCATATATTCATGCATTCATTTAGTTAATTGGAAGACAATTGTCAAAAAATGTTAATTAAGATGGTGCTTTCTTAGTGGGAGTACTGATCCAATAAATCCATTCCTATTTGGTTAATTGTGTGACAAGCTTGTACATTTTATCCCTCAACCATACCATATTTATCCCCCAATAAACAGTGCCTTCCTTCCCCATAAACTGGTAAATGAGAAGAAAATACGGTTTTCACAACTTAAAACAGACACTTAATGCATTTGACAGGGTTTGTACCCATTATTATGCTGTATTTTTTTACGTGCTCAAATATTTAGTTTTGTTTAAAATAAAATGGTTTGCAGAATGTTGCCCCATAAGCCTGCCTCTTTAGCCATGCCCCCTCACTCTAGAAAAAAGACTTCCTTATCAAAAGTATGTACACAGGTCAGCTACTGACAGTACTGAATGATCTGAACTACAAAACAACTGGCATTAGAAGGAAAGGACACCCTGGGAGACACGTGGTAAGCATATCACTACCTGTTTATTGTTGTTGTTTTTTGACTGTCTGCAACCAGTTGTGAATTAAAAGCAGCTAACTCAGTGCTGTTGGTTGTGAGACTGTATGCATATATTTGAGTTGGCATGAGGGAGCTTGGCTAAGTTGCAAGCTTATGGTGCAGCATTCTGCAAAACATTTTTTTATTTTAAGCATAAACTAAAGATTTGAGTGTGTAAAAAAAAAACATCCAGCATATGTATTCAATATCTATCAAATGCATTAAATGTATTTGTGTCCCTTTAAGAAAAGCAGCTCATGCATTTTTATTTTTTTAAGTTTTGTAATGGTGGCATGTGCACACACTTGCACAACATGACACATTAGTTCTTGTTAGTAATATGATTATGTCAGTAGTCAACATGGCATTATGCTTGTCATGTTTAAGATGTGTTTCTCTGGATTGATGGATGGATCTCGCAGGACTCCAAAATTTCACCAATAGGTATTGGTGAATGAAAATGTAGTTCTGGTGAATAGAAATAACTCTTGGTGGGCATACAATGTCTTGCAGTGGCCAGTAACATTTCAGGCTTGGCTAGTAGTACAGGACTTCACCTTTTAATCCTTGGTGGATGGATGGATGGATGGATTGATTGTTGGATGGATGGATGGATGGATAGATTATGTATATGCTGTTAGTAAGTATACAATAATGCATTTTTAAAATGAAAAAAGGATTTATAGAATATAAAAAATTCCCTGGGGTATAAAAGACAGTCTCTGGGAATACCAAGATATAAAAATAGCTTTGATACATTCTAGAATACTCTGGGCCTCTGTAGCACGTGAGACAGCAGTTAAATAATGAAATAATATTTGTTTATGTCTGCATCATCAGATAAT
This sequence comes from Pelobates cultripes, assembly GCA_933207985.1. NCBI lineage: Eukaryota > Metazoa > Chordata > Amphibia > Anura > Pelobatidae > Pelobates > Pelobates cultripes. Next base: position 92,966,231 of record OW240922.1, on the reverse strand, counting down.
TCCTTTTTTTTAAAGAAACTATCGTATCAGGTAAAATGACCAGTTTTGTGTGGAATAGTTCATAACTTCCAGCTGTAACTTAGCATGGAAACAGTCACGCCAGTGATACATTCCTGTCTCCAGCCATCGTGAAATGAACTACCTCTAGCTGCATGGCTTTCCGTCTGGCTATTCAGCATTTCTGCAGGATTTCTTCTATCTACATTATTAAGCCCTCTGCTGCCGCAGGCCACATTTAGACAATATTATGCAGTACGTAAGCTGAGTGTGGTACTGCAATGTGGACATATCATCTACAGCCAAATAAAACTATTATAAATCCCTGTAATAGTAAAAGTATTTTCAGACTAAGGCTGGCCAGTCTTTCAGAGAACATTCTAATTCCCCCCGCCCATCCTTTATGACATACTTATTTTGACTTCATTGTAATTTCACTAAAATTGCAACCCAGTCAAGAGGGTTGTATATTTCCAAACCTGACACTTCTAGACACTGGGCAAAGTTACTTCCGTCTAAAACTGTCAATCCCCTTAACTGTCGCAGGGAATTGGTTCTGTCTATGGAGCATTCCGTGGTCCCACAGGATCCTCCATTGACCCCAATGCTTTACTTACATGTATGCGTAAGAACACAGTGGTGAAGTCGGCTGTAGGAGAAGAGAACCCACCAAAAGAAGATGGCTGCACCCTCAAGGGACAGGTTGGCAGACTAGATGGGCCGAATGCTCCCTATCTGCCCTCACATTCTAATACATTTCAGTTTTCAGTGGATCTCAAGTATGAACTGGCTTCCATCATCAATGAGACTAACAGACTACATGAATCTCATTGATCAGCCATCTTCATTCTTTAGTGGGTGTCATTCTTAACAAATATATAGAATGTAAGCTCGTTTGAGCAGGGTCCTCTCCAACCTATCTTTCCTGTAAGTTTTTTGTAATTGTCCTATTTATAGTTAAATCCCCTCTCATAATATTGTAAAGCGCTACGGAATCTGTTGGTGCTATATAATATTTCTATGATTGCATGTTAGTTTGTGTCTGTGTATGCATATTTAAGTGTCTCTATGTTTGTGGGTGTGTGAACATGTTTCTAATTGAATTGAGGTATGTAGAAAGTTATGTATATGCTCATGACTCCTAATGCTACAGAGTATGACTCTTTTATCTATGTTATGTGTAAAGTGTTTGTACTGGAGAGCTTTACCATGTAACAAATTGCAGCTTCTATCTCTTTCATGTGATCAGTTCAGGATGTAGACAACACGTGGAAACATGTCATGTTGCGGACTGCAGCTTCTGTCTATATCAAATGACAAATGTAAAAAACAGATAACATTTGTATCTTGTAATACCTTTTTTATTGGACTAACATGATTTTTTAATGACAAGCTGTTAGTCCAATAAAAAAGGTATTACAAGATATGAATTTTATCTGTTTTTTACATCTACATCACTGGACTAATACAGCTACATCTCTACTCAAATGACAAACAAAGAAAAGGGGCAGGCTGAGAAGGAGTCTTGTCATGCTTCTGTTTTAGAACCTTTTTTGTATTATACAAATAGTAGAGGAAGTGAACAGATTTAGAGGGAGCCAAGTCATGTTGCAGTATGTAGTAATTATCTATATCCCAAAAAAAGGTACAGAAACTGGGTAACACTGAAGAAGTGCCTTGTCACGTTGCAGAATGGAGCATCTATCGCGATCACATGACAAAAGCAGGTATTTAGAATTCTGAAGAGTAATCACCTATCTATCTCTGCAAAGGACTCAATTAACCTGATGTGCTGTTGTGGTCTGACTAATTAATAAGCTAAATAAATATTATTGGAAAATATCCAGTATGCTTTTCTTTAATTACAAAAACATCAGCTACTTCACCATAATTTGAAGCAATAATCTATACAATGAGCCGCTACTGAGTTATTTAAAGTATTTTACCCCTGATCTAAAATGTCAGCATGCCCCCATGCTCAGTCAGCATTCCGATTCATTAGACTTCAATCTCTGTGGGTACGTGGACAGTGCAGGGATTTCCACAACCCCTAAGAAAACTTCCAGCTCGCACCATCACCGTGTATCACATATATTCCTCCAGTTTCTTTTTCCAAAACCTTCTTACCTCTCTAGTTTCTTTCTCTGCTAATCCTTCTATGTATTCTTTATTTTAGGGGTTGTTTTCGGTAGAGCGTGTTATGAAATTTGTACATGTGAATGTGTGGGGATGTGTGTGACAAGATTTGTGTATGTGTGGCTTGTGTGCTTGACCAAAGTTACAGGGAGATCATTTGCATGTAATGTAAATTGCACATGTGTGAATGAACGTTATGATGTGATGGGAGGCATATGTATAACTGTGTGTGTGTGAAAGAAGGTGTGTGATGGGAGGTGTGTGTGTTGTACATGCACATGACTATGTATGATTAGAAATTGTGTGTCTCATGTATGGACTCTGCATTCCTGTTGTGGAATGCTTCTGTATAACTGTGTCTTTGGAATGTGTATGGGGAGACTGCTTGTGTTATAGGGCATCTTGGGGTACACCATACTTTCATTTGTTTTCATCTGAAATTTAAAGTTTCATCACTTTATAGTCTAACAAGGGTAGTATTTGGGTGTATATAACTTTAATTACTCCACTAAGCTCTGAATGAATCTGAGCCCTGGTCAATTCACCCATAGAGCCTAAAATAGCCAAACTTAGACCCTGAGGAGGCAGGGCAAGGGGCTAGCCGGAAAAAGGGGCATGTGTGAATGGGGGGATGTAAGTTTGGGTTTCACTTAAGGTAGGTCCTGTTGTGGTTGTACTGCAAGGAGGGTAGTCATATACATAGGGAGCCATTTTCCCTTAGTAGCCCAGCTACCTTAATTATATGGCTTGGGAACAGTTTAATGTTTTGCTAGGAAGTGTTATCTTTTCACAGCGGGCAAAAAAGATGATTGGGGCTGAACCCTTCCCTAACCTCTGGTATAAGGAATGGGTTAATGGATGTGTCCACTGAGCAAAAGGCCAGATAGTGGTTAGCATTGATGTTAACGTAAGGCCAGTTTTGATGCCGGTTTGATGTATAGGACGAAGGCGGAGGAGAGGCACCCAAGATAATTTAGGAATGGTTTGCTAGGATCCAGTTTGGAAATTTTACTGTTATATTAATATGTTGAGTTATTGATATGTAATAAAGCTTTGGCCTGTTTGTCACCACTTACGTCTTGGGTCTAGTTATTTATTGGCTAAGCTGATTTATGTTTAAGTGGGTACCTACCTACACAGTCCCCATTACCTTCACACATGTCAGTTTCCCAAAATGCTTGAAGTACTGCAGGTTTTTTTCACTAACTTAGTCGGATTTTCACATTCTGTTACTAAGTCACAGAGGTCTTGTGGAGCAGCAGTAATTCCCAAGAGGTGAGATAAAACAGTCCATTAAAAAAAAAACTGTGGTAACATTATGCAACAGACTAGCTTGCAATCTGATCTCTTAGTAAATCCATTTAATGCTACACACGGGATTTACCAAGTTATCCAGGAAGAAAAAAGTATATTGATAGCCATTGCTCGTCCTTATCTTCCCTTTTATATTGTCACTTTCCTTCTGCCCGAGCAGAGTCTATAACACAGTTTGTAGATCAGGATAAATGACTCACTCCTTGATCAAGCACCATGACCATATTATAGACGAATAAAATAACAGTGCAAGAATAACTAGAGGAAAAACATCAATACTGTATAAAAGCAAGAAAATCTACAGCTTACAGACCGTGATTACTAATTAGTATTTACCAATGCAGCAACCTCATAGAAGCCTCTTTTTTCCATTGGTCTTGTGGCCACTGTGATAGACCAATATTGCTGAATTTCTGTACTACGGCCAATCAATTGGGCATGGCAGGGGGCACCAAGGATCGGGAGGTGTTATTAATCACAGTCTAAGTCACCACTATATTCCAAGAGCACTGTTTATAAAGTTTATAAACCTCTTCTGCATTTAAAAAAGCAAAATCATTTATCTTCGGTTTAATTGTGAGACACATAACTGAAGCAGACTGTTTTTTTTTTTTTTGGTTTTTTTTTATATAAAAGGTAATACATCCCATGGGTTCATTTTTAAAGTAATCACTTCCTTGAAAAATGCTGCATTAAAAAAGAGAGAAAGCGGTTCTCGGTGATTATTACCAAAGGATACAATGATTTCTCGCTCACGGCAAGAGATAGTGCATTATGTTTGATACAATAATGAAAGTATTTTCCTCTGATTGTAACTGCGGTTCTTGGATTATGTATTAGAATATAATAAGGATATTTCGCTGGGTAATTTGCATCAATGCTTCTGTACAGACAATGCTCCAAGTTTCGCTTTGCTTATGATGAGCACGGGATGCAAGTCTTGCCAGGACAAAGTCTTTCAACGGCTTTGTTAAATGGTTTTATGTCGGTAATATATATGTATATTGGTGGAGCTGGCTTGCTTAATAATCTAATTATTCAGGGTTTAGCATGTGCACACTCAGCTGCATTGGACATTTATGCGAGAAGCTATTTTGTTTTGTTTAACAAATGCGTTGGCAAGAAATGAAACTGTTATATTAACTGGAGACAATAGTTTTATGAACATCAATCAGGCATGTAGTCAAAATGAGAGTCATCTTCAAATTACAATTATAGCTCAGTGTTCCATGTGAAATATCCTAGACATACGCATAGGAAACCACTGTTTGGTAGCTGTTTTTACTAAAGCCAGAATAGCTGACATTTAGGGGTACCTCGTGGTGGACCTTGGGATTGGGGTAACACTTTGGCCTGAAATAAATAAGTGCTTTGATAGCACTGAAACCTTCGCTGTGTCTAATATTATCATTTAATTATCATTTCTCTCAAAGAAATGTAAACTTTTTGTTTATAAAATATTAATATACTATATATACCGGGGTATATATAATTTTGTCTGTCTCTTTTTTTTATACCTGCTCCCTTGACAAAGGCTTTTCAGCCGAAACGTTGGGGGTTTTTTGATTGACTCTGTCCCTACTTCTCACTGAATTTGGTATGGTTTGCTGCATTTTTTTATATGTCTGGGTTTTCATTATACTAGTATTATAGTGGACTGTTTGCATGATATTTCTTTCATTCATTTATTACGCATTGAGCGTTTATATTTGCCTATATCATTGCTTTTCTGGTAAATGCTTTTGAATAGCATGACTTTGTACCTTTGTGGATAATATTTAAAGAGACAGTCCTATAGTATATACCCATTTAATAAAGATTTTTTTCATATATATAAAGATTTATGGTTGTGCTCCTTACTCTATTCACACTGTTATGTATTTTGGGTTCTTTAGGGGATAGAGCCTTATGTGGGTGAGCACCCAGTATTCATTATATTAGCCTTTTCCTGGGGCTATTTTGTTGTTTAGTCGAGTGTGCCCGCCTTGTTTCATTTGCATTATCTTTTTTTATACCTATCAATTTTTTATTGTTTTTCCCCAAAATGTATGATTTTTGCATGGTGTAGGGATGGAACATACTATTGAAGTGTTGCTGTGTGATTTTGGGAAAAAAATACAGCAAGTTACATGGGTACCACTCACATTAATACCGGTGCAGCAATAGAGAAAGCATATTATCCAAACCTCACTTTCCACAAAATGCAAGTGATCAAACTGGACACACCAACGGTCATGCACCCACCCCCTTTGGCCATCCTTATGTGGCGGTACTTACCTTATCCGGGGGCCAGCCGGGGTCCTAAACTTAAACCACACGTGGCTCTAGCACTCCTGCCTCCACACGAGGCACCCACGGCTCGAACTCCTCTTCTGAGCAGGCTGCGTGTGCTGACCGCAGTGAGTGGTTACGCGGCCCGCCTGACAAGATCGCGCTCTTAAAGGGGCACTGGGAGCCACAAGTGGATTCAGGCTCCCATTGGCCCATGTCATTGTGGCACCCCCACGCACGCACATTTTAGGCAGGTTGGCATGATGTGGACCAATCAAATGTTAGTTTATGGATATTTAAACTTCCCTAGCCCTATTCACAATGCCCTATCTGTTTCTGTTTCAGTACCCTTTAGTGCGTTGATCTTGTGTGTTTTTCTGGTAATGAACTTGGCTTTGTTCCTGACTCTCTTATCTTTAACCCTTTCCTGTCTTGTTTGCCCATCTGACTGATTACCATGTACCGGACTCTGGCTAGTTCTCATTTTCGCTGTCTCTCCGTTACCCTGACCTTGGCTAGTCTCTGATTTCGCTTTATCACTGTCTGATGTTTAGTTCGGCTATTCTAAGGGCCGCTAATACATTACATCCTAGTTTTGTCCCTTGCTATCCTAAACTCTGCGTGTTGGGGTATTACACCGTGACACTTTATGGGCCCAGGGACTTGCAGTATGCTGTCATACCTCCAAACACTCAGAGGTATGAACTCAGGACTGGGGATAGGTGGGCACAAAGGAGTGTGTCACTGGTAAAACCCAAATGGGCAAGCTCAATCAGAAAGGAGGTGGGATTTCCCAAAGAAGGATGTGTCAGCTTTGCGTGAATGTATGGCAAGCTGACTGACTGCCTTCCGACCTACTATATTCACAGCAAATGACACAGAATGCTGCACAAACACTATTATCACAGTCCTAGTACACTTAGTATGAGGTAAGTGTGTCTCGTGATGTGTTCATGCAGTGCTTACTTTTCACAGTTCATGAAGATATGAGACACCAGGAACCATCCAAGGACGGCAAAAAATGGAGACCAAAATTGTGATGAACTCACTCTAGATCCAGGACTGGTGGAAATCCTGTATTAGCCTGGTCCTTGCTTTAGACTTGATACAATGGGAGATTTTCACAGTAGTATTATTATTAATTTATTATTTATATAGCAGAAGAAAATTCTGTAGTGCTGTACAATGGGTGGTGCAGACTAGGGATGTGCATGGGCAAAAAAATTGGTTCGGAAATTCGGGTAAGTAAAGAAAATGTGTCTGCTTCGACAATTCCGACCAATGGCATTCGGTCCGGTTCGACACTTCAGAACTGCCGAACATCTTCACTTCAGAACTTCGGCACTTCGGAACTTTGTAAGCATCCGAATGTCTGAATGGCATGACTTTCGCATGAATGTACATTCGGAACGAAACAAACTACACATGTCTACTTTATATATCTTATATAATAATTGGCTATGGATGTTTGTCCGATTCAGTGATGCGCAGCAGAGATTACGAAAAACTGCATGGGACAAACATCCCATTCAAGGCATGTCCTTCAGGGTCTGCTGGTAGCCGCGATGTGACGCGTACAGGATATGACATCATTGCACAAAATGAATTAGCTTATTGGTCAAGATTCTTTTCATCATTCACGTAATTTTCCCTCCCTCTCTCGTGTTTTGCCACTTTTCAGAAATCCAAATCACTTCAGAACTTCGGCGCTTCGGCACTTTGGACATTTGTAAGCATCTGAATGTCCAAATGGCATGAAATTTGTACAATCAAATAATAGAATAATAAATAAATCAAATAATAAAAATAAAACAAATAACATGTTTGTTCAAAATGCAGAAACAATGTATAGCAAGTGGGAACTTTGCTGTGTAATTAATACATTTAGTGCATATAAGCTGCCCCTCCCCCTTTATTGGTATAAACCAGCATTTTACCAACAGCTACACTTTAAGACACAGCATATACATATGGAAAAAAGGAACAATTGCACACATGGGACAGGAGTTCATGGAGATATGCTCGTGGAGATATGATGAAGAGTCTATTTTAGAGGAGTGAGCCCATGGCTACATTTCTGTGAATGGAGATAAGAGCTTGTGCAAAGCTAATAGAGACAAATATGTTGTATCTATATTGCAACTGAACTTCAGATCTACACTAAGTGCCTGTCACATCATGCCATATTCTGCGGAGATGTCTGGCTTTGGCTTCTGGTATCCAGTACTCTTTTGACAATTCTTGTTTAGTTTTTCTTGGTTTTCTGGTTTTCTATTCTATGTCTGGTTTTCTTTATGCTGGGTTTCTGGGTTCATTCTTATATTCCGTCCCTGGATTTCCCAGTCTCCAGGATTCATTTAAATGTTTGTTTTATGTTGCCACACCTGTTTGTTTTCCATTTTCCTTTTGTTTCAGTCTGGACCTGCAGCAGTTTTTCAAGACTCTGCCCTTTCTTGCAGGTAAGTGCTATTGTGGTTTAGTATGGTTCTTTTAGCGAACATTAGGCAGTGTAGGACCTGCCGAATATGCGGTACATTGGCGTTGTATCAGCCTTATGCAATGTATGATCATATAATGTAACTAAATCCCCATACTTTTCATATATAGTGCTTAATTATGTCTCCTCTTGTTTTGCCTATTATATCTTGTCTTGTTTTATTTTGTAATCCCAGTTCTTGTACAGTCCTGTCCTACCCTGTTCTTGTTTTCCTCATGTCTTGTGTACATGTTCTGGGTTCTGCTTTCTGTCCTGTTCTGGTTCGGGGTTCTATTAGTTCTCATGTTTGGTGACTATCCTAGCCTTGCCTTGTTTCTGTACTGGATACATGTCTGCTGCAGAATCCCCCTATCCAGTTCCTGGGAGGTCTGCATATCAAGCTCCTAGTTCCTGGGATCCATTGTAGCTGCATCAGGGTTCTGGTATGTGGCCGCGCAAACCCTGGTGCTCAACACCAGGGGGCATGTGGTTACCCTGCACCAGGCTCTATGTGTCCACTACCACGCTGAAGACTCTGCTCATCATCTACTTCAGGCACTCAGGGGTCCCGGTTTCCGTACCGCCACCCGTGACAGTGTCTATTTTTGTGTCACACTGTTTGTATTTTTCTATATTTGCATTTAAGTAAACCATGTTATAAAATAACTCTGTGTGTGTGTCTTTGCTCTGTTAGTACTCTGTGACTGGTCGAAATACCTTTTACAAATACTGAAATGCATTGTGGGAGTTAAATCAATGTATTCACTTTCACGTACATAATACATAAGTATTTTATTTTTTTATAAATGTTGTTGACATTTTTTATAAAATATTTTTCATATTAAAAATCAATCATTTTTAAAACTCATATTTTACCATATTTCCTAGACAATGCTTGATCAACTGATTGCTGATTCTTGTATCTAACACACATTTTCCACATGGTTAAAATGCTTCACCACATGTACAATGGATATATCTCTGTGTCTGAAACATACAGAGCTTTCAGAATTATACTAACAAACTGGTCTACCTTTACAGAAAAAATGTAATAAAAGCTATCGCAGGACATTTTCAAACACCACTGTGGTGATTATATTCTTAGCAACACAAAATCATTGGAAACATGAAGAATCTAAAGCTAATTACTTATCTACAGACAGAGATGTACATTAGAATCAGGACAATTCTCAGTGTGGGTACGGGGGCACCGATGCCGTGATCATATTCCCCTGATGTGAAGACACAAACTGACAGATCTTTAAAAAGGATGTTTTTTTACTGAGTTAACAAAACACTAATGAACAACAGATTAATAGATCTCCAGCCACTAGTGTAACTCCCATAGTGTCATCAGAAAACTTTAATCATCAATTATTTAATAAAAACTCATTTAAAAAAATCTTACATTTTCACTAATTACTAGGTTGCCCAAATCAGTTCTAGAGCAGATCCAGAAACACCTCAGTCTCATATTAGTATTAAATCCTCACTAACCATGATGATGCACAGTTCTAAACATTTACTGCAATATTATTCAAATAGGCATAACACACGTTCAGGAAAACTGGGATACAGGGAAATTGACAAGAGCTTTACCAATTCTACGCCAAAATAGTCAAACTGGGAAAATAACTACAAATTAGGTATTTATTTATTTTTATTTGTTTTGTTTATTTTTGTAATTTGCTTTGCTATTTTGGTCTTTAATGTGTTATTCCTGTTTTAGTACTTAAAACCTAAAGTGTTTGAAATCTGAGGGGAGTTAGCTTTTCTTAGTTAATTATTTTATTGTTATTACTTTGAGTAGATGTGGGACATTCTGGATATTGAACAAACAATGTTTCTCAATGTGTGTATGTATATAAATATATATATATATATATGAAGCCAGTGGGCTGCACTTGCCTGAACATGAATAAATGGGGTGCTGCTGGGAGCAAATTTATACAATACACAAGATCCAGTGCACTCACTCATCCACTAAACAGCAACTTCAATGATGACAGATTTTATTATTTTTATTTTTTATTTTTTTTAAACACCTAATATAGGCAAAATAATGGGAATTAGTTACATTATATGATCATACATTGCATAAACCTGCTACAACGTTAATGTACCCCATCTTAGAGTAGTATCTCTTTAAGATATCATCAAAAATTATTAAGGGATACAAGTCACTCTTAGCTGAGGTAAAGGTAATAGAAGTGACACAGAGTATCGAATTGTGTCAGTTACTAGAGTTGCCAGTGAGCAGTATATGTATGGTTAGTAAATATCTACTTATTTCAAAAGCAGCACAGGTTGTGTAAGATAGCCATTCATGAATACATGGTTCACAGCACCTGCCTTCCGCAGTCCATCACTCAACCATGAGCGGAAATGGTTATAGTACCTAGAGTGTTTCTTTAATACTGGTTGCGTGGCTATTTAGGTGGCCAGGCTGTTTCTTTGTTTGTTTGGTTTTTTTCGGGTATGTTTTCACATGAGAGTCAAGTTTTCTGCTAGAAATATATATAAATACTTCTGTTTCTTATGTAAACGCTATGACTTTTACAAATTTCTGAGGTCTTTGTTTGCTGTCCATGGCTCATTCCCCCCCATTTATCGATTTCAAGACTGTTTTCAGCCTTAGTTACGCTGATAGAGAAATAGCTTTCTATCTCATTTCACTTGCAGAGTTACTCCAGAGAGCCAGCCTAAGGGATTTACACAAAAGTAGAAAAGTCTTAAAGAAATGAATATAGTTATTTATGGTAGTTCTTAGTGGATTTTTTTTTTTTTTTTTAAAGACATTTAACAAAAGGAAGACAACACAACATGTTAATATGTTAAAACAAACTTTCAAGTGTCTTAAGATGTAAGACCTTGAAATATATATGTCTGTGTGTGTGTGTGTGTGTATATATGTATGTGTATGTGTATGTGTGTGTGTGTGTGTATGTGTATATGCAGAATGCATCCAGAATGCAACTGCCATATACCTCTAAAGCTTCATATGCTGAATATGTTTTGATTACTAGTACTTCAGGGTATAAATAATGCAGGGGTCCAAGGGAAAAGAGGGAGGGTAAATGTAAGCCCTTTAAATCCTTAATTGATAGGCTAAAATGATTGTTAAAGTATTAAAAACATTTTCAAAGCTGTCACTCATTTTTCAAAGGCTAACACATACTGCTCGATTTAGAGGTTGCAAATCTGTGATTTAACACAAAATTTAAGTAGTTGTTTTTTGCAGGAAAACTCAAGTTTGGATAGATTCTCCTCAACACAGTTTGCTGCTACGTATAATAATGGTACTGCTTGAGTATTGTCCTATCAGAGGACTCAAAACAGCTGCCTCCTTAACATTATTAAAAAATTCTTATCGTAGATGTAGGATAAATACATGAGTATTGGTAAAGACATGAAAATGGGAAGTCCATAGTACCACACCTCCCAACTCTCCTGGGTTTGGCAGATCTGTCTTGAATTCAGGGTTGTGTCTAATTATCAAAGCTAAGTTCCCTGGTGGAAGTCTTGAAAAGGTTCTTTAACAAAACGCTTAGATGGTTCAAATGCTATTGTGTATTATTTATCTACACCATGTTTCTGCTTTGATTTTTGTAGTTCTTTGGTGTTCCACATCTCATGACACCAGGAAAATGTTCCCAATCAGTGTATCACAAGCACATCATTAGATGTGTTTGAATAAAGAAATGAAGTCCATGCTCAAGGTGCTTCAACAGAGCTCTGAGCACAAGCTGCCTTGTGTGAAATCGTCCAAACAAGTTTACATGCTTCCTATTTAGGAGGCCTACCCATTTATTTGACCACACAATAAGATGAAGTGCCTAAAAGGGTTTGGATGTTCTTTTATTATGTTACAAAGTGTAACATAATATACACAAATTACATAATTGTACAGAAGGAAGGCATATGCTTTGAGAAGTTAAAATCTAACAGGAGGTGGGGTGATAGACAGGTGGTAAGGGAGATGAATGCGAAAGAATTCGACCTGTGATAGACAATATATGGTAGTGAGGGTTGTGTCGGAGATTAGATAAGACATTAATTTTAGGAATTTGTAAGAGATTAGTGGGGGTAAAGTTGGTGGACTTTTCGTAAGTTCTCTACAGTAAGTTTTCAGAGAACAATTACAGCTGTGAAATGTGATGGAGAGACTGACAAAGTGATACCAGGAGTTCCAGTTCCATCTAGTAAGAGATGATGGAGAACAGAAGTGGTGGGATGCAGAGAAGCAAAAATAAGTCAGTCTTGGGCAAAATGAACAAATCTAAGGAACAGCAAAGATATACGGAATGCACTGTTAATAGACATTGGTGACATCTGTCAGAACTGATGGAGAAAATGTAGGTAATATTTCTTTCCTGTTGTAGCGTTACTCACCTTATCCAGGGGCCGGCCGCGGTCCTCTCTTCGAGCCGCGCGCGGTCCTGCTGCTGCACGAGCCGCGCGCGGCTCATCCGACGGCCTCAACAGGAAGGCGGGCAGTGACCGCGAGAAGCGGTCACGTGTCCCGCCTGAATCTAAGAGCGCGCCGCGAGTCTCGGGCGCGCTCTTAAAGAGACAGTGGGAGCCTAAATTGTTAAAAGGCTCCCATTGGCCCCTGTCATGCCACACTCCCCATACACTTACCTTTTGGGGGTGTGGATATGACAGGAGCCAATCACATTAGTTTAGAAGCTATATATACTTACCTCTCCCTTTACTCCCTGCCCTATCGTGGTTTCTGTATCAGTTCCCTTTAGCGCTTGTTGTGTTCAGTTGTGTTTCTCCGTTTTGACTTTGGCTTTGTTTCTGACTACGTTTTCTCTTTATCCTTATCTGTTCTGGTTGTCGGCTTGCTGTTTACTGTGTACCAGACCCCGGCTTGTCCTAGTTTACGCTGTCTCTCTGTGTCCTTGACTTCGGATCGTTCCTGACTCTGCCTCCTCTCATATACGTCGAGTCCGGCCATTCTAAGGTCCGGTAGACGTATCTCTCCTCTGTGTTGTCTTCTGTTTAGCCGAATCCTGCGTGTTGGGGTATATTCTCGTTACACCTGTAGACCTCTATGTTACTATACAAATGAATGGCAGAATATAACATGATCCATATGTACACTAACTGCATATTCCATAGGTGCCTGTAGTCCTAAATTTGTTTGGACAGTACCCCAAGATGTGGGACTTGCATTTTTAAATCTGCTGACAATTATCAAAATTCAGGAGGGTTCTGAGCATTAGGACCATGCAGAGAGCACTTTAGCGGCATTCTGTCCATGGTCTGCCTGAGACAGACTGTCAGTCAACTGGGCCACAACGTTGATGACCAGCCAAGGCCCCTGCATTGTGATCTGTGTAGCCTGCTTTCTTCCTGCCCACCTCTGTCCCGGAAGTGAGACTTTGTGTAAACACAGCTTCTACTGTAAAAAACTGTTGTACATAACAATCGGCCTATTCTAAGACTTGGAAACAACATAATACTCTGAAAAGAAAAAAACTTACTTACACTTAATGGTACCAGTAGACACACTCTATATGTCATTTGCAACTGGTATAAATATGATTAGTTTTACAGTTTATGAAACTATGATACATATTAAAACCAATCTTCCACAGGGTTCTACTTACTGTTATAACCAAACTTAAACCACTGTAAATAAAACTTTCACATCACCTCCTGTGTTGTAAGGAGATCTTTCTTCCCCTGCAAGTTACATCCTACACAACAATTAGAGAGAGCCTGTGTTCTCTCCCATGTGAGTTACAGCACCAGGCTTAACTGCAACGTATTGGAAGTGATTCAGCTTCTCATCCGTGCTGACATTTGTTACTGATGTTCTGACACGTCTATTGACTTCCCATTAGTCTGAACATTGATTTTTACATTCTGCCTCCATTCCTTTAGGTTTATTCTCTGATCGCCCCTGCTATATATTGGAGCGGCTGTGTACATCACAGAGGCCATAACCACCATAACCAAGGTCTAACACAATTCTGCACCACACAATGCCATATCTTACCTACAACTAACGCAAGTGCTCATGGTATGATGAAACTGTTGCTGTTACATTTCAAGTCATTTTTCTTTTGGTAACTTTACTTTGGCTTACCTAATGAACTCAATGGTTTCTGACTACCGCACTACATATGCCACAAATCAATATCAAGATGGAGTATATGATTCACAATAGTATGAAAGAGCACTCACTTTTATTTTTCATAAAGGTACAATGACTCCGGCTTTGTCTTCCTGGATAAGTATCAAAGAATAAGCAAAAAAGATATCTAGCACTCCATTTGTAAACAGAGTATATCCTTTTATTGGCAAAACAGCAATGTTTCAGTCATAAAGACACACAGTCAAAACATTGCTTTTTTGCCAATAAGGAGATGGAATATATTGAATATGATAAGCTCCCATTGAAACTCTGGGAGTATTCTGCTCCACTTCTTGAAATGGACAAACCTTACTGAAGAAGCTGAAAAACCTGAGGATTTGCAGAAAATGCACGAACGTCAAGGGGAATAATGTATTATTTTTTTAATTCCCTATTTTTTTAATGCATTTTCTAATGAGATATATATATATATAAAAATATATATATATCTCAATTAAAATGGAGGCTACCTCCAGAAAGAAAGAAAGATGTTTTTAAACATATTTCAGAATTATGAATCATGGAGCAGAAAGTGGAACTGAGCAGCTTTTGTATTTATCATAAATTCTAAAACGAGAAGCTAATCGACTACAATTGTTTACATAATTGCCTGTTGCCATGGTTCTCTCGAATACTTTAGTTGAGCACGTATGTTGATGGAGTACAGCTGATGCTGTTTTCATTATTCGTAGTGAGAAGTAATTAATGGAATTAACCGTGCATGGGTACAGCAGATATATTTTATAAAATAATATGGAGACATTTCACACCTTATAGCAAATTCCTTTTTTAAAATAACTAATAATTAATACATGTGAAGGCAACTGGCAAAATGTCTTACTGTTTGTGAGTAAGAAAAACTACATTGTATATGTAGACTTAATCACAGAAGATAGATACCTAGCTCATCATTCAGAATGTTAAAAAAATAATTATATTAAATAGATAATAGCAAATAAGGTTATATCTCTTCATACGGGATCTATTCTGCCTTCCAACACCTTTATATGTCTAATCATAGAGGATAGACAGACAGACACAGACAGAGTGTGTGTGTGTGTGTGTGTGTGTGTGTATATATATATATATATATATATATATATATATATATATATATACAAATAATTGTTTTTATTGTTTATATAGCATAACAGAAGAATCTCGCAAAAAAAATCAATTTTAAAAATTCTGAATTCCAAAGTAATCTATTAAAAAATGTATTCAATAACACATCATTATTATCCATCTGCCACACCGGACTTGCAAGGCTACTCAAAAACATTTCTATATATATAGTGGTAGCAATTACACTGTGCTATACACCTGTATTTATTTTGTATTAAACAAGCAGAGCTCCAGATTTTGCTTTGATCAACAGCTCATTTGTAAGATGGTGTGCAACATTTGATTTACGGCACACGGTGCGAAGGATGTCAAGGATCAGCTGCTGGGAAAACACAAGATGGCTATCAGTCAGCAAACCGTCAGCCATGGGCAGATTGGAAATACATAAACCCATGTTGTGAAGGCCATCAAATTATGAGCCCAGATAGTGAATTCAAGGTTAAAACACTAGTATATTGAAGGCCGCGTATTTATACCACGCCGTAAAAACTAATATCTGTAATGAAAACAAACGTGGTTCTTTATTTTCTTTCTATTTTTTAATTTTTTTTCAGCTAACTGTATTTTAAATTAGCAATGATCTTTCACTGAAAATCTGACATTCAGCACAGCTATCTGTGATTCACGGTAATTATATCCTCGTGCTCAGCAGGTAAATGCAGAGTGTATTTAACATATCAATCGCTGTATAATGTAGACATCCTAACGGAAACAATATTCTAGGAAAGTCATCACATTCTAAAGGAAACAAACAAGGATAATAATGTCTCAGCATGGACTCAATAAGCCTCCTAGGATCACGCAATTCCCAGTCAAACAACAGACATGGCCCATTGCAAAAATCGTGGTTTGCATGGTTTGTGGTAAATTAGAGCAAAAGTTAAATAAGCCATTTCTGGGCAGAAAATGTCACTTAGTGTTAGTTGGTTTCCACATGTTGCAAAAAAAATGTCAAAAAAATATCCTCCATGCACTTTTCACAAATATCTTCTACAAATGTCACAAATTGCCCATGCACGGATGTCCACCACAAAATATCTCCAGTAGCAAAATAGCAATAGTAGCAATAGTTTCGCAAAGCTCAAAGCGATCTTTTACAACTTGGAGCTGTAGGAAAAAATACAAAGACCATTTGTCAGACTAGTCATTCCTCATACAATTGTGCCCAGCAAGTGTGTCATGGCTTGCAAACCACAGCCACGTGCTAACTCACACTACCATACGCTATGTTTGTGACTGGTTGGCCTCCAACTGAGCATTCAAGTTGGGAGAGGCCAGTATGCTTTTTAGAGACTTTTTTTTTTTTTTTTTAATCTGACAGTTTCAATTTATCCCATGCACTCAATTGTGGCACTCCGACAGACAGACATATAGATGATAGATAGATAGATATATGATAGATCGATCTAGAGAACTAGAATTAACTGATACTTGGAAACACTGACCGGTATAAATCAGCAAACTATACAGAGACACTGCTTTGTTAAAAGAAATCAGCAGCAAGCACAGAATCTGCATCAACATGTTTTTAGTGACTGCAGCGGAACTCTTCAGACCTTCATAAACTGATCCCTGCCACTTTTACAAAATGAGCAATGTGTCCTGCTGTTTTTCATACACTGATCCCTGATTCCTGCTGCTCTCCATAGACTGAAAACTAAACCCTACAGTTCTCCATACACTCAACACTAAACTCTACTGCTCTCCGTAGTCTGAACACTAAACCCTCCAACTCACCTTATTCAAAACCCTAAACTATGTAGCTCTACATAGTCTTTACATTAAACTCTGCAGCTCTACATAGTCTGAACATTGAACCCTGTAGGTCTCCATAGCCTGAACACTGAACCCCTCAATTCTCCATATTTAGAACCCTGGACCCTGTAGTTTTCTATAGCCTGAACATTGAACCCTGTAGCTCTCCATAGCCTGAACATTGAAGTCTGTACATCTCAATAGTCTGAACTCTGAACCCTTCAATTTTTCATTTTTAGAACCCTGAACCCTGTAGCTCTCTATAGCCAGAACATTGAACTCTGTATATTTCCATAGTCTGAACATTCAACTCTGTAACTCTCTATATTCTGAACATTGAACTCTGTGGATTTCCATATTCTGAACATTCAACTGTGTAGATCTCCATAGCCTGAACATTGAGCTCTGTACATCTCCATAGTCTTAACACTGATCCCTTCAATTCTGCATATTTAGAACCCTGAACCCTGTAGCTCTGTAGCCTGAACATTGAACTCTGTAGCTCTCTATAGTCTGAACATTGAACTCTGTAGCTCTCTATAGTCTGAACATTGAACTCTGTAGCTTTCTATAGTCTGAACATTGAACTGTGTAGATTCCATAGTTTGAGCATTGAACTGTGTAGATTCCATAGTTTGAGCATTGAACTCTGTAGACTTCCATAGTTTGAACATTGAACTCTGTAGATCTCCATAGTCTGAACACTGATCCCTTCAACACTCCATAGTCTGAATATTCAACTGTGTAGATCTCACAATGATATATCTCCATAGATGTGACACTGAACCCTATGACACTCTATAGACTGACCGCTGAACCCTGCAGACTTTACAGATAAAACAGTGAACCTTGCAGCCGTCGACAGACTGAACTATAATTGAGCAATAATTCAAATCATAGTCCAGCAGTGTCCTAGCAGCAATTAAACCATATTTGTATCAATTTTGTGCTGTTTTTATAGAAGGCTTTTTTGGATATAATGATCCATTTGTATCTAACTGCTCGGAGACCATGTATTCAATGCGTCTGCCTATGTTACACCAATAATGAGAACTCCAGCAATATGTTCCATTAGTTGATAAGAAATACACATTCATTTCCACCATTCAGGCTGTCATTTTGCTTTAAATTGGCATTAACAGTCCACAGTGCTGTTGCGCATTACATAATGTCAGGCGGCAGACAGATGACCGATTTAATGAGGGTTACAAAGCTGCAATCACATTTACTCACCATCCCTTATGACAAATTGAGAATACCCTCAATAAACATCATGAGATCTTTATTTCTCAAGTTTTTTTGTTTAAATTCAACTTAATTTTTAATACCTGAAAATATACTTTCTTAACCCTTTCATTAAAACAATGACCTTGTGACCTCTGCGGTTTCGAATAGATTCAAGTCTATATAGAAGAAATATTGTGTACTTAGACATACTTTACTCTATGATGTATTTTTTTAATTAAAATGAGAATATCTGTGTGCACTACGAGCCGTAATGGTATAATCGTTCAATTTTATTGGCTGGCTGAATATAGCTGTGGTTTTATCTAACTGCCTGGTTTAGTCCTCATAAAATATGGAATTACAATGATTACTAACCTCCTGTGATTCATGTGTCTCAGGGCTGGATACGAATAAAGAGCAGTGGAAGTTTTTGTTTGAAACTCAACTTTTGATAATGTATTGCCTTGGAGTGCTATTAATTCATTGGAAATCAGCGAGGCACCATACACTACAGTGGCATTAAAAGTGTTAAACAAAAACTGATTGGTCCATGTGTTTAAGGGGCTATCTAAGTACCATAACCACTACAGTTTTTCATAATATAGGTCTATGGATACCATCCCACATTGCTCTGTCAATACATTTTGGAAAGGGTTGACAAAAATCTCAAAACTCACCAGAACTGCATTAAGGTTGTTGTGCGTGTTGGGTGTGTGGTTGAGTGTTGTATGTCTGAGGGAGATACTGGTGTGTGTGTGTGTGTCTGAGAGCTGTAAGTGAGGGAGGCTAAGTGTGCCTGTGTGTGCCTGTTGAATGCTGTGTGTGGTGGCTGAATTTTGTGTGTTGAGAAGTCTCAGTGTTGTGTATGGACAGAAATCTGAGTGTTGTGTGTATAGTGTCCGAGTGTGTTGGACGAAATTTTTTTTTTTGCACTCAATAATGCCGAAGTGCACCAGTGTGACCGAAGAGGTGATCACTTATGGGTGCCAAGATACAAACATGTATGTCTAATGCTATAGTTTCCTTCTAACTACTTAAACTACTGGGGCCCTCTGCAAGGGTTAAAATAAGCAATTTACTTATCTTATATCCTGTGATGCCAAGATCTTTGCATTGTCAACCTGCCTACTTGGCTGAGATCATCCGTCATGATGACCACAACTAATTCAATGCTTCTCAGGAAGCATTGGGAGGTTAATGCGCATGCTCTACAAATCACTGTGCTGCTCCAATCAAATACTGCTCAAGACGCTGCATTTGATTGAGAACCACATTTGACTCGGTTCTCAACATGACTGTGAGGAAAACAGCCACTAGAGGTGTGTTAACCCTGCAATCACAATGCTGCTGTATCCATGCAATGTTTTAGATTGTAGGGTTAACAATAAACGGCCACTGCTCCCAGGCTAGTTCATTGAAATGACGTGGTCTGGGTGCCTTCAGGGATCCTTTAAACAATCTATACAATGCATTAAAAATACCTGATCAAATTTCACCATTGTAGCTTATTCTGTACTCTGATAGTCAATTCTAATGGGTTCCAGAATTACTTTATTCCAGGCTCAGCCATTGTTGCACATTGTTCATCCAGTGCCAAATAAGCATCTGTGTACTCTCCCAGCAATATCCACAAGATGGATTTACAATAATACGACATCCATAACTTTATTTTACTCTCACACATGCTAATTTAACTGCAATCTTTTAGGCACCATTGCTAATTTTATGATTCCTTCAGGTATTTTTCTAGCAAAACCTGGAAGTTGCAGCTGTTGTTCTTATTACCAAAAAAAGACGCTTCATTATAAGGCCAATCAAAGTTAGAAACAAAACAACAACAACAAAAAAACTCAAAGTTTTTTTTCTCCAAATTTCATAATTTACAAGTTTGTTGTACTGTACAAGAGTTTTTTTATGGGCTTCATTGCATAAATGCATTTTGGTAAGAAGGTAAATGTGTTCTTGCTATAAAATTAAATAGGATAAAAATAAAAGTATATAATGTAAAAGAATGAATATCAGAATAGAACAAGGCTCAAATATACTGTTTTATTTGTCAAATGTGAGGATGGTTAAACGTGTAAAAATGTAAGCTATAATCGCACATGCACAAATTTTATTCAAAACCTATCGCAAAGGACACATGCATTTTTCAGTCTAATTTTTTAAAGTCGTATATATGTATGTATCTTTGACACTAAACATGTACAGCGTTATTTGCTAAAGTGCAAATTCAAAGTGAACTTAAAGTGAATTTAAAAATTAAGGCCAGATTAGCCAAACTAAAAGCAGAGCTGACTTAGAAAGATTTTCCAGTTTGGCTATTTTAACATCACGTTTAACCCCTTGATTCCCTTTTATTCCAGAAGTTTGGTCCTTAAGGGGTTAAAATTCACTTTGAATTCTCACTATAGCAAACACAAACAACCCCGATAAACATGCTGGGGAGAATTTGAATTCACTCCCAGCATACATTACTTTAAATTGTATTGCTGTAGAGCTCTGTACACAAACAGAAAGATCAAAGCGGGTAACTAGCTTTAGAAAAAGCAAAACTTGAAAGGTATTCATGTGGCATCATGTATATAAAAATAAAAACTTTTTCACTTAAAGGGACACTATAGCCATCAAAACAACTTTAGTTTAATGAAGCAGTTTTGGTGTATAGATTGTGCCACCTGCAGTCTCACTGCTCAATTATCTGCCATTTAGGGGTTACATCACTTTTGTTTATACAGCCTTGGTCACACCTCCCTACAAGTAACATGAACAGCCTTCCAAACACTTCCTGTAAAGAGAAATTTAATGTTTAAACTGCCTTTATTTCATAGTTTGTTTAATTTAGAATGTCTTATCTCCAGCTCTGTAAATAGTCTCTTAGACCGTTAAGACACCTTCTGTGTGTGATTAAGGTTTCACTTACAGAGCAGTTAACATCTGATTGAAAATTAAATCATTTTTTAATGCAAGGTGTGTGATTTACAGCCGGGGAGGTGTGGCTAGGGCTGCATAAACAGAATCAAAAGGTGATATATTTGAAAATAGAATTGAGCAGTGAGACTTCAGAGGTATGATCTATACAGAAAGACTGCTTCATTAAAGGGACATTAAAGTCACCAAAAGAACTTTAGCTTAAGTTTCACTGCTGAATTCAATGCCATTTAAGGGTTAATTAACTCTTGTTTCTGTTTATAAACAGCCCTAATCACACCTCCCTTGGCCGTGACTGACACAGCTTGCATTAAAAACAACATGGTTTCATTTTCAATCAGATGTAACGTACTGTAAAAGTTTTTATCTCCTGCTCTGTAAATTTTACTTTAATTACTTAAAGGAGGGTTCTGCAGGGTCAAGCAAGCTATTAACAGAGCAGTAAATAAGAAATTCTAAATTAAACAGAATTTACAATAAGAGAAGTGTAAACTTGAGATGACTGTTACAGGAAGTGTTTAGGAAGGCTGTGTAAGTCACATGCAGGGAGGTGTGGCTAGGGCTGTATAAGCAAAGTGATGTAACTCCTAAATGGATACGTGAACAGTGTGATTATAGCAGCATGATCTATGCATCAAAACTGCTTCAGTAAGGTAAAGTTGTTTTGGTGACTATAATGTCCTTTTAATCTAAAGTTGTTTTGGTGATTATAGTGTTCCTTTAAGGGGCAATTTTCACGTTTTATTTTGGGATTTATTTTTTTCATTGTAGAGTATCTTCAAAAAATAACTAAAGTTAGCATTTCTTTTTTTTTTCCTGTGTGTTCTTACTTAACCTTAATTCAGTTTAAAATACTTATGTGACCAATAACCTAATAAATACTGTACAAATACACTTTGTATAAAAGTATCCCAGGCAGGCTGGGATGTCTCAGTGAGTTTGGCGCATTGAAACTGCAACATGTGTATCAGAAACTGAGCACAGATTAATAGGAGGGATTTACAGGTCTGCTGCGTGTTATCCGGGGATATAAATAGAAATGGAAGCCAAGTTTTATTCACAAAGCAATTAGACAACATGATAAGCAGCAGGAAAGTTCAGCTCGGCTGCCTAATGAACATACAGTCCCAACACACACTTGCAGACAAACATTATTCAAGGGCGGGTGCTTTACCCCTGGGAAGTGGCTGGTTTCTGACACATTACCTTATTAAAACTGGTTTACAGCAGAGTTGCTCGATCTTGCAGTGCGTATCCACATCATCTGGAAAGTGAGACTTGAAGAGCGTGATAAAGAGCTGAGCTCTGATCATTTGGAAGACACAGAACTCCCGAGTTCCAGGAAGCCCTCCATAAAATATTCGACCCCAGAGGTTCCTGCCACATTATTAAACGTGACGAATCTCTGGAAACAAACCTGAATTCAGTGTGACTGCTCAAATCTGCAGAGATCTTTGGGGAAGAGCTGTGTGGGAGTGTGGCCATGACATTAGCTACAGGATGATAAATAACGATATTAGAGCCATGAACAAAATTCATCTCTGGGATTCTGATACCGAAGTTAACATATGAAGCGTTAAAGGAGAACCATATATTTTATGGAACTTACACAACTGAATCAAACATTGAAATCACCTATAACTAGTGTTAAAAATGCATGTGAAGCTCAGTTTTCTTTCAAATGTGTATTAAAGGATTGGAGTAACTATTCCTAGCCTGGTCCACCCATCTCCCCACCATCCAGCAGTAATGACACATTCTCCCTTTAGCCCAATTCTCCTCGGCTGATGTCACTGCCTCGATGAAGGGGATGGGAGGTCAGTGATATTAGACTGTGGGTAGAGGCAGCGTGTATGTGTGTGTGTGTGGGGGGGGGAGGGGGATAATAACATACCTGAATCTCTTGTTCCAAGTCAGCTAAGGAAGGCAGCAGAAGGGTTAATATTTGTATATGCAACATTTAAACACTCCAGATGCACACTCCAAACACCATGACCACTTCAATTCACTAAAGTGGTTATAGTGCTTGGAGTAAACCTTTAAAGAGTTAGCAATGGACTCCACAATTCAGTTAATTGAGGTGTCCAAGCATTGTTTTCATTTATCCTCCTCGTCCGATGTTCCCTCTAGATCACCTATTATCTCTGCCTCCATGAAGAAATTGTTGTGGGGGGAGCTATGTGCTGACAGGTGTAAAGCTGCTTGTTTTGTTTGTTTGTTTGTTTTTGTTTTTTAATGACAGAATAGTTTTTTGTTTTTTAGCAATTTTTATTTCTAACGTAATGGAGGAACTCAGTTTTGGGACTGACTTAAACTCGGTGGTTTAAATTTGTACTATTAATTGTATTTTTCCTCATAAACACATCTGGCTTGTTTCCAAACTTGTCACAATCACTTAGTGACAAGTTAGTACCATAATCGCTAAAATGGCTCTCCCCATTGTTAGTGGTTACTAGCTTTTTTTCAAGCTACAAATGTAATGTTTAAGGATCAACAATCAGTGGATGTCAAAAGTTTTAATGTCTCCCATAGAAATTAATAAAAGACGCTAAATACAGAATTCTTGGTTTTCATGTGAAATAGTAAAACCCTGGTATCCATCGGAGCAAACATTACATCTGCCTTATCTAGATTTACATAAGTATTGTGACCCTTCACTACAAAACTTGAAATTTAGCTCAGATGCATCCCATTTCTCTGGATCATCTTTGAGATGTTTCTACATTTTGATTGGAGTCCTCCTGTGGCAAATTCAGTATATTGGACATGATTTAGACATCGAAACACACAGCCAGTAGCAGATTAACCACAAGTATTGGCCTCATAGGGGGCAAGCAGGAGAGGAGCAGCATGGCTGTTGCGAGAATCAAAGATCTCCCTCGTCTGTACTATATCAGAGTGTTACCGCAGGTTACCACAGCTATGCTCTGGTACATTTCTTGTCGCTGGAAGGAGACAACTACAAGGGGTGCAGACATGCTTCGTCTTCCACTGGAGCATCAAAGATCAGGATTCCCTATTTCATAGCCCAAGTTAAGCCTCAGAGAGGGCGAAATAAACTTTAATAAATACCCCTACTACAGCCCATTTTACCCCACTATAGCCCCTCTCATCCACCATCTCCCCTACTCCCCATAGCCCCTATCCTCCACTATAGCCCCTTTTACCCCACTATAGCTCCTGTCCCCACACTACAGCTCCTGACACCCCACTACAGACCCTGTCACCCCAATACACACCTTACCACCTCACTTAAGCACCTATCCCCCTCTACATCCCCTATTACCCCACTACAGCTCCTGTCACCACACTACAGCCCGATGTTTCGCCACTATACTCTCTACCTACCCAACAATAGCCCCTATCCTCCCACTACAGCCCCCTGTAACTGCACTACAGCCTGTCACCCCACTATAGCCCATGTCATGACACAACAGCCCCTTTCACCTCACTATAGTCCCTAATCTCCTACTACAGCCCCAATTTCTCTATTGTAGGACGTTTACCCACACTAAAGTCACTGTCCTCTGCACTACTGCTCCTATCTCCCCACTATGGCCACTCTCCCCCCTACTACAGCTTCTACCCCTCCACTATAGCCCTTATCCCCCTTGTACAGTTCTTATAATCCCACACAGCCCTTACTTCCCCTCTACATCCCCTATACCTCCACCATAGCCACTTGCCCCAGCACACTAAAGTCCCTATCCCCCTCACTACAGACCCAAATGTAATACAACAGGAAGCCACCCCCAGACATATAACCTTATACAGGATTAGCATGGGAATTATATATTCTAGACCTAAACATATGGGGAACATGTCCAGCTCAATTATTTTTGATCTTGGATATTTTGATTTAAATTTTGAGTTCCCTCCTCAGTTCCTCATAATTTCTGGTTTAGTGAATAAACCCACAGACCAGGGGTTTTGAAATAGTATCTTTCATTACTAGAAAATAAAATGTTTCTCAGCATTAACTTTGAGTGTATAATAGCCGGCCCATAAACTTTACATGAGGATGAGGGAAACTTGATGATGAGATAGAGGGGAAAAAAATGTGAAAAGAGAATTAGGAAACCATGAAAAAAAATAGAAAGATAATGGTAAAGAGAGGAAGGTAGGAAAGGCTGATGCAAGGTAGAGAAAACACTTGGCCCTGGTTAGTAAGGGTAATGTACAAGAGGTTGTGAGACTAGTCTAATGAAAAATAAACCTGGCCTCCTAAATGGAAAATCGGG
Source organism: Pelobates cultripes (assembly GCA_933207985.1). Classification (NCBI taxonomy): domain Eukaryota; kingdom Metazoa; phylum Chordata; class Amphibia; order Anura; family Pelobatidae; genus Pelobates; species Pelobates cultripes. The sequence goes on along the minus strand of OW240922.1, from coordinate 92,940,610 downwards.
AGAGGTAAGAATGTGAATAACCACTGCTATCATTCCCAGACAGTTATTATTTATTATGTTATTATTTATACAGCGCCAACAAATTCCGCAGCGCTTTACAGTGGGTGGACAAACAAACATGTAGTTGTAACCAGACAAGTTGGACACACAGGAACAGAGGGGTTGAGGGCCTTGCTCAATGAGCTTACATGCTAGAGGGAGTAGAGTAAAGGGACACAAAAGGTAAGGATAGTATTAGACTAATGACAGTTGCAAGAGAGGAATCAGTCAGGAGGTATTAACAGTTTAATTGATACGCTTTTATGAAAAACGGTGCACCCCTTGAGAAGTCTTGAAGGCGAGCATCAGAGGTGGGAGTACAGACAGAAGATAGACCTAAGTCTTCAGCAGAGCGTAAGGAGTTATTGTGGAGTGAACTGCTATTGGCTTCCTGTCATTGGGCAGAGTCCCATTACATCACTAACTAACATGGAATCCACCAATTAGTATTTTTAACACTGCATGTTGTGTTTGCTATTGCTCATTTCTCTGAATTCTCCAGGGTTGGATGTGGGTAGAGGTGGGTTAAAAAGCTGAAATTATTAAAGCACAGTAATGGCCAGGATTGTTCCTACAACTGAAAATGTGTTTTTCAAACCACCGGATATAATTCATCCAATGAAACTTGAGGCCTTTTTAAAAGCATTTGAGTTGACATGCTAATAACACAGCTCCGACACGGAATCACATCACTTATATTGTTCGAAATAATGCAAGGAAAAGCATACCAGACCCAAGGAATCACAAAGCGTTCTAAACAAAGTTTTGCAACTCTGGGGGTCTATCTGTCGGGCACCCCTGGTATGAATGTATTGAAAGAATGTATTTCAAATTTACAACAACATGCTTGAAGAAGATGTATGACTTCCCTTATATGTTTGCACTTTAATTCTATTTAGCTAATTAATAACATTTACTCTTTTAGCTTCTGGTGTTTCTACATATCATGTGGCCTCACACTTTCACTGACTGATGTGTCGTTACATATGTTTAAAATGTTCACAAACAACATGTATAGAAATATTATTACTTACATAGTTTTACTATTAAATCTTTTACTCTATATTTATATATGTTCCTTTTTTTATACGTTCTAATTTAATAGCGTCATTGGCAATCAAAGGCTGTTTTCACAAAATGGAATTTGGCCACACCATCAACTTGTGCAGAATATATTGCTCGAGTCTGCTTTCATCAGCTCATGATGCATCCTTCTAGAACTCCCCTTCCATAAATGTCAGAACCATTTGTTAACATCGCAAAATTTAGGAAGAAAAAAAAAAATAGAACATATATACCGTATATACTCGAGTATAAGCCGACCCGAATATAAGCCGAGGCCCCTAATTTTACCCCAAAAAACTGGGAAAACTTATTGACTCGAGTATAAGACTAGGGTGGGAAATGCAGCTACTGGTAAATTTCTAAATAAAATTAGATCCTAAAAAAATTATATTAATTGAATATTTATTTACCGTGTGTGTATATAATGAATGCAGTGTGTGTATGAATGCAGTGTGTGTATGAATGCAGTGTGTGTATATATGTGCAGTGTGTGTGTATGAGTGCAGTGTGTGTGTGTGAGTGCAGTGTGTGTATGAATGCAGTGTGTGTATATATGTGCAGTGTGTGTATATATGTGCAGTGTGTGTATATATGTGCAGTGTGTGTGTATGAGTGCAGTGTGTGTGTATGAGTGCAGTGTGTGTGTGTGAGTGCAGTGTGTGTATGAATGCAGTGTGTATATATATGTGCAGTGTGTGTGTATGAGTGCAGTGTGTGTGTATGAATGCAGTGTGTGTATGAGTGCAGTGTGTGTGTATGAGTGCAGTGTGTGTATGAGTGCAGTGTGTTTGTGTGTGTTACAGAGCCATGGTGGGGGGTGGGCATTTTTATTATTATTTTTTTAATTATTTTAATAATTTTTAGTTTTATTAATATTTTGTTAATTATTATTTTATTATTTTTATTAAATAATTGTAATTGTTTTTTTGTTTTATTAATATTTTATTATTTTTTATTTTATTATTATTTTTAATATTTTATTATTAATTTATCTATTTTTTCGTCCCCCCTCCCTGCTTGATACATGGCAGGGAGGGGGGCTCTCCTTCCCTGGTGGTCCAGTGGCATTGGCAGTTCAGTGGGGGGAGGAGGGGGGCTGGCAGAGCTGTTACTTACCTCTCCTGCAGCTCCTGTCAGCTCTCTCCTCCTCCGCGCCGGTCCGTGCAGCTCCTCTGTCAGCTACACTGTAAGTCTCGCGAGAGCCGCACTATGACCCCGCGGCTCTCGCGAGACTTACACTGGGAGCTGACCGAGGTGCTGCACGGACCGGCGCGGAGGAGGAGGGAGCTGACAGGAGCTGCAGGAGAGGTAAGTAACAGCTCTGCCAGCCCCCAGTCTGTATTATGGCAATGTAAATTAATGTAAATTGCCATAATACAGACAGTGACTCGAGTATAAACCGAGTTGGGGTTTTTCAGCACAAAAAATGTGCTGAAAAACTTGGCTTATACTCGAGTATATACGGTAGCTATCCAGTAGGGCTTTTTCCCATGAAACCAAGCTCCTCCTTTTTTCCTCAGTCTTTGATGTCTGTTTTTCCATTCATTTTATTTCTTTTAGATTTTTTTAAAAAGGGATTCCCAATTTTCAAGATGTTTGTGAAATAATTAATGTCTATGTACCTGCATTGGTGATCTATATAGGACTATGCTTGCATCTCTCCTTGACTAACCTCTTCAAAAATGTCCAACTAATCTTAGAGCAGTGTGTGCAGGGGGGTTATTAGATAAGTATTTTCCATAACAATAATATAATTATTAATAATTATTATAACAAAACACCTAAAACAGTTATATTAAAAAAAAATAAACTTTTCACAACATAATATATAAACAATAAATTAAGTTTCTTGAAAAATATTGGTTTATAAAATCAACAAAAAATTATAATATTATACCAAGCTGGTTAACTCCTGGGAATGCACCGTTTACATTATTATTACGAAGGTTTAATATCATTATTTCTATAAATCAACAACATGCGGTAAACGCAGTTCGCATTATTTAGCTTATGAATTTGAAATGAACTGGTTATGGAGACAGGTACTTCTTCACTAATGAGTTTTGTAATCAAGGCATCTATTTTCACTTCAAATTGGCTTGATAGGGGCTAATTGCTAGCCTAAATACTGTGTACTAATTAGGACTATAAAAATATTCAGCATGATTTGGGATTTAACTTTGGCTTTAATTTACCTATATTTGCATAATGATTTAGCAAATAAACTTCAGAAGAATATTCTGTGAGTTGGGCAAAATCTACCATTTCTAGTGTTTATAGTCATCATTCAATAAATGTTAATAACATGATGTACAATGATGTGTACAAATATTGAATGAGCTCGTATTGAAGATCTAGAGCAAATTGCAACATTGAGACAGACTGACACTCTGGGGGTCTGCTGCTTACCGAGCAAAGTTTAGTGGAAGCCTCTAGCTAATTGTGAGGCGATAAGAAAGTTCTTAAACAGGCGTGTAGCTGGGTAACTGTATTACATAGTAGCAGGGGGTGGGCAGAGGAAAGGTTTAGCTAATCCTGACTTTGCAGAACCTAAAAGATTTGCCCATTTGAGTGAAGATGTTGGGAGAATCAGCTCAGGAGTAGCTGTACTGGAGGAAGCTGTTGCTTCTAACAGCCAAGTGAACAACTGGTTAATTATGGATGGGGATGAGAATGTTAGAAAGGCTAGACAGGTTGTGGTGGTAAGAGAGTCTATTAAGAGAGTAGATAGGGTAATCTGCCACTCGGATCGTCTCAACCAGACAGTTTGCTGCCTCCCAGGTACTCAGGTCCTGCATGTTGCTGACAGAGTGGAGGGATTATTGGGAGGTGCTGGGGATGACCCAGCTGTCATGGTCCATATCGGTACCATTGAGAAAGTCAGAGAAAAATAGAGGGTCCTAAAGAATAAATACAAGGAATTAGACCTCCAAGATGGTATATTCAGAAATATTTCCTATGCTGTGCTCTGCAATAGAAAGGAAGTGGGAGATAAGGGAGGGTAAAGCAGTTCTAAAGTATTGATTTAGGAAGGAGAGTTTGGACTTTTTAGAGAACCGGCTGATTTTGCACTTGTGTACAATCTTTATAGCTGTGATGGATTGCACCGAAACACAAGATGGCCTACTGTGCTGGAGGACAAGATGGCTAGAAGGTTGGAGGAGATTTTAAATTAGAGGTAGGGGGAGGAACATAGAAATCTACAAAATGAAAATAGGACAGAAAGGAGATGGGCTTTAGCACAGTGCAAGGGGGATGAAGGGGCAATTTCAGAAAAGTGAAGGTATGTAATAGTAATAAAAATTCATATAAATACAAGTAATAAAAATTCACATAAAAGAGACTCATGATAATATTAAAGGTATGCTTACTAATGCAAGTAGCCCAAATAACAAAATGGGGGAACTTGAGGTATTAGCATACACAAAGCAATATGACATGGTGGGATGAGACACATGACTGGGCAGTTAACTTAAATGGTTACACATTATTTAGGAAGGATAGAAACAACTGGAAAGGTGGTGGGGTATGTTTGTATGTCAACCATGAGTTAAAGTAAAACATTAAGCAAGTGGAATGGGATGAGGAAAATGTAGAAGCTTTATGGGTAGATATTTTGCTTGGGGCAAAAGAAAGGAAATCGATGATTGTTGTGATGTGTTATAAACCACCTAATGTTGATATTGATGAGGAAGAAAAGCTGTCAGAACAAATTGGGAAAGTTGCACATCTGGGTAACACGTTAATTATTGGAGATTTTAATTACTTGGACATAAATAGGGATAGAGGGACCTGTAATTCAGCAAAGGAGATCAGGTTTTTGAATGTGTTAAATGACATGAAAAACACCTTCATGTCACAACTGGTACAAGCAACTACTAGAAAGGATGCTTGTCTGGATCTCAACAAACAATGTTGATCTACTGACTAATGTTCAAGTAGGGGAGCATTTGGGAAATAGTGATCACAATATGGTGTTTTTTTAAATAAACTTAAAAATGGAAATATATTAAAGCATATCATTTTTCATAAGATTCAGGCAGTTTTTCAACATGTTGACTGTCATAAACTCTTTATTGAAAAAAATGCGTATAAATGGCATATCTTCAAACAAATATTAGAAAGGTACACTTCTCTGTATGTACCATTGGATCATAAATACAAAATAAACAAACTGAAACCAATGGGAAGGTAAACCAAGAAATTTAAAATAAAAAAGGGCATTTAAAGCATTTTATTTAGACAAGCAGAGGCATTCTGTATGATATAAGAAAACCAATAATGCATGCAAAAATGTGATTAGATGGCAGGGGGCGTGGCCGGACCGCCGAGAGTAATGGCTGCTTAAGCTCAGAGCTCTGCGCCCTGCACGATCCAAAACGCCATGCAAGAAGCAAATACATCCCTGCCGACGTTCCCAAAATCCTCTCACCACAAGAGGGATACACCGGGAGATGGCGACACACAAAAAAAGCGGTAAAAAACCGAAGGACGGTACCCTGTCCGTGGCCGACCTCCTCGCAACGCCTAGACCGCATGCAATCAAAGATGGCGGCGGCCAGATGAGCGCGGGCTCCCCGGACTCCCCGAACACCGGAGAGCACAGGCACCAACCTCCACAGACAACCAATGCAGAAATTCTTCAATCCCTGGCAGAGGTAAGACACTACCTGGCAGGGGAAATAGAGAGATCTGCAAGGGAAGTCAAGGAGGAGATTCAGTCAGTGGGGCAACGCACAGAGGCCTTAGAATGGAGGATGGACCATGTGGTGGCGGCACACAACGAAGCAGCCTCCACCACCAACCACCTCATCATAAGGGTGGCTGAACTAGAAGCCAAAATTGAGGATGCCTCAAATAGGTCCCGCAGAAACAACTTAAGGGTTAAAGGCCTACCGGAAAGAATAAAAGACGCAGAAATACAGAAGGTGCTCTTGGGGCTATTTAAAGAGCAACTACCAGCCATGCCAGAACACCTGTGGACCATAGACAGGGCACACAGGGCACTAAGAGCAAAAGGCCCTCCTGACAGCCCCCCCAGAGATGTAATAATGCGGTGGCACTTCTTCTCTACCAAGGAAGCCATCATAAAAAGTGCCCGCCACCACACTTACTCGCTGGATGGCTCCACACTACACCTATACCAAGATATAGCACCCACCACACTAGCCAGGAGAAGGGAATGGAAAGCCATTGCCGACCTAGTCAGGGCCAAAGGCCTCAACTTCGCATGGGGCCATCCCTTCAAAATGCTAGTATTTAACGGACCGAGACCGGACGTACTTCTGCCCTCAGCGGACCCTAAAACCTTCCTCTGCAATTTGGGTATAGAAATCCCAGAGGATTTCCGACTCCCCCACAGAGGTACACAAGCATTGGGCCAACTACCCAGAGAAGAAGCAGCGCAGGACGGCGGTGTACACTGAGGGGCCCTCAGAGGCCTCCCCTCCAAAAGACATTCCTAAACACAGACCTAGACAGACCTAGACCGCCCTAATCCTTCCCCCAAACAGTCCCTAAAAACTAAGACACAAACCCAAGTCACGGAAGACAATGTGAAAAAACACAACGACGTAGAAAAACGCTGATGCAGAGAATACACCTCAATTGGAAGACGACAACCATCAAAAAAAGAATGAAAGAAGGAAAAGAAACAACACAGATGCCAACTGGGAAATTGAATAATCATAGAGCCCTGGATTGAGAGGAGCTGTAGAGGCGCGAGGGGGATGGGGGGGTGAGAGGAAGAAGAAGAAGAGGAAAAAAAAAAAAAACGTTACCTACCACATACACTGAACAAAACAGAGGAGAAAACATAAAAATCCTCCCCCCCCAAAAAAAAAAAATTCAGTAAAAAACCAAAAAAGCAAACCTAAAATTATGAGGGGGGGGAGGGATGGAGGGGGGAAAATGAAAAAAAAAAAAAAAAAACCTTAACACGCACACCTCGATCGGAAGGCTGAACCGGAGACGACGGAGCAATAAGAAAGAGGATTTAACACACCGTGATGAGGTGTTATACTGGACTAAAGAGCACTCAACGCAGCATTACGGACTCTAACCATACCAAAGAACGTCTATAACCAGGACAGCACTGGTGACTACCAGGGAAAGGGACTTGGAACCACAGTGTAACCCCAAGCCACTAGGCAACGAACCAGATGATCGGGAACATCGCTGACACTACCTGCCACGCAAGTGTACATCCCTTTCCCTCCCCCCCCTCCTTCTCTTTCTCTCTCTCTCTCTCTCTTTGGTATTATGCTTCTCCCCTGCTCTTCTCTCTTGCCTCTGTTCTAATCTCCAACATATACAGAAAATGATAACGGACGGGAAAGAAAGATACAACCTCTATGTTCTATCTCTTTAATGTTGCACATCTGTGATTGTTCAAAGTAATGTAATGATTGTACGTATAATATAATGCTGTTATCTCTGCACACACGTGACTTGACATGAGAGGACACACAGACCCCACAACCTCATAGGGAACTGACGTATATGTATATGGAAACTTTCACTCGGATCGGCGACAGGGTGCTCGGCGGCTGATTGTCCCCTCCGCGCTACACATAGTACCCGCGGGGCGGATAGCCACCCCCCGATACACCCGGCGCGACTAAGACCGGGGAGAACCCCCACCACACCCTGCACCCCCCCCCCCACTACACGGGCCTCCCAGAACCCACGGATCCTTGAGGGAACCGAGAGCTCGCGTTCCCCCGGGGATAGTCACAACCCCCTCCCCTTCTTCCTTAACCCTCAAAACCTCCCCGGGGAGGATCCCCCCCCTACCCTACCCAGACTTAGAGATAACTCTCCCTCGCTTGCTGACCCTCACGCATCGCTCCTCGCGGGGGCGTGCGGCGGATAAACCTGACCCCAACAACCGCACATCGGGCGGGACCTGGGCAGACTATGGCCACGCTTAAACTAACCTCCCTAAACGTTAACGGCCTTAACACACCGACTAAACGGCGTCTATTAATGAGAGAACTAAAGCGGCAAAAAACAGACATAGCCTTCATACAAGAATCACATATACTGCGCTCAGCCCGGATTCAGCTAACTGACCACCTCTACACCAGGGCATACTCCTCCAGAGCACTGGTGAAGAAAAACGGAGTAGAAATACTCCTGCACAAAAAATGCCCCTTTGTCACTCAAACGACACAAGTTGACACGATGGGTCGGTACATCATCCTCACCGGGACGGTATACACCACCACATACCATCTGATTAACATCTACGCACCCAACCACCCGGACCCAGACTTCTGGGAAACCTACACAACCGGATACACGCGCTGCCATACGGAATAATAGTGCTGGGGGGCGACATGAACGCAACTTCCAGCCCACCAGTCGACCGTAGCTCACCGACAGGGGGCCAGAGAACACCTAGGGCCAGGGGACAAGACAAACTACTATCCCAGTTCATACACAAAACGAAATTGCTCGACCCCTGGAGGTTGCGGCACCCGGGACAGAGAGACTATACATTCTTCTCAGCGGCACATTCCACATACTCCCGTATAGACATATTCCTGGTCAACCAGAGAGGGATCCCATGGATCCAATCTGCACGAATTAACCTCATCACGTGGTCGGACATTGAGCTTATTTTATGACTCCCGGGGCCCAGGCCCCCGTGGAAATGGAGATTGAACAGCACACTTTTCAAAGACCCTGAGGTGACAAAGCTCATCCAGGACGAACTAACAACCTACTTTAATGAGAACGACAGGCCGGAGGTGACCCATTTGGGCCGCCCACAAGGCGGTCATCCGAGGCACCCTCATCAAACTAGCGACTCGACGGAAAAAACTGAAGGCGGAAACCCTCTTCGAGCTCCAAAAGGCGCTACGGAGGGCAGAAGCCAAGCACAAACAAACTCCCTCGACACAGGGTCTGCAAGACCTTCGGGCACTTCGACATACGATCCGAACCTTGGCGATCGAAGACCTGGGGAAGGATCTAGTCCGTAAAAAAACGCCTTTTTTACGAACGCTCTAATAAGATGGACACCCTCTTAGCCAGGGCCCTAAACCCCAAACAACAATTCAAGGCCATAACGGCGATTAGGGACAAATCGGGACAGATGACACATAACCCCAAGGAAATTAATCAAATATTCTCGGAGCTCCTAGCAAACATCTATAACCACTCCCCAGAACTAAATAGCAACAATGAGACATACAAACGAACGGTCGCAGACTATGTATCCAATACCCATATGAAGAGTTTGACGCCAGAAGCCATACTGACTCTGGGAGCTCAGATAGAGGGGGACGAGGTAGATAGGGCAATCACAGCACTCAAAGGGAACAAGGCACCGGGCCCAGACAGCTACGATGGCTCCTACTATAAACTCCTTAGAGACACATTGACCCCAAGGTTGGTGAAGGTATACATGGAATGGATGGACGGGGGACACCCTAATCCAGAAACACTTACGGCAGATATCACCCTCATCCCCAAAACCAGGTAAAGATCCTACGGAGGCCGGGAACTACAGGCCTATCTCATTGATTAATTTTGATGTTAAGGTGTTTGCAAAAATCCTAGCGACGCGTCTCAATCCCCTCCTGGGTACACTGGTCCACCCAGACCAAGTCGGCTTCGTACCATCTCGACAACTATACGAAAACACCAGGAGGGGGGCGGATGTCATATGGTAGGCGGTGAGGACTCGGACGCCTTCTCTGATCCTATCCTTGGATGCGGAGAAGGCATTCGACAGGGTCCAGTGGCACTACCTCTTCTCACTGTTGGGGCACCTGCGTATGCCAGAAACATTCATAAAGGGAATAAAAGCCCTGTACACAGAACCACAAGCCCAAACGGCGGTGCTGGGGACAGCTCCGACCCCGTTCAAGACTGCCAACGGCACCAGACAGGGCTGCCCCCTTTCCCCCCAGTTGTTTGTCCTAGCACTGGAGCCTCTTCTACTGAGGATAAGGGAGGATAGGAACATAACGGGCATTAGGGCAGGAGGGGAGGAATACAAAGTCTCTGCATATGCAGATGACATCATGGTCACACTTGCCAACCCTCGGGGTTCCCTGTCCATGCCTCCTCGACCTCCTCGAGGACTACGGACGGGTATCGGGCTATAAAATTAATTTAGATAAATCAATGGCCATGCCACTAGAAATGGAGACGGCAGAGATCAATGCCATAAAAGCTAACCACTCCCTCAACTTTACAAGAACTGACATCAAATATTTAGGGATTAAACTAACGGCAGACCCGGAGAGACTGTATGAAGCGAATTACACACCCACATTACAAACACTATGCCAGGACTTAGAAAAATGGCAAGACAAGCCAATCTCATGGATAGCGAGATTACACGCGATAAAAATGACACTGCTACCTCGCTTGCTGTTCCTATTCCAAGCCCTGCCGATCAAAGTCACTAAACAGGACCTAACGACGCTGCAAAGACGCATAGATAACTTTATATGGGCACAGAAACAACACAAAGTAGCTAGGCAAGTGTTATACCGACCGAAATCAAAGGGAGGATTAGGACTCCCAAACCTGTATCAATACTACTTAGCGGCTCAATTAGCCCAAATAGTGGCTTGGCACGCACCAGAAGGCTCACATCGATGGGTCGATCTGGAAACGAAATTAATGAGCACCGATCTCCCACAATTCTGGATATGGGTACCCAGACAAGACAGACCTGCCCTACGGACCACCTGCCCAGCAATCCTAAATTCCATACGAATTTGGGACAACACAGCCACCAAATACGCACTTAAACACACACCTTCACCACTCACCCCGTATCTGAGGAATAAAGCGTTTGAACCCAGGCTGAGCGCACGAGACTTTAGGGGCATAGAGAGTACGGGGATGCAGAGATATGGCCATATGTATGAGGGGGACTCCTTCAGAACGTTCGATAGCCTGAAAACCTTAGCGCCCCTGACCACAAAAGATGTATTTCGCCATATCCAACTACGAGACTTCGCCAAAACCCCGGAAGTCAGAAAAGCTGCCCACACCCCTATGACGTTCTATGAACAACTATGTAATGCCGAAACCGTACAAAACGGCTTAATAACTACTATATACGCACAACTCAGCGCCCCAAGTAAAGACGCTAAAGACCCACGTTACATTGGCCAATGGGAGGCGGACCTGGGGGTGACACTGGAAGGAGAGGACTGGGTGGACATTTGGGAGGCGACAGCTAAAACCTCAATCTGTGTACTGCACCAAGAACAGTCATATAAAATGCTCATGAGATGGTACACCACACCTGTGCAGCTACACAGAATGGGGAAAACCACGACAGACACATGTTGGAAGGGCTGCGGTGGTAAAGGCACCTTTGTGCACATGTGGTGGGAATGCCCAGAACTAAACAAATACTGGAAGCGCATACAGACACTACTAACTGACGTGCTAAAGAACAGTATAGATCTAGACCCATGGACGGTTCTTCTGTCCAAACCCATAGACGGCCTCCCTAGAAAAGAACAACAGCTCTATAATAAAATCACTCTAGCGGCCAGAAGGGCTCTAGCCCAGGCGTGGCTTAAGCCCACATTACCCACAGACGAAGACGTGATAGCTAAAGTTAAAGACACACACTTGATGGACAAACTCACAGCCCAAATTAGGAACACGGAGAAAACATTCCATAAAATATGGCAACCTTGGGAAAACTATCTCGACGACTAAACCTACATAAGCAGGATAAGGACAGAGGCCTCGGAAGGGCCTGGATCTGCCGCACGCCCCAGCGAACAGCGCTCCCCTTCCCTCCCCCCCCCTCCACCTTTAGACAGGGAGATCGGGGGATGACAGTAAAAGCCGCATACAAGGCCCCAAAACACTACCAGTCAGACACCAGGAAGAACCCACACAAATACCAAACCAACCAGTTATACTACAGCTACAAACTACTATTACGGCTACAAAGCACAGCACAGTGACCACTGACAACGCTCGACCCGTCACTAGGGCCTCTCCACGAAACCACCCACGGCCACAAGAAACGACGACAGGGCACCTTTATCCGCGTCCAAATTAGACCCCGACTTGGGATGGCTCACGGGACGGGCCAACATTGAATGTAGCCGATGGACGCAACTCCAAACCGATAGCAAACCCACCATGACACGACGCTGACGGTCTCACGACATTGTCCAGAGCACATAACCGACACCACATAAATCAGTACTGCCACACGCAGAACAGCGAAAATAGACTCAATGTACCCAATGTGAGTCGGTTTAAAAGCGCTGTGGAACCTGTATTAAACACTTAGAGATTATTGTATTCAACTTATTGTGTTGCACTGTTGTGCTCCTCGTTTTTTGTTTTTTGTGTTTTTTGTACTTTTTGTATTTTTTGTATTTTTTGTATTTTCTATACGGGCAAAAACTGCCCCCCAATATAAAAACCGACACAGAGCGGCAAAAACCAATATCTCCTAACCTATTAAACACTTAACCACTGTTGAAAGATAAGTAACACTGTCTTGTAATCGGCCCCTGCGTGAGCCGCTGTATTTTGCTATGCCGCATTCTGTGTCGAATCAAAAATAAAGAATTAAAAAAAAAAAAATGTGATTAGATGTGCTAAACTAGAAAAGTTCTAAAAAAAATTAAAGTGTGGATACAATGAACACAGATATGGATATGTTAGTTAATGAAGACCATCAAAAGGCAGAAATGTTAAATAAGTATTTTTCCTCAGAATATATTAAGGATATACCTATGGCAAGAGATATGCAATGGATTGCGGAAAAAAACATGCAGAAAATAATTGGATGACTCAAGACAAGGTACTGCAGCAACTAAAGAAAGTTAATGTAAACAAAGCTCTGGGGCTAAGTGTGGAAAAAAGTGAACCTCTGTTTTTAATCTTTCAGGGTTATTTTCTTTTGGGAATTGTTCAGGGTTGGAGGAAGGCTGATGTTCCTATATTCAAAAAGAGTTCAAACACTTTTACTGGAAATTATAGACCCGTGAGCTTAACTTTTGTGACTGGGAAAGTACAGTATCTTTCCCACAAAAGTGAAGAAACACCTCACATTTTTGTAAATATTTTATTATATCTTTTCATGTGACAACACTGAAGAAATTACACTCTGCTACAATGTAAAGTAGTAAGTGTACAGCCTGTATAACTGTGTAACTTTGCTGTCCCCTAAAAAAAACTCAACACACAGCCATTAATGAAATACAAAGGACATTTTGGGACTTGTTATTTACAGTGTTTTATGGGACTTTCCTTGTTTATTTATTTTTTTATAATTATTAAAGTTAAGCTTGAACTTGAACCTGCGTTCCTGTTTCTTTGGGAAGAGCCCAGTGGAAGTCTGCCCCAGTCCTGAGGAGTATTCTATTTCCAGGCGTTCAGTGTGAGCCAGCTTGTAATTGGCTCTTCGTATGTGAGTGCATATTATCCATACATTATTTTATTGTTTATTACGTTATTACCCTATGTTATTTTTCTGTATTTCTTTCAGAGAGTAACTCTACTGGGGGTAATATATATTTTTTGAGTTCTGTGTGCTCTCACCAACTGTATTTATTTGACACAGCCATTAATGTCTAAATCATTAGCAAGAAAAGTGAGTACACTTCTAAGTGGAAATTTGGGCCCAAAGTGTCAATATTTTGTGTGGTCACTAGTGATGTCCCGAGCGGTTCGCCACGAACGGTTCGCCACGGACTCATCATTGAGTAAACTTTGACCCTGTACCTCACAGTCATCAGACACATTCCAGCCAATCAGCAGCAGACCCTCCCTCCCAGACCCTCCCACCTCCTGGACAGCTCACTAAGAATGCAGCTTCACAATGAATGTAAAATGGATGCTGTCCATGAAGTGGGAGGGGCTGGGAGTGAGGGTCTGCTGCTGATTGGCTGGAATGTGTCTGCTGATTGTGAGGTACAGGGTCAAAGTTTACTCAATGATGAGTCTGTGGCGAACCGTTCGTGGCGAACCGTTCAGCGAACCTTTCGGGACATCACTAGTGGTCACCATTATTTTTCAGCACTGCCTTAACCCCCATGGGCGTGGAGTTCACCAGAGCTTCACAGGTTGCCACTGGAACTCTCTTCCACTCCTCCATGACAACATCACGGAGCTGGTGGATGTTAGAGACCTTGCTCTCCACCACATTACATTTGAGGATGCCCCACAGATGCTCAATAGGGTTTAGGTCTGGAGACATGCTTGGCCAGTCCATCACCTTTACCTTCAGCTTCTTTAGCAAGGCAGTGGTCATCTTGGAGGTGTGTTTGGGGTCATTATCATGTTGGAATACTGCCCTGCAGCCAAGTCTCTGAAGGGAGGGAATCATGCTCTGCTTTAGAATGTCACAGTACATGTTGGCATTCATGGTTCCCTCAATGAATGAAGCTCCCTAGTGTTGGCAGCACTCATGCAGGCCCAGACCATGACACTTTCATCACCATGCTTGACTGTAAGCAAGACACACTTGTCTTTGTACTGCTTACCTGGTTGCCCCCACCCACGCTTGACACCAAGTTTATCTTGGTCTCATCAGACCACAGGGCATAGTTCCAGTAATCCATGTACTTAGTCTATTTGTCTTCAGCAAACTGTTTGCCAGCTTTCTTGTGCATCATCTTTAGAAGAGGCTTCCTTCTGCAGACCAATTTGATGCAGTGTGTGGTGTATGGTCTGAGCACTGACAGGCTGGCCCCCAACCCCTTCAACCTCTGCAGCAATGTTGGCAGCACTCCTACGTCTATTTCTCAAAGACAACCTCTGGATATGATGATGAGCATCGACAGACTGGTTGAAGAGACCTTGACCATGGCTGGTTTAGTGTAAGAGACCTTGGTGATGGCTGGCTGAGGGTAAGAGACATTGGCCATGGCTGGCTGAGGGTAAGTGTCCTTGCCACTATGGGTAAGAGTCATATGCATTGAGAAGACTAAGGATAATGGGATTCTAAATTGACAAAAAGAATTAGTGGCACTTATGGTGCTAGACCTGGACATGTGATCTGGAGAATGAAGTTAAAGGAATTGTGTCACTGGTAGCAGATCTGGGAACAGAGCAGAGAAGTTGTCACCAAGAGTGAGAGATGTGAAGGCTGATGTGATTGTGAGTAAGAGACCAAAGGAAGAAGGGTAATGGACAAGTGGTCAAAGTACAATGACAGCAAGTGTCCAAGAGCAGGGGCTAAGAGGATCATCATACCCCGAAAAGCAGCATTGCAAGTGTTTCTACCTGGCAAAATAGATGCTAAATAAATCATTAAAAAGTCCACCCTGCGCTGATCAAAACCTCCAATTATACCTCTGCATAGTGTGAGCTTAAAATTACACTAATGTCAAAATGTTGGTAGATCTTATGAAATAAAAGTATCTGCATATATATGTAAAGTTATGGAATATGATGATTTTCTTATTTTTCATGGCTAGAGTTTGCATTTTATAGCAGACAGAAACGATGGAGTGTTTCCATCATGGGAATATTAAGAGGTTAATCGAGTAGTTATTGTTGGTCTCTACCCACTATTGTTCTCGCCTGATTTCCTGATTGTTGTAAAATCCAAGGCTTTCCCACTGCAGTACAATGTATGAAATGCATGTTTCTCAATACTTCCATATCCATGTAATAATTTCTTAGTTTCCTACATAACAAAGAAGCCATTTATAGCGAGCATAATTCAGCTCCGTAGTGGGTGAAAAATAAATGTCCCAAAAGTTACTGAACCTGAAAGCCAAATAGTCTATACACAAAACAATCAACTGCAGTGAATTGAAAACCAAACTGAAAAAATGGAGTCAAGTTCAAAAAATTCTACAACTCAGGTATAACCCCTACAGCTTGCCTAATCTAACCTCAATTTTGCAGTTTGGCTTTCAACTGACGCATTTTACTGTTTAGTGAATGCACGTCAAGTAGTTTTTGTTTTCTTTCTTTAAATAACCTTTCTCTGCCTCATACTAAAAGTATATAGACTTTGCAGGTAAAATAAAAATGTTTTATTACGCGGAGGCAAGTGTAGTTGCATCATAATCCTATCTTAGCCTGGTTTTGATATAGAGTAACAGTCAATCTCTGCTTCTCTCCGTTCGGCTTTATGAGCTGTATATGGCAGTCTGTCTTATAACTTCTTTATGCAAAGTTGTCAACAAGAAAAAGCAATCATTGCTATAAAGATTTTAAGAGCCGAGGTGTGATCATAACCAAGTGTCAATTTTGTGCAACGCACTCTTGCTGGGTCTGTTATCGGTATTAATGGTCAGATGAAACTCATGTTATACACTTGATGATATCATTGCCCTTCATTGACATAAAACATAAAAATTATATAGCCCGAGTACATCAGGTATAGAGCAACTCAGTATTTTAAAGATAATCATTGTGTGTCTCATTTAAAGTAGGAATTTCTCTACCCAGAATTTTTCATGTTAAGTTTACTTATCTCCTTGTATTTAACAAATATGTGTTTGTGAAGTCTGAAAAATAAAATTCAGAATGCATAAAAGCACACTGCTTTTCGATCTTTCTTGGAATTGAATGGCTCTATCTTGTCTCCCTGTCAATCAATGTTATAAGTTCTGACCTTTTCTTTCTTTAAACAATATGATAGGTTAAGAACAAGAGACAATCAGGTTAATTTGCTAAAGAAAGAATTGCCGGGAGTTCCAAGTGAATTGAAAGTGAGTTTCAAACTTAAGGACAACGTTTCTGAACTGACTTTGAGAATGTTTTGCAAAGCAACTATTTTGTCCTTAAATTTTAAATTGACTTCAAATTGACTTTAAATTCCTGATAGTTCTCACTTTGTCAAATAACACTGAATATGTCGTCTAATTCATTGTTTGTCTGGACTGAACTGGATTGTGATGTCTATTGCTAAATCGTTACATTTGAAAGAAAACCATCATCTAGCTTAGATTTTTAATTGTTTGTGGCACTTAACTTTTATATTTTCAGTTATTTCTTTAATGAATGCAGAGCTAATTTAAATGATCTTGGATCAGAACCCAAGGTCACGCTAACTAGCCCGACTGCAGCTTTGAAAGTTGTCTTTCCTTGAGCAGTGTTCAGAGCCTGAAGTACGCATGACTGTGTAGCAATACTTTGTCTACTGCATGGACCATCTTCTAAAGCAGAGGCACCCAAAAGATAGATCCCAAATGTTTTAGAACTACAACTACAACTTCATGGATGCTTTGCATGCCTTTAGAATGCCTTTTCAATGACAAAGCATCATGGAAGCTGTAGTTTTAAAACATCTGGGGATCTACCTTTTGGGAACCCCTGTTCTAAGCATATTTAATTTAAAAAAAAAACTAAAATAAATATACCTGAGAAGGTATACAATAAATATGTCTAGAAGAGCTGAGTTTAGTAAGAGTGATCTTGGATGCAGATGAATCTGACCCAAGATTATTAAAAATAACATTGCAGACAGAAATATGGGGAAGGTGTCAGACAATTATTACAAAAAATAACAATAATATACTTCACAAACAAGTAGAAATGTAAAATTACATCACAGTTTTCTTTAGATACACGTTTTCATCTAGATACAAGTTTGGCAACATCAAGATTTTGACACTAAATGCAGTGGTTGTCTTCTTCTAGATATACGTCTAGAGAGTAGGGACCAGAAGTTGGCTATTTTAGATTTCTTCACTGTATATCCTTATTTTCTTGATTCTATCACAATATAACAATCTGAGACTCTTCTAAATTCCATCACTTGATGCCAATATGCTCCTATTCTCTATATCTCCACTAGTTGCCATTTGGGAACGTTTCTAAATACCATCATTTGATACCAAGTCTAGACTCTATTACACTTTCAATTGTCAGTGGGGCAGGTCAATTTGCAATTACTTTTTAGGCAATATGGATTAATTTATTAAATATTAGAAAGGCAAGTGATTTCTAGAACTCTCTTCATGCTGGGGTAGGAAAACAACATCAGATTAATATTATTTTTTTTCAGCAAACATTTGCTTTTTTAACTTTTTTTTTTCTTCAAAGAAAGTAGACAACCAGCCATCACGATAGCATGTGTAAGATATGTACTAGAGATTCTAGGGTTTTTAACACAAAACCAATGAAAAGTTTAACAAAAATTAGGTCTCAAGTGCCCAGCTAGAAAAATATCTTATTTTTTAAGGTTTTGATAACTCTCATGATTTTATTAAAAATTTACAATTTCTTGCGAGTTTTTCACACTTCCAAATTTTGTGAATAAATCATATAATGACATAAAAGGGTTTACTCACTAAATACTGACAACCAATGAACACACATAGGTTAAAGTAGCCAAGTTGAGAAGAAAACTGAAAAAATGCAGAGATTGAAAAATTTACCACAAATTACAGAAATAGGCTTAACATAATTATGGAAACACATTTGAAGTGTATAAAAACATCTGTCAGCACAACTTAAGATGTCCATTTATTATTTCTACTTTTAATTATTAACGTCTGAGGTTCAAACTAAATTTTAAAAATAAATTTAGATTTTCAATCAAAAGTATCTTTATCTCTTAAAATTATTTTATCACAAATTAAGAATCGATAGTCTCGCAATTGTAGTTTATTCTATTTTACAATTTGGGTGGCATTATATATTACAAATATATCATGTATCATTTTCATTATTTCTTTCTGCCTTGACTGCTAGCTCTGCAGGCAAGAACCCTGTTTTCAGCAGTCTAGCATTGGGATTCATGTTAAACCCTTACCTTTTGATCCAGACTATATGCTAGCACCCAATCCTCCTGTTTCGGATGAAAGAGCAGACTCTGAATGTAAAAATTCAGTCGGTATTTTTGATAAGTAGCTCCAGCATCCGAGCTGATCAATATACTGCTCTCAACGTCAGGATCGCTCAGCAGCATAATCTGAAAGATAACACAAAACAGTGGATAAGGAAATACAATCTCTTTTTTTCATTTGTGGCTAGCCGCAGTCAGTAAAGCATTGTTAGTAACACATATAGAAACATGTACTTTTTCGGGTTGAGTTCCCGAGGGTCTTTCGGTGTTCAGAGGTTTATATCTGCATCATCTTACCTACATGCAATGCTATCCAGAAGGAATTACACATCCAGAACATTATGGCAAAGTATATCAAATGCTAGACTAGGAAAACATTCTGATGCTAAATATTTGACATCAAATACACCCGATTCTAGACCTTCTCTTTTCCATTATTTATGGATGTATAGTTTCTGTACTGTATGTTGTAATGTCGACTGTGCCAAGAATTTGCACTATATAAAGGGACTATATGTAGAGAGAGAGTGAAGACACACGACAATGAGCTGCAGTTTATGGAAAAAATAATCCCATCGTCGAAAGGAAACCATGAGCGAAAAAGAGGGGAAGAGGTCACATCGTAGTTGACCGACATGCCTTTTTAAAGGGACACTATAGTCACCTGAACAACTTTAGCTTAATGAAGCAGTTTTGGTGTATAGAACATGCCCCTGCAGCCTCACTGCTCAATCCTCTGCCATTTAGGAGTTAAATCCCTTTGTTTATGAACCCTAGTCACACCTCCCTGCATGTGACTTGCACAGCCTTCCATAAACACTTCCTGTAAAGAGAGCCCTATTTAGGCTTTCTTTATTGCAAGTTCTGTGTAATTAAGGTTTTCTTATCCCCTGCTATGTTAATAGATTGCTAGACCCTGCAAGAGCCTCTTGCATGTGATTAAAGTTCAATTTAGAGATTGAGATACAATTATTTAAGGTAAATTACATCTGTTTGAAAATGAAACCAGTTTTTTTTCCATGCAGGCTCTGTCAATCCTAGCCAGGGAAGGTGTGGCTAGGGCTGCATAAACAGAAACAAAGTGATTTAACTCCTAAATGGCAGTGAATTGAGCAGTGAAATTGCAGGGGGATGATCTATACACTAAAACTGCTTTATTTAGCTAAAGTAATTTAGGTGACTATAGCGTTCCTTTAAAGATCAGAGACATCTTTTTAAGACTCTGTAAAATGTTTGTTTTAAATTAATCCACACTTAATACATTTTCACTGTAAACTACAGTCTGCACTGTTATCTATATTATTATATATTTTTTTTAAATTTCGAAGGTTGACGGGAATCTGGAAACAAGAATCAAGCACCACTTTAGCTATAACATTATTGTCACCTGTTGCACTTTAGAAGAGTATTGCACCTGAAAATGTAAAGCAGTTTACAACAGTTTCTCGTCAGCAGTGATCCATCTATTTGTTTTGTTTTTTGTTGTTTTTTTTTTTTTACTTTTTGGTTTGGTAGGTTTGTAAATGTTAGGAGAAGTTAGAGAGCATTGTGCGGGGAATTCTACAGGAGAAGACATTGGTATCTATCAAAAACATCACAAAGTGAGGATATTGCAGAACAACTACTTCAGTTCATTTATATTCAATAAAGACGGATTGGGTTAAATCAAGAAACTAGATTGCCAACGTTTTCTTCAGGCATTGCTGTGCAAAGTGTCTTGTGTTTTGCTGATGGTGAACACATTCCAAGTATGTGCAATTGTGCTTGTATAGTGACACTAGTGAAAGTTTCAGAGCTCTGAAGTACATGACATTGTATCACCAGTGCTTGGCTACGGAGAAGTGTGTACTTCATGTTATACAACAGTCAGCAATGGCTGAAGCTGAATTAGCCAAACCCACTAATAACAAGACATACCTGTTCACATTTGGTTCAGTACAGAATTATACTACAATCCTCATTCTGCGTGAATTTGACAAAGAGGATCAGGACTTAAGCAGCTGGAGAGTCAGGGATATATGGCTTACATACAGGGAACTTCACTATCCCAAAAAGCATGACATTATGCACACGCAGCAGGGATGCCATATTCACTGTTGAAATCACATATATTGAAAATGCTGCCCTGCAGTATATAATAGCCAAATGTATTATTTACTTAAGCAGGTGGTAAATCAATTGTGAATCCTGTAGAACACAAATTATGCATACTACAGGGCAGCATTCCATGCAGCATCAGTCAATATGATAATTTTATATGTGTTCAGGAACCCTGGTGAATAAGACAACCCTATTCATATGGTACTGGCACATGCACATTTCCAGACGATCAAGAAGACACCTATAGACGCACATAATGCTACTCAAGAACACACATGCTGCTGTAGACGTGGACCTCAATCAGTTTAAAGCTCACTCACTAATGTATTGATTGATGCTGCACTTCTACGGGACTTTCTCTGGTGTCCCCAAATAAAGCAGGAACTCGGACAAATAACCCAGTGTTAAGGTATATTGGTCCTAAATCATGACTGTTCCATAGGAATCGGGACAGTTGGGAGGTATGAGGTGTATACATTATGATTATGTACCATTCTGTAAGATATTTTAAAATATGCTGGTTCGCCTTTGGCTATAATTTCGTTTTCATTCATTTGCCTTTCCGTATTAAAATTCATCCTTTGGCAACACATCTATTTTTGAACTCACTAGATGCTTTCTTTTTGATTTAGCATTATGGTCCTGACTTTTCTCTTTAATGAAGTTTCCAATTCTATTTTTTTTTACTTTTTCTAATTTGATTTTGTGCATAGTCTGGCAAAGCAATCATTTTACAATAACGTGTTCGGCACTTTAATCTCAGCTTCTATTCTAGGCAAATTCTCTGCAATGATTCCTTAATTTAGAGAAGATTTGTCACCTTTGAGATTTTTGTTGTCTTTTAATCATTTTGAGTGTTTTAGAGGTGTTGGAATTATTGGTTAAGGAGTATTTTATCTCTGCAAAGCTCTAGATTTTGCCTTTTTTGTGCTTTATTTGGCAAACCTTTTTTTTTTGTCTCGTTTCTTCTATTTCTTCTATGGGATATATTAACTTTAAATAAAGGTGGTAAAATAAATAAATGCAGATGACAAAATGCTTGTGCAAACATGGTCATGAAGCATACATCAGAAGCAGTGATATTTTTGTGAAGGTGGCAAATGAATTCAATATTTTCCATGCCAAAGGGAAAATACCATATCTGTTTAGACATTTTGAAGTTCTCTGTGGATACAAAGTAATTTTACTTTCACTAGATACTAGAGTCTAAGGATTCCCACTGGCCGTTAACAGGATGTAACAAAATAATACAGAGAATCCAGGACAGTCGATTAGTATAGAACAAAGGTGACAAATTTCAGGAAATTCACCCAGGGACGATGTGTTAGATTGCCAGCACTTCCAATATCTGCTGGAAGTGCTATCATACATAAAACACATCTGGACAGCTTCTCCCAAATCTGTTAGCCATAAAAGTGCTTTATGCTCATGAAGTTGATGCATCGTGTCACTTACTCATTTCTGCCGACAAGCAAAGCACAGTAACCCTTTATCGTAGGCAGATCGGCAGAACGCCGGTTTTAACAATATACTCCATTGATTGTGTTTCCAATTTCTGCTTTTAACTTATAGCAGAAATATTGTGGAAGAATTTCCTAATCAACTGAAAATGGCCTCCTCACTTCACGGCTCCTTCCCATGCCATTAAAAACCACAGAAAACAAAACAGAGCAATACTTAGCATATTGAACTGAAATCCACCTGCAGCACTTGGTTAGCTGGTGGATATTACACAAAAAGAAATATAAAGGTTTATTCTATGATATTTAAACTGTTGTGAGTTAAAGACATAGCATAATTAATGCCAAAATACAAGCAGCTATATTACCAAATTGGAGAGGTGTGTCAGGTGCTCGCTTCAAAACAAAAAGAGTAAATAAGCAGCAGTAACTAGTGCAAGGATTCCCAGCCTTGTAAAGTGACAATATAAAAAAAGGAGAAGAAACTGCGCTTTAAATAAATTCTTACATACATACACTTGATGTCCCTTAGTCGGTATGGATAATATATCCTCAAAAAAAACACAAAGAGGGAAATACAATAGTGCAATATGTTATAATAAAAACCAGAATTACTGTGTAAACTGAGGTATTTCAAACTCACATTTGGTAGAGCTAATCAGGAGCTCTACCTTAACTTGCACGGACGGTACAATCCCCGTCTCAGGATAGAGAGAACAAAAGAAACAACATACAGAGTTGACAATATGAGAAATCAAAGAAAAGGGAGACTACACAATCCAAATGAATCACCTATGGTAGTTAGACCTAAAACACACAAATATACACATATGCCCAGTTCTCCAGTACACAAGTCCAGGGACATAGATAATCCTTGGGAAAAGGTAAATCACAATAGACACAATAAATATATAAATCAGAAACATAATTCACCAAATGAAATAATCACTAAAAATAAATACCAAGCTCTCTCATTCTGTGAACAATTTGACGAAACCTCTTTTTTAGAGATTCCATTCAACCAAGACAGAAACACCAATTGCCTGAATATTACACCCATAAAGAGCAGAAAAAGAATTCTAGAGGTAGAAGAGCAGGAAGAAGAGAACAAAAAAGGAAGATTTTAAAAACAAATAATGATGCCTCTCCTACAGGTATATTTAATCTTTCAAACAAAGTTTTAGATAAATCTCAAATAAATATACTAAAAAGAGGCCTTAAGTTTGCCCCTACTAGAACGTATAATTCTTTTATAACCTATATTGACATAAACAAATTTGTCAGAAATGCTACTTTAAAAAGATTTTTTGCTTCCAAAACACCGACTACGCAGAACATACAAGAGAGCACACACGTTATTACTGACACCAATACAGACAAAGACTATATAAGAAGCAATCTAAAAAAGAAATCCACCTTTTACCCAGCCCATCTAAAATCAAGTGCATTAGAGATATTCGAACGTAAAGTCCATAAAGATTTAAAAACCCTAGAACATAATAACAAATATGTTAACCAACCCAATCTAAATAATTATGAGAGGAAATTACTGAAAGAGTTGTATAACGATGACTCTATTGTAATCAAACCTGCAGATAAGGGAGGGGGCCTTGTAATTTTATCAAAGGAGCAATATGAAACTGAAGCCTATAAACAATTAAACGATGACAAGACGTATACAAAACTTCATAATAACCCAACATTAGAGATGAAACAAAAATTTCAAACATTTTTAGACGAAGGAAAAAGATCTGGTATCCTTAATAAAAATGAGTTTTTATATATCAATATCCAACATCCTCGAATCCCCGTCATCTATTTCCTTCCTAAAATTCATAAAAACCTTACTAACCCCCCTGGCAGACCGATAGTATCCGGTATTGGATCCCTGTTTTCCAATTTATCTGAACATATAGATATTCTATTACAGCCTTATGTTGCTAAAACAAGATCATACCTCAAGGATTCTATCGATCTATTAAATAAGTTAAATAATATCCAATGGGAAAAAGATCTTTTACTGATTACTTGTGATGTTCAGTCCTTGTACACGATCATTCAACACCATCAAGGTTGTAAAGCAGTGAGGACCATTTTAGAAAGAGAAAACACAATGCCACAAGACCAAATAGATTTTCTAATTGAAGGTATAGACCTAATTCTTAACAACAACTATTTTTGGTTTAAAGATGGTTTTTACCTACAGAAAAGAGGCACTGCTATGGGCACCAGGTTTGCGCCCAGCTATGCTAACCTCTATATGGCTGAATGGGAGGAAAGATATATATGGAGGGGGCATGGCTGGACGCAAAACCTGGTGTCCTACACAAGATATATAGATGACCTCCTGTTTATATGGAAAGGATCTACCACGGAAGCTAGGAAATTTATCTCCTTTCTGAATACTAACCAGGAGGGGATAGTTCTTACCTCAGAAATAAGCGATACGCAAATTACATACCTAGACTTGAACATCTATATTAAAAACAAAAAAATTTACACGAAAACTCATTTTAAGGAAGTTCATGTCAACAACTATATAGACACAAAAAGTTGTCATAACAAAGTTTGGTTAGATAGCATCCCAAAAAGCCAAATGCTAAGACTGAGGAGAAACTGTACAGAAACCCCTGTTTTTAAACAACAAGCTGAAACAATCAAAGAAAGGTTTCTACAAAAAGGATATAATAAAGATATAGTCCAATCTACTTTCAACCAGGCATTGTCAATTAATCAAAAAGAATTGTTATCTAAGAAAGAATTCAGAAGCAAAATATATCACTACCTATAATACTAGACTACAACAACAGAAATAGAGAACTTAAAAAAATCATTAATAAACATTGGAATTTATTAAAAGAAGATACTATTTTTAAAAATTTACTACCAGAAAAACCAAAAATAGTTTTTAGGGGAGCACCAAATTTAAAGATGCACCTCACAAAAAACTATACGAAACCGAAAACAAAATACACAGGGGCTAGTTTTTTAAACGAATCCAAAGGTTTTTATAAATGTAATATATGTGTTGCCTGCCGAAAAACTAAACCTATACCTAAATTGAGAAGTAATTTCAAATCAAACAATAATGGTAAGACTTATAATATTAAAGAAATAATCACATGCAATAGTAAAAATGTAATTTATTTATTGGAGTGCCCTTGTGGCCTCCAATATATAGGACGAACCATTAGACCTCTAAAAATACGAATAGCGGAACATTGCAGAAATATAGAAAAAGGTTTTAAAAATCATTCCGTTTCTTCGCACTTCTGCATGCACAACAATGATCCTAGTAATCTCACTTTTATTGGTATTACCACTGTAAAACCTCATTGGAGAGGAGGCGACCACATTAAGAAAATTGGACGCACAGAGATGGAATGGGTTTACAATATGAATACCCTACACCCAGATGGACTAAATGTGGAATTTGATCTGTTTAATTTTTTATAAAAATAGTATTTTATAAACACACTTTTCTTGTATAAAAATAATTTTAAAAACTTTTTATAATTCTCAACTGACCTAACAAATTGTCTATACCCAATTATAATATACTCCATCCCTGGGCTTTCTCCAATTTCTTATGCACCTAATGTTTTTATATATATTCTGTCTCTAATTTTTGTAATTTTTAAGAGTATTTTTTAAGAAAATATTTTTAATTTTAATTTTAATTTTATACATAAAGTCATATTTATATGTAATCTGTATTTTTCATTCTTAATATATTTTTTTACACATGTACATCTTATTTAAAGTCGGACATTGTCTTATGATGTATATATATTTTTTTCTATTTTTTTCTATTTTTCTTCTTTATGTGTTCGGTTTAAAATGCTGAGATTTACATGATATGGACATTTGATCTCAACTTTGGATCATGTTCTAAGAGACTTTTCATGAACACAAGATCATTTTATGACTATTATATGCTCCACTGTTGGAACGCATCAATTTATATCTTCAGACATTTGGCCCTTCTTCACAAGAGGATTTCTGGCATCTGTAATCGCCGCGAAAGTATCCAGTCGTCATAGAAACATGCCGCGGACACTATGCGTTCCACTGCTGAAACGCATGTATTCAAAGTGCCTGTGGTTACGTCGCGTCACATCCGGTGCGACGCGTGCGTTCCACGGCGGGTATCTATGTACACGTGGACGCCGCGCCGCTTCCGGTTTGTTGCCGCGTGCGTTCCACAACACACCAGGAAGTCATTTCTACTTATGTAAGTTTATATATTAATGATGAACTTGAGGACACTTACTTTACACTTCTGATGAAGCCGAACAGGCGAAACGCGTAAAGTGTTATCTTTTATAGCCCTTTTTATTTATTATATTACAAATACTTGTTGCCATTAAATATAATTTTAAAGTGATATACTACTTTATTTTTATTCACCTTCCTCATCATTTCCTGGTATCATATATCCTTCAGTGGGGATTATACCACTGCAAGCCTTCTATACTAGAGCAAGTTGTCTGCTCTAATAAATGTGAGTATAATCATCTTCATTTTATTTGTTCCACATTTTAATTAGAACTACTACACTATTGGAGTTCTCTCTCTTCTGTTTTTATTTTTATGCCACCACACCATTGGAGCATTGAAAAGTTGAACTCTCTATCCTGAGACGGGGATTGTACCGTCCGTGCAAGTTAAGGTAGAGCTCCTGATTAGCTCTACCAAATGTGAGTTTGAAATACCTCAGTTTACACAGTAATTCTGGTTTTTATTATAACATATTGCACTATTGTATTTCCCTCTTTGTGTTTTTTTTGAGGATATATTATCCATACCGACTAAGGGACATCGAGTGTATGTGTGTAAGAATTTATTTAAAGCGCAGTTTCTTCTCCTTTTTTTATATTACCAAATTGGCTATTTTAAAGGGACACTATAGGCGCCACAACAACTTTAACTTAATGCAGCAGTTTTGGTGTATAGATCATGCCTCTGAAGTCTCACTGTTCAATTCTTAGCCATTTAGGTGTTAAATCATTATGCATTCCTAGCCACACCTCCCCTAGCTCACACAGCCTGCATGGGGGGAAAAAAATCATTTTTAATCAGATGTAACTTACTTTTTATCCCCTGCTCTGTAAATGAAACTTTTCTCTAGCAAGCTATTAACAGAGCAGGAGATAAAAAAAATTCTAAATGAAACAGACTCTGCAGTAAAAAAAGTTTAAACATTAGATATTTCTTTACAGGAAGTGTTGACAAAGGTTATGTAAGTCACATGCAGAGATGTGTGACTAGGGCTGCATAAACAAAAGTGACTCCTAAATGGCAGGAAATTGAGCTATGAGACTTCAGACACGTGATCTGTACACCAAACTTCATTAAGGCAAAGTTGTTTTGGTGACTATAGGGTCCCTTTAACTTAATATGTTCAATATGGCACATGCCAAAGGTGTGTGTAAAGAGAGAGTTGATTAAAATAACTAAAGTATTAGGAATACAAGCATTTAGACTCACTCAGTGTGCTCTCCGGTCCTCCTCCAGTGACATAATCCTGAAGGCGTTGCTTCCTGGCTTCTTTCTGGCTTCTTATAGAAAAGCATTGGGGATGAGATGTGCATGCGCAGTGAGCACTGAGCTTGTCCAATCAAATGATTCTTGTAGGGAAGCACTGAATCCAAGTCAGACTCAGTTCTCAATAGGGAAGCTCCTCTGGTGGCTATCAGGAAGACAGTCACTAGAGATGTGTTTAGCTCTGCAATCATAACAACGCCATATCTACTAAACAGCAATGTTTTAGTTTACAGGACTAAAACTCCATGAGCACTGCTCCCAGATCACTTCATTTGGATGAGGTGGTCTGGATACCTTTAGTGTCCCTTTAATATAACAGCCGATTGTACTAAAGCAAGACGGTCTATCTGCATTTTGATTCATAGACATCTTAAAATAGTAGAAGGACCAGAGAGATTTCTATTTTTGCCCCTCTTCTTATCTAACAACCTCACCATGTACCCATCTCACAGATTCCGATACGGCTGTCCCATGTGTAATTGCGCCATTCTGCACAGCTTCAAACACACCAGGAAAATGCAGTCTACTCAAGTGGATATTTATTTAAGTTTAAATTGTCCGGAATCCAATCTGAATGCAAATTACTTTTACATTTTGTCCAAATTCCCTGTATTGTTACATAGCTAACTATGTAACAGTTATTTCTAACATATCTTTGTTAGTGATATTGTATTTGATGCAATGCTTGCTCTGTGTCAGTCTGTTTGCAACCGTTATTGTAAGGCGCTAAGTAACCTATCTCCTTATTTAATAATAAATGATGGCTGTTACGATCTGCGGTGGAAGATCTCCTGCAAGGGAGATACAGTATCAAGGTAACTATGGTTCTAAGAGGGATCACAGAGGATGAAGCTCGATTAAAAGGACTGGCGAATTTCTCTCCACAAACGTTAAGTGACTTCTGCGGCTAATAGATCAACTCATTTATTAAAAGGTATACTGCCACTTGCAATTATCGGTCTACAGCAAATGCATCCTCCCCACTAGTGATTAAGATTAATTGCATTTCATTAAGTGCCAATAAACAAACTCCACTTTGAACGAGCCTCCTGCCAAAATCCAACGTTTCCATTAATAATCGCGCCGAGGACAGAAACGAAGAACCAGTGATATGTCACATGTAATATATAGCTTTTTAAAATCTAATCGTTTTCTATAATATTAGATTAAATGACAGCTTTTATTAAAGAGGAAATTACATTTCATCTGCCTTTTTTTTCTCACATTCCGTGGCCTTACATTAGATGAGGACATTATATAAAAACTGCAGTAAAGAAGACCCTTGGGGACTCACTTAGCGTACACTGAGGTCCGTACCAGGGGGCTTGTAGCACAGCATGTCTGTGTGTTACTATTTAATGGCTTCCAGAGAGACATATGCTCAGTGTGATTACATATTGTACTAACAGCCAGCAGACACATGTAATGTCTGTCATAACCTTATGCGCACAGGAAACATTTTATAAGAGTTCAGATGGGCTTATTTTTGTAATGATTTTGCTAACTGCTATTCTACAGCAGCTTTGCTAAGGTTCCAATATATGGGTTCAAGGAGGCAGCTGGGTAGACTTAGAAGCACATACTGATTTTGGAACCATAATTGTCAAAATAGACTTTCTTGTCCCTGAGATCTGGAAAGTGGGTACAATTCATGTTTTAGGGTCTGTCCCCATCTTCTTTTTGCTTTGTGATCATGCCACAATTAAATTATTATATTGAATATTTGAATTTGTACTACAGGTTTGTTCAGACAGTGCAGAGAGGGAGAGTCTAGCTTTAAATAAGTAATTAACCAACTGCTAATGTTTTGAGTCATCAGCAGTTAAATCCTCTACTAGTGGCGAGGTTAGAAGTTATAGAAGCGTAAATGCATGGTGGTTGGTATCACTTGCCTAAATCATTTGTAGACGACCTACTTCTGGGTCAAGGATTTGTGTTCAGCAGTGCAGCTACCTCAGTGCACACAGTGGGAACAGATGTGTAAAAGGTTGAACTTGATGGATGGAATCTTATTGCAACCCGTGTAACTATGTGATCTTGTAACTGTGCATCTATGTAACAGTCTGTTCAAATGACCAAGGGTCACGAGAGCCAAGATCAGAGGACAAGTAATTAATACCAATACAATTACCAGCTAGAGATCAGAAGCATTAGTGGCTTTACATCTTCCCAAAAAAATAACAACATATATTGATTGCACTGTACACTTTACAGTATATGCAGAATGTTGTTTCTCTTTGTTTGCTTTTTACATTGACTAGTTATAAAAATAACTGTAAACTTAATGTATTGTTTATTAACAGAGAACATGTGGTTTTGAAGATTTCTGAAATAACGCTGCATATAAGTTATGAAATCATATTTACAAGTATTTGTTTTAGTAGAAATATGACGCCATCATCATGCCTGATACTTACCAGACTTACTGCTCAAATACAAAAAAACATTGTTTAGTTGATACCCCCAATGAAAGCAAGCAGTTAATGAAGCTTTTTTCATTGGGATATATCTAAAAAACAGCTTGTCTGTATCCTTTGCAAGCCCTCGCCTTGTAGCCCCGCCCAGTTGGGTATTTAGCAAGTGTACTGGAGGTCCCTTCCCCAACTGAGAGGTCATATTTTTAGCTTGGAATCAAGAAGTTGAAGTTTCCTGAATCATCTTTAAGAAAAGAGGAGTCATTTTATTAGGGCCAGGGGGAAATAAGGACCAATTAATATTGTGTCCAGGGAACTTGGAGTTCTCAACAGTGGGTTGGTTGATTTGGTGAGCCATATCCTGCTACTAGACATGTGCTAGACATCAAATTTTGGCCAATTCGAACATTTGGATGCTTCTGAATGTCCGAATTACCGAAGTGCCGAATTTCGGAGGTGCCAAACCGAAACGAATTGCCGAAGTGCTGAAGTTCTTCGGATTTCTGAAAAAAGGCAAAACAAGAGAGGGAGGGAGAGTTACGAGAGTTACGTGAATGACAGGGTTAGAGATAGGGGTTGGGTTAGGGGTAGGGTTAGGGAGCCCTACAGATGTTCTGAATTCTGTAGTTCTGAATTGCCAAAGTTCTGAATTGCTGAAGTACCGAATTTCGGAAGTGCCGAGCCGGATTGCCGAAGTGCCAAATTTTTTTACTTACCCGAATATCTGAACTGAACCAGATTTTTTGCCCATACACATCCCTTCCTGCTACTAATAACAGGAGCATAGTGTAGGGAGCCCAGGCCAACATTTTGGGTAGCATGATCAACCACTGCATATAATATGCTACTGTCTCATATTGGTTTTTTTTTTCTGTTTAATATTTATGCTCTTAATGTTGGATAAAGTGTGACAAAGATACATCCTTAAGGAGGCATTATATCACCATATTCCAGAAACATTGAGCTTGTGACCTAATCTCCGCCATTCTGAGTGCATTTCTTATTTGTTTTAATACTCACATCTCACACTACTGCAATGTTATCTCTTTTTTGTATTCACCCATAGACATCACGAATGAGACAGATGTATCCATAAGTGGGGATTATGCCAGTGCATGCTATTAAGACTAGAGATGGTTTTAAAGCTCTCTGACAAGTGAGTGCACTAATTAAAACATTATACACTTCTGGTACTCCTCCTTACATGATATAGTACATCAGGACACCCTGGGCAGTGGGAATAGGGGTCCACACACTGCCCCACAAAATAGTTATAAAAGTTCATGAGGCATCAGACATTCCTGCAGTAAAATTTATTTCCTCCTTTCTAGAATCTGTATATTTTTACTTTTCAAACTTTAGTGCTATTTTATTATGCTCCTGGGGTGCTTTCTTAAAACCTGACAACATAAAACAGTAAAAACAGATATAAGTAGTTTTTTTTGTCTTTTTTTTTGTAGAAAGCAATATAACAATAATGGTTCATTACAAAGTGCCCTAAAGATCAGCTACCTTCAAGAAATATGAAACAGCTACTAAATTGCTATTACAGAAGAGGTTCCATTTCTATGCAAAAATGTTGTGTCCACAGTCATTGCATGCGTTAATAAGGTTGACATAAATATACCTGCACCAGAAGCAGCAATATAGCTAGGATCTTTGGAGGAGCCTTAAGTATTATTTGGATACCCGGGCAAGGAGGAACTGCTTTGCAGGACACTGTAGGAGAAGGTAACGTGTCAGAACAGACTGTAAAGGTCAATAGAGTTGTAGAAATGCAAAGAATGACCTTTGTTTTCAGTGATCATTGATCTGAGGAGGAGGTGAAACCCAGTAAAATAGCTCAGATAAGACAAACATTGGTTCCGCCGGCTGACCATGTAGTAAAAAGACGAAGCAGGCCTTCTGCTGAGGACAGAGAGTCCCCGGTCCTCTTCTAACCCTTCAACACACAATATGCAACAAGTACAAGCTTTGACATTTGCAAGATGTCTACAAATGCCAATAGACAGAGAATTTCTCTTCCAGCGGATCCATTAGGATGAATACATGAATATGTTAAGGGCATATTGTGAATTAGTAATGTTATAACTTCAATGAGATCTGTCAAATCCACATTTTATTATTCTTCTTTTAAACAGCTATGGGAACAATATGACCTATTTATCAATCACTGGTGGTAAGTGTGTTACACAGGTTACCCTTTAAGTGCCAGAAGGGGGAGTAAAACATTAGGAATCACACTCTGTTGACTAACACAGGGTTAAGCTATTGTCATTGAGTGAGAAATGCTGTTGTTTGGTTTGAGCCTGACCTCCAGCTAATGGTGTTTTCTCCCTGTGAAGCAGTCACTTAAGTCTAATAAAGATGTTTAGAATGTTTAGTTTCAGGTGAAGAGTGCAGCGGCAGCGTTTGTATCAAGACATTTCTCTACTGTTCTTTTTCATCATTACTCCCATCCACTGCTCAGTTCAGTCCTTCAGTTATTTACATAGACATATTTTACAAGTAAGAAATGCCAGTTTTAATTAGATAATAGGTGTGCACAATATCCCATGATGGGAAATGCTCCCTTCTCCCTAAAATCTGCATCTAAAATAGCTATGGGGGCCCAAATGTAGACATCATTTAGGTCTTCTGGTATCTCATTTCAGTGATGGTTGCTTTGGGTTTTGAGCTCCAGATAAGGTGTCCTCTTTCTATGAGTTGAGTTTCAGAAACAATAGCCTCTTTGTGGTTTTAGCTCTGGAATTCCAGAAAAATACATCTTTTCTGTAATAGCAGACTGTAGACTTGGAGCACTACATAAGCAATACTCTTTCTATAATAGTGGACCTTGGTTCTTGGGTACTAGATAATACATTCTTTATCAGTAATAGTTGACTATAGAACTTTATTTCCAGAGAAGGAATCTTCTTCTTACAGTAGTGAGATCTTGGTCTTGATTTTTAGATATGATCTGCAGAGACATTATTTACCGGAGAATAATAAAGACACAATTCCATATAAAGCAAAGGATAACAACATGTTACAACCTATTAAGAAACACTCTCTAATTGAAAGACATCCGAGGGAGGAATTCCTCCTTAGCTTGTCCATATCATGATCTCCGTTGGAATTGTTCTGTTTAATTTTGTCAAGCATACTTCTAGAGTTTAGCACTTTCCTTATTTCAAACTGGCCGAACAAATTCTAGACAGTTTATTTTTAGAGCTATTTGATTTATTGACCTTTACTGACCAGGGCAGTCAAATAGCTTAACGGTTCCTCAGCACTGCAAGTGAATACCTACAAATGGGAAACCGCTCCTCCACCAGTATATTCTGGCAGTGTACACATGTACATCACAGTAGGGGCATCTCTTAATTAAATTATATAAATTATATAATAAATAAGATAGGATTTCCTAGAACGTGATAAAATGGTGGCCTCCTAGCAGTATGATAAATTACTGGAAAATGTTGTTTACGGAGGCAACAGAACATTAAACGGTGGACAGAATTTGTATGTAAAAACAATATATTGCTGCACTGTAGGTCTATCAATACGGTTAAGGAATCTCTCAACTGAAAGGTGTCACACAAGATCCACTGTAAAGACACTAACGTAGGGACGTCCAACATCATGAGAGATTTGCAAACTATATGCAAGGGCCTCCTCAAGCGCAGCTTATTCATATAAACCAACCTGGAATGCTGGTGTTCGCAATATGTTTAAGAAAAAAATAGGAGATTAAAATAATTAAAACAAATTTGTAGGAATAAAATAAAGCATTTTAGCAGTGGGTGTCCATGCTCAAAATGTTTGAATTGCCATTTATATTATATTATGCATAATGTCAATAGACATACAATAGCTTAATACAATGTTTCCAAGGCAAAGATACATGTCCTGGTAAAATGTCAGCTTTGTGGATTAGATACAAATAATACTGAGTGACCAGGGACCAATATCCAGGGACCTAAGGCAAGTGATGTTCTAGGCTAGGAGACTGAAAGGATTCCGTCCTTGATAAAGAAAAGGAGAAACTCACAAGGTTAGGAAGTATTCTGAGTTCAAACGTAAAGTTGCAATTGTGTTCAGCTTTATAAATTCAGATCAGCTAAAGATTTCTTCGAGACATCCTTGTATTTTCCTACGTGTCTAGAAAACTATTTATGGGAGAGAAAACCTTCTTTGAGGAATAAATTTAATAACCTTTTTCTCTGCATGGATGATCTCCCTAAGCCATCAAGCGCTAATACCATGAGATCTCTGATCAAGCCCATACTATTAAGATCAGGAAAAGATACATCGTTATTCAAGACAGGATGCTGTCTGAGAAGTTTTTGTTTTTAAGAGACGTGATTCTGGGATTATATCACATAGTGGCTGCAAGAGAAGTCTGAGATTCCAGAAAAGCAATGCAATGACAGGCTTATATTTTCCAATTTATTTAATTCCCCAAATGTTGCTTTTCTCACAATGAGAAGGACACAACTCACAGGGCACACAGAGACACGAAGAGAGAAGACTCCTGTGATAACATCTAATCTATTCTAAGCAGACAG
Organism: Pelobates cultripes; assembly: GCA_933207985.1. Classification (NCBI taxonomy): domain Eukaryota; kingdom Metazoa; phylum Chordata; class Amphibia; order Anura; family Pelobatidae; genus Pelobates; species Pelobates cultripes. Next base: position 92,905,677 of record OW240922.1, on the reverse strand, counting down.
ACATGCTCTGAAAGCCAATGAATACCAGCTCCTTGCGTACTGTGGCAATGATGCTTCAAGCCACATAAGTAGCAGTGTAGTCGCTAGGGCTGCATGACAAAAATTGGTGTAACTACTGCTGATGCAGCCGTGCCAACTGCACCGGGGCCTGCACATTCTGGCCCATGCACTTAAGGTCACCCAATGAGTATTCCTGAACAGGGGCCTGGTTGTGCACTGCGGCTCTCTAACAACACAACAGGGCCCCTGTAGTATCGGCAGAGCTGAGAGGAAGTGATAGCCGGTCACTTCCTCCCAGCTACAGAGGGAGCTGTGCAGGAGGAAGGAAGAGGAGGCGGCACAGGTAGTATGGGAGAAAGAAGCAAGGAAACATGCTCCAGCCAGCCCCAGCCCAGCAGGAACACCCATGGAAGTCTCCTGCACATAAAACGTATGCTATCAGGAAGGTGGCTGACATTATTAAAAAATGATAGCGTGTGTGACGAGACCAATCTCGCCACATTGCATTGGAGAAGCCTGGTTGCTCGCCTGCTGCCTTTGGACTATGGCCCCCTTTTAAAAGACTGAATTTTTCCATGCAGAAAAGCCATATTCATGCTTTTCTGCCGGTTGTTCGGTAGTTTCAATCTACCGAACAACCGTACGAATGACTGGACCACCTGGGAGCTGGAGTGTGCCGGCAATTAACCTCCCTGAAGCTGCGGTTAACCGCAGCTTAATTGATGAACGCTGGGTGGCCGCCGTTCGTATCCCGAACACGAGGTCGCGGCCATTTTAAACCATACGAATGAACAGCGGTGTTCGCCTCTATTTTTATGGAACTAAAATCGGACACAGTTTTGCGCGAACACCGCTGAAGCCGCCGACCTCCCTTCTCGTTCGGTGAAAGCACACGAATGACCCGGTGTTCGGTATTTTTGTGTGAATATCTTATACCCCAGATAGGAATCCCATGGAGCCCATTCGTATGAAACTGACTGTAAAGACTTTGGCTCCATGGCGATTGAACTGTATTCGTGTAGTCTGAGTGCCATTCACCTAATAATGTGCACTCAGACCTGAGCTATCTGGGGATATGTTACATGTCTGTGTTTTATGTAGTAAATGTTACTTTGTGCATTTTAAAGTGTTATGCTGGTTTTGTGTTCCCACGTGTGTAATGGAGTTTGCCTTTGTCTTGGGAGATAATTGAATTACTTCCCAATTATCTCCCAGGGCAGAGGGGAGGAAGCCAGGATGCATTGTGGGAATATACTGTGACTGTGTGTCCCTTTTGTATACTTGTCTGTCCCTTGTCACAGTCTCCCATTTGGTCCCCTAGGGGAGTGTCCACCAGGTGGGAGACCTGCATAAAAGCTGGGCAGGTAGCCCTCATTAAACAGACCACTGCTTGACCCTCAACACGGAGCTCTGTCTCGTCTTTGGGGGGATTTACTGTATGCTGCTAGGGACTGATTGCCAGGAGTGTAAGCCGCTTGGGAGCTTTTCCTGTTCGTCTGGTAGCAGCAATTCGTATGGTTCCTGTTCGTGTATTTGGAGTGCTACCTTATTCCCTTGTATGCCATTCGGGAGTTTGGAGCATTCACTTGTATGCAGTTCGAGAGTTTGGAGCATTCACTTGTATGCAGTTCGAGTGTTTGGACCATTCCCTTGTATGCAGTTCGAGTGTTTGGAGCATTCCCTTGTATGCCGTTCGGGAGTTTGGAGCATTCACTTGTATTCAGTTCATGAGTTTTGGTGATTCTACAGTAGCTGTGCCTGTCTCTGAAAGGGGATTATCGTCTAAGCGGTTTTTTCCCCTTTTGTGCAAAACGGTCCGTTACAATTGGTGGCAAGCGGCGGGATCGTTCCCACAGACTACAGGACAGCTACAGGCAACACCTTTCTTTGGATTTTACAATTTGAGGGCAACGCATGTCCCAGTACAGCGACCCTGACAGCACCAGCATGGAACCAGCAGTGGAGTATGACGAGGGTGCCATGGATGACCGAGATGCAGTCCGTAAAGGCATCTGGTACCAGGCACTGGGTATTGTGGAGTACCAGTGGGGCAAGAGACTCCCCAAGGAAGACCAGCGGTTGCAGAAGCGAGTAGCCCTGCGGATGCCCTTCCTGGGAGAGCAGCCCCTGGAGGAATGGGTGAGGAAATTGGAACACCTAGTATGGCAGGAGTTATGGCTAGAAGATGCCTACCAGGCGCTCTGGTGGTATGGGGCACAGTACCTGCCCTGGACAGCCGAGCATGACAAGCCAGAGGGAGAGGAGTTTGATGGTCCTGGCTTGTTATGGGAGTCGTTTTCAGAGCTCGAATTTGGGAGCCCTACACAAGCCCGTTTCAATGATCTTTTGGAGTGGAGGGAGAGCAGGTATGACTGGGACGACACTCACGAAATTGAGCAAGACCTGGTCCACCTGGTAACCCGGGAGATGGAGCTAGAACAGGGCTACCAGCAGCTGTTCCAATACAGTGAGAAGGCTCAGTGGGAGAGCAGCATGACAGACCCAGAACCAGACCCATTCAGCTGGGAAGACATTGTGGATATTTTCTGGGAAGAACCCCAGGTGGCCGGTAGAGATGGGACCGAGGTCTCTCCACCGGTCCTGCAGGGAATTGGGAGCCCAGTCTCCATTCCCCAGCGGCCGTGTGATTTATTGGGAATTGGGAGCCCAGTCTCCATTCCCCAGCGGGAGAAATTGCAGGGAATTGGGAGCCTGAGCTCCATTCCCCAGCGGGAGATATTGCAGGGAATTGGGAGCCTGAGCTCCATTCCCCAGCGGCAGGCTGAGTTACAGGGGACAGAGATAGTCGCTCCTGTCCCCCAGCAGCAGAATGAATTGCAGGGAATTGGGAGCCTGAGCTCCATTCCCCAGCGGGAGAAATTGCAGGGAATTGGGAGCCCGAGCTCCATTCCCCAGCGGGAGATATTGCAGGGAATTGGGAGCCTGAGCTCCATTCCCCAGCGGCAGGCTGAGTTACAGGGGGCAGAGGTAGTTGTTCCTGCCCCCCAGCAGCAGAGTGATATGCCGGGAAGGCAGTGGGAAGTCCAGGGAGAGGAGAGCAGTGTCCTCCCTCCCCAGCGGCAGCGTGATTTTTTGGGAATTGGGAGCCCAGTCTCCATTCCCCAGCGGCAGTATGATGCTTTGGGAATTGGGAGCCCAGTCTCCATTCCCCAGCGGCAGTATGATGCTTTGGGAATTGGGAGCCCAGTCTCCATTCCCCAGCGGCAGAGTGTCCTACCTGGAATAGAGAGCCCAGTCTCCTTTCCCCAGCAGCAGGACTCTGTATTGGGAGCAGAGACAGTCGGTCTCCCTCCCCCACAGCTGGAAGTATGTATGGGAGAGGAGCTTGTTACCCCCTCTCCCCAGCGGCAGCTTAATGTACAAAGGGGAGACAGTAAGCCCCACAACCGTGCAGATGGGACCGTAGTCTCTACACTGCCAGCACAGGGGGTAGGGACGGTCGGTCCTGCCCCCCAGCGACAGGGCTGTTTAGCCAAAGGGGAGACAGTCGGTCTCCCCCTCCAGCAGCAGAGATGGGTAACCAAAGGGGAGACGGTCGGTCTCCAGCAGCAGGACTGTGCATCTAAAGGGGAGACAGTCAGTCTCCAGCAGCAGCAGCAGAGCGGTGTATTTAAAGGGGAGACAGTCGGTCTCCCCCTCCAACAACCAGGCTTCCACCAGGCTACCCTCCCAGTAGCGCTGGCAACAGGGCAGAGTGCCTCTGGTCTCTGCCCACGCAGCAACCCACCAAGTCAGCGTACCCGTACCCAGCACAGCCGTGGTGAGGCACCTGGACATGGACAAGCTTCCCCTTTACCCAGGTGTAGTAACCATTTATTGTGGGTGGGCTGTGCTGTTGATTATTTGTTGTGGGTGGGCTGCTGGACTAACAAGGGCACTGACCGGCAGGAGGTCAGATACCCTGTTAGTCTGTTTGGAAAAGGGGAGAGATGTGACGAGACCAATCTCGCCACATTGCATTGGAGAAGCCTGGTTGCTCGCCTGCTGCCTTTGGACTATGGCCCCCTTTTAAAAGACTTTATTTTTCCATGCAGAAAAGCCATATTCATGCTTTTCTGCCGGTTGTTCGGTAGTTTCAATCTACCGAACAACCGTACGAATGACTGGACCACCTGGGAGCTGGAGTGTGCCGGCAATTAACCTCCCTGAAGCTGCGGTTAACCGCAGCTTAATTGATGAACGCTGGGTGGCCGCCGTTCGTATCCCGAACACGAGGTCGCGGCCATTTTAAACCATACGAATGAACAGCGGTGTTCGCCTCTATTTTTATGGAACTAAAATCGGACACAGTTTTGCGCGAACACCGCTGAAGCCGCCGACCTCCCTTCTTGTTCGGTGAAAGCACACGAATGACCCGGTGTTCGGTATTTTTGTGTGAATATCTTATACCCCAGATAGGAATCCCATGGAGCCCATTCGTATGAAACTGACTGTAAAGACTTTGGCTCCATGGCGATTGAACTGTATTCGTGTAGTCTGAGTGCCATTCACCTAATAATGTGCACTCAGACCTGAGCTATCTGGGGATATGTTACATGTCTGTGGTTTATGTAGTAAATGTTACTTTGTGCATTTTAAAGTGTTATGCTGGTTTTGTGTTCCCACGTGTGTAATGGAGTTTTGCCTTTGTCTTGGGAGATAATTGAGTTACTTCCCAATTATCTCCCAGGGCAGAGGGGAGGAAGCCAGGATGCATTGTGGGAATATACTGTGACTGTGTGTCCTTTTTGTATACTTGTCTGTCCCTTGTCACAGTCTCCCATTTGGTCCCCTAGGGGAGTGTCCACCAGGTGGGAGACCTGCATAAAAGCTGGGCAGGTAGCCCTCATTAAACAGACCACTGCTTGACCCTCAACACGGAGCCTTGTCTCGTCTTTGGGGGGATTTACTGTATGCTGCTAAGGACTGATTGCCAGGAGTGTAAGCCGCTTGGGAGCTTTTCCTGTTCGTCTGGTAGCAGCAATTCGTATGGTTCCTGTTCGTGTATTTGGAGTGCTACCTTATTCCCTTGTATGCCGTTCGGGAGTTTGGAGCATTCACTTGTATGCAGTTCGATTGGACCATTCCCTTGTATGCAGTTCGAGTGTTTGGACCATTCCCTTGTATGCAGTTCGAGTGTTTGGAGCATTCCCTTGTATGCCGTTCGGGAGTTTGGAGCATTCACTTGTATTCAGTTCATGAGTTTTGGTGATTCTACAGTAGCTGTGCCTGTCTCTGAAAGGGGATTATCGTCTAAGCGGTTTTTTCCCCTTTTGTGCAAAACGGTCCGTTACAGCGTGTGTATCTGTGTGTGTATGCGCCTACGTGTGTGTGTATATGTGTGTCTTTATATGTGGGCATCTGTGTGTCAGTGTGTGTGTGTGTCTGTGTGTATATATGTATGTGTATGTGTGTGTATGTTTCTGTGTGTGAGGTTTGCATGTGTCAGTGTGTGTATATGTGTGTGTATGCGTGCCAGTGTGTTTATATGTGTGTGTTTATGTGTGTGTATGTGTGTCAGTGTGTCTATTTGTCAGTGTGTATAAATGTTTATATCTGAGTATGTTGGTGTGTGTATCTGTGTGTGTATCATTTGTGTTTGTGTCTGTATAAATATGTATGTGTATATGTGCATACATCCAAGCAATCAAGTGCCATCCCTACATGCCAACACACCCTTGCAATCAAACGCAGAAATTGCATACAAACAAACCCCTTCATTCAAACACCAATGCTACATACAAATGTACACCTGCATGTAGAAGCCAACACTATATACAAACACACCTTTGCATTCAAACACAAACATTAGATAGATGTACACCACTGCATTTTGATGGCAATGGTACATAAAAACACACCCCTACATGCACACGCATACTCCACTTAAAAACATGCTTGCATTCAAACACATAAACACTCACAAATACAACCATGCAAGGATGGGCAAATGGTTGTACAACAAATAGAGATCTATCTTTTGGTTACCTTTGCACTAGAGAATTATTTCTTGCACCAGGGCCCTTACTACATTAGGTCCACCATTGATGATAAACAATCTATAACAATACAGCAATGCGAGCGCAGATTATAGTGGTCCTCTAGTGGCTTGTAACAGCAGTATCACAAGCCAAGTAAATACAGTGTGAAATATGATCAAGCATTAGTAGTGTGCTTCATTGCAGAAATAACAATCCTTTATATTCCTCCTTTCAACTTTTTTTGGAGTTAACAACAGACAGTACTAACTAAAGTACCTGCTGACTACAGCTACAGAGCATATCACATCATGCATGGAGCAAGTCAAGAGCCACTGTAAACATTTTGGGGGAAAGGAAATTGTATGTAATCAGTATAAGGATAGCTGGAGATTTTCATTCATCCATACACCCATGCATTCCACCACACACATTCCACCAACGCGAGGAGTGAGTGAGGAAAGCTTTGCCAGGCACTGGATTCCAAGAAAGTTTACCATTTCTTTTCTGGGCTTATAAAGAGGACCTAATGCATAATGCTCAGTGTGGCATTTGAAAGTAAAAATTTGGTTTTTAAAAAAGGGTTAGAATAACCTTTTAAATCATCTTATAGCCCCTGTTTTTTTTTTTCAATATAATTTTTATTGATTTTCAGTGGTTTATGGTTTTGCTTCATTGACAATAGAAGTATATCTCAACATAAGAGGTATAATAAAACATACAGAAGTGAGTCATAATGGTACAGCAAGGTAGTATCATATCAACTTAGTAGCGGGCTACAAATGAGTTTGCCCTAGCACAACATTAGCTTCTGGTATTGTACAGAAGATTCGTTTTGGGAACATAGTGTTTGGTACAGTGAAGCTCGACATGCCAACTGTGCCTTACTGTATTCGTACATCGCTCATCAGAACAATATGAAAACAACAAGAACTACATATAAACAACAAGAACTAATACTTAGCGTCCTTTATCGGACACCTCTCCCTGTCTACCTACTCCTATCACTTGGGGTGTATCGGTTAGTGGAGGGGGGGCTCACCGTGTTGTGGCGTGCATCTTCTCAGTACTCCGCTAGCGGGTTTTTGGTGTTACCTATCGATGTGTGTAGTTTTGATATTGGAGTTTTTCAATCTCGCCTGTTGGCGTGGTTATATGGCCTCTGTAGGTCGACCTTGGATATGTTGGTCATGTCTCCTGGTTAACCCTTTGTGAGTGTGGTCAATGTGACCCATGGGGCCCATGTCGCTTGGAATGTTCGCGCTGTGTTGTCGTCTGTTATGGCCATGCGTTCAAAAAGGTAAAATTGTTGTATTTTGTCTCTTAGTTGAGCTTTTGTTGGGCACAGTGTAGATTTCCAGTTCAAAGCTAATAGGTTACGGGCTGCAAGAGCGATGAGTGCACATAGTTGTTTTTGTGATTTGTCAAATAGTGGTGGGAACCGCAGAAGTAGGTACACCTCTTATAGCCCCTGTTTTTAAAGGAAAATATTCAAAATACATAAATAACTGATAATGTCTGATTGAGAAATAATGGAGAGATTTACACCGAGCACTATAACATAACATTTCCTGTTGTATACTGCTATATAAATAAATGATATACAAAACACAAGTTTATTTACTCTAGTGCAGGAGTGCCCAAAAGGGCTTCCCTGTTCTAGTGGACTCCTATCATTACACATAGTGATAAGATTGTATTAGTAAACATGAACTGGAGCATTAGCAGCTATGGTGCTTTGAATATAATGGTATATTCAAATATTATGGTGATTTAAATATTTACAGAGAATATTATAAGTCTGGGTTTGACACATGCAAATCAATTGGACACAGGAGCATGATGTACGTTATGTCAATGTAAGTTGCAAATATCCTGATTTTTTTTTAAATTGCCTAGAGGTTTGATGTACAGCATGAGCCCCCATTTCTAAACTGTCTAGAAAATCATTACCAAATGAATAATCATACACAGGAGGTCTTAGTGGAACTAATTGTCAAGGAGAACACAAGGTAAATTTAAGGAACAGTTTGATGATATCTTTTTAAAGGCTAAGAAACATAATTTGGCAGTAAATACGAATAAGTGTCTTAAATCATTTGTGATTCTCCTGTTTACTTCTTGGATCTTATTCTAAATATAATATTTCTTCATAATTAAATTAATCAAGGCTTCTTCCTTTGGGTTCCCTACAGAAGACATTTGCCCCTCGCATTTTTATTTTTAAACCTCATACTACAATTAGTCCATACTTTTGTATGAAGTTTAGAATGTTTGTCTTTCCTGTTTAAAAATGTCCTTACTGTGTTAACCTCTTATGCCAAAACGGTATGCAACATACCCACCATCTTCTCGGTAAAGCAATATTTTTTATATTAGATCAATATCTACAGTCTTTTTACCAGCAAATATAAGACTACGCATTCCATTCAATTCTAAATGATGACAAGTCAAAAACTACCAAACTTCGGACTCTTAGTTGAAGGGGTAAATTGCACGTGTGCCTATTTTAGCAAAATAATATCTGGTGTTTAAAAGCCACATTTTACATTTTACAGACGCCATTAACACACAGCAATTCAAACCCAATGAACTGTGAGTCAATGACTTAATACTTTATTTCATGGTTCATTAGAAAGATTACCATATTTTTCATCAGTGGAGGTATAACAAAACCTGAGCATTTCTTTAATCAGTCAGAACAGGGGACATAAATCACGCACTTAACTCTTCGCTGATCAGGGAACGTAACCGTTCCTAATGGTACATTGCCCAGCCCCATCAGAGATTGCGAAAACAGGGTTAATGCGTTAATGTCAGAGCTTTCCAGCAAGACAATGCAATCAATGTAATGGTGGTGCCCTCATTCAGTTTTTATACTCTAACAAATTTATTTTAACATTTCACAGGGCAGTGAGCAGAATTTCTATTATCTTATAAACACTTGTTTATCAGTCATTGGAATTAACCAGTGGACTGTATAGCCTTCAGTGGGAGATGCCAAAAAGAACAGGTGGGGGGAGTTGTTCCAATTGTTACGTTCTATATTATGAGAGTTCCGTAAGACAATGGGTCTGTTAATTAATCTCTGGACCATAGCAAATTAAATGGCAACAACTAGGATAAAATAGCTGATTTGGAAAAATTCCAGTAGTTACAGCTTGACTATTTTAGCCTGCATTTCGCCATTCGATTTTCAGATTCAACACTGAGAGAGACAGGCTGGATCTACAATGAGGCACAAGCTTACATGTCCTAACCACCATTATTGGAAGACGATTTGGTTGGGAAGAAGGTTTTACTCTCTCGCCACGCAAAAGAAACCTCTGTAAACTCAAAGCTGGGTCGGTAACTGACCCTTTGTAAAATATAGATAAAAACTGCAAAAATACTGATATAGTCCAAAGGCAGTTCAATCACCAAAAGCAGAGTCTCTCTTGTCTGATAGGGGGTCTGATTGTGTTTTATTATTTCTGTTTTATATATTCACAGAGGAATATCCACATCACCTATATCCCAGAGTGGAAATCATACCACTTCACGCATAACTTCTGGAGCCAATACTTAGGCTCCATAATATGTGAGTGTACACCTATCTACATACCTACCCTTGCCCTGTACTTTTGTTTTATCTCTTATATTTGTTATGAGGATGCCCATCGCAATAAGGAAAACTTGAAGACAATATATCCATAGGCGGGGATCATTCCACCCAGGTGTGCAAGTCGGAACTGTATTTAAGCTCCCTGAAAGTGCGAGTGTAAAATGTTTTAATGGTCCTTACTGTATCAAGAAGTTAGTAACGTGCTACACTATCAGTGCTTTTTGTTTTTCCTTTTTTTGACATACTTTACATACTTCAGGCGCTACACCTTCTTTTCCTGTTTCATCCTTTGTAAGAACTAGTATTCAATTGTAAACTCTGTATGTTTAATGTACACATATGAATAGATCTGGATGAATTTGAATAAAAAAGTTACCAGTGCAATTTGTGAAAATTGTGAAATTTCTTTTTGGTTCGCACAAATAACTCCATGTGTTTGTTTACATAGAAGTTTGCAGAGTTAAAATGGGAATAATGTTTTACTTTTTCATTTAGCTTTCTACCCATCCTTAAAGGGCCAGTCTTAGAACCATAGTAATTTTTCAAATGCTATTCATCCAGTCTCCCTGCCTAGTGCAGCAGTGATTTGAAATATTCACACTGCTATAAAACTTATCTCCTTGGTTAATGATGCGAAGTGTAGAAATTTTGTATGTTTGCTACCAGTTTATTTAGCCATTTCACTAATCTTATATGATAAGTAGAACTGTGACATGGGGAAAAACCACATATCTTATTAACCTATATTTGGACAGAGGTAACAAAAAAAGGATTATTTCCTGCATTAATTTGTACAGTTTATGTTGTATTTGGCTCTATTTCCTTTATTTACTCTATTTCTGAAAAGTTTTTCGACATTGTTCCTAGGCTCTATGGGGCCACGTGCATCCTCATTGAAAGGATTATGATGCTAATTGCTAAATTGTTACTATACATTAAAAGGAAAATGGAGCATATCATTAAAATTAGTTAAATGAGTAAAATTAGTTAAATGAATACTCCAAGAACCATAACTACTACAGCAGGCTGTGGTGGTTATAGTGCCAGGAGTGCCATTTCACTCTCCCAGGGTTAGCTGTCAAGCTGTTTGAGAATGGATTAAAACTTATCTGGGGTCCACCATGCATCAGTCAAATCCTCTTCAATTAGCTTCACTGAACCAAGCCCCGCAGTGCTCTGCTAGTTCATTAACCACAACAAGTACTTCCTGTATCATCAGGGTTAGATCAGTGCAGGAAGCTTCCTGGTAGAGAGCAGGTGTCCAGCTGACTTCAGCTGAGTTGTCAAACCTTTCTCACTTTGGCTACTTACCCTGGGGGGAGTGTTCTTTTACTACAAGTTACACAAGTTGTTTAAAGGACCACTATAGTGCCAGGAAAACATACTCGTTTTCCTGGCACTATAGTGCCCTGAGGGTGCCCCCACCCTCAGGGTCCCCCTCCCGCCCGGCTCTGGAAGTGGGAAAGGGGTTAAATCTTACCTTTTTCCAGCGCTAGGCGGGGAGCTCTCCTCCTCCGATCCTCCTCTTCTCCTCCCCGTCGGCTGAGTGCGCACGCGCGCCAAGAGCTGCGTGCGCATTCAGCCGGTCACATAGGAAAGCATTCATAATGCTTTCCTATGGACGCTGGCGTGCTCTCACTGTGAAAATCACAGTGAGAAGCATGCAAGCACCTCTAGTGGCTGTCAATGAGACAGCCACTAGAGGAAATAGGGAAAGGCTTAACCCATTCATAAACATAGCAGTTTCTCTGAAACTGCTATGTTTATGAAAGAATGGGTTAACCCTAGCTGGACCAGGCACCCAGACCACTTCATTAAGCTGAAGTGGTCAGGGTGCCTAGAGTGGTCCTTTAATATTTACTTCAAGTGTATAATTTACAGAAAAGTAACATTTCCCTTTAAAGGGACACTATAGGCACCCAGACCATTTCAGCTCATTGAAGTGGTCTTGGTGCACAGTCACAGGACCCTTAACCTTGCAATTGTAATTTTTGCAGTTATTGATAAACTGCAATAATTACCTTGCAGGGTTAACTCCTCCTCTAGTGGCAGTCTACTAGACAGCCACAAGAGGCACTTCCGGGTGGTTATGCAACTTATGGTTGCCTAACTGCCGCTGGACGTTCTTACGCTACGCATGAGGACATCCAGCATCAAACAAAATCCCATAGAAGAGCATTGCTTCAATCCTTTTATTTACGGTGCTTGCCACGTATGTGCACCAGGTCCCCGACACGACTGACATGGGCAGAGGAGGAGTGGAGGCAGAGCCTGACCAGCACCGAGGGACATCAGTACTGGATTCAGTGGCAAAATGGTTTTAAACCCTTTCTTCACTATGGGAGAGGAGCACAAATAAGGGGGACCCTATAGGGTACTATAGTGCAAGGAATAAAACATTATATTCTGAGCACTAAAGTTTTCCTTTAACGCTAGCAAGAAATCCGGTGATCAGAGGTCTGTATAAGGCACAGCTCAACTCAAGAACGAAACTGTCTTGAACCCCAGTAAATTTATATTTATGTTAGTGACGTTCTCTTCACAAAGTTTTAAGGTTTATTGAGCATTATTTTCTTTAAATATAATTATTAACCCATTCCCCGCACTGTGTCAGCTGCTCGGGCTTAGAATGGGTTTTTAACATGTTTTTAAGCATACAAATATTAAAAGCCATCATTTATCAGAACGATAAAACAAAAAAAATGAAACATGCAACAGAAAAATGGTCCCTGGCATCTAATGAGATTTTTTAGAAAATCACGAAACAGAAAGTATGAACACAGCAAAGCAAATAATGAAAAAACAGTATGAAGTCAAAGAACGGCAGCCTTTAGATGAGATGGCTTCACAGCAGTAAGCGTTAGGTGCAAATGTGCTTTATTGTGCAGGAGCTGAAGGTGAAGATTTAAAACACTCACAGACTATGGCGCATTTTTTTATATTCCATTCATACGCTGTGCAGAGCAGCGCACTTACACAGCCATTTTCTTTTCAAACCATTTATTGGGAGTTTTGACAAATAATTTGCTGTTTCCCAGCATGACGCAGAGAGTCGGCGTAAAAAGTGAAGGGTTTTTGGAGTGGGGGGTCTACATATTTAAGAATTAAGAAAAAATAGTAAGGCCGTGTAATTTGCCAATAATTTCAACTTTTAGTGTAAGGCACCAAGAAATCTAACTGCCTTTAGCAGAAAGTCTTTGCCAGGTGGATAATAATATATGGAAACTGGGGATTGAAATGACCGGTGCTCAGTATCTCACACATACTAATAGATACATTTACATGCAAATCATGATTCCAATTACCAGTAATGTTGTTACATATCAGTGATTATCAGCTAATATTAGTATGCAGAGACATTAATGGCATTTGTTGCGTGCACTGCATTGAATGCATGATTGTGCATTCCAGCCATACATCTAATAAATGGTGGCCAGAGGAAGGCTTGATTACGGTGGTCAGTATGTAACATACACTGTATTTAATATGTTTGCAGATGGTTATTTGATTAAAGAGATTGATTTTATTCTAATCTCGACCAGATTCCTGAGAATTGTATTAAAGTGTACCAGCCACAGGTACACTGACTTACTCCCTATGAAAAGAGCATGACATTTCATCTGCACATTGTGTCAGCAGAATTGCAAGCAAATGTATACATTTTATAAGTATTTTAAAATAAAATGTTCGCTTCCGTCACCTGTCAATTAATTGTTGGGTTAAAGAACTATGTAATATCTGTTCTAACAATTAAGACTCAAGAATAGCAGGAGAACCCTCATACAGTCAGTTCTACCTTCCCAGCAGTTACCGTAGTGGATCCAGAAGCCAATCTCAAGGGAGTACTATATGTTTAAAATAAATAAAATAAATAGACAGACAGACAGAGAGATAAAATATTCAATGTCACTCTCCTAATATTGTCTTCTCCACAATTTTAACTCTCTCCATTCTCCCCCCACTTCCTCTCTCCATATTAATTTTATTTCTCTCACCTTCCCCAATTGCATATTTATTCTCCGCAAAACTTCTTTTTTTTAGTGTGACTGATAAGCATGAGACTGACGACAGGGATTGAATGACAGGCCCAGCACAGAAGTGGGACACTCACTTCCATATCACTTGACTGCACAATGCGCTAGAATAAATGAAACATGTTAAGTAACTTGACGTGGGTATTGGCATGACGTGCTACAGGGCATGTGCTGTAGTTGCTGTGCTTATGCCTTTCAAAGCACGTCCCTGGTAAGGGAATATAGACAAGGAGGACCAGGAGTTTATCCTCTAGGCACCAACGTTCTGGCAAAAAGACAGCATGCTGGCACCACAAGGAAAGTGTGCCCTGCATGGGGAAGAATTCTCCAAGGTGGTATTAGGTGGTAAAAGGAGATTAATTAAACATTTCGTTTAGCATTAAAATCAGAACATAATCTAAAGAAAGCAGAGTCAAAACTGTCAAAGTGCATGGACCACATCGATGAAACCAAATGTAGGATATCACCAACCATAGTATCCTCAGCCAGTATATATATACCATAGATTTGAAGCCTGTATTCTGGTCAAACCAGGTGATTAGAATGAGTTGTACTTCACTTCCTTTATTAGCCAGATAATTCATAGTATTGTAGAATCGTGTTTTTTGATATCCATTATGATTTATAAATAATGTTGTCCATTTAATATGTTTTAGGTAAGTCAAGAAGGTTACCCGAATAGAATGTCATCAGCTGTTAAAAGGACACTATAGTCACCAGAGCAACTACAGCTTAATGTAGTTGTTATGGTGAGTAGTATAATAGCTCCCTTCAGGCATTTTCATGTAAACACTGCCATTTCAGAGAAAAGGCAGTGTTTACATTTCATACAATGGAAGGTGGAGTGTCTTCTGGTTACAGATTATAACAAGTAAATCCGAGAGGGTAGTGGATGCATGGAATAACCTTCCAGCTGAAGTGGTAGAGGTTAACACAGTGAGGGAGTTTAAGCATGCGTGGGGTAGGCATAAGGCTATCCTAGCCTTAAGATACGGTGACGGCAAATAAGAACCATTTGGCCCATCTAGTCTGCTCAATTTTCTAAATACTTTTAGTCCCTGGCCTTATCTTAAGGCTAGGATAGCCTTATGCCTACCCCACGCATGCTTAAACTCCCTCACTGTGTTAACCTCTACCACTTCAGCTGGAAGGTTATTCCATGCATCCACTACCCTCTCGGATTTACTTGTTATAATCTGTAACCAGAAGACACTCCACCTTCCATTGTATGTATATTTTAACTTTATGTGAGGGTGAAGGGTACTCACTAAGGTGTTGAGCATCTTTTGATTTATTCTTTTATGCAAGTGTTTTCACTGGATAATACTGTATTTATTTTAAGTGTTTACATTTCCCCTAGGGACACCCCCAAGTGGCTATTCCTTAGATGGCCACTGGAGGGGCTTCCTGGCTCAGGGCAGCCCTGCTGTTTAGCATCCCTATGTTCTGCATGGAGACACTGATTTATCCTCATAGAGAGGCATTGATTCAATGCCTCTCTATGAGGAGGTCCTGATTGGCCAAAACAGCATTTGGCCTGCCCCTGTGCCAATTTTAGCCAATCCAATGCTTTCCCTCTGGGAAAGCATTGGATTGGCTAAAAATGGGACATGTTGATTATGTCATGTTGATGATGTCAGAACATATGATGCAGAGCCATCGCCGACGGACCCACGCAGCTCTGGAAATAAGGTGAGTTTTAAACTTTTATAGGGGTACTAAGGGGGGGCAAGCCACCTAAATGGTGGGTTAAACACTATAGGGTCAGGAATACATGTTTGTTAGTTTCCAGCCAGTATGTATGTATGTATAGTGCAACATGTATGGCAAAAACAGAAATGAATACTAAATTGAGTCCCGATATTAAAATGGAGCTGATGCACTCTACCAAACAACGCATGCAAGGATGGGGAGGACACCAAGGTCAGGTCGCAGAACAGGTCAAAACAGCACAGGGAAACCTTAGGTAGACTGGAGCAAGGAACACAATGGTTTGCAACATTAAATTCAATATAAGCAACAATATAGGCAATGATTGACATACATGTGAAACTCTTGAGACATAGTCATGGGCTGCAGCTCTTAAAAAGTCGTAAAATAGACTGAAAAGGTAAACTTGACAAAGTAATTGCTGGAGAAGACTTCAAACACTGGCAACGACAGGAGTCCCTTACTAGTATTCGGATACAAGGCCTTGCGTGGGAGGTGACGTCCACTTTTCAGAGTTGGAATGAGATGTTACACCTATATATCTTCATTTTGTCTTTTAATGTAACACAGGGTTCTCTAAACTCAGGCCCTCCAGATATTTCTGAACTACAACTCCCATGATTTTCTGTCTCTATGTCATTCAATAATTATTGGAGTTGTATTGGAGTTGTTCAGCAATATCTGGAAAACTAGAGTATGGAGAACCCTGATTCTAACATGTCTGTGAAAAGGACAGTGTAATTATCAAACAGTGTCATGGCTGCTCCCCCAGGACCCCAGCAAAGAAGACCACCATCCACTGCACACGGTAAGGAGAATTAAAGAAGACAGACGAGAAAAAGAGTTAGGGACAGGGACCTGACTATAGGGAACAGAATGAAAGGTCAGAGAGCAGCAGGAGATCTGACCACAAAGGAAACATCATCACACGGCAGGTGAGGCATTACAGTTAGAAAGAGAGAAAGAACAAAGAATGTTTTCAGAATGGGGTAAATGATCTCATGATACAGCGAATCAGCTCTGAGGTCCACACGTTGTCGGCTCCAGGATGGGAGGTGTACGTCTATTGCAGAAATCTATTTCTGTCAATCATTGTATCCCATTTAATAACGTGTATCACGTATCACGTATCACGTGTCACGTGTAATATTTTGTCAGAAAGGATACAATGAAATTTTCTCATATTTGAAGCATGTCCTGGGGTAGAGATGTTAGTGTTTGTAATTTTATCAATCTCAGTATGGATTTATAAAGCACATTTCAAGTTTTGAAGACACTGGTAATTTTAAAAGTTCACTTAATAACTGCGTATAGGAGGGAATAGTGTATGCTATTGCCTGTTAATACAAAAAAGAGCTAAGAAACTCAGTTTTACTCTGTTGCTGCTCTTTGATGTCCAGCACACTTTGTACATTATTGTGCCAACTTACTAGAACAATGTAACCATATATAGATCGCAAGTAAATGGATCTCTCTGTGCTGATGGTGTTACTCAGGGCCGGTGCAAGGATTTTTGGGTACATAGGCGAAGATGCATTTTTCCGCCTCCCCCCACCCCCAAAAAAAACATCTTCACCTATGTGCCTCTTAACCAGCCCCTCTCCCCTTCCTGATTAGTGGTCCCCTCCCTTCCCTGTCCCTTAGTGTTCTTCTCCCCTCCCCCCTCTTTTCCCTGTCCCTTGGTGTTTCTCTCCCATTCCCTCCCTGTCCCTTGGTGCACCCCACACCCCTTTAGTGGTCACACTCCCCTTCCTGGTATGCCTCCTACCTCTATTGTTGCATTGCCGAGCGGAGCAGATCCCCTACAGGAGCTTCAGTTTAGTGTACCTGGCCGGACTGACAGTGAGTGCTCTCTCAGTGAGAACCTCCTGTCAGTCTGGCCAGGTACAGGAAACAGAAGCTCCTGTACCATGCTCCGCAACGCTACACTCAGTGGTGTATACACACTGACAGCCACACACTCAATGACAAACACACAGACGTCACTGACAGACACAGACTCATTCATCTGACACACACTCATTCATTGACACACACACACTGACAGACACACACTAATTGACACTCATTGACAGACACACTGATAGTCATACACAGACTCAATGACAAACATACTCTCACTGATTTGACAGACACACAATCATACACTGACAAACACACTCATCATACACTCATTGACAGACACACTGATAGTCACACACAGACTCAATGACAAACATACTCTCACTGATTTGACAGACACACTCATACACTGACAAACACACTCATCATACACTGATAGACACACTCATACACTCACATGCACACATGCACACACATACTCACATGCACACACACTCATACAATTACTCACAGACACACAGACGCACACACTCACACACACTGTCACTCACACACACACTCAGTCACTCACAGACACACACGCTGTCACTCACAGACACACACACACAGATGCACACACTGACACATACTGTCACTCACACATTCAGTCACTCAGACACACACACTCAGTCACTCACAGACACACACACACTGTCACTCACAGACACACACACTCTGTCACTCACAGACACACACACACTGTCACTCACAGACACACACACTCTGTCACTCACAGACACACACACTGTCACTCACAGACACACAAACACTGTCACTCACAGACACACACACTGTCACTCACAGACACACACACACTCTGTCACTCACAGACACAAACTCTGTCACTCACAGACACACAAACTCTGTCACTCACAGATACACATCACATACATTCACTAATTATAATTTTATAAATAAGCATTTTCCACCCAGCCTCCCTACCTGGAGAGCTGGTGTGGATGATGGATCATTCCCTGGGGCTGCTGGGCGGCATGCGGCAGTGGTGTGATAAGAGGCGGCAGGGGAGCTCTAATCTCCCCGCTCTGCTCCCTCGCAGGCTGCAAGCTGATGCTGGGAGCAGGAATATGACGTCATATTCCGGCTCCCGCGGCATCACCAAAAGGCACGCGAGGGAGAAGAGCGGGGAGATTAGAGCTCCCTCGCCGCCTCTGATCACACCACTGCTGCGCCAGAGGTCCAGATGGTGGCCTGGCAGGAGGGAGAGCTTCCCTCCTGCCGGTCACTGAAATATTGCGCCCCCAGAGCCAGTGCGCCCTAAGGCGACCGCCTGTGCCGCCTTATGGACGCGCCGGCCCTGGTGTTACTTTGCACATGTTCTGCCTCAGGGAATGCAGGCAGTGCTAAGAAAGAGACTAGACAGAATAATTAAAGCCTACATTATTTCTGGGCAACTACTATTATTTCTGGCACAGCTCGGGTGGCTGAGGGTGATGGGAGTTGCAGTCTGAGAAAACAGACGTCACTGACAGACACAGACTCATTGATCTGACACACACTCATTCATTGGCACACACACTGACAGACACACACTGATTGACACTCATTGACAGACACACTGATAGTCATACACAGACTCAATGACAAACATACTCTCACTGATTTGACAGACACACTCATACACTGACAAACACACTCATCATACACTCATTGACAGACACACTGATAGTCACACACAGACTCAATGACAAACATACTCTCACTGATTTGACAGACACACTCATCATACACTGATAGAAACACTCATACACTCACATGCACACACATACACTCACATGCACACACACTCATACAATTACTCACAGACACACAGACGCTCACACACACACTCAGTCACTCACAGACACACACGCTGTCACTCACAGACACACACACACAGACGCACACACTGACACACACTGTCACTCACACACTCAGTCACTCACAGACACACACACTCAGTCACTCACAGACACACACACACTGTCACTCACAGACACACACACTCTGTCACTCACAGACACACACACTCTGTCACTCACAGACACACTAACACTGTCACTCACAGACACACACACTGTCACTCACAGACACAAACTCTGTCACTCACAGACACACAAACTCTGTCACTCACAGATACACATCACATACATTCACTAATTATTATTTTATAAATAAGCATTTTCCACCCAGCCTCCCTACCTGGAGAGCTGGTGTGGATGATGGATCATTCCCTGGGGCTGCTGGGCGGCATGCGGCAGTGGTGTGATAAGAGGCGGCAGGGGAGCTCTAATCTCCCCGCTCTGCTCCCTCGCAGGCTGCCTACTGATGCTGGGAGCAGGAATATGACGTCATATTCCGGCTCCCGCGGCATCACCAAAAGGCACGCGAGGGAGCAGAGCAGGGAGATTAGAGCTCCCTCGCCGTCTCTGATCACACCACTGCCGCGCCAGGGGTCCAGATGGTGGCCTGGCAGAAGGGAGAGCTTCCCTCCTGCCGGTCACTGAAATATTGCGCCCCCAGAGCCAGTGCGCCCTAAGGCGACCGCCTGTGCCGCCTTATGGACGCGCCGGCCCTGGTGTTACTTTGCACATGTTCTGCATCAGGGAATGCAGGCAGTGCTAAGAAAGAGACTACACAGAATAATTAAAGCCTACATTATTTCTGGGCAACTACTATTATTTCTGGCACAGCTCGGGTGGCTGAGGGTGATGGGAGTTGCAGTCTGAGAAAACTTTTAGAAATTTTAGAAAGTTTTGCTTTTTATGTGACACACACCGCTGAACCAGTGAATTTTTCTGAGATTGTAGTATTATATCACAAATTTGGGGCATAGCGATAAATTACACAAGTCTGTAATCTACCTTGAAAAAAATCAAATTCAAATACAAAATCACCTCCCACCCCTTCCAAAAAAAATAAAAATGGACTTTGTTTCATTTTAGTACAGTATCTTGGACTATAGGACTGTTTGTGAAAAACAAGTTAATACAATTATTGATTTTCATGGTTTGGCTATGTTTCTGCTTTTGCCCGGATCGGAAAGCATATAAAATGGGTATTGCTTTTTCCTTTTCTCCAATAACGGGCAATGTGTTCGATTATGTTTAGATTTCCTCTGTGGTTATTCCAATAAACCATTGTAATTAGTCAATAGATTTCAACATTCACAACGTCAAACAAAGAGAAAGGTGCTTAACCTTATATCCACTAAGTTTACTCTACATACATTCTATCTTGAGACAGCTGAGCCAGCATACATACCATTTTGTTTTTGTTTTGTATTTTCTTTCTCGTTTCATTAACTATAGGGGTTTTACCTAAAACCTAGTATTTCAAAACTTTCAGGCATGCACACAAGACTCATCGTGTAATAAAATGCTTAACACAACAGCGGCTTACATGCCAAAAAGGAAGGGTGACTTCCTTTTACCCTGAAAAAACTATAACCACTTGAATACAAATATATATATATATTTTTTTTTTTTTTACATATATATGATATAATACAGTGCTTCAATTATATAGCTATTAATATTGCAGGCATGTCTATTTAAATAGTGCCCAGAGTTTTGAAATATGTTGAAGGCCCATATTAATCGTAAAAGTAGTCCTACGCATTTCGCAACTCCTCCTTTGAGAGAGTGGGCAGTATAATAATAGTAATTATATCCATTTTGAAAATATATGTGTGATACTGAGCAACGTTACTATATCTGTACATTTAGCTCTGACAGCCTTAATTTTGACTGCTAGTTGCCGATTTCCTATAACGAGCGGTTTTCTGCTGTGGAGATGAAGACAGACTATGGCTCATGTTTCAGTTCCTCTGCACACAATGGGGCTTCCCTCGTAGTCTTTATTTTCAGTAGACATTTGAAGCTTGCCATGTGAAGCCTTAATAGAGGAAAGGTCACTTGATTGGGCTATGCCACAAGTATAATCAGACTCTTTGATTTTCAGTCCCAGCACAAGGTTCTGCCTGTCATGTCTGTGAGACTCTTAATTCCCGTTCCCACTGTCAAAAGCTCTGCAAATTTACACTCACAGTCGAAATTGGAAAATTCAAATTAAATTAGCCAAAAGCAAGAGAGTGATAATTTAAAAAAAAAAAAAGTTAGAATAGTGGATATTCCATTAGGCAAATAATATATTGGATATTTACAATAAAACATATTTAGTGCATTTTATTGTAAATCTGGAATGTTGATTAAAAGTATTGAACGTTTCTGATTGTATCTTGCAAACTACAGTAATAATCATATTCTAAACACTATTGATGGGATATAAAAACCATATTAAAGCTAGGCTGAAGGTTTCCTTTTTTATAATGCAATATAAAAATATACACTAATCCCTTTGCTGCTTTTCTTGTAAAAATATATAGATGTATTTGAAAGTTATTGCACTTGTAAATTTTTGTTTAGGGATACCTAAATAATGCAAAACAAAATCAAAATGTTATCTGCATTGATCTTTTACAGAAATATTAACTATTTTGACGTTTAGCCTGTTTATTAACCGGGTTGAAATTAAGGGATTGATAAAGATGCATCAATAAAAAAGTTTTTTTTTTACAAATTTAAAAACAAAACAAAAAAAAAACCTACCACAAGTTAATCAATTTTGAATTTCATTTGTTTGTAAATCCAAAACTTCTTGACCAGGTAGTGATGGGAATTTCTCTGCCACCATTTTTTGTTATCCATAACAGACTGCTAAGGTCTAGGATAAGCCTAGATTCCACTTGTGACATCATAAGGTAAGGTCTAGGATAAGCCTAGATTCCACTTGTGACATCATAAGGTAAGGTTTAGGATAAGCCTAGCTTTCACTTGTGACATCATAAGGTAAGGTCTAGGATAAGCCTAGCTTTCACTTGTGACATCATAAGGTAAGGTCTAGGATAAGCCTAGTTTCCACTTGTGACATCATAAGGTAGAATCAGGGGTGTCAAACATGCGGCCCCCCAGATGTTGCTGAACTACAACTCCCATGATTCCCTGGCTATCTGTTTCATTGAAAGAATCATGGGAGTCGTAGTTCAGCAACATCTGGGGGGCCGCATGTTTGACAACCCTGAGGTAGATGGACTTGCAAATTGCAGCAGCTACAAGCAGTAGAAAACAGGGAGTTTTTATGCTGCCTGAAATCTCAATTTAAAGGTCACAGCTGCCTGCAGTCACTAATTACATCATATGTATATTGAACTTACTGTATATTTTGATACTGTAACATTGTAACCTTTGAATAAGAAATCATACTGCAGAATGTCTTTGTGATCGATTATGAATGGCAATAATTCTGATAATGCTATACGGTTATTACAATGTAATTGGCATGTCCGTGATGACATACCAGACGCATTTTACTCTGATCTATGTCAAGGCTGCCGTCCTCCAAAAGCAATTATCGTGTTCCCTAGGAAATAAATTACAAGTGGATGTAACACGTATTACTTCATCAAATTACTGCTAATCCACAGGCACTAACGAACCCTGGAAAAACTGTTGAACAAACCACATATTGTCAGAAACTGTAACCATGTGGATAGTATATGCATCCATTGCATTTTACAGAACAAGAAGAATGCTGATGTCTACATCCTGCTGGCTCTGCACATGCCAACTGTAATTAATGAGTTAATTCAATATTAATTATTATTGATCCCTTCAAGACAGCCTTTTCCTTCATGCAGTGGGTTAGATGAAGAACAAGGCAGGCTCGGAGGTATGGTAAAGTTTGGTGACTAAATAGGGTGAAATATTAAATCTGTCAGACACATTGATTACAAGTCAAAAAGACGAATTCTTAGCTTTCATATTGGTTGATCGGCTGTTTCTAACATTATATAAATATAACAAGAATGTCTAAAGATGTAATCTTGCTCAAATAGAGCTAGAGATCAGAAATGTGAGTAGATTGTAACAAAAAGTAAATCACAAGTACATCTGTCTCACATTGATTAAAGGGACACTATAGGCACCCAGACCACTTCAGCTCATTTGTTTTCCTGGCACTATAGTTTTCCTTTAAGCATCATAGGAAATGTAATTCACAGTGTCCGTAGTGCATATTGGTCATCTTTGCTATATGCTAGTGGTGGCAACTTCAATATTTATAAGCAGTGCCTCCTATAATGTTGCCATGCATGCACATGACATTCCCATAAGTTGGTGCCACCAATAAATGGAAATGTACAGTGGAGCTCTTTTTCATTTAGTAATTTGCTTATTTATCTAGATATTTATCGTCTGTTTGTATAATGCACTTTTTGCAGATATTGTATAGTATTCTGGGTAAGAGCCCTTCATAAGAAACAAGTATAAGTGGTAACAGATTGCACAACACTTTATAGAACAAAATAAATATTGTAACAAAACTAGATTGCCACATTGGAACACAATGTGATGTTAACAAGTGCCCTGGTAGAGCAAGCTAATGGGGTGTAAGTTCATAAAATACAAAGGTTAAATAGTATTATTTCAAATAGAAAGGTTGTTTGCTAACTGTACTCATCATATAAAGCATGGTATCACTGTAGGATGGTTCTAGAGGAGAAGGCATAGCAGTTAGTAAAGACAATATGCTAGTGTTAATGGGACAACAGTGCTCTCTGCATGGTCTGCCCTGATTTTTCTTTTTATTTCTTTTTTTTTTTTTAGATTTCAGGCATGCACACAGGGCTCATTGTTTTATAAGATGTTTAACACATCAGCTGACAGTGATTTACAAAACACAGGTAGTCCTCACTTTGCAACTTACCTGCATAACTACGGCTTGGACTTACGACCAGCTGTCTAGCATAGGGATTTGAGGGATCCCCCACACAATTTCCCCCGAACATAGATTTAAGGGATTACTTGCTCTAGCGAGCTGGTCCACGTTTGGAGAATTTTCGCCGAACGTAGATTTGCGGGATTCCCTGCACTAGTGAGCTGGTCTATATTCAGGGGAATTCTAGTGCATGCTCTCTAGTGCATTTTACGACCGAGACGTAAGAACATAACTTGGTCATCTGTACATAAATGGAGGGTTTACATGCTAAAAAGAAAGGCTTAGCCTTCCTTTGCCCCTGAAATAAACTCCAACTTCTTTTTTCTAAAAATATACATATTTATACATATAATATACATATTTTCACATTTATAATATAATACAGTGCTTCAAATGTATGTATATTAATATTGCAGACATGCCTGTGTTAAGTGCCTAGACTTTTAAATAGGTTGAAGGTTCAGATCTAAAATCTTCAAGTAGTCCTATGCGTTTTGCATCTCCTCTTTTGAGAGAGAGGACAATATAGTAACAGTAATTATATCCATTTTGCTAATTATTTATAAAATATTTTACCAGTAATCCAAAGAAATGGGCAATAAATTAGAGAGATTGAGATTTCTCTTGTTTTCAGGTTTGTCCTGAGTCCACAAACATTGCATCGTTACAACAGGGTACAGTAATATACAAAAACAATATTAATACACAAAACATATACAAAATGTAACATTTAACAGGTAAGAAATATATAATAAACCATGACAGGTGCATTTTGTTTTCAGATATGTAGAGAGGGATCTCTTAAAGGACTTTAGGCTTGGCGAAGATTTGAAAGTGTGCGGGAGGTAGTTCCATAATTGAGGTGCTCTGTAGGAAAATGAGAATCGAGCCACTTTCTTTTTGTACTGAGGTAGACTAAATAAAGTGCTGGTATTGGATTGGAGGTTATAGAAGGTGGGAACAGCTGGGAACAGCATTCTGTTTAGGTTTCTAGGAGTTTCCCAGAAAATCTCTTAAACACAAGGCTGGAAAGATGATGGGTGCATCTGGAATCCAGCGACAGCCAGTTTAATTCTTTTAGCATGTCACAATGGTGGGTCCTGTAATTACATTGTAGCACAAAGCAGCAGAACAAGTTATACAATGTAGTGAGTGTATTAAAGGACCACTATAGTGCCAGGAAAACATACTTGTTTTCCTGGCACTATAGTGCCCTGAGGGTGCCCCCACCCTCAGGGTCCCCCTCCCGCCGGGCTCTGGAGAGAGGAAGGGGTTAAACACTTACCTTTCTCCAGCGCCGGGCGGGGAGCTGTACTCCTCCTCTCCTCCTTGCTCACGACGTCATCGGCAGGAGCCGCGCGCGCATTCAGCCGGTCGCATAGGAAAGCATTTACAATGCTTTCCTATGGACGCTTGCGTGCTCTCACTGTGATTTTCACAGTGAGAAGCACGCAAGCGCCTCTAGCGGCTGTCAATGAGACAGCCACTAGAGACTTTGGAGGCTGGATTAACCCTCAGTATAAACATAGCAGTTTCTCTGCTAGAGTGGTCCTTTAAGGTGTGTGTGCGGTGCAGATGCATATACTACATCCCCATAATCAATGACTGGCATTAGCATTTGCTGTACCCTCCTTTACTGTGTGGGCAGGATTAGGAGGCAGGATTTGTTTCTGTACAGCACCTAGTTTTGGATAAAGTTTTGATGAGAGTTTTTGTGGAGTCCAAAAGATAGATTTGGGTCTAGCAACATACGTAGGTATTTGAAGTAACAGACTGCAGTCAGTGTGCAATTTAATTTTGTTCTGATGCATAGATATAGGTAATACAATGTTAAACAAAAATAAATATAATGTTATGACTGTCCCAGAGGGCAAATCTTGCATATTCATCAAATGTTAGAAAGGGCTGCACTCACGGTCGTCTTGAATTACATTTCTTTATTAAGGCAAAAAAGGGTCCAGGGATAAACGTTCCAGTCCCCTTCCAGGACTTTCATCAGGATCAGGATCACATAATGAGAAAGACCCAGATAGGGTCGAAACATTGATCTACTACTGTGTGACTGTATGTTTGAATAAACATATTCAGAGTGCACACTTTTTCTAATGTATATATATACATAAATATATACGTATATATTTACAAAAGTAAAAACAGGAACACTCTCTGGGAATTTGTATATGCAAATTACACCACTGTTTTGACCCTCCAATATCCATATAAAGACCAAGGAGGGTCGAAACGTTGTTATAATTTAAACACACAATTGGAAAATACCCAGAGAGTGCTTCTGTCTTTACTCTTGTACATATCAGTGCCGGGAAGCACCTTGGTGGTTGTAGATTTATTTTGTTTCATGGTTTTAAGTTGAGTGTCAGAGTCTGGACATACACACATAAACACAACAAATTCATTCACTAAATAGCAATTTCAAAGCTCACAGAATGTTATATATTGCAGGGAATGCTCCAAGAGAATAGCGATGTTGGGGAGATATCTGCACCTCAATATTAGTGTTGGAGTCATTGTGTTTTCCTTTGGCCTCTAGCACCAGACGTTTATGAAACTCTTCAATGCCCCTGTTAGTGCATTTCTTTATTAGTCCCCTATTTGTAAGTATTTCTTTTGCAGACCTCACAACAAGAAACAGTGCAAACGAATTTACCGAAATGATTAAAAAAAGAACCACCAACAAAAATTTGCTCTTGAAAACTGACAAAACATTTGTTTGTTCTAAACAAAGGGTTAAGGAGGAAAGGACTTCCTCGAAGCTTAAAAATTGAAATCCACTTTGAAGCAAACTAAACCAGGTCCAGCTAGTTTATTCTGGGATCTCAATTTAATTTTATTATATTGATACACAACTTTTTAACTCAATAGGAATGATAGGGCTGATGGAAAACGAATTGATTTTCTGCTTCAGCAAATTATTTATTGGATACATTTTACAATAAATGAAAGAATAATTTAAATCTAACCGATTTAGCATTCCATACATTTCTTTATCAAAGTCTGCCATAGACACATAGCCGATTCTAATACTCAAGGAAGGCTGTGGCCTACTCTAGTTATTTTTCTACAATAGAGTTTCAGCTATATCTTTTTTTTTTCTTCACTGTTTGATTACCCGCCATGTACCTGTGTGCTCTGCTTCTGCTATATACATTTAAATGCTAATCGAGCATAGCGACAGGAAGATCTGATAATAAATGTCTTTAATTTTTTTTTTTACAACTGGGTTTCTTTATGTCACACATTCTTGAGTTGAATAACATCCAGAAACATGTTCTTCTAATTAGATATAAATATCTAACCCGAGGGGGGAAAAAAAGGCATCTCATTTCGTGATTTCCTTCCACTGTTCTAATAATTCTCTGAATTAATGTCACAGTTCTGACACCTGCTTTTATAGCTGAAATATTTTGATATTATTTTTTAATGGGAAAAAAAGGCGTTTTTGTTTTTTGGTTTTTTTTTGCTCACCTTGTTAAGCATGTCTTAAAAAGGAAATCTGAAATCTGGATCATATACCAAAGTAAACGGATGCCTAATTAATCTCCAGTGTATAAAAATATATTTATATCTATAACAGAATTGGGAATCTCAGGGAACACAAATTGTTGCAATGCCAATGCCCCCTCACTCTTTTCTAAATCTGGGGGCACATGTTTTTCGGTAACAGACATTTTACAGCAAATTAAAATCTGAATCATAATGTGGTCTTCGAGAATGGTTAACGATTTGAATAGCACTAATCTGGCATTTGAATAGCAAGAGATCAATATATAATGAATGGATTTAAAAATGCATGTGCAAACGTGATCTTTGCATAAGGGTTGCTGAATACTCTATATATATATATTTTTAACATCATGTATCATAGGGTAGTTCTTTTTAATGAAATAATTGATTCCAATTTCCCCACATGCAGCATATGAAGTCTACATACTACAGGACAGTGCTTTTCATGTGCTGGTCAACAATATGATTAAAGGGGGTACTTACTTAATAATGACCAAATTCGGACCACAATCATATTTACTAAAGCTTACTGCTGTTGGGTCTCGGGCTGAGCGACTCCGTGGCAATCATCTGGATAAATTCATCAACTGAACTAAAATTAGTGCTTTCGCATCAGAGCCGTGCACAAGGTATAGAATTCGGAAGATTAACAGAATTTTGAACCAAATGCATCCAGTAGATTGTCAAATTATCCTTTACTTGCTTTTTTGCAAATAAATTGATCATTTGAACTGCTATTTGCCTGCAGTAGCAGCCAGAGAGCAAATAGTTCAAAACCCTTAGCAATGTGAGGGTTAATTATGCTTCTGCTGGCTAGAGCTTGCTAGTCAGTTGCCGCATTAAAAAAGTTAACATAAATAATTAAAAAGCCCATGCAGCAGGTGGGAGCATATCTTCTAAATGCTTACAAGTAGCGACTGGGTAGCCATTACTGCCCAACGCTAGAAATGTCCCATCTTATGTGGAGGGGCCAATAATGGGAGGGGGGCATATTTCCCCCCACACCCCACCAGTGAATGTGAGTGTGTATATATAAATGTGTATGTATATATGAATATGTGTGTGTAGATGAATGTGTATGCAGTTTCTCAAATGATGTGTACAGTTCGGGGTGGTGCCAACTTACATTTCTGTACATGGGTCCAAAAATCCTAGGTACGCCTCTTTTGCTATTTACCCCTAATACATTTCTTAGCATCAATGCTTACCTATTCTTTAACTAATTCTTACCTATTCTTTAAGAAATTCTTATCTACTCTTTAACAAATTCTTACCTACTCTTTAACTAATTCTTACCTACTCTTGTAACTAATTCTTACGTACTCCTGTAACTAATTCTTACCTACTCCTTTAACTAATTCATACCTAGTCCCAGTGGGGTAACTACCACAGTCGCAGGGGTTGCAGCTGCGACTGGGTCCATCACTCCAGGGGGCCTGGTCGCCACTGTGACCCCTGTGACTGTGGGCCACCAGCAGACCTTTAGGGCCTGTGCACAGCAGCACCGACTAGGTCTGACAGGAAATGCTCGCTGAGAGAGCACTTTCTGTCAGACTCAGACGGGTACCGCGATCGCGGCAAACAGGTAAGAGGGGGAATGAAGTGTTTGCAGGGAAAGGGAGTGATGGAGAGTCTGCAGGAGAAGCAGAGGGGAATGGAGAGTCTGCAGGGGAAAGAGAATGGAGAGTCTGCAGAGGAGAGGATGGAAGTCTGCAGAGGGAAAGGGAAGGCGGAATGGAGAGTTTGCACAGGAAGGAGGGAATGGGAGAGTCTGCAGGAAGGTGGAATGGAAGTCTGCAGGGAAAGAGAGATGGGCTACTGAGGGAAGGAATGGAGAGTCTGCAGGAAAAGTGGAATGGAAGTCACAGGGGAAGAGAGAGGATGGAAGTCTGCAGGGATGCGAGTCACAGGGAAAGAGGCGGATAAGAGGAGTCACCACAGGAGAGAGGGGAATGGAAGTCTGCAGAGAGGGTGGAGAGATCTGCAGGGAAGGGATATAGGAGAGTCTACAGGGAAGGAGAGTGGAGTGTCTGCAGGAAAGGGATGCAAGAGTCTTCAGGGGAAGAGGGCGGATGGAGGTGTGCAGGGGAATGGAAGTCTGGGGAAGGGATGGAAGTCTGCAGGGAGGGAGGGAGAATGCGTCTGCAGGGGAAGGGTTGAATGGAGAGTCTGCAGGAGAAGGGAGAGAGAAATGGAGGGTCTGCAGGCGAAAGGAGGGGAGAAATGGAGGGTCTGCAGGGGAAGGGGGAAATGGGGAAATGGATGGTCTGCAGGGGAAGGGGGGGATGGAGAAATGGAGGGCGTACAGGAGAAGTGGGAATGGAGAAATGGAGGGTCTGCAGGGGAAGGGGGAAGAAATGGAGGGTCTGCAGGGGAAGGGAGAGTGAGAAATGGAGGGGCTGCAGGGAAAGAGTGAGGGAAAGCGAAATTGAGAAACTGCAGTTGAAGGGAGGATGAAGAGAAATTTAGTGGCTGCAGGGGAAGGGAGGGGAGAAATGGAGGGTCTGTAGGGGAAGAGGGAGAAATGGAGGGTCTGCAGGGGAAGGGAGAGAGAGAAATGAAGGGGCTTCAGGGAAAGAGTGGGGGAGAGAGAAATTGAGAAACTGCAGGGGAAGGGAGGAGGGAGAGAGACACGGAGGGGCTGCAAGGGGGCAGAGAGACACATGGAGGGGCAAGAGTGGAGGTGGGAGAAAGACACTTGGAGTGGCTTGTGGGTGAAATGAGACACACGCAGGGTCTGGGGGGAGCAAATGAGACACTTGGGGGGTGAGACACATGGGGGGTGATGAGACATATGGAAAGGTAAGAGTGGAGGCGGAAAAAGACACAAGGAGGTGCCTGGGGGGAATTATACACATAGAGCAGCTTTGGGGGGGAGGGAATGTTACACATGGGGAGGAGGAAATGAGACACTTGGGAGGGTGAGACACGTCGAGGCGGCTGGGGGTCCCAGGGCAATTTTCGCACCAGGCCCCTTGGATTTCTAGTTACGCCTCTGCCTAGTCCTGTAACTCATTTTTACCTATTCCTGTAACTAATTCTTACCTACTCCGTAACTATTTTTTACCTACTCCTGTAACTAATTCTTACATACTCTTTAACTATTTTTTTACCTACTCCTGTAACTAATGCATACCTATTCTTTAACTAATTCTTACCTATTCCTCTAACTAATTCTTACATAGTCCTGTAACTAATTCTTAACTACTCCAGTAACTAATTCATACCTACTAATTTTTATCTAACCATGTACCAATTGGAGAATCAAATGGATTTCCTGTTAATTTGACCCCCTGAGCAATGAGCTCATATTAGACACTCACCTTTCTTTTGTTGGTAGGGCTCACATAGAGATAGCTGAGAACAGTTTTCAAACCCACTTTTTCATTCAGTTTTTCATAAGTCATCCCATAGTCTGTTGACCTAGAGATGAAAAGCGGATAAAAATAAGATTGAAGTCTAGTGACTGGAATTCACATCTTTCTGACTCAGACATTGTTTGTGTTATGAACCACTAAGAGTTCTGAATACAGTTGCAACAATGTTATTAGTAGTTTACAAGTTGTAAGTAATCAATTTTTTGGGGGAAAAAAAAACACGTTACTAGAATTCAAACCAAAGGCGGACATTTTGAAAAATACCCCTTTCTGTTTTGTTAGAGTTTTTACCTTTTAGCTGAAAGCAGCAAGAACTGTTAGTGTAGGACTCACCTAGGAGGTTTTTCCTTGACGTGGCAAGTGAGCTTACACTTTAATGGCCATTGGAGGGATACTAAAAAATCTCCAGTTATTTAAATGTGCGTAGGGATTTGGAGTACTAAGAAAGTAACCCTTTTCTTTGTTTTTTTTATTGTATGTATTGAAGCTGATGGTCATTGCTGGTGCCCTGGAGTAGAGGGAGTTTGAGCGCAAGGCTTGATTTTGTATGTTTACATTAATAAAACTATTCTGCAAGCTAATTTCATAATTTTTCTTTTTTTTTTTTTGAGGATGGAGCTACTTGCAGTTGTGCACGCAGGTTGCTACAGCAAAACCAGACTCTTTGCCTTTTCGCCCTCTAAGGTTACAGCTGTCCCTGTTTTCTGTCAGGTCAACGGAGCTACCATAAACTCTACCATGCAGATATGTCGTCTCTGTGTGCTCTTTGACTTTGAACTTGCTTTAACCCCTTAAATGTAATGTATAACCAAATCCTTTTACTTCCCCCTTGAAAGCATATTTTTGAGTTTGTCCCTTTCTCATTTAGGATGCAAGCATAATGTTTGGTTATGTAACGGATCACCTGGCACCCCGACTGGGTACCTCAGTTGAAGGATGCTCCTAGCACATCCTGAGGGCTCCAAACACTCCAGCCGACACCATGACCATCGTAGACTCCTTCAGAGAGCAAGACGGGAATAAGCTCTTACAAGAGCTTAGTAGTGATATAGCAAGAGACTATGACTAGCATAGCAATCCCTTGTAGCAGATTCCCCCAATAAGAGACAGAACTCCAAATTGAGGGTGAAGAAGAACTGAACTTTTAATGAAACATTCTGCTTTTATGCCCATTTTACAAACATAGTACCGCCCACAGGGTTTTGTAAAACAACCAATAAAATACGTACATTACAGTAAAGCACTGCCAGCAATTACACACAAACACTCCCCTTTGCCTGTGATATAATTACTGAACACAATGGGCTAACTTAGTTATCACAGGCAGGAAAATACACAGTTTTACACAATATTTATAACTTTAAAAGTATACATCACATTCATATAACATTACATTTCCAAAATCAGCATACTCCAAATACAAACATACTAAAAAATCAGGCAATTCCTTCCATTGGTTTAAAAGTTAGGTCGAAGTCCTTTATGACCAACTGAAGCATGGCTTTCCAGCCCAAACCTGTTCCACAGAGTCCTCTATACTGGAGATAATTGGCTGGTAAGCCAACTATCTCCAGGTACAGAAAATATTTCAATTCACAACAACAGCAAAAATACATCATTGCTATCATACTGAACAGAACCCCCACATTCAACCTATCCCCAGATGGCTTGGATCTGAGCGCTCAATATATCCAAACAGCACTCAGATGCCACAAACACAGTCAAATCGGTCATGGGGTTTAGGTTTAGCATGGGCTGATGAGAGGGGCCATAGTCATAAGGCTGGCAATCAGGCTTCTGTATAACCCAGCGGCGAGGTCAGTTTCGCCACAGGTTATGTATGTCCTTACACCTTTTTTATCATGGCAAGCATTGCGTTATTCAGCAATTTGAGTTACTGTAGCTCTTATTTGTGATTGGAACAAATCGACCAGCCTTCGTTTCCAACGTGCCTCAGTGAGTCTTGGGAGCTCTTAACCCTGACACCGGTTCATCGGTTGTCCTTCCTTGCACCAATTTTGGTAAGTACTAACCACTGTGTAACAGGAACACCTCAAAGATTTGCTGTTTTGGAGATGATCTGACCCAGTCGTCTAGCCATCACTATTTGGTCTTCGTCAAAGTCACTCAGATATTTTTCCTTACACATTTTTCTTGCTTCCAACACATGATATAGCTGTCTAATGTATCCCAGCCCTTGATAGGTGCCATTGTAACGAATGTGAAGGTTATTCACTTCATTCATTCAAAAGATCAGTGGTTTTGTGGCTGATCAGTATATCTCCTCCCTTATAAGCTGATTTGTCCCAGCCATTCTCGTTCCAGCACCCCAGACTCTCCCCTGCAGGACTTCTCCAGGGCTGCCCCTTCCTTATAGAAAGCCACCCTTATCTCTCACAACTCTGCTGTCCTTTAAAAAAAAGTCCTTAAAACACACTTCTATAGAGAAGCTCGACCGCAACTCTTCATCTAAACCTTCCTCTGCTGTCTCTCATCTGCTGTGCCACATCCTCTCAAACATCACTCCAATTTTTGGAGCACATCTAGATTATTTGATTCCATCAGTTCCCTCTGTGTGTTTGTCCTTCATCATTTTAGTTTGTAAGATTGCTTGGGCAGTGCTCTTTTCATTAACCGTTTCTGGATGTCCAACGTGATTTGTTTGAATTGCCTTGTTTTAACTGTTGTACAGCGGTGTGGAATATATTTGCAACTATATAAATAATTGTAATTCTAATTGTAGAGAAACCAAGAGTTTACACTCTTTGTTTAAATTTAAATTAAGCTGTGAAAATTGAACCATTCATTCATTACTGACAAGAAGTATAATTGCATATTATTGTTTTTAATTGTAAGCAGATTTGTTGAGTGTCAGTTATTGTGATTTAGCAGAAGATCATACTATATCTTAAGTGTAGTTATTGCTGAAATTCCAGTTAACTGTCACGGAGATTCACAAATGGCAGTCCTGAATTTTACTGTAAATACAGTTCAAGCAATGTCAAGCCATATTATATCTGGGAATAAATCCCTAATGTTTCAGGTGTTGTATTATGGTTGCCCTTATACAGAGTCCATATCACCTTGAATTAATGGAGAATGCAACTGCTTTAGAATACAAAAACCTAGAAAGTGTACAGCAAATAACAATATAAGGATTGTGAGACTTATAATCCACTTTTATTTAACCCTCTACCAAATCTAATACCCAAACAAGAAAATTATGTGCTAAATGTGCTTCCTAGATTTCAACTTAAATTCTAGCAAAATATGTCCAAATATGAGTTACTTTTTAAACAAATATTCCATTACAAACATTTCAAAAGAAGGGGGGAGTGCTTAAAGTGACTATGCAATCTAATACACGAGTTCCCAACATGTTAAAGTTACTGTGCAATAAATATATAAAAATGTTCATCAATAAAGTCCATCAAAAAGTGTCTCGATATATATATATATAGTATACCAGTATACAAGTTTCAAAGTGCATCACAAATCCATTGCAATTAAAGGGACACTCCATATCCCTAAAGCTGTATAAAGAGTGTGTCGTGTTAAAATACGTGACATTTATTAACTAAGAGAATTTAAAGAAATTTGTGTATAGGAAAATGTGATAACTCCCAAAAAAGCATACAATTGTAACAGGATACAAACTGTAGCAGCATAAAAATGTAGCACACAACACTGTATCTATATAGCATGGGTGCCCAAAAGATAGATCCCCAGGTGTTTTCAAACTACAGCTTCTATGATGCTTTGACATTGTAAAAGCATTCTGAAGACACGAGAAGCATCATTTGAGTTGTAATTCTACAACATCTGGGGATCTACCTTTTGGACACCCCTACTTTATAGTATAACAGTGATATAATAAGGGACAAATGAATATAGTTGGACTAGTATTCTCCAATGACAATATCCAACAAGTGAATATAACCAAGTAATACTTGTTGAAATAAGTTGGTATGCCAGTAGGTTGAAAGATTAAACAATAGCCACTTAAGGATGTCTTCCCAGTCTTCGAAATATAAGACCACACATGTGTAAAAGATGGTATAATCCTTATAGTCCCAAGGTGGTACATATGATTCAAGGTTAGTCCTCCATTGGCAACAATAAGTCCCAGAAGGAAAAGTGCTGCAAAAAGAGGTTATCTGGATACTGACGTTCCACACCTGAAACAAGTTGCTGCCAAAAACATTTACGTGTTTTGCCTTCAATTGGACTTTTTCAAGATAAGATTGATTTTTGGGTATATATACTGCCCCAAAACCATTACAGATGTTTTACAATAGATTGTGCAATCAACCTATTGTAAAACCCAAGGGCAGAGTACAGAATATTTGATAGACTTCTAACCTCAACATCTGAGGAAAGGGATTTAGGGGTGATTATTTCTGATGACTTAAAGGTAGGCAGACAATGTAATAGAGAAGCAGGAAATGCTAGCCTAATGCTTGGTTGTATAGGGAGAGGTATTAGCAGTAAAAAGAGGGAAGTGCTCATGCCATTGTACAGAACACTGGTGAGACCTCACTTGATGTATTGAATGCAGTACTGGAGACCGTATCTTCAGAAGGATATTGATACTTTAGAGAGAGTTCAGAGAAGGGTTACTAAACTGGTTCATGGATTGCAGGATAAAACTTACCAGGAAAGGTTAAAGGATCTTAAAATGTATAGCTTGGAGGAAAGACGAGACAGGGGGGATATGACAGAAACATTTAAATACATAAAGGGAATCAGCACAATAAAGGAGGAGACCATTTTTAAAAGAAGAAAAACTACCACAACAAGAGGACATAGTCTTAAATTAGAGGGGCAAAGGTTTAAAAATAATATCAGGAAGTATTACTTTAATGAGAGGGTGGTTCATGGAATAGCCTTCCAGCTGAAGTGGTAGAAGTTAACACACTAAAGGAGTTTAAGCATGCGTGGGATAGGCATAAGGCTATCCTAACTATAAGATAATGCCAGGGACTAATGAAAGTATTTAGAAAATTTGGCAGACTAGATGGGCCGAATGGTTCTTATCTGCCGTCACATTCTATGTTTCTATGTAAATAAAATCAACTAAAAGTTTAGTCTTAAATGTATAGTGTGATACTATAAGGTAATTAAATCCATCAAATCAAAAGCTCAGTGTTTTATTTGATTGTAAACAAATAATTGGATTATTAACCATAAATGTGTATGGTCAATATGAATTTATATTCAAATATAGCCAAAAAAAATAATGAAAAAGAAAAGTGAAAAAATAAATAATAAAAATGTGCATATAAACAATACAAAATATTTTGGGGAATGAAATAATATATAGATATAAAATACAAATAATAATAAATTAAATATATAAATAAAAATAATAATAATAATTCTTAGAATGTCTGTCTGTCAAGCCTAATAATGCACTATGTATACAAATATATAGTGTATCAAAATAAGAAAAGTGGAATCTTTTTATACACAAGAGACATAGATATTATAAACATTATAAAAAAATTTAACTAAAAAAGCAAAATCCTTCTAACTCATATAATTAAATCTGTCTATAGTGTCATAAATGTAACAAATATATTGTTTCATCCAGGCCCCCAAGGGTTAGAGCCCCAAGTGTATAGATCCATCACGTGTCAGACCTAAGGAGTTTAATGGTTCTCAACTGAACTGTGCTTACTGTATGTAGGGTCGGTTTCAGATCTAAGGAGTTTAATGGTTCTCGGCTGAACTGTGCTTACTGTATGTAGGGTCATGTTTCAGATCTAAGGAGTTTAATGGTTCTCGACTGAACTGTGCTTACTGTATGTAGGGTCGCATTTCAGATCTAAGGAGTTTAATGGTTCTCGACTGAACTGTGCTTACTGTATGGAGGATGAAATTCTGGTGGCAGTTTTGGGAATCAATATTACAGAATACGGCGTCCATTTTTAAAATACTCATAAGCCAGGTACTGACCATTTTTATTTATTTTTCACACTTACTGTATTTGACAAAAAGTGTATTACTGCATGTAAGATATGTTTATGGCTTACTTTTGTAAGAGCAGGAGAGATGTAAAATGACCATCTACATGGTTAATTTAAACCATATAAATCGTATAAAGTGATATTTACAGCCGCTCTCCCAAAAATTTAACCAAACCACCTTGTATTTATTTAACTGCAAAAGAGCCATTAAATCCCCGTTTTATGCATCTCTGCAGATTTTGTTTTCTTTTCATACAACATCAGTGTTTTACAGCCAATGAAAGAAGATTGTGTGAAAACTAAAGAAAATGTATAGCACGAGAATAAGCAATTTGATGAAATATTCATAAACTTTTATTTTTTTCTATTTTTCATTTCCAGATAGAAGCATGTAGAGAAATATGTCTTTCGTCAGCACAATATCTTGAAAAATATAAGCACAGCTCGGAGTGATCTAATTTTGACAGTCTGTATATCTTCGATAAAGAGTAAAATCAGGGAGAGTTTGTGCACTGCACAAATATATATCCAGCTGTTGAAACAATGTGGGTGGGTGAGGCTTTGGGTCTAGAATCCATAATATGTAGGTTTAACCCCTTAAGGACACATGACATGTGTGACATGTCACGATTCCCTTTTATTCCAGAAGTGTGGTCCTTAAGGAGTTAAAATAATAATTTGTTTGCTGTCGCAGGTATCACTGTTTACTTAAAGCACACACTGCAGGTCCAAAGCCTGAAATGGACTGTACGTAATACATGGAAAAACTCCTAACAAGTACCCAAAGAAAAGCTATTAGTCTGCAACAAATCAATATCTGCCACAGCACCCATAATGCTTCAGAGACATCCGATCGAATCTAATGATCAGGACATCTTTTGTGTCCCGAGACATTTCTCTACCCGCTTTAATCTTTGCTCAATAATTCTCAGAATGGAGGGTCCTCTACTTTAAACCCGTGATATTGGACACAGACACTCCATAAGTCATTTTTCTGCGTCTCTCCATTTTTATAAAAATCTTTCGCCAAGAGTTCCAGAGGGGGATGTGATTTTTATTGTTTAACTCTCAGTGTGCCGAATTTTCCCATGGGTCCAAGATAATAGGAAATCTCATGGAAAAGACATGGTGCGGGGATGGTTTAGAGCTGCTATTATTTCCGTAATAGTTAGGGTGTTATAAAGAGTATTATTTTAACTGTTTCGATATTGGACTTTACCAAGTAAACTATGGATTAATTCACATGATCTGATCTGTTTATCTTACAAGGAATAGGGGACAGTAACATTATCTATTAAGAATGTATTGCTTCACAGATAATTCAAAGAATGCTGCAACATGCTTTAACTAATTTCTTTGAAGTTTCCCTTTATTGTATTTATAGAAAGTATCACAGTGAAGACTGCATTGTGCTTGTTATGCTATATAATTACTATGGTGTTATGATGCTATGTTACTATGACAACAGAGTCTATGATATGATGTTACTTTGCAACTGTGATGTCACTGCATAATGTTGCTGTGATAACAGGGAACTATGATACAAAGTTACTTTGATGCCATAGGGCTACGATACAATGTTACTATTGGGCTGTTTAATTAGGATGTCATGTTATTTAAAGTGCATCTATCCTGCAAAAGTGTTTTGGTGCCACTGGAAATGTGAGAATAGAGAATTGGTTCTGTACACTTGGTTGATATACCTTTGACCATTTATGAGTCTGTCCCTGGCACTGATAAGTGATTTATGCACAAAGATGGTACCAATAAGTGACGTGAGCACGAATATGGCACTGATTAGTTATATTGAGACAAAGATGGCTCTGGGTAGCTGTATGTGGACAGAAATGACACTGGGAAGCGGCCACAAAGATGGCACTGATAAGCTTTTTGGGGGCAAAGATGTCACTGTAGGAAGTGGGTGACATGCTACCTGGTTAAGTTAGGGGGCTCAAAGAGTTGGAGTGGTTTCCATAGAAAATGGGTGTGGTTAAAAGTGTAACATTTGTGCAGGGGAGGAGTTAGCGGTATAGCCACACCCACCTGAGAGTTAGCAAATTATTATTGCACCCAGCCGCCAGTGACCCTAGGATCGGCCCTGTTGTAGACTACATCTCCCATAATGCACTTGCAGTCATAACCATAATGCTGGTAAAGTATCATGGGTAAATAGTCTAGAACAGTGACAGACATAGAGTCTTTACTTTTTGTCATTGTAGCTGTAAAACTAGTTTGGCCCTATGATAAATCATTTTAGGGCTCTCTATTCTCATCCTGAGCCTATCTATCTTGTGTATTTGTCCTTTTTCACAGAGGGTTAATTCCATGCTATTAAAGAGATGTTTTCAGAGTCACCACAAAATGAGATAAATGTTATATTATCCCAGTCTATGAACCTTATTGTTACATCATTTGATCTATGTTCTACAGTCATAATGTGAAATCATCTATGTGTTCAAGTGAGATTGTGTATTGGCTACCATCTTAGAGAAAAGCTATAGTGTCATATTAACAGTTTCGATGTACAATACTGAAACAGTGCCATAATATTATATTTACCTACACCTATATAACTAGTCCTATACTATGAAAGTATCATATTTTAGCATCAAACTAGATAATTAAAATGATATTATTGCAACATAGTAATCTAGTATCATATTAATAAATCAGTGTAGTATAATTTTAACATTAGAACATTAGGTTAAACATTATGTCAAACAACAATAGCATCAAAGAGCCATAGTAACTGAGTTCAAGTCCACACAGATCTCGCGTTAATTTCTGCCACTTATAAGATGGCATGCCTGAATATGTGAATCTTCTCGATAAACATCTCCTGAAAATCATCACATAATAATTACAGCGGGAAATGCTGGGAGAATCTGTGGAAGGAGCTAGATCTTTTTTCTGTTTTTAACATGTATTGTAAGAAAGACTCATTAATAAGTGAAATGAGAAATGCTAGATAATCAAATGGTAATTGCTCACATTCCATACCTTAGAGAAATGTAATTTGCATAATAGGAAGAGAGAGAGAAAGTGAGAGAGCTAGACAGAAAAATCAATAGATAGATAGGCAGGCAGACAATGACAATGCTTGGGATTAAGGGGGTCTAAGAGACACTCTAAGCACCATAGCTACTGCACTATGATTTATTGGTTTTTGTGGCATAGATATTGACCCCTTTTCTTGGACAATGTAAAACATTGCTCTTTCTGAGACATGGCAATTCTTACATTTGGGAGAGCAAAAAAAAAACAGGATACAAGAGAGTACTGGAAACGGACAACAGCTCAATTAGCCTGCCCTTCGGTGGGTCCCAGCTCAGATCTCAAGCTGGTTTTAGCTCATTTTGTGCTATTACAAAAAGAATCAGGTCATTTGCATATCAAACTAATTCCACTTAAAATGGCAGAACAGTTCCAAAATGCAGGCCAGCTCTCTCTGCACGGGACAATCGTTTCAACCTTGTTAGGCATCGTCAGTGAGGTATAGCTGATATCCTTCTATGCACCGTGAGCAAGGGGTCCATGTCTGGATTACCCACTAAACTTAGGGAGAGCAAAAAAACAAAGTGCAAGAGAATACTGAGAATGGACAATGACTCAAATAGTCAGCCCTTCGGTGGGCCTAGAGGGGTATCAGCTTTACCTCACTGACGATGCCTAATAAGGTTGAAACGATCATCTGGGGTTGTTGTATCTCTCATGCAAAGAGATATGGCTTGTATTGTATTTCAGATCTGTTCTGCCCTTTTGGTTGGGATCAGTCTGATGTTCAAATGATCTGGTTATTTCTGTAATGGCACAAGATGAGCTAAAACCAGCTTGAGATCTAAAGACAGAACCCTCTGAAGGGCAGGCTAATTGAGCTGTTGTCCGTTCTCAGTATTTATTACTGTTGAAAAGCTGGGGGCTTAATATTTCATTATTTTGAAATAGAAGCATTATTTTATAAGTCATGGAAATTAACAATGTACCAGACTTAGCATGCACACTATCCCTGTCAATCTTTGTCAAAATTTTATAACATTTTTTTTTATTGTAAATTTGTAACGATTACTCTTACAGCTACATCTAGCCAGTCTACTAACAGAGCTCATGTATTTTTTCTGTAATACTTTTTGTATTAAAACTTTCAATGAGCAATACATTGAAAAACAAAGAAGTCCAATTTGTAAATGAAAATCTAAATCAAATAAAAATTCCTGTTATATCAGAGGAGGAGAGTAGACCATAAAAATATCAAATTAACAAACTGTCCAGCATGTGGTTTGGTTTACATCAGTTAGTAGTAATTTATCAGGAATGCATGTTTACTAGGGTTCTAAAACAGATAAGTGATGTTTTGACTTCTACTGAGGTCTTCTTCAACTTAGCTATAAATTGGCCACTGACACCAAACTGGTACTTACAGGTACCAAATACAATTTTGATGCTTAATTCTATTTTTTTTAGATAGTGTGTGGTGGGTGTCCTTGACTCAGCTATACGTACATCATGGCATGTAATCATATACACCAGTGCTCCTCAACCCTCTCCTCAAAGGAACACTTTACAGTCCAGGATTTAGGGATTACCCGGGTGTGTCTAAGGATTACCCGGGTATGTCTCAGGTGTTTAGAAAAAGGAAAAAAAACACTTTAGAATTGAATGTGTGTTTAGTTTTTTTTTCTAAACACCTTGGATACACCCAGGTAATACCTAAATCCTGGACTGTGTGTGCCTTGAGGAGAGGATTGAGGAGCAATGATATACGCCATTCTCATACCTGACAACTGTCCCCAATCTGGTGAAGCAGTCAGGATTTCGAGCTCAATTCCATGCTTTTGTCTAGTGTCCCATTTCAGGGAACATCAGAGAGAAGTCTCCATAAAATGCTGAAAAGTCCTTGTTAATTATTGTGCTACGCAACCTCAGGACTGCTTGTCCTTGATGACATAGATACTCCACATACTCCATAAAATATAACAATTTAACAATATAACAAGATGCCTGGAAGCTTGGATCAAAACTGTGATTTTAAAGTTGAATTTCCTGTTTTTATTTTATTTCCATTTTACATAAAGGTTAAATTGCTCACAACCAGGAGCTGCCTATGCTTCACAACTGCATTCATTTTGGAATCTTTATGCGGAGTAAACTTGTTTCAGGAAAACAAATAAACACATCGAAATTGTAATAAACATAACAGATTTGTCCCCATGAACAACCTCTAACCAGAAACATAAAAAATATGCAGTGTTTAACCAACAGAACAGCCGTTTTTCAGATTGCGTCCGCAGGCCCGAACGTTAAAAGCTGAGATGTAAACACAAACCCCTCCAATAACAAATTACCGCAGCTCAATTAACAGCTACATGATTAATTGGAATATTGATGGCAGTTACTTTACCACGGCATCTTCAAAACACTGTATATAAACCTCTCAAACTTACCACGTATTAAACGATTTCGGCATAAAGTAAATTTCGAATAAATTTCTACATGTAGAAATTCATTAAGGGGATTATTAATTAAGATGGCGATGTGGTGCGTGGGTGCACAAGTTGCTAATATTTACATTGTGGCCGTTTATTTAAAAGTGGATCATTTGTTTTTGCAACGGCTTCTGGCAGTAGTCAAAGTGAACAATTTTGGCTCACATTATGTCATCGTCAGCACTGGGATAGTAAGATATCATTTCAAGCGCAAATTGGTCATTTTTAACCAAGGTTCGACAAATCCCAGGCACCAGGTCACCACGGTGACTAGGAATTTTGTCCTGTTGTTTGACATATGTCAGCCTGTTCAGCGAAGGCGGCAAGGGAGAATGCAGGCAGCCATCAGATTGAGAGCGGAGGAGGCATCAATAAACAGTGCACTATGGAGCAGAGCAGGAAGGTGACTGCAGCCCCACTGGACTCTGGGGAAAGACGATCCACTCCAGCTCTCCCAAAGGTAGGGTGGCTAGATGGGTTTAAATTAAAATAATTTTTAAAATATATTTTTCTGAGTGTGTGAAAGAGTGTGTGTCTGTCAGTGTGAAAAGGCATTGATTACATTGAAAAGCCTGAAGGAACAGAGTATAGACACCTGCACTACATTAAGCTGTAGAGGTTCTGGTGACTATAGTGTCCCTTTAAAAATTTTATTTTTGTCGCTAGAATTGAAGCTTGATTAGTTAAAATAAACTTGGCTCCTAACTTTTTTAGCTCGCTCCTAGATTCCAAACAAATGTGTCAAGCCTCCTTCTAAATTGTTTATCTGCTGGAAAGCTTTTACCAAATCATCTATTTTTGCAGGAACTCTCCTTAGATGTACATGAGGCACATTGGCCGAACTAAATCATAATTTAGTTCCGAGGGTGAAAAGTCTGACTCCAAAAAAGTGCTGACTCCAAAACTAAAATTGGTCAAGTGAAAGGTAGGAAGGAGAGGAATTCAATGTCATATAGGTCACTTCTTCATTTGAAAGTACAAGTCACTAAACCAAAAAGTGTGGGAAATTAAAGAAATCCTTTGAGTACCATAACAACTTCATCTCAATGACGTTGTTATGGAGCCTGGAGTCTCCCTGACCAATCTTATCTTCAAGTGTTAAACCATTCCTGAATACTTTAGCCAATCACTGCCGCCTTATCCCTGCTCGTGCCAATGCTTCCATATTAGCCCAATCACAGGAGTAGATGAAGAGACCAGAACCTGATTACATCACATGGTTTAACACGCAAAGATAAGCCTCTATCGGAGGCCTCTGGGCACCATAAAAACTTAATGTAGCGAAATATATTACGGTTCCTATAGTGTTCCTTCACAAGCGAGTTGCATGTTTTAGGCCAATATATCCAAAATTGAACAAAAACAGTGATAGAAATTATTTTCCAGTCCCGTTAAGTCGGCCTAAAATTTGCAAAAACCCTTTGGGAAAGTTTTCCGACTCATCTATTGTTCTAACTTACCTACTTCTTCTGGCGTTACACAATTTTATTGTTGGTTTCCCAGAATACGCTGTTTAGTAGATTAAACCATTGCCATGATTGAAGAGCTGAACGTTAGGAGTGAGAAAAGCATCACTATCTCACAGAAACAACCTGACAGGGAAACCTCATGCTAAATGTAAAGTCATGCTTTCCAATCAATTTGAAGGTGTGATGCTACTAGAAAGGGAACAGATATTTGGACTAATTAGCTACCGCAAAAATGCATTCCAGTCATTAATGTAATGAATGTCACTTAGGAAGACGAGAGCAATGCTATCGCATGTTACCACATGGTAATTGGGTTTCTCGCCCCTGTGAGGAGTTGTAATAGAAAGGTTCACATTTTGAGAAGACTGAAAGTAATTAATTGTCTGGCTATGCAGAGTGTGTACAAGTCCTAATTTGTGGAGGAAGCCTTATAACAGCCTTGACTGTGAAGGAGTGTCAACATTATTTTGATATATACAAAATAACATGAGAAGACGCAACAAGACTCTGTTCATCGCTCTTCAGGTATTTAAATTAGATCAAGTTGAAAGAGGTGCAGGGTGGAACTATGTAACAGAACTATGTACAGTGCCATGTACATTACCAGGTAAAGAGGTCCATATAT
Organism: Pelobates cultripes; assembly: GCA_933207985.1. Taxonomy (NCBI): domain Eukaryota; kingdom Metazoa; phylum Chordata; class Amphibia; order Anura; family Pelobatidae; genus Pelobates; species Pelobates cultripes. The sequence goes on along the minus strand of OW240922.1, from coordinate 92,861,251 downwards.
ATTACTGGATTGAATGGACACTATGGACCCATAAAGCACTTTAGCTTGCTGAAATGTTTTATGTATCGAAGAGTGTGTCCTCTTTTTTTATTTACAAAAAGTGCAGATTTCAATAGAACTTTGCACTACTCTACACTATAAATTAACCCTGTTACCTGGCTTTAAATCAGCCAACTGGTCCTGTTACTTCCTGGTTTGGTTAGCTCAGTGGAGCAAGTGGCAGCAATTTCCCAGAGCACCTGCCTTCCAAAGACTTCTCATTGAGCTACATTGAAAAGTCAGTGATTGGACAACCACAGAAAGTCTGGGTGGGGTTAGAAGGGGAGGGCTTACAAAGGTTACAGACAAGAAATCGGCAGTGATTGCGGCTATTTCTAGATATAACTCCAAAAATGCATAATTAAATTTAAAAAGGTGTTGCATATGCTAAACAATGATTTTTTAATTTTTTTTATTTTGTAGTGGAGTGTCCCTGTAATAGAATAGGGAAGGAAGGATACTCACCTTTACATTTTTTTTCTACTGCTCTGTCTGCACAACCAAGCAGCAGCATACACTTCTCTCCTAGACCAGGAAGAGGAGCCACCAATCAAAATCCTCTTCTCTGGTCTTTGGATCTAGCCTTATCCTATAAACCAGTGACCAGTTAGACACACAGGATAAAAAGAACTGCTGAATAAACTGTTAGCAGCCATTCCGTTACTGCTACCAGATTATTGACAACACCAGGAGTTCTGTGAAAGGGGCTCTGTCCTCAGCAACCTCAATAGCTGTCAAGCAAGAATGTGCTCAACCATGGGTCAGAGTCTTTCGAAGAGCCAGAGAGAGGAGGTAGTGATACACACTGCGTGTGCACGTCATATGCCCAAGCTGGATGAAATTGGACAACAAAGGTAGAAGCACAGCACTTTCCTGTGATGTCAGTTACTGAATGGGTTACCTTCAGTGAAAAAGGGACAGGGGCCCTCCTTACATGATACTCTAATATCTGCAGTTATAATACACTGTGTGTGAGCAGACAGGGACAAGGGAGCTCCTTACATCATAAACTTATAGCTGCAGTTATAATACCCTGTATGCAGGGAGACAGGAAACCTCCTGACATCATAACCTTATAGCTGAAATTATAATTCACTGTGTGCAGGGAGACAGGGACGTCCTTACACCATAACCTTACTGCTGCAACAGTGACAGTGGACCTCGTTTTACCATAACATTATAGCTTCAGTAATCACCATCTGCGAAGAAACAGGGACAGGGGACTTCCTTACACCATAACCTTATAGCTGCAGTTACTATAAACAATATGCAGAAAGTCAAGGTACTTCCTTATGCCATAACGCAAAGAACAATTATAGGTTTTTATGGTGGTTAGAATGCTTACATTAACAGATTGACGGTGCTGTATAGACCACCAGATCAGTGTAACTGGTACGTGTATTCCATCTAATTAAACAATCATGGTTTTGGCTAATCCTATTGATGAGTGTCGTTATGGACAGATGAGGAATGTTGGACTGAAACATTTGGAGTTGCAAGGCTCACCATATTTGGTCTATCCCAACCAGTTTCATCTTCTTCTAACAGCTGCTTCTATTGTGATCTATTACCTTCCCCAGTTAATTAGTATCTCCTACAAGACAGAACTCTAGGTTTGGGGAGATATCCCAATTGTTTCTGGATGCTGATGTGCTCCAATTTCATTTTTTTTGTTTGTGGGTATGAAAATATTAAGGCATCCTCACATAGATTTAACCATCTGGAATGTACATTCCTTGGTGATTAAACTCAGAACAATTAATTAACAACGTCCTGGAAAATGTCAGCGGAATATGCAGGTTTGGCTGAGATTTAGTGAGAATCAGCACATTGGGAAAAAAGAACTGTAACATCTGCGGGAACACCGCACAGCCATAAATCACCAGTGTTGTTAAAATTAGTAAACTAACTGTCTTGAGGGATGTCTTGATATTTTGTGGGGTTATCTCTCCCAGAACAAGATTAATTCACACGGAAATCAGAATCTCATTAAAAGTCACAAAGAAAGCAATTAGAGAGATCAGGGCGATGACCCAAATAATAGATAGCTTAATAAGAGTCACTCCTATGTGTGTGTGGATGGAGAGGTCTATTTGAGTTGGATTCTCCATCAAAGTATTCTCTTAGGGTTTTATGCACTAAACAGAGTTTAGTGTATCACAAGCCAACAGAAAATCCTCCAAAAACTCGAAATATTTAGAAGGTAGACATTTGATAATAATTGTCCAAAGTCCACTCACATGGCATCGTAAGCTGTGCTGCAATTACAAAGCACTTATCCACCTATGAATAAATGCTCTAACTAGTGCGAAATGCGTAAGGATGGGATAGATCCAGGGTTAATGTGTTCAATGTTCTATGCTCTGCTTTGAATATTGTTTTATTTTTACACAGTGATTTAGCACCAATGGCAGGACGTCTATGTTTTTAACTAATGAAGAATAAGAGCTACGTTTTATAAAGGTTTATAGTGTTTACCGATTTACATCTATTTGTGACCTGCGCTGAGTTGGTAAACTATTTGACAAATTTAAGCCAGAATAGTTGAGCTGATTTTTTTTTTATTTCTTGTTTGTTTTTGTTTTTTTAGGATTGAGTGAGACCAGTGAGTGTAGCCCATTTACCCAGAGTTTATATAGTTTACGTCAGGTATTCATTAAAGGACCACTATAGTGCCAGGAAAACATACTCCAGCGCCAGGCAGGGGACTCTCCTCCTCCTCTCCTCCTCCTTCTCATCGTCATCGGTTGAATGCGCATGCATGGCAAGAGCCGCGCGCGCGCGCATTCAGCCAGTCCATAGGAAAGCATTCTCAATGCTTTCCTATGGACGCTGGCGTCTTCTCACTGTGCAAATCATAGTGAGAAGCACGGAAGCGCCTCTAGCGGCTGTCAAGAGACAGCCACTAGAGGCTTGATTAACCCTATTATAAACATAGCAGTTTCTTTGAAACTGCTATGTTTATAGAAGAAAAGGTTAATCCTAGCTGGACCTGGCACCCAGACCACTTCATTAAGCTGAAGTGGTCTGGGTGCCTATAGTGGTCTTTTAATTTTAATCTTAATAATATTCCTGGGTTGGACAATTTTTTATATTTAGCTATTTTAGTTTAAATTGTGCAATTCACTTCTTAGATCACAAAAATGTAGTGTTTTGTAAATAAAACCATGAGAGAAAAAGCTTAATTTTAAAATGCAAAATGTACTTAATTAATCTATTTAGTCTAAAGTTTACCTGAGTTTTTATCTCAAGTAAGAAATTGACTGCTTTGTTGCTTGACAGTAATTTAACTATTTAGAAAAGCTTAACAATATAATCTGCTTAACACACCATACCTTAAGCATAATCCCCAATTCATATTGATTATTGGAGCAATGAATATAAACCATACTTTAAATATGGCAGACTTGACTGCATTCATATTTTTGATGGATCACATTAAATGTAGAATGTACTCATGTGACACAAGGAAAGTGCAGTGATAGGTTGAATTTCAATGTGCTAAAGAATGAAAGAGACACTAAGAATCAAAACCACTTCATCGTAATGAATTGGTTTTTGTGTAGAGACCCTGTTTCTTTTCTGTAACAAATGTTAACACTGACATTTCTTAAAAACTGCAATGCTTACATTTGAAAGAGAACACATTTCTACGGACTATCAAGGACACATCCTGTATAGGTCTTTCCTCATATAAAGAGGTATTTACTCAAGTGGGAATATGCCAGGAATTCAAAGTACATTTCAAAATTTGGACCAAAGGAACCAAATGTCTGTTCTGGTTTTATTTTCACTATTTTTGCCTTAAATTTGAAGTGCTCTTTGAGTTCACTTTGAATTCTCAAGTTAGTGAATAAACCGGTAAGACGTTTAAAATATTGAAGGTGTTGACATTTGGCTATGCATGATGACTACAAGCACTGCTAATCTTTGGATATCTAATGCAATGGATTCAATGTTTCTCTTTGAGAAGAATTTGATTGGCAGAGACTGCGGTAAACACGACGTAGATTCACGATGCGTGTAGATAGAAGCATTGGATTGGCAGAGATTGCGGTAAACACGACACAGATTCCCAATGCGTGTAGATAGATGCATTGGATTGGCAGAGATTGCGGTAAACACAACGTAGATTCCCAATGCATGTAGATAGAAGCATTGGATTGGCAGAGATTCCGGGAAACATGACACAGATTCCCAATGCGTGTAGATAGAAGCATTGGATTGGCAGAGACTGCGGTAAACACAATGCAGATTCCCAATGTGTGTAGATAGAAGCATTGGATTGGACTGAGATCATCAATCAGGATAATTTCACAGTGGGATAAGCAACTGTCAAGAGGAGGGTAGCTCAACACTAGTTTGTAGGTAGTTTGTAGGTAAGTTTAGAGGGTTTTTTGTTTGAGTTTATCTTAAAAACTGGTCCCCATGATCCACTGCATAGTTACACACTAAGATTAAGAAGAAGTATATTCCCCTTTAATGTAAATATTTTTTTGTACCTTGATCTTTTATTTTTCAAGTTATTTCAGCCTAACATTTTTTAAGTTTCTGTCATCTCACTGTATAGTTGAAGACCCTGGAGACTCACTATTGACTATAGGTCACCAATACACGTATTTCGGGTCTTACCTCCAGAGCGAGCTCTCCGTCACACTGCCCAGGTTGAAATCATACAGTTTCGTAAGGATCAGAATCACCTAAAAGAGAAGGAAAACGCGTCTTTAGTTTGGGTAGCAGTGTGCACTTGTTAAATAACTCAGAGGGGATGCAGCACGAGGACATTAATACACAAGTATTAGTAGAGATCAAATATTAGCAAGAAACCATTAAACGCAGCCAGTCCTGCAGCCAGCAGCGTTTGTTTTAATTCTCCAGACACCGCATCTGAAATTAAACCTGCCGGAAGGAATCAATTAAACATTGTTAATTCTCTTTGTGTTGGCTCACTATGGAATTCAAATCTATATTTGAAACTCTGTTATTCTAGAGTAGGGATTAATTCACTGATGGCTCAGCCTGGCATTGCGGGATTTTTTTAGGTATGTTTCCATGACTCTCAGCCAATCTTTGTGCCGAACTAAGGGAAAATAAACCTAATACTGACAGTGAGAAAATAAAACTACAATTTGTATAGCAGCAATTTAACTTTTTCTTTTTTCTGTTTTCATTAGAATACCCAGAAGTATCTCATTATGGAGTGGGGATAACTCTAACCATTACACTGCACTTTTGCTGAAGTCTCCGTGAATGTTACGGCTATAAACACTAGTTAAAGAGGAATTGTCACCACTCTGAAATAAAACATTGAAACTCACCTATAACTTATAAACCTTTTAACAAACAACAAAAAACAGTGCAGATAAGATAAGTCACTATGGAAATCAGGGGAACCAGTAAGCACATTACATTGGAGACTCCACCACTTTTCCATGTTCACACCACGCTTCAAAACAGACACTTTTTATACACTTTGTGCAAAACTACAACTCCCATGATTAGTGTTGTCGCGAACTGTTCGCAAACTTTTCGCGAACGGTTCGCCACAGTTCGCTGCGAACCGTTCGTAGCGAACTCCGGCCAGCTGACACATCCCGTCCAATCTCCAGCAGACCCTCCCTCCCAGACCCTCCCACCTCCTGGACAGCATCCATGTTGAAGCTGCCATGTTGAAGCTGCCTAGCACAGTGGCGGTGTGTGTGAATGCAGTTTAAATATAGTAAATAACTCTTTCATATAGTTACCATCAAATTGTAATTACATTTTATCAAATACAGTGTACCCACAGTATATGGATATTAAGGCCAAATATATTAATTATTTTAATTATTTTAACATTCAGGTGGTAATTTTAGAAAGATGCGCTGTCAGACACAACATCTGGCAAATACCTATCAGCAGGGTATCTGTTTGTTTTTTTATAGTTACTGTTTGTGCCAAAATTGTGTATCTTAGTTTATTTTAATATTTCAGACCTTGATTGTAATATTGGAAGACAAGAGATACAATTCAGAATCTTAAACATTTTTTCTATAAAAAAAAAATGTAAACAATTAACTAAAAAAACTATTCTGTTGTGATTGTTATTTTGTCCAACCAGTAAATGCCACACACCCCAAGTTTGAAACTATCAGGGTTATTTCATAAAGTGAGAAATGTTGGAAATTGAAAGTGAGTTTCAAATTTAAAGGGACACTCCAGGCACCCAGACCACTTCTGCCCATTGGAGTGGTCTGGGTGCCAACTCCCACTACCCTTAACCCTGCAAGTGTAATTATTGCAGTTTTTTTATAAACTGCAATAATTACCTTGCAGGGTTAACTCCACCTCTAGTGGCTGTCTACTAGACAGCCACTAGAGGGCACTTCCTGCTCTATAGCACAGAAAACCTGTGCTAGAGCATCGCTGGACATCCTCACGCTGTGTGAGGACCTCCAGCGTCGCTCAATTACCCATTTTCAATGCTTTCCTATGGGGAGCTCTAATGTGCATGTGCGGCATTGCAGCGCATGCACATTAGGTCTTCCCGGCCGGTGGGCGGGTTCAGTCTCGTCCACCGGCCGACGTAAAGACTGGGAGGAATGGCGGCGAGGAGAAACCACCACCGAGGGATATTGGCGGGGTCTCAAGTAAGTGACCTGAAGGGGTTTTCACCCCTTCAGCAACCGGGGATGGGGGGTGGGAGGGAAAGGGACCTGCAATGCCAGGAACTTGGAATGTTTTCCTGGCACTGGAGTTTCCCTTTAATGCCACAGAATCTTAGCTGGAAGTATAGATGACTTAGATAAGTGTACTAGCTTGGCTATTTTGCCCTAAATTTGAAATTCACTTTAAATGACCTGAAATTCTCACTTTGGCGAATGACTATGTGAGTATTTACCACATGCCAAATTCAAGTGATATTCCAAGTACCATAACCACAAAAGTAATGTTTTTCTGTTCTTTGATTGAAAACAGTGTGTTCTTTCCCAAATATGTAACACTCTTTCTAACATTCGTTCATTCTTTGGTTTGTTCAGACTGAATCACAAAGGAATACGTTTACAGTTGATTCTCTACCTCCACACATTGGTAAGTAGTATCAATACAGAATGAGGCAGGGACCTGTCACTTCTGACATGCAGGAGCATTTGAACGGTTTCTCTTAGCTATAAATCACTGTGAGCATGTTTAATGAAGCAGGACATCAGAAAAAGTGAGGATAGGGGGACTCTGGTCCCAAATTAAGACAGTCAGCCTAAAACCAGGACTCCTGAAGATGATCAGGTAGATAAAGAGATTGTAAACCATATGAATGCATGGTGTTTGGACATTTAGTATGCCCCTGTCTACTCTGTGTACCCATTGTGTTATAGGTAATTCAAATTTAGTACCATTTGCACATTGGAGAAATATGTTACCCTACCATTTCTCTCCACGAAGCTTCCTATCTCATTTACATACTTGACAGTCATATGCTATATATCATGTTTCATTTAATATTTCTGATCAGGTGTACTCAGTGGGCATACTAAGAATTGGGGAACAAGGAAGGATAACAATGTATTTTGCAAGTTAAATCCAATTGCAGCCTGCAAGGTGCGTTAACTGAGCTTGACAGCATCTCACAGATGTGCAATCTGTAATCGTCCGAAAAAAAAAAAAAAGTTGGCAATTCCTTTTGAATCTGTTCCCCAATCAGCCATAATGAATCGCTGACAGATGCTCGAGCATTTATCCTTTAGGCAGAGGTTGCCTTCATATTTAACCTTATTCCCCTGACGGGAGAAGCTAAGAAATTAAATTACGTGGGTTTCTCTTAAATAACCTACACATATTGCAGGTCAGTTCATAAGCTGGCAATGCAATCATTCTCCACTCTTTCAGTGCCTTAATAGTGAATTAAGGGTGGTTTCTATAGGAAACCACCTTTAACGTGCAATATAGAGTGGACTTTGCTTATAAAACGTAAAAAAAGTAGGAGAGAAATTGTTAAAACAGAATTCTTTGCACTGTCTGCAAACTCTATATTTATCCCATCAGAAGGGTAAGTAAAGTCTCAGCTGGGTGGTTCCTTATCACTCATGCCCTAAGTGGGTATGATTTGACCCCTAACATATTTTGATATGAACCTGCTAAACTATCAACTAAGAATTATGCTTAACTGCATACACTGCATAGAAATAAATTGTACCTTAATGACTTGGCTTCTGTTCAGGACATGTTAATAGCTATCATTAACTAGGGGAACATTGGGTATGGTACATTATCTTGTATTTGCAACTCAAGCTGGTTATATGGCTCCGTTGCGTACAGCGAACGAAATTTGTAACAATCTTTGCCTTCTAAATCGCATGCATTTGCAAAAAAAAAAAAAAAAAAAATTTCCCATAAAGTTCTATTCATGTCCAACGTTCTGATATTTGCAAACGATTGCTTTTTAAACGTATCTACCACATTAAAGTGAGCCGTGCTTCCCACTGGGAATGTTGGAGTTAATCCAGTAAGACTAATTGAGCGTCACTTGAACAGCATTTTATTCTTTGTATGCGCAGTTTCTTAGGATCAAATTACATCTGCAAAACCCTTAGCCAGGTGACAAAATGACAAAAGGTTCTCTCCGACACACTGTCAAATGAAGCTCCCATTAAGCCCGAGGGACGGCCCCTAGGATAAGAGATATTGTGAAGACTCCTTTCAATAAATCAGGGCTCACTCTGCATTTGGTAAGCACATTCTGCTACTGCAAGACCTTTCAGGCCAATAAAATTTTACAATGAAGGAAAATTACTTTAGTTCATTAAACCTATCAGGAAGATCTTGCCAACTTTAAATTAGTGAAAGTGCTTTGCATATGTGAATCTGGATATATGGGGCTTTTTGTTTTCCATCGGCTTTGAGCACAAATGGATTAAAGCTTTCGCTCAGGTGCGAAGGGAATCTTAAACACCAGGGGAGGGTGACAAGTGAGGAGGTGCTGTGTATCATGCATCACAGAGACAGATTGACGCAATGCAAGGCCTGATTGCTTTGCACAGAGAAATGAGAGCTTGTTACTTAATAACCACCCAACAATTTATTCCCACTCTCAGGACTGCTGTTACTCTCAATCAGTCGGATTAACATAGTCCATCACAGCTACTGCCTGTCCGGCCATTGATAGCTACATAGTGGATGAACTATATACGCTTGTCTTTTTGGCACAGCAGGCAGCTTATAGCAAAATGAATACAGGAGAGTCTAATAATGAGCCAAAAATGTGATGTTCACTTTAAATTAGAAACTTCTCCTGTGCTGGAAATAAACCATATGACATTTTTCAAAATTCTCACCTGTAGGCACAGCCTTCTAACTAGCTGAGATGGTGATGGACAAAATGTACATGCCATCTGCATACAAATGCTCTACCTTCCCTGACTGTCTTCCTTGTAGGTTACTACGAAATGAATGATAGAGCTTCTATAGCCACGACCGGAAATTTCATTCATAATTTTTCATGATTGGAACTGCTGCTGGAACCAATGATATCTTCACCTCATGGACAAATTTGACATTATATGAATAAATGCCCAAATGCAAACCTTGAGCATTCTAAATCCGAACCTTGATTATGTAGGAGAGGCAAGCCTATCGGGGATTTTATCTTTCATTTGCTACACTGTTTGTATGAATGTCAGTAATATTCACAAATATTTCTTACTGGGCACTTTCCCTGGTGTTCCCAATACTGAAACACAAGAGGAGAAACTCAAGATGGTGAAACATAGATCCCAAAACAGGACTGACCCATTGGATCCAGAATTGTTGGGGGCATTGGTGGTGGTGTTATAGAATTACATTTCCTGCTATTTTTCAGTAGTTTATAGTTGACTATGACTCAGATCTGATGTCATATCTGGTGCATGAATTTACTGTATTATCTTTTTTCCTAGCCTTATCAACCCGTACATACACACACATACAAATCATTACAGACTAATACAGTCATTAACAAAACCCATATGTTGCTATTTGAACTAATGCCCGGGGATCAAATGGTCAAACAACATTCTTCCAATATTTCCATTTTATTCTTATGTTCACTGTATATATTAAATCACACATACAGTTGCAAGAAAATGTATGTGAACCCTTTCGAATGATATGGATTTCTGCACAAATTGGTCATAAAATGTGATCTGATCATCATCTAAGTCACAACAATAGACAATCACAGTCTGCTTAAACTAATAACACACAAAGAATGAAATGTGGCCATGTTTTTATTGAACACACCATGTAAGCATTCACAGTGCAGGTGGAAAAAGTATGTGAACCCCTAGACTAATGACATCTCCAAGAGCTAATTGGAGTGAGATGTCAGCCAACTGGAGTCCAATCAATGAGATTGGAGGTGTTGGTTACAGCTGCCCTGCCCTATAAAAACACACACCAGTTCTGGGTTTGCTTTTCACAAGAAGCATTGCCTGATGTGAATGATGCCTCGCACAAAAGAGCTCTCAGAAGACCTACGATTCAGAATTGTTGACTTGCATAAAGCTGTAAAGGGTTATAAAAGTATCTCCAAAAGCCTTGCTGTTCATCAGTCCACGTTAAGACAAATTGTCTATAAATGGAGAAAGTTCAGCACTGCTGCTACTCTCCCTAGGAGTGGCCGTCCTGTAAAGATGACTGCAAGAGCACAGCGCAGACTGCTCAATGAGGTGAAGAAGAATCCTAGAGTGTCAGTTAAAGACTTACAAAAGTCACTGGCAAATGCTAACATCACTGTTAGCGAATCTACAATACGTAAAACACTAAACAAGAATGGATTTCATGGGAAGATACCACAGAGGAAGCCACTGCTGTCCAAACAAAACAATGCTGCATGTTTACAGTTTGCACAAGAGCACCTGGATGTTCCACAGCAGTACTGGCAAAATATTCTGTGGACAGATGAAACCAAAGTTGAGTTGTTTGGAAGAAACACACAACACTATGTGTGGCGAAACAAAAAGGCACAGCACACCAACATCAAAACCTCATCCCAACTGTGAAGTATGGTGGTGGGGACATCATGGTTTGGGGCTGCTTTGCTGCATCAGGGCCTGGAGGGATTGCTATCATCAAAGGAAAAATGAATTCCCAATTTTATCAAGACATTTTGCAGGAGAACTTAAGGCCATCTGTCCACCAGCTGAAGCTCAACAGAAGATGGGTGTTGCAACAGGACAATGACCCAAAGCATAGAAGTAAATCAACAACAGAATGGCTTAAACAGAAGAAAATACGCCTTCTGAAGTGGCCCAGTCAGAGTCCTGACCTCAACCCGATTGAGATGCTGTGGCATGACCTCAAGAAAACGATTCACACCAGACATCCCAAGAATATTGCTGAACTGAAACAGTTCTGTAAAGAGGAATGGTCAAGAATTACTCCTGACTGTTGTGCACGTCTGATCTGCAACTACAGGAAATGTTTGGTTGAAGTTATTGCTGCCAAAGGAGGTTCAACCAGTTATTAAATCCAAGGGTTCACATACTTTTTCCACCTGCACTGTGAATGTTTACATGGTGTGTTCAATAAAAACATGGCGACATTTCATTCTTTGTGTGTTATTAGTTTAAGCAGACTGTGATTGTCTATTGTTGTGACTTAAATGATGATCAGATCATATTTTATGACCAGTTTGTGCAGAAATCCATATCATTCCAAAAGGTTCACATACTTTTTCTTGCAACTGTATAGTTAAAGAGACATCAGCTATACCTAAAAATAGACAACAATTAACAACTTGTCAGCTAGACTTAAGTTAAAATACTATTAAATATCTATTCTTTTCTCAACCTGTTAGTTGATCTTGGTTTTCATGAACCACATTCCAATCGGCCTCTCTAAAAAGTGTCAGAATGCAGAGGATATTGGAAGCAGGAGGGAGGTCTTGTGTTCTACACGTCTTGCTTCTTATGGTGATAAAATCCAATGAATGTTAATTTCGAGGGTAGGGTACCATAAATATGCGCAGTCTAGCCCCAAAGCGTGTCAAGAGGACACCACTGTTCTTTTATCCGAGGGAATCAATACTTAGAATCTTTAATGTAGCTTTCGAGTATACAATTTAGCAACTTAGACCATGAGGGGGACTGCCACGAAGCGGTAAGGCGAGCAGAGGCTGGAATTTATAGCTAAACTCCAGCTTAGATGCCAGTGACAGTATAGATTTAAGCAAACCTTAGATCTAAATTTGGATTTTCTACTGTTTTATGATACTTAACTTCAACTCCTAGTATATCAGATCTAGCTCTAAACATATTTTAGTGTGGTTAATAGTGTGATTTATAAAGCTCTAACTAACTCTAGCCCCTCTTACATTTCTTCCCTTATTCACAGATATGCCCCTCTCTGTCTCTTCGCTCTGCCGGTGACCTTCTCCTGTCCGTTGCTCGCACCCTTACTGCTAACTCGCGCTTGCAGGACTTTCCGCGGGCGGCTCCCTTCTTTTGGAACAGCCTGCCTACCTCCATCAGACTCTCCCTTAGGCTTCAATTATTTAAGAAGCCCCTCAAATCACATCTGTTTAGAAATGCTTATGGACTCCCAGAGTAACTTATCTAACTTATCTCCTAAAAGAGCCATACTCCAGTCACCTCCAGCTCTGCTACTTTTCCACCTTGTTTGGTGGCTGTCACCCTTGTTGCCCTGTTGTGTATTTGTACCCCACCTCATCAAGACTGTAAGCTCGTCTGAGCAGGTAGCCTTCAGCTACTTATTGTTCCTGTGTCACTGTGTAATTGTCTCATTTATTGTAAGTATACCCCTTTCATATTATTGTAAAGCGCTACGGAATTAGTTGGCGCTATATAAATACCAATAATAATACTAATGTGTACTATAATTGTGGAATATGTGGAATATTGGCCATAATGTGACTGTAGGTCTAATATAGTTATTTGGTGTAAACCACGGGCCTATAAACCCATAAATTTAACACCAATCCACATTTACCTACCTACTCTGCTACTGTGTGTCTAAATACAACTTTCGGCTAACTGGCTACAAGCATCCAAATTTATTTACTACCCTCGAAATACACTAGTTATCTCTACTATATTACTAGAAATAATCATTTTGTCGATAACTAAGTATCTCTATGGTCTAATTCATCTCTAACATATTTGATACTTTAATCAGAGATTTAGGCATCCTTTAATTTATACTTATACCCTGAGTGGGTGATATTTACAGATTTTTTTTAATTTAAGTGAGAATCCTCTGGAATTTTCAATATTGATATATTTAAGCTCTGGGATTTATTGGTTCTCACATTTAAATCACTCCAATTCACAGTGTTTACATATCACTATTTTGTGTTTATTTGAGTTTTTTTGTAGTGTTTTTCTTTTTTACATTTCTGTGGCTTCCATATACGTCATTATATTTAGTAAAGTTTTTCCTGTTTTCATTTTTACTATTTTTTCTAATGTAAGTTATGTTCAAATAGACTATTTACATATTCAGGAGGTAACATTTTTAGTTTTTGTCACAGTTTTTCCTGAGACTAACTCTCACTTTTTCCTACGGTAAATATCGTTTGATCCTGTTAAGATCCATCCTTACCTACATCTATACCAGGCATAGGCAACCTTCGGCACTCCAGATGTTTCTGACTACACCTCCCATAATGCTTTGCCAGCATTCTGGGTGTAAGAGCATTATGAGGGATGTAGTCCACAACATCTAGAGTGCCGAAGGTTACCTATCCCTGCCTATACTATGTTTATTTTAACTCCCCTGTAGTATATTCACTGTATCTTCCTACAGGAAATGGATTTTAGAAACCACCACACACTAGTAACCCAAGGTGACAGTGACTGTGTTAAGCCTTTTCCCAATACCCGCACTCATTCCTTGTTTCAAATTCACAACAGTTATCACTGTTCACAATACGACTAACTCAACTATGTAGTTAAAAAATAAGTGGAGTGAATGCACAGTGTATTCTTTGTGTGTTGTAGTTTACCTAACATAACCTTTGATACTTGGAGGACTGCGGGAGTTTACTAAAAAGCTCTTAGCTTTCAGTCTTCCTGATTCTTACTTGTACTGAGTACACTCTTTACCGCCAAAGTGCCTCAGCAGGGAGAAGTGATAGCACAGCTCACTATCATTACAGCCAGCGTTACTCTATCAGAAGCCATGACATAGCCGGCTCTTTTTGAATGCTGGCTGCAGGAAGACAGAACTGATTGAAATAAAAGCTTCTGGGAAGCTGCCGATGCATGAAGAAAGTTTTAAGAAGTTTGGAAGAAAGAGGTATGAGCAAGCAATTCAAAACGGAACAAAACTGATAAATTGGATGGAAGCTAAGATTAAAGTTATTATTGAGATAGAAAATGGTCGATAGACAGATTGTTTTTAGTCCTGTTTGGGTTTTTCTTCCGCTATTGTTTTTTTTGGGGTCAGTACTTTTTTGTTACATTGGCAAAATTAGCATGTACTTCATTCTGTGAAAGAGTTTTTGAAAAAAAGATTGAGAATGGGGCATGGAAACAGAAAGGAAGAGAGAAATAAAAATAAAATATCAAACAGTAAAAGCATGATTTTGCCTCTTTATGAACGTGCTTTGGTATTTTGAACACCTGTTCTCAAGATGGAAATTTAAGATTTCAGTTATGAAGAAAGATTAGAAAATTTGTATATGGTATTACTGTAAAAAAAAGCATCCCCAAGTGTATATATATATATGAAATAATAAATATGTATATGTAGGATAAGAATATAAAACTCACTTGTTATCAGTTCATAAACAAAACGGCACAAAGAATAGGTCTTCTACTGAAACTTGAGTGAAAAAGATTTCACATACAACATATGCTAGGATTCTTTGAAGAAAAACGTGTTACAAATACAGAGCACTCCTGGTTTGCAAATATAAAATAAAGAGAAGAGGGCTAGAAATATGTATGGGGGTTTTGGCAATAGTCACCATCACTGGGAACATAAGACTAACACTTTATGGAGGTCCCCTGATGACTCATGTTCAATTAACCCTGCACACATTACAGGTGCAGGGTGTTGTGACAGTAGCAGTCAATGTACAAATGATGCCTTGATGATAACTATGTAGCACTCTCTGCTGACTAAATAGAAATGCCTACATTTACATAATGCTGTTATGCAAATTTGTGCAACCAAATAAGTAGTTGAATGTATATATTAGTTCTTTTGAAATGGTTATTTGTATTATATATTTTATGTATTAATTATAATTACTTGTTCTCCAATGTTCTGTAAATTTGTATTTTAAATAGTTCTCACCACATTTTTAAGGACAAGTCACAGAAGGCTAGTCCTTCTTCAAAAAATTAAAAAAAAAGAAAAAAAAAAGCATTGTGTGCTAGTTCCTTTGGGAGTGTCCTGTCTGGTTTGTTTGGGGATTCGAGTAGCATAGTCTTCAGATCTGCTTTATGGCTATACTAGTCCCTGGTCCCAGGGACATATTAAGAAAAAGCTAGTCCTGAAAGCCACAAGTGCCTTTGTAAAGGGCAGTAGTTGAAAGCCGGACAAGCAGAGGTGTTAATACCTGCCTGGGAGATGGAGCATGGGCAGAGAGGTCGACACCTGCCAGGGAGATGGAGCATGAGCAGAGGGGTTGATACCTGCCTGGTGAAAGCTGAGCTGGCAGATAAGTCAGTTGCATGGAAGGACAAGCCCTTCCAACGTCCTACCAAGCTAGGGTAGGTGTTACTTCTGGCTTCACCTCTGTCTCAAGAGTGGTCTTCGGTGGTAGACCTAAATCCCTGGTGGCTTTCCATCACATTGTTCTTTAGAAGTAACTGTATTAGTGAAAGGACATCTCAAAGCCAATATTTGGTTTTGAAGAAGTAAAGCATGAGCAAGGAACAAGCTGAGGTCCAGGTACCAGAGAGTAAAGATAATTAAAGAGTAGAAACAGATAAATACCAATGATCAAATAAATCTTAAATATGGAACATTTGAAAAATCAGTATGTTCATAACCACCAAAGTAAAACCACATGAGGATAATAAAACCTTGTTTACATAGGAATTGGAAGGCTGTTTCCCATCTGTGGTTTGTTAGCATCAGTAGAAGGCATACAAAAAGAGGCACAAGTTTGATTATAGCAATTTGCTTCATATGGCGTCATTAGATGATGCAGGTGTTTTTATAACATTGCCTATTCACTAGTCATCACCGCATGCTATAAAAAGTGAGGCTTGGAATGGCATTTGACATCCAAAACATTAGTAGAATGATTGAAGACACAGATGACATGAAACAACAAATAATGTGACACAGTGACATGATTTTCATATAGAAGCCAG
Source organism: Pelobates cultripes (assembly GCA_933207985.1). NCBI lineage: Eukaryota > Metazoa > Chordata > Amphibia > Anura > Pelobatidae > Pelobates > Pelobates cultripes. The sequence continues at coordinate 92,844,908 of OW240922.1, read as the reverse complement.
CTGGCTGCTATGCAATATGATTTAGAAAATGTGTAAGTAATGCAGAACACATTGACTTGTAAAAATCAACATAAATAATATGAATAGCTTGTTGATCCAAAAATTAAAAAAAATGATTTCCATTTTGGAGTGAAAAAAAAATACTTTTAAGTGAGTTATTTGTCATGTTTGGATCAACAGCAGCTACAGTGGATAATTTTTAGGTATTACATTTTGATTATTTTCTAAATCCTCCTTTTTTAAATCTAAATCCTCACGCTCAAAATCTCTTCATAAAGAGTGATGAGAGTAACATTCTCTTGATGTTACAAAAAAATAAAACAATAGCATAATGTATACAATATTTAAAGGTTCAATTATCGGAAAGTTGCATTCTTTTCTAAATAGAGTGACATCTATAATGTTCTGCATATTCATCTATCAGTCTGACAAATGCTTGCATTGAATCGACTTGGAAGGTACAATGTCAATATATTGTCATTCAAATGATATTCTTTACTACTGGGTGTATGGTGATCCCACTTACCTCCTTAACAGACTCAAACTGACAGCTTTCTGTCAAATCCAAAATGGGAGAACTATTTAGAGGATTGAGTTAATTGAATCGGTACACTAAGCATATGATTAGATTAAAAATAGTAGGTTGTATGGTAAGCTGCCCTTATTTACAGAGAACCCTTCTTTGCCTTTTTTATTTTCAATTTATCTTAAATGTGGCTGAAAGATCTAGCTTATCATAATCTTCCCCTCCTGCAGGAGGTGGTCCAGGTAGGTCTCCTCATTTTTGGCCTCTCCTGTTCCCACAATGTTTCAGTGTTTATATATAAAAGGACACGGTGGGCACTACAACAATTTTATCTCATTGAAGTGGTTATAGTGCCTGGCACTGTCCCTCCTTTCAGTGTTAAACCATTTTTGAGCAGTTCAACATTAAATAAGGATATATAGAAATGGAAGTGCACTCAACCCTTCGTTGTGGAATCCTGGGTGCTCCATAGAAAGTCCCAGTACCCAAATGGACCAAATATAAATTTAGTAAATGTAGAAAGTAATCCAGGCACTCCAACAGATTCCAAAATCAAGGCAATTTATTAGAATCTGGGACTACACAGAAACGTTTCAGCCCCTTAGGGCTCTTGTCAAGCTTAACAAAAGCCCTAAGGGGCTGAAACGTTGCTGTGTAGTCCCTGATTCTAATAAATTGCCTTGATTTTGGAATCTGTTGGAGTGCCTGGATTACTTTCTACATTTACAACATTAAATAAGGATCCTTGGCCACCTACACCCTGCCTCCTGCTGAAGCTATATCTAGGACACTCTTAGTTCTAGCCTTAATAATTCATACCAACAATGTGCACTGTGATAGGCTGAAAACATTCATTTGACACTCTCAGCCAATCACAGCTGGCCATTGCTGCTCATGCTAATGCTTCCTCCATAACCCAAGCAGCTCACAAGGGATGGGCTGCAAGGGATTCTTGTTTAGCATTAAAACATTAAAAATTATTTCACCATTATTGGAAGAACAGAGAACTCCTGACGCTATAGTCACTTCAATGAGGTTAAGCAGTTACAGTGCCTACAGTGTCCCTTTAACTGGCTATATTCTTACACCTTACACCCTAATCTCTTGTTCTCAGTAGCACATGTAACTATGATCTAAACAGAATTTCTCAGTAGAAAACATTCGGTATGTCTTTACCAAATAGAGGTATCTTATACGTATTTTAGTATTTTATGTCCCAAGAGGACATTGAAAGTGGTGTGAGTGATACAATGCATTAAATACAGTTTACAAATAATTGACAAAATGTTTATGTTTGTCTGTTTAACAAAATTGATTTAAATATATAACATTCAAATAAGTTAGTATCATGCTATCATAGACTTTCCCTCATTTCTTTCCAGGAACTCTTTAGATCGCTGATCACACTAATCTACAGCCTCCATTTTCTATATAAAAGAGCGATAGGTGGCCATCTGGCTAGAATATGCTATGCACAGAGGAATTAAATGTATCTATTTGCAAAGTCAACGTTACCATTTTGTAATCGGCTCACTGTGATGCATCTAAAAAATATTTAATGGTAAGCGAATCTGACCTTGTGCCATCGTGAACTTGTGTCTTTTTGACACCAATAGCCAAATCTTGCTCACCAGTACAAATATTTAAAATATGTAAAGAGGAAGGTGAAACGTGTTCATTAGGAGGTCTGAGGCTACATGGCAGGCTTAGAGTTTCAAACTGGGAGCAATTCTTGGGCAAAGAGAAAACCCTCGGCTGCAATCACTACGAAAACTGGAATGTTCTTGCTGATTGTCCGGGATTGCGCTTTATCAAAAACCCTTGATTAAAAAAAAACACAATTTTTACCAAGATTACTGCAGATATGTTCTTATGATACCATATTTGCTTGCAGGAAACTATCATGTTACTTGCCAACAAATGATCAATGTATACACCGACAGACAGATGCATATATTATTATTATTATTATTATCATCATTATTATTGGTATTTATATAGCGCCAGCTTATTACGCAGTGCTTTAAAATAAAAGGGGAATTTACCAAATGAGACAATAACAAAATGTAACAGGAACAATAGGTAGTTAACAAGCTTGCAGTGTAGAGGAGGTGGGGTATAAAAACACAATAGGAAGGGTATTGACGGAGAAAGCAAATAGACGTGGTGGGAAAGTAGCAGAACTGGAGGTGAAAGGAGAGTGTGGCCATTTAGAAGAGAGCAAGAGGCAGGTTTGAGAGATATAAGTTACTCTTGGAGGCCATAAGCATTCCTGAAAAGATGGGTTTTGAGGGACTTCTATACATATGACCCTTACATGCATAGCTGCATGATGTATGTTGATATATGGTGATGTATATGACAGACAGCAGAGTAGATAGATAATGATAAAAAAATAAATACTATATATAATAATATTCTCAATCATATGGGGGGGGAAACTACTGCAGAGCTAATTTCCATAAATATACAGTAAATTCCACCACAAACAAATATTATACACCTAAAAAAATATAAGAACTGTAATTATTTACTCGTCACTTTTATAGATCCAGCTAGTGAGCAGGAAACTGGAGACTATTTTGAAATGTTGTTTTCATTGGACGGAATAAGTAATTTAAAGAGATATACTATAGATGAATTAGCCTGCCTGGTGCTGCAAGTGCATAACAAATGCTCGCTGTGATTGTCAGTATATCACATTATGCAACAATAAAGGCAGAATGGACTGCGTATGTTCGTGGATCCAGCATGAAAAATGACATAAAACCTATGAAATATTACAGATTAACTGACATCTTATATTTCCCTGCAGAAATGAATTTCTTAACCCTTACTTGTATCACAATGCCGTACATTGCTTGGCCAATAGTTTTAATGGGGAAACTATTGTACTTTATACAATATACCGGTACCTTGAAAACTGAAATCAATCATTTGGAATTTTCTTGGTTTTAATATATTTCCTAATTTTTTTTATCGGAATTACGTTATTTTAACTGCAGGTCCCTCCTGATCACGAGTTCCTGATTAGCAGTTGAAGTTTTATAACAAGTGCAGGAATCAGGTTAAAGGAGCAGGGATACATCGAGCCAGATAAAAAGCCTTTCTTAGCAAGCAATTTGAACTCTGTAATTAATAGATCTTTAAGGGAACACTCCAAATACCATAACCACTACAGATGTGACATCTTAGCTGGCGTACCCTGGGTACTGCTCCTCCTCCTCCTCACAGCAGCCAGGAGAGCCAGAGGGTCCTGCTTAGGAGCTTCCATTAGGTCCCTGCAATGTAGGGTTTGCTAATTGGCACAGAGTGTCAGCTAATCCCTCTCAGCCCATGAGCTAACTCCCACACTGCAAAGCCTGGCTCAGACAGAGTGCGTCTACCTCTTTTGTTGACCTTAGTGGAGGCAAACAACTGCACCCGATGGACCGTGAAAGTAAGAAGTTAAAAGAACACTACACTGTCCAAAAAATGTAATTATGTTTTGTAGATATATCACAAATGAAAGCACCCTTGCATTTAAATATGTATTTTGTCATTGGTTTATATCTAAAAACAACTTGCAAAACCTGCAGTTCTCTTGTCTGCAGCCTTTGCAAGACCTCAATGCAAAAAATGCAGTCCGCACTCAGGAGTAAACCATTATGATCCACAGAAAAATACACCAAAATAATGATATAAAAATTGCAGCAATGTATGGCAAAAAATAGTGATGGCAGCACTCCAAAAAGTTGAATATGGAAGTAGGAATATTGAGTAATGCAAACAGCATATAATAATCACAAGATGAATATACAGATATCAAAGTAAGGACAACACACTTGCAAAAAATAGGAACACTTAGGGAATTAAATATTAGGTAGTTGTGATACCTGCTGCTGCCAGACGTGAGGAAGACCACCTACACTGCCACCCACAAAAAGGTAAGAGTGAGTACCCTGGATGCGTTTCGCATACCCCTGGTGCTTACTTACTGCATATGTGGGATAGCACCGGAATTAACCCTATCAAGGCCTTGATTTTAGGATTATTTCACCTGACGTTTAAGACATTTTACTTAGAGTTAGTGTAACGTCTGTGGGTGGGTTTCATACCACACCCACATATTTTTTGTGTCATATTGTGTCTTTGCAAGACCTCCCCTTCTAACCCCGCCCATAATTTATATGGCTGTCCAATCACAGACTTCCCAATGCAGCTCCATGAGAAGTCTTTGCAGGGCAGGTGCTCTGGTCAATTGATGCCTTTTGAGTTTAGCTCCACTGAGCTAAACAATCCAGGAAGTAACAGCACCAGATGTATGATTGATAGTCAGGAGGGTGTACCAAGGTTAATTTATAAATGTGCCAATTTCTGTTGAAATCTGCACTTTTTGTAAAAAGGAAAAAAGAGGACACACTCTTCACACATAAAGCAGTTCAGCAAGTCACAGTGCTTTAAGATTCCTGAGTGTCACCGTAAACTTTTTTAAAATGGTTTAACTACTAACGTTGGGGCAGCTACAGGGCATTCCTGCCTTCATAACTACTATAGCACTTTGTAGTGGTTATGGTGCCTGAAGTGTTCCTTTAAAACTGCTCAGTGCATAGACTTTTAAATGCTCTAGTTTTTTTCCCAAAAGAATATAGGCACTGTGTATATAGGGACTTAATAAATAGGGACTGTGACAGTAGCAATAAATTTACAAACAATGCATTGTTAGTTTGATAACTCTACTGAATGCAAATGTGTCAATTTACATATTGTTCATATGAAAATTAGTGCAACCAAATAGGCAGTTAAATGTGAATATTTTTGCTTTTTATTGTGTTTGAAAGAGTTCTTGTATTCTATATTTTGATGTATGAAAAATGGTTGCTTGTTACCAATATTCTGTATATTTGTATTGTACATGGTTGTCACCACATATTTAAGGACAAGTCACAAAAGCCTAGTCCTTGTCCAAAATGAATCATTGTTTGTTCCATTGTGTACTGTGTGTCCTGCCTGGTTTGTTCGGGGATTCGGGTAGCAGAGTCTTCTGACCTGCTTGCTGGCTGCAGTAGTTCCTGATCGCCGTGACCTGTTAGAAAAGCGTTAAGGCTGAGAGCCACAGGTGCCTTTGTAAAGGCAGTAGTTGGAAGCAGGACAGACAGAGGGGTCGATACCTGACTGGGAGACACAGGACAGGCAGAATGGTAAATACATGCCTAGGAGAACCTTAACAGGCAGAGAGGTCGCTACCTGCCTGGAAGGAGGAGGCCTTGGCAGATGGGCCTGCGCACTGAGACCCACAGGAGAAGATATAGAATGACCCTGGTCTCAGCAAGGCTCCCTGCCCCTGGTGGTATTCTGTCGCAGGGACCAATATGTTCAACAGCGCAAATATAAGGAAGAACATATTTTTTGCTCTCCTGAAGTGAAGAAGATAATTTAAACTCATTATCCTGACTTACAAAGTCCTATCCCTCATTCTCTACTAACTAATTAGCCAATCACTAACTAACTAACTAACTGCTTCCTCTCTATTCTTATGGTCACCACTATTCTACCGCTTATCCTCTCTAACTAACTAGATGACTTTTTCCAAGCTTCCCAAACCTCTGCAATTCACATAATTGCAGACTTTTTTTCCCTTTTCTTCTTTATTTAAATCTTCAAAAACACTTCACCCTTTATAATAAACTTTTATTGATGTTTTTACTATTTCAATGTACCGGCATGGTCTCTGCCCTAGGTTTTATTGTAGTTTGTTGTCATTTTATCAGCTTTCTATATTCGTACCGTATTCATACAATATAAAAACACTATATGGAAAAAAAAACAAAAAAAACACACACTTGATTGGAGATGACCAAAAACCTATCTCTGTAAAAGCAGCTATTATAACTGACAAGATATTGAAAACATTGATATTAAGTTAAAAACTCTGGACTTTATTTCACAAAAAACAATTTTTTTCTTGTTAGTACCAGTTTCGCAGTATTATCATTAGTCGTTCTATTTTTCATTTGTTCCTTCACAGAGAATGCCCTAAGCAGTTTAAAGCTATTAGCAGTACATTGCTTATTAGTAGCTAATTCTCCTATTAGAGGCCAGGATTACAGACAAAGGTGGTGGATCTCGCTATTAATAATATATCCTCTCTAGAGCATGTGTTCCGTTGCCTACTCTTATAAACTAATTGAAATATAATGAGCTCTACGCCAATTTCATGTGTTTCCCAAACCAGTACTAACCCAGATCCAGTAAATCAATTAATAGGTGAGCTGGAAAGGAGGAAAAAAAGAAGCGGGGTCTGATTATTTTATTTTAACCTCATTTGTATGTTTATTGTGATACCAGAAACTGATAGCACATGATTCCATTTTATATATATATATATATATATACCGACTTGTAACCAGTATTAGCTGAGTGAATTGTCTTTGATATTTATCTTTTTATGTCCATCCCATAATATTAAGTCACCAACTCATGGCTAAAAGGATAGAGCCATATTTAAAGGACTACTATAGTGCCAGGAAAACATACTCGTTTTCCTGGCACTATAGTGCCCTGAGGGTGCCCCCACCCTCAGGGACCCCCTCCCGCTCGGCACTGGAAGGGGGAAAGGGGTTAAAACTTACCTTTTTCCAGCGCTGGGCGGAGAGCTTTCCTCCTTCTCTCCTCCCCCGTTCCGCCCCGTCGGCTGAATGCGCACGCGCGGCAAGAGCTGCGCGCGCATTCAGCCGGTCGCATAGGAAAGCATTTACAATGCTTTCCTATGGACGCTGGCGTGCTCTCACTGTGAAAATCCCAGTGAGAAGCACGCAAGCGCCTCTAGTGGCTGTCAATGAGACAGCCACTAGAGGTTTAGGGGGAAGGCTTAACCCATTCATAAACATAGCAGTTTCTCTGAAACTGCTATGTTTATTAAAAAATGGGTTAACCCTAGCTGGACCTGGCACCCAGACCACTTCATTAAGCTGAAGTGGTCTGGGTGCCTAGAGTGGTCCTTGAAGGGAATTGCATGGCCCACACTCACAGAATAACCCTTATAAAAATGAAGCTGTCATGGCACCTGCCAGGCCACGACTTGTCGAGCTGCTCTGAGCAGTGTTACTGTGCCTTCTGTGGATCTAATTTGGGTAGCAAGAGAGATGTTACACGCTTGCGGCATTGCCATAACTATTCAACAAGATGCATTGCGTCACTTCCAAACACAGTAGCTCCACATCATTCCTGCAACCTTATTCCTGCACTTTTTAGGGTCTCAGGGATAATGTGGACCCTGTGCCTAATGTGGAATCAGACTACACCTCAGCAATAAATACATTTTATGCCCCCATAACTATTGCCCTGTCGTGGTTTCCATACTGGTTCCCAATTAGCGCTTTCTTTTCTAGTTTTCTAATATTGTGGCATGGACCCTCGCTACTTTCTTGACTTCCTGTTTTCCTGTTATCCTGACCTGGTTTTTTTTGTTTTGTTATTTTGTACCTCCGTTATCCTGACCTTGGCTTGTTACTGTTTACGATAATTCTGTTTATTCTGTGTTCAGCCCAGCCATTCTAAGGACCAGTAATACGCTTTGAATTTTCTATAGACTCTAATGCAAGTTTTGCATGACTGAAGAAAAACACTTAGCATTATTTCTCAAATGGACTGAGAATTATTTCTCAAATGGACGTGAACCTCTTTTGGCCTACTGTGGAGAGCCCAACTGTTATTTTTTTAAGAGAGTAAAGTTCAAAAACTTTTTAAAGAGCCAGAGCAGCAAAACATAAAAGTGGTATAACTAGACAACATGCGGACCTGCAAAAGGCTATAACTGGTGTAGTTTGTGCCCTTGAGTGCGTCTTATGGTTAACAGTGCACTCAATTACCAGACGTGTGGGTGGCAAAATGTTACATGTATAACATATCCAACAAAGGTAAAAAAAACAGACATTTTCTCTTACAAAAGATTCTAAACCCAGAAACCTTCATTTTAGCTGATGAAAATAGCAGGTAATAACTTAACCCTAAATAAATTAAAAGATATTTTAGGGAAAATGAAGCAAGATGGCCTTTGTTACTTGCATTCATAAAATGTCAACATGTTCCAAAGAACTAAATAATGGGGTGACTCACAGACCAGCATAGAGTGAATCTTACAGAGCAATAAAAAGTAATAAGGGCCTATTTTGTGAGGGCATGTAACATAAAGGCAACAATAGTTACTCATTAAAGGGATTCTTTAAGGTCACGCAATATTGCTGCTTGAAGGCTACGGCAGCAATTGCGTGTGGAAACTTTGAAAAGCCTAGGAAAATTGCTGGTGGCTTAATTTAGTTATTAACATAACACATTTAAGGAGCATGTTACATTGTACTTACAGAGAAATAAGAACTGACATATATTAGCATTTTTGTCTCTGGAAACACCATCAGTACAGAGTGACATTAGAAAATGCAGATTGGTGAATAACGTTGAAATAATTCAGAATAATGTGCGAAATATGCCCTTAGGATACAGTGTGAGTACGTTGGGCATAGGAAAGGATATCAAACAGATCCTGAGCATGTCACCCTCTCAGAATCACTTGCTGAAAAAGGTGCGTCTTTGAAAAGGACAATGCATTAAATTTTGCATTCCATGCAAAAATTCTAATACCTTCAACGTTTCTAAATCATTTTTTCATTTCCAAATACAAAATTTGGAGATTTACAACAGACGAAAATGAAAAACATAATATTAGTTTTCCTAGACTAAACCATAAACTTAACAACGTTTGTAAACCATAACAATGACCACATGCATTCACTTTTCAAAGACTGCTTGGCTGCGTTTAGCCTGTGTTTTTGTACCAGCCATTGCAACAGTTTGACCTTTGACACAGTGTGTCACCCTGTGTGATAGGTAGACTTTTACTTCTATGCCAGCTTTGTAACAATGTCAGTCTATTGGCTTGATTGACAGTCTGGCCTATGTCAGTCCGCTAGTTTGTGTGACAATTTTGTCTGTGTCGCAATTTCACATGTGTCAGTGTGCCTGCAAGTCTGTGGGACAGTTTGGCCTGTGCCAGTTTATGAAACAGTTTGGCCTAATAAAAATTTCACAAAAAAACGTATACATTTCACAAAAGAAAATTTGGGCAATTTCATACCTCCCAGGTGTCAATATTTAGGAGGAATATTCCCTATTTTCAGGCCAAATCCCCTTGTCCCTCTATTCTATCCTAATGTCCCTCTTTTGTAGGAGCTCCATATTGTTGGTGAGTCTGAGTGTAACAGAGCTCCACAGCAATAATACAGTAATGTATTGTAGTCTTTAAACTACAATAAATGTGTTTGGAAATCACTCCATGTGAATAAGATACATTGTTCTTGTTCTAAATTACATTTTATTGCAGAAATTGTTATTAATAAGTTACTCAAAATGGCTCAGAACAGTCCTGCCCCTGGCCACAACCCCACTCATACACGTAATATTTAACTGATATGCCATTACCAAAATCTATTAACATGTTTAGGCTATCACAAAAAAAGAAACGTATGGCCATTAGATAGGTATGTATGATATCACAGAGGAAAAATCGTAACAAGGCATTTAAGAATTCACATTGGGAAAAGTGAGGGAGAAACCAGAAAAAACACATTGAAGAACTCACAGGACTAACTCTGAATTGTACAATTCCAATTTAAATTGGTAAAAATCTGTTTACCGAATAATCAGTAGAAGAGAAATGGATGAGAGAATATGGGCATAGGTAGAATTTGAAATAGAATTAACGGAAAATCAGCTTACGCGTCCTTTAGAATGATTGGGATATATAGGGGTAAGATTCGAGTACTGAAAGTATACAGAATAAAGTCTCAAACAAACAGCATTATAAACTTGTATACTAACTGCTATCACAATATTAGTAATACATTATCCGACTCGATTCCTGAAAAGTTTACAGACAAAATGTTTAACGCTCTAGTTGTCAGAGGGTGTGCCAAGGATTTGAAATCAATTCACTGTTCTTCAATCTTTTATTTAAAAGGGTTAACATGTTATTTCAACTGTTGCAATGGAGAATGAAAGATAATTTCGCTAATGGACCATAAACCATAAGTTCGGATAAGTATTACTGAAATCACACATGATTATTTAAATAGTTTGATAAATGCAATACTACAAGTCGCATAATGTATAAATTATCATTAGATGTGATACGCCTTAATGACTTGCAATGGTTGGGCTGCACGGTTTTACAGTGATTGCATTTGTTGATTGCTAAGCAGCAGTACGACACAAGATAATTTTTTTTTTCTTCCAAGTATGCAAGATAATGACAGGTAGCATATTGTTCTCATGGCAGAAGCAATTTCGGGAAATAAAATGGCCGCCGTTGATAATTGAGACGGGTGGCGAGGGAGCACTCTCCCCTGCTTAGCTCCCTCGTGCACACTGCAGTGATGCCTGAGCCGGAATATGACGTCACTCTGGCCCTCAACATCACTAAGAGGCACGCGAGGGAGCTGAGCAGGAAGATCACTGCTCCCTCACCACCCGCACTGTATGTCTGCACGCCAGTCACTCAGCCCAGAAGCCCCACTGGACCCCAGGGAAATAGAGACTCCATGCCAGCACTCCCAAAGGTAGGGACTGAACTGTGTGGAGTGAACTTTAAAAAAAAAATTGTGTATGTGTCTGTTAAGGAGTTTGTATGTGTGCTTGTCAGTGAGTGTGTGTGTATGTGTGTTTGTCACTGAGAGTGTATGTGTGCTTGTCAGTGAGTTTGTGTATTTGTCAGCGAGAGTGCATGTGTGCTTGTTAGTGTGTGTGTATGTGTGTTTGTCACTGATAGTATATGTGTGTTTGTCAGTGAGTGTGTGTAAGCGTGTTTGTCAGTGAGTGTGTGTGTATGTATGTGTGTGTTTGTCATTGAGTGTGTATGTGTGTTTGTCAGTGAGAGTGTATGTGTGCTTGTCAGTGAGTGTGTGAGTGTGTATCTGTTTGTCAGTGAAAATGTATGTGTGCTTGTCAAAGTGTATGTGTTTATATGTGTGTCTATCAAAGAGTATGTGTGTTTGTCAGTGAGAGTGTATGTGTGTCTGTCAAAGAATATGTGTGTCTGAGTGTGTGTGTGTGTGTGTCATTATGTGTGTATTGGTGTGTGTGTGTGTTTATGTGCCAGTGTGTATCTGTGTGTCAAGGTCTGTGCATGTGTCAAAGTGTGTATCTTTGTGTCTGTGTGTATATGCCAGTGTGTATATGAATGTGTATGTATGTGTCAATGTTTTTATATGTGTGTCTGTGTGTTAGTTTGTTTGTGTATGTATGTACATGGCATCCGTACAGCAGTCATATGTGCATATATCCCAGCAATCAAACACCATCCCAGCAATCAAACACGTATTTGTGAATATATCCCAGCAATCAAACACCAACACAACATGCAAACACACTCCTGCAAACACAAACATTACATACAAAAACCCCTGGATTAAAATATAAAATTTATATACAAACACTCAAACATTCAAACACTAATACTACACACAAATGTGCATCCGCATTTAAAAGCTAACACTAAATCCAAGCAAACCCCTGCATGCAAATGCAAACATTATATACAAACACACCCCTGTATCAAAACGCTAAGATTATATACAAACCCATCCCTTTATCAAAACGCTAACATTATATACATACACCAACTTTACACACAAAGCACACCTGCTCCTAAGTACTACTATCTGTTTACTGTCTGCGTTACGGCGCCAAAAATGTTTTGGGTTCCACGTTGTTAGCGCATTGTGTCAAAGGGTTCCACTAAAACAATTTATTGGGAACCCCTGTTCTAGTCTTTAGTTTTAAAGTATGGAAAGATTCACATACCTTGGACACCTTAAGGCAGAGTTTATTGAAACAGTTTTTTTGTTCAGCCAGCTCTAGAGCCCTAAAAAGCTACTTTTTCAGTTATCAAAGATCAAAGAACAAGAAGTTATACATTTTGAAATAAAAAACATAAAAGTGACGCAGTGAATGTCAACATTGTATGAATTGGAAGGCCAGTGGCTTTGTATGTAGTGACGATTATATCAAAGACTCTGTACTCCATTAGAAATGTTTTATCAGACTGGCGAAGTTGCTGACGTTCTTTATTATTGTTAGTGAAAATTTATGATACAAGGTTTGTATGGGATGTCTTGTGAATGAGACTTTTAAAGACTTTCTGTTCACAAAGTGACAGCTAACTTAAAGGGAGGAATAAGTCACCAGATCCACTACAGCTAAATCTAGTGGTTATGATGTATATAGCCTGTCCCTGCAGGCTTTTCAATGTAAACACGGTATTTTACATTACTGCCTAGTAACACCTCTAGCACTAGAGGTGCTTCCTGGGCATTAAACATCTCCAACCCCTGCATGGAGTAGCTGAACGTTCCCCGTAGAGATACATTGATTCAATGCATCTATGTGAGAAGATGCTGATTGGTGCATCACTGTTTTTTGCCGTGCATGTGCAATAGCCTCCCAGTGTTTTTCTATAGGAAAGCATAAAATTGGTGGAGATGATCAAGATTGATGATTTCAGCCATGAAGGTGGGGCCAGCCATGCCCAGACTGGTGCAGCATGGGAGAAACGTATGTTTAATACATTTTCAAAGCGATCTGATGGGGGCCAGAGGGCTAAACAATTAGTTTAACACTGGAATGTTTTTCTATAAAAGTTGGATTTAGACACAGCTGATTAAGGCTGCACAGGATCAGTCTCAACAAGAGGAATCCCTACCCACAATTTAATTGCAATAGTGTTAAATCTTACATTAAATTATGACTGCTTTATAGAAATGATGGTGGATTAATTTGAGAAACTGCGATAAACTGCAAGGTCCTTAAGTGAATTAAATTGGAGCCATAAAAACAATACAGATTGCAAGTTTTACACATAGTGGTTTATTGGAAAAACACTGGTGTTTAATGAGTTTAGAACCAACTAGCAACATTTAGCACAAGTTACAGAATCCTGGCATTAGCTAATATCTGGCAGTAAAAGCTTGGCCAAGAGTAGGTCACTGCAGTGCGTATATGTTTTAAAAAGATGAAACAGTGTCTACCTCAGTGAATAAAATACCACCTTTGCTACCTCTTAGTGGAAAATTATGGTATCAGAAAACATAAAATTTATAACAGAAATGGTGATCCCTCGGACCTCTACAGTGACCCTATCGTTTAATTCAAGAGCACCGCAATATACAAAAGTACAGGAATTAGTCTCTTTTTCATTGTATTCCCTTACATTTAAATTGATTGGTTATATAATAACTCACTAAACTAAAAATCCATAACTGTTTTTTCATTACCAGCTATGTGTTATGGAAAAGGACAAACCTAAAAATGAATTAAAGCAAGGGAAGTGAAGAGAGTCCATGGAGGTTAAATTGGCTCCACGTAAGGGTAGTCCAATACATTTTTATGGTTTCTTCTTCCGATATTATGTGGAGAAACATGCTCTTCAAGCTTTTCTTTATAAAGATCTCTTTAAAATAAGTGCCCGAGGGACTGAATATTATAAACACAGTGGACTCTGAGCCTGAAATATTGTTTAAAATTTCAGTCTTCAGACATAACACCAATGGTTGTGAAGTAGTGTCCTGACTGAGATCATCATCGAAAATTGACAATATGCCGTTTATTATGCTTGCTTTTTTTGTAGTCATCTTATTTAAATAGAGTAAAATAAATGAAATTTTCCATATCCAGTTTATATTTAGTAGCTTATAGGAAGAACAAAGAGATGGGTACCAGCTGTATATAATGATCAATAAGTACAGTTTCACTTCTGATATCCCATGGGGCCCACCACAATCTTCTCTGAAGAAACGTGTAGGGATTTTAGGTCTGCTACTTTCATCCATGAAATACCTACTTTATGTTTGTTGTTTCGACCCAGGGGCAAAGATTGGGAAACCCTACTATTTACATTTTTTAAACCAAGATTTAACACCAACTCTGTCTATTAAAGCAGAAAATATTTTTCAGGACAGTTGCTGTCCTTGGAATTTGAGAAACGTAAGGTGGAAGCTAGTTCATGGCTGTGAAACTGCTGTGGAACTCCAAATCCTATGATGCATCGCCTGCACAATGAGTTCTCTTTATTTCAATTCTAAAGTGACCAGAATATTTCTATTTAATTACTTGATGTTAGTTAATCACAGAAATGGAAACTAATTTATTGCAATTAGTGTCTCAGCATAACAAGACGATGTCTAATAATTCAGCGTATGCCGAGGCCCCATGAATTTACAATCAAAAATATTACTCTCTTTCCAATTAAATCACTGTAATTTAATATTGTTACTAAAAAGAGACATTTGCTATTTACAGCGTTGTGGCATGTTCACTATTTAACTGCCACTGAAAATTAAATTAATTCAGCAATGAACAGTGCTGTCATCTTACACTATATCTAATAATCCTCTGTACTATTATCCTATACGGTATAATAATTCTCAGGCTGTTATCTTATACTATATATAATAATACTCATCACTGTCAAATTATACTATATATATTAATACTAAGGCTGTTATCTTATACTATATATAATAATACTCATCACTGTCATATTATACTATATATAATAATACTAAGGCTGTTATCTTATACTATATATAATACTCAGAGATGTTATCTTTGCTATATATAATAATACTCAGGCTATCATCTTATACTATATTTAATAATCCTCAGTACTGTTATCCTTTACGGTATAACCCAGGCTGCTATCCTGTACTATATATAATAATACTTATCACGGTCATCTTATACTATATTTAATGATACTTAGTGCTGATATCCTATACTGTATGTAATAATATCCAATGCTGATATCCCATACTGTATGTAATAATATCCAATGCTGTTATCCTTTACTGTATACTCCATGATGTCATAATTTATTATATAAGATAATACTCTGTTCTGTCATCCCTAATTATACATAATATTACTTACCACTCTCATCCTATACTATATATAATAATATTTGTCACTGTCGTCCTATACTATATATAATAATATTAATCGCTGTCGTCCTATACGAGACATAATAATATTAATCACTGTCTTCCTTTACTATATATAATAATACTCACTGCTGTTGTCCTATACTATATATAATAATACTCAATGCTGTTGTCCTATACTGTATATAATAGGGCACAGCAAAGGGTAGATAGCCAGATATTGTAGAACTGCAATTTCTATGATGCTTTTCCATTCTAAAGACAGGCAGAGCACCACGACAGTTGAAGTTCTAGAACATGTAAAGATCTACCGTTTGGTCAGTCCTTGCATATAATAATAATAATAATATTAATAATAAGAGTTGTCGTCCTATACTCTATACAGTAATAGCCAGGGCTGTCAACCTACGCTTAATACAGTAATGTACATACATACTGCATGTCTAGTAACAGTAATACTCTGTGATGTCACACTGAGATGTGATGTAATACTCTATATTGATACCAGGGAACAAAGGTAATATTCTATGATTCTATGATGTCATACTGAGGCATATTGTAATATCATGTCACTCAGTAAAGTAGCTCTATCAGAGTTATGCACTCGCATGATTGATTGTCAGGAATTAAGTAAATAATTTTCTAACTCTGCTGCTTTCTAGTGAATAGGCCTCAAATGTACTGGTGATTAGTTACACAATACCAGAGGAACAAAATAAATGGGAGCTATTGCTTCATAGGACTTGCAATATTGTGTTTCTACATCCCTTTTTACAAACATGTATTTGCAAAATGTAAAAAAGAAATGTAAATCTGGATATTCCCACCTCTTTATCCCAGAGATGGTCGCCTCTGTCTAGGATTCCTTCCAGTTATTGTTATAAGATCTTACCTGTGCACCTGACACTCGGCACAGAGAGAGCAGACAGAGAAGAGGAGAAATTAAACAATGTTTCTATTTTTCCTCCTCATTTGCAGTCTTTGTCCTGCTTTGACTGAACCCGGAGCATCTCTTGTAAAATGGTTGTAAAACAATCATAGTTGATATTTCAATGTTTTATACAATGGTATAATTTCTGGGGAAGTGGGGGTTCCCATTTAAGTTAAATTAGAAAAGTAATATTCTGTGATGTCACGGTGATGTACACTGCAATTCAAGATGATGTCAAATTGAAAAATGAAATATCATTCAGAACAATGCAACACTGCAAGAAACACTAAACTCATTATCGAGCAAAAAAAATGCTATATTGTCATTGACCCACATTAATACAAAATGGCAGCCATCCTAAATTGATGTGAATTTCCCCAAGTCTGATGTCCCACTGTAGCTGCAATAATGTATTATGTTATACCTGGACACTATATATAATGTGATGTCATACTAAGATGTTATTGAATACATCTTTGTCTTGTGAAATATATGAATATATCATATCTTACAGCATAAAAAGTATACATAAAAAAATTATATTGGTGTATGTTGCCAATATACAGTTTTTTGTTATTTACACAATGTTGTATAAATTGATCCATGGTAGTCGGTAAAACACTCTCCTCTCCACAGTGGGCTTGTTTACGAAGTAATCAGTATTTACAGCAACCAACAGTGGGTAGTCCTTAATAATGTTCCAGGGTAGTCAGGTAACCCTCTCCCCTCCCCCCAAGCTGTTTACTTAGCACTATAGTGGCTTACAATTTCTGCAAGTTTACCTACAGTGACCTACAATACCTACAATTTGTGTAAAATGATGACTGGCAAACTTCAGTACATGTCCCACCCCATGATGTAAAGCAACATTTTAGATTGTAGACATTCTATTCATTTTCTAAGTATGATTAATTCAATATACATCACAGTGTCTCCTAGGCAAGACATCAGCCATCCCCATTACTATTATCCCAGCAACTACACTAAGCTACAGCCAATAAACACAACACTGCTATCAGTACGTCTTGTGTTATTTTATAATATATTCAGATGAGGCAATGGACAGTTTACTATTTATACTACCCTCGTCATGTCCCTTTCTTGTTTTTTGAAGTCTTAACATGTACATTTGTTCAGAAGCATGCCCTCTGAAGGTATAATTCCTTGTGACTGTCACCCCTGCTCACCCCCATTAATAACAAGCAGCTGTTCCTCTATGCTAAGCTCCAATATCTTACAGAGAATGTCTTCCATCTTCATCATCCCCTGCCTTGGAAAGTCTATCACCCTTGAAGAGTGTGCAAGGGACAGCCATGCAAACAGCAGGTTAATGTACCTATCCAAATCACAAATGATGGATAGGAACCGCTGTGAAATAATTCAGAGCTCTAATAACACAAGTGACCTGGAATAAATTCCTATCAGGAGAAATATCTGTTATAACCTCAGGGTTTCTAAAGCATTTCAATACTGAAACCTCTATAAAGCCACCAGTCATAGAGAATATGCATATCACTAAGGACGTCTTTCTATAATTGCAGAAAAAAATGTTTCCAGTTACCCTACAGTGGGCTTGTTTCCAGGGTACTCGTCATATACAACTACTCCCAATGGGCTGGTTTCCATGGTAGTCGGTAAAACACTCTCCTCCCCACAGTGGGCTTGTTTACAAAGTAATCAGTATTTACAGCAACCAACAGTGGGTAGTCTTTAATAATGTTCCATGTTACAGTGACCTACAATACCTACAATTTGTGTAAAATGATGACTGGCAATCTTCAGTACATATCCCACCCCATGCATCCCAGAATATTTATGTATGTATTGAGAAGTATGCCTCATTAAAACTAACTTGTCAAGCTTAATATTCCGCTCTATCGTGTTCAACATAGTGAGACGCAAAGAGCAGAAACCATCCAGTTACCTCCAATAAATGCATAGCTCCCAACCAAATCATTGAAAGTATGGTACTGAAGATTAGTTTATTCTATATTTTTAAGCATTTTTTTATACTATAGGACTAAGAATAACAAGCTGATTTTTTTTGCTATATAAAGTATCTATTGTATAAAACCCTCAACTGGCCATTAGCAGTGCTTTACTGACTGTTTAAGGACCAGTCAAATTTGACACAGTTTAACACTGAAAGAGAGAGGCTTGAGAGTGAGAAATAGGAAGAATGAATGCAGGAGAATGAAAGAAGAAACGATTTGGCCAGGAACCAACGTCACTGCTGTACTCTCACGCATTCGCGTGAGTACAGCACTGAGGTCTTTGGAGAAACCGCCAAGACCACAGGTTCATCCATAGACAGTGCCAATTGTCTGTGAGGATTGACTCTGTAGCTCTGCCCAGAGTCTAAGAAAGTCAGGAGAAGGAAATGTACAGAAACAATGTAGTCCTTGCTTTGTCTCAGTATATCTCTTGAGTGGGTTGAAATCCTAACACAGTCATAATGAGTATCTTTATGAAATACTAATTTTTGTGGGTGGCAGGGGTGTGTCAGTGCCGCTTTAATTAAAATTCGGAAACAAATTAATCTGGCAGGATACACATTTGCAAATTATCTTTCACGGTCTTTATGCAAGTGAATGATAATTTTGAGGACTATTTGCCTGCTAGGAGCACTAGCAGCTAGCAGTCAAATAGTTAAAAAAAAAAAAAAAAAACATCACCAATGCAAGAGTTAATTATGTGGTGGTTGGCCCAAAGTATCACCCCTCCACAACCATGCTTGGCAGTTGGTACAAGGTTATTTGTGCTGATATGCTGTGTTCAGTTTTCGCCAATTATTGCAAAACATCTCCTCTTTGGTCTCATCCACCCAAAGGACATTGCTCCAGCAGTCTTGTGGTTTGTTCAGATGCAACTTTGCAAACATATTCCGTGCTACCACGTTCTTTTTAGAGAGAAGAGGCTTTCTCCTGCCAACCCTTCCAAACAAACCATACTTGTTAAGTCTTCCTCTATTTGAACTGTCATGAACTTTAACATTTAACATGCTAACTGAGGCCTGTAGAGTCTGAGACATACCTCTTGTTTTTTTTCTAATTTCTCTGAACATTGCACGGTCTGAACTTGGGGTAAATTTGCTGGGGCCTCCACTCCTGGGAATATTGGCAGCTGTCTTGAATATTTGCATTTTTGAATAATCTTTCTCATAGTAGAATGATGGACTTTAAATTGTTTGGAAATGGCCTTAAAACCCTTCCCAGTTTGATGGGCAATAACAATTGCTTCTCTAAAAATATTGCTGATGTGTTAACACACACCTGAATGCTCCAAACCAACAAACTTCTAAAACGTCGGCTTTTATTAAAGTGGTCACACTTGATGGTGATCAATTAATCAAGGGCAATTGATTAGCATCACCTGTCTGCTACTTATCCTCTTAATCAGGGCCGGACTGGGAAAAAAATTAGGCCCGGGCATTTTTCAATCAGAGCGGCCCCCTAAGAAGGGGCGGGGCCAGAGAGTGTGTGTTTTGTCATCACTAACGGCAAGCACGCCCCCTCTCAAAGTGAGCATGTTGGTTCAATGACCAGAACCCTGCTGAAGAGCTCTGGCATTAGAAAAAGGCCCTGAATTTGTTCTGCGCAGCGCAAGCAAATTTAATAACATGCTTGCGCTGTGTTTGCTTTTAAATTGTCTCCGGTGTCTCCACAAGTGGGATACCAGAGGACAAAAGGGCCAGGAAAGTGCATGGTGCATATGTTTGGAGCCTGCTTGTGGGATTGCGTGTGTATAGATTGTGGTGTGGTAATGTGTAAATAGGTCAATTTCATTTGTGTTTGTGGTGTAATATGTGTGGCTAGGGGCTGTAGAGAGTGTGTGTATAGGGGGCATAGTTTTATAGGGGATGCAGCAAGTGTGTGCATACGGGCTGAAGTGTGTGAGTGTAGGTGACGTAGTGTGTGTAGGGGTTGCAGAGAGGGTGTGTTTAGAGAATGTTGTGTTTGCTGACAAGGAATGTAGTGTGTGTGTAGGAGATCTACTGTGTAAAGGACCCAGTGTGTGTGTGTGTGTGTGTAGAGGATTAAGAGTGCATATAGGGTAAGGGATCTAGTGTGTATCTGGAGCATAATGTGTGTAGTGGTGCAGTGTGAGGGGTGCTGTAGTGTGTGTGTGCGTGTGTGTGTGTGTATATGTATGTATATATATATATATATATTTGGACTTATTGTATGTGTGAGGGGCGCAGTGTGTGTATGTAAGAGGGGTGCTGTGTGTGAGGGTGTTTTTATCTGCTGTCACATTCTAGGTTTCTAATTTTCTGTCTGTTAACTCACTGAGGGTTATTTTATATATATATATATATGTGTGTGCTGTATATGTGTGGGAGTGTGCTGTGTGTGTGAGTGAGGGTGCTGTGTGTGTCTGGGTGATGTGTGTGTTTGGGGGGTGCTGTGTGTGCCTGGGGGGTTCTGTGTGTGTCTGGGTGCTGTGTGTGTCTGGGTGCTGTGTGTGCCTGGGGGTGCTGTGTGTGTCTGGGTGATGTGTGTGTCTGGGGGTGCTGTGTGTGTCTGAGGGTGCTGTGTGTGTCTGGGGGTGCTGTGTGTGGGTGCTGTGTGTGTCTGGGGGTGCTGTGCTGGTGTGGTGCTGTGTGTGTCTGAGGGTGCTGTGTGTGTCTGAGGGTGCTGTGTGTGTGTCTGGGGGTGCTGTGTGTGTTTGGGGTGCTGTGTGTGTCTGGTTGCTGTGTGTGTGTCTGGTGCTGTGTGTGTGTGGGGTGCTGTGTGTGTCTGGGTGCTGTGTGTGTCTGGGGGGTGCTGTGTGTGTCTGGGGGTACTGTGTGTGTCTGGGTGCTGTGTCTGGGGGTGCTGTGTCTGGGGGTGCTGTGTCTGTCTGGGTGCTGTGTCTGGGGGTGCTGTGTGAGTGAGTGAATGTATTTTTTATTTAAATTTAAATATTTTTTTTATTAATAAAAAAAAAATTATATCCCCCCCCCTCCCTTCTTACCTTTATCATGGGAGGGGGGGGAGGAGATCCATTCTGTCTGGGGGGTGGGGTGCCATGCTGCCTTCCCTGGTGGTCCAGTGGTGAGAGAGAACTCTAACCTGCGGGTTACAGTTCACTCTCGCGAGATCTTAGCATTGCCACGGTAACCGCGGCAACGCTCAGAATCCCGCGAGAGGACACGGCGGAGCCCCACCGGCCCACGGAGGCACATAGTAGGGCCGGCGCTCGGATAGCGCTGGCCCTGCAGGGGTCGGCCGGGGAGGTCCCTGCCGGCCTCGGCCCCACGGCCATTGCGGCCCACCGGGCATTTGCCCGGTATGCCCGATGGCCAGTCCGGGCCTGCTCTTAATACTAAGCACCCTTAGTGCTAAGGGTGTACTTTGTTTTTCACACATGGCCTCTAAATTTTGGCTTTATTTTTATTAAATAAATCATGACACGGTGTAATATGTCATGTGTTGTTGTTCATCTGAGCTTATATTTACCTACTTGTAAGACCTGCAAAGGAACATATGATAGTTATTAAGGCCAGGTATATAAAACCAAAGAAATCAAAGAGGTTGTACTTTCTTTTTCCCAAATTTCAAGCCTTAAGCATAGTCCTTAGTGTCTTTAAAGCTGGCAACTTTCTCTGTTGGTGCACATGTTGCATACGTTTTGCACCATTATTATTAAATGTATGTCTCTCCTCAATCACATCTTTCCCCAGTATAATAGTATTTCATTCATTCCTGAATGTATAATGTGATTATGAGGAGGGAATGACTTGAATATTATGAGGGAGAGGATGAATTATTACATTCAGGTCTTGATATGGAGGGAGATGGAGTGAAAATAGAGACAGAGACAGAGGGGTAAGGAAGGAGAGAATAGAGACAGGGAGAAAGAGAGAGAGAGAGAGGGAGAGAGAGAGAGAGAGGTAAGGATTGAGAAAGAGAACAGAAACATAGAGTGAAGGGGGAGGAAGGAGAGAATATACACAGAGAAAGGGGAAGGAATGAGAGAACAGAGTCAGAGAGAGGGATGAAGAATGAGAGAACAGAGGCAGGCAGAGAGAGGTGAGGAATGAGAGAACAGAGGCAGATAGAGGGGTGAGGAATGAGAGAACAGAGGCAGATAGAGGGGTGAGGAATAAGAGAACAGAGGTAGATAGAGGGGTGAGGAATGAGAGAACAGAGGCAAATAGAGGGATGAAGAATGAGAGAACAGAGGCAGATAGAGGGGTGAGGAATAAGAGAACAGAGGAAGATAGAGGGGTGAGGAATGAGAGAACAAAGGCAGATAGAGGGGTGAGGAATGAGAGAACAGAGGAAGATAGAGGGGTGAGGAATGAGAGAACAGAGGCAGATAGAGGGGTGAGGAATGAGAGAACAGAAGCAGATAGAGGGGCGAGGAATGAGAGAACAGAGGCAGATAGAGGGGTGAGGAATGAGAGAACAGAGGCAGATAGAGAGGTGAGGAATGAGAGAACAGAAGCAGATAGAGGGGTGAGGAATGAGAGAACAGAGGCAGATAGAGGGGTGAGGAATGAGAGAACAGAGGCAGATAGAGGGGTGACGAATGAGAGAACAGAAGCAGATAGAGGGGTGAGGAATGAGAGAACAGAGGTAGATTGATGGGTGAGGAATGAGATAGAGCAGGGGAGAGACACTGTGAGAGCAGTAAGGAAGGAAAGAGATAAAATGACGGATAAATAGAAAGAGAGTTAAGGATGGGAAGGGAAAAAGTGGAGGAGAAACAGAGAGAGAAGTAATGGAAAAGGATAAAGCAGAGGTGAGAGACACAGGACAGGGTAAGGAAGGAAAGTGATAGATTAAGGGGGAGACACAGAGAGCGAGGTAAGTAAGGAGAGGGTGAGAGACTCTAGGAGAGGAGTCAGGTATTAAAGGAAAAGAAAGAGCAGAACAAAGAAAAATATAAAGAGAATGGCAATAAAAAGTAGAGACGAACACAAAAAGACAATCAGAACAAAACAGCAGGAGAGACAATGCCATGATAATAACTGCCCATCAAGAGCCCCTGGAGACTTGAACCCCTTACTTGGGGTGCGGGATGTACCACCCTTACATGGATGTCAGGTGAGATGGAGACACAAAAGAGACAAGTAGAGAAAGTAACAAACCAGAGGAGAGAAAACAAAGAAGGGAAGCAAGATAATGATAATATAATTCAACCCTTTCGTGTACACGAGGTGGAGGGATTTTTCAATATGTCTCCTATAAGATGGCTTGTTTGTTATAAAGCATATACAAGATTGAACAGATTATGAAACATTAATAATTCAGAGTATTGGAAATGTCTGTCACTTGCTGCCATTGAAAGAGCCTAATTCCCCTCTAAAATAAACTACATGTTAAATTATATGTTACATCCATTCGTCCCTTCACCATTTATTACAAAGATGCCCACATAGACAGCTGCCCGATGAAGCCGTGTGTGAGTGATCGAGGGTTACAGTCATAGCGTCTATGACTGGCAGAAAGTCACATCTCAACTTGTTGAAGGGCAAGGAAAAGGTTGAGTGAATTCCGAACCTAATTTAACAAGACAAAGTTCCAAAGTATCCTATATAAATGAAATACAGATCCCATCTAGCCATGAATCACAGAGGGGATGTCACTGCTCAGCCTCACAGGACTTTTATTTTACAAGTGAATTTCCGAAGGCAGGAATTTGCTTAATCCCAAAGTAGCTCTAGAAAGTCAGTCACAGCCCATTACTGCTTTGATCAGTGTGATGCTGTGTCCTATTCACACACAGAGGACAGCTCCCAGACAAGAATCGCTCCAGGTATCTTGTAGCTAAGCACTATGGAAGCTTTATGCATATACGATAGAAGATTTTATATAATGTTCTATAATGCCAATTCCTCAGGCATGAGGGCACACTCCAGTATGACAGGTCCACCTTAATGTATAACAGCAAATAAAGCAACGAAAATATAATTAATCATAAAAATAAATGTTATAATTATTTCCCCTTAGGAGCTCCTCTGTTACTACTAACAGCACCCTAGTTGCCTTGAACCCTTCCTACTACTGCAATCCTCTCTAATGGTGCCAGTATTCAGGCATCATAGCCAGTGCCCATGCATCAGAATGCTGTGTTTGTCACTGTTTGTTTGTGCCCCATGTGTGTGCCACTGCCAGGCTCTCCTGAGCTTCTTTGCTGGCAGGTAGGCACATCGTGGTCGGGTCTTCTCCAGATGCAGGAGGGATTCAGCCTGCCCCAGGTGGCTGCAGTTTTGTTCTGCCCTCCCAATGTCCAGTCCCGAGCTGTCTGTAGTCCCAGGGGGGCTGTGATAAAAAAAAGCTTCAAAAGGACCTAGGACCTAGGCCAGGACTTCCTGCTCCAAGGGTTTTGGTTGCCATGGCTACGATGTAGTCCTTTCCCAGCAAACACTGTTACACATTAATGGGGATGGCTTCTATGAGGCTACACTTGCCCGTCAAAGTGCTGTGATTAGTTGACTCCAAGGCCAATCAATCTCAAAGAGTGGGAAGGCCTTTATAAATGCCTTTACTGCCTTTAACCCCCCATAATCTCACATGCTTCATTGTTGGTGTTTTTAAATATTTAAAAAATATATATTTTTTTTAAATTGGCCTTTTTTTATATTAAACAGTTTTGCTGATTACGATGGATTTTTATTTTGCATTTTTTTTGCCACAGACGAAACAAAAGGGTTTTTTTGCAGTTTGTTTTTTTATTTATATTTTTATATTTATTATCAGGACATTATATTGATGCAGCACACTGGGCATCTCCTGAACCATGTTACAGGGTCATCATAGTGTCCCCGGAGACTGGACATCTCCTAGGCCATATTATTACCTTTTAGTTAATGGGATGAAGGATGGGGTAGTGGTCACTTGTCTTGTCCATACCTGGTGTTATTGTGGTCCAGGTGGCCCTATACTTTCTCATTTTTTTTAGTGTTGCACCAGACAGCAGTGTATTGTGCTGATCTCCACTTCAGCTGAAGTGGTAGAGGTTAGCACAGTAAAGGAGTTTAAGCATGCATGGGATAGGCATAAGGCTATCCTAACTATAAGATAAGGCCAGGGACTAATGAAAGTATTTAGTAAATTGGGCAGACTAGATGGGCCGAATGGTTCTTATCTGCCGTCACATTCTATGTTTCTATGTTAACATTGTCCAATTGCTGTTACTAACATCAGTTATAGTTCTATGCACTTTTTGAAATGTTCACAATTGTAATAGCTATGGATGTTCACCATCGGTTGCAGCAAACATTACCAGGAGTAGACCACAGGAATCAATTACGGAAACATCGCCGTAATTTGCAGTTACTAATTGGTGCCAGCTATTGTAAATTACAACAGCTTGTAACAGATAGTTACCAGCAAGGTTTGTGGGGTGTAGATTTCTATATTTTCCACTTTATGGACTGTAGCTTTCCATGTCGTTCTCTTTGGGGGCCATATTTTTCTATACCCCTTGCTACTTTAAGTGCAGAGCCTTGTTTCTCTCCTAGTGGAACCTTGTGCTGCAACCTGCTACCTGTAGAGCCTAGTGTGTTTTCCCCCGTATGCTTTGCTCTTAGTCCTGTCTCCTGTAATGCCTTATAGTCCCCCACAGCAGAGTCACATGTTGCCCTTTTCTGCAGAGTCTTGCACAGCACCCCCTCGACACAGTGTTATGACAGCTCCTACCTGCTTAAAAAATATGTGCTCCTTCGCAAATCCGGCAGTGCTCTGTTTTCTACAGACACTCTTCCTCCCTACAAATTCATGCATTTTGTCCTATCTCTTGCAGGACCATGTACTGACCTACCTCTGGAGAATGCAGCTTCTTCCTCCACAAATGGAGTGTGGTCCACAGGGCCTGGTGGGTCAGCAACCCCCAGTTTTGTAGTGATACAAGCAAAATGCACTCTATTAATGTAGTGTGTGCTTTTGCTCCCCTCCCTCACCCCCTGATTGATTGCTGGAGATGCTGCTTAGGGGCAGAGCAACACATTATTGCAAGAGTTTAGGATATTGTTTTAACAAATTCCCCATTCTCTAGGTAAAGACCTCTCAGACTTGGCAATGTCTAGTCTGCATTAAAGGGTTTGAATACCTCCCATTGGCTTTGCATTAAGCTATCAGATCCTGGGCGCCCAAAAGGGACAGGCCTGTATTGTTCTGTCCTTTAGGGCTGTCCTCGGGTATGACGGGTTGGGTAAGACCTATTTAAAGTTATTGTTGTTTCCCAAATATTTATATGTATAGGTTCGTTTGTCGAATTAGAAACTCATGCACTCAACCCCTAACTAAGGCCCTGCTCTAGGTGAGAGAAGGGAACATAATGCTCTACAATAGAGGTTAATGTTAACAGTTAAAAAACCCAGATGCAAAAAAAAAATCCAACTTTGTGCGGGGAGACCTTGATGGGTGAAGTTGGGTTGTTTTGTTGGCATCAGAGTTCTTTAACTGCTAACCTTAACCCCATATTGCAGAGCATTGTTCTGCTCCCACACTGAGCAGAGCCCTTTGTTGTTTCCTCCTCCACAGGGCGATATTACACCAGCAATAAACTCATTATGCATCATGCTATTTCCTCTCCTTGCAAAATACTTTCAGCCTTCTGCAAGGTCTAATGTAGACTGCTCTCCAAAGAGCTCTTTTTCACATACCCCTGCAGAGCCTTCTATGAGTTTACCTCCTGATTTTTGTCCTGTGTCTAGCAGAGCTTTTTGCTCCTTTGTCACTCCTCAATGCTTTGATCTGCCTGTCTACCCACTGCAGAGCCTCGAATAACAATTTTCAGAACCCTTTAAACACATCAATTGCCCTGGCTTTCAAGTAACATGTCATAAACGGCAATGAAAAGGTTACTTTGCAAAGGACTAAAATAGCCAATATTAAGTGTTATTTTTATAGCATTTTCTTAAAGTAGACCAACTTCTGTCTGACATGTGCCACAAGCAATACAGTAATATTTTATAAGATACAACCAGGGGAAAAAAATAGGTTATCTTTGAAAAGCGCAGCTTCACTGAGCTAAGCATCCTGAGATTTCTCTCATCCTTAACTGTCTGTATAGATCTGTTTGCAAAGATGTGAAACAGGAAATATAGATTGCAGACCCAGAACAATTTATCTCCATCATGTTACTTTAATAAAACATGTAAATAGATATCATAGTTAAATTGAATAATTGTCAGTTGCTACAAACCTAGCCATAGCTGTAAAGCGATTATTTGGAGTCAGAAGACGAGTTTTACGGCTGCCGTTTATTATGGAATCATCAAATTGAGTTTATTACAGATAAATTATGCCTGTTCCCCAGATGTTTCAGGTTTAGGATTCTGCTGCTATGTTGCTTTCTACCTTTGCGATTATTACCAGATCTTTTGGTATGCCTCATGGGTCTTAAAGGATCACTATAGGGTCAGGAACACAAACATGTATTCCTGATGCCATAGTGTTAAAACCACCATATAGCCCCCGTGGGCCCCTCATGCCTCCATAAATATAGCAAAATCTTACTGTATTCAAGCCAGGAGCTGTAGATCTGCATGCCGTTTGCCAAAAAAAACAAGCAGTCTGCTGACATCATCAGAAGTGGTAGCTTGATTCAATCACAGTGCTTCCCCATAGGATTGGCAAGACTGACAAGGAGGCAGATCAGGGGCAGAGCCAGCATGATTCAAACACAGCCCTGGCCAATCAGCATCTCCTCATAGAGATGAATTGAATCAATGAATCTCTATGAGGAAAGTTCAGTGTCTGCATGCAGAGGGAGGAGATACTGAATGTTTGGATGCATTTTAGGCAGCCATGACCCAGGAAGGATCTCTAACAGCCATCTGAGGAGTGGCCAGTGAAGTTATCACTAGGCTGTAATGTAAACACTGCATTTTCTCTGAAAAGACAGTGTTTACAGCAAAAAGCCTGAAGGGAATGATTCTACCCACCAGAACAAATTCAATGAGCTGTCGTTGTTCTGGTGACTATAGTGTCCCTTTAAAGGGACGTTCCAGGCACCAAAACAACTTCATCTAAATGAAGTTGATATGGTGCCAGGGGGCCCCTAGAAGCACTCTTACCTAAAGGGGTTACACCGTTCTCGAACGGTTTAACCCCAAAGTTGCCTCCAGCAGCAATTTCCACTCCCCCTAAGATGGCAGATTTCTGATTCAGGAAGTGTGAAGTGCAGGGCCCCGCTGATTGGCTAAGAGCAGTCAGCTGATGCTTACAGCTAATCAGCAACTCCCCATTCACTAAACTGGCTTGGAAAAGGTAAGCCTGGAATGAAGTGAATTTCTCTGATGGAGACACTTTTGGGGTAAACCGTTCAAGAACGGTTTACAGCTTTGAGGCAAGAGTGCCTCCAGAGACCTCCTGGCACCATAACAACTTAATTTAGATTAAGTTGTTTTGGTGTCTGGAGTTTCCCTTTAACTGACCTTAGGATATTCCCAATGTGATCATTCTTGATTCCCTGAAAAGAAAATCCTTGACAATTATTATCTTGATTGATAGCTATTGATTTTCATCAAGAATACAAGGACTATACTAACCAATACTATAATATTATATACAATAATATTATTTGAAACATTTATTGTACATAGAAACAAAGTAGTCAGAAATAGAGTTCTGTCTAATTTTTATTATACGTGAGGGAGTTTCATTGTAATCCATGAAAAATAGTAAAGAAAATTGTACATGAAAAATGGCATTTTAAGAAATAGTATGCTAAAAAAACATATTACCGCCTATGTTTAAAGGAACACTCCAATAGAATTTGTTTAAATCAGTTTAGTAGATATACCCATGATGAAAACATGTATTTATTGAGCATTTTTTCCCTGGGGTAACTCTAAAAACAGCTTGCTAAAACTGCAGCCTTTGCAGGCTGTCCAATCACAGACTTCCCAATGCAGCTCAATGAGAAGCCTTTGCAAAGTAGATGCTCTGGGTAATTGCTGCCTTTTGAGTTAACTTCGTTGAGCTAACTGAACCAGGAAGTAACAGACTGGTTGTTTGATTAACATCCATGGTGGGTGTAACAAGGTTATTTTATAAATGTGCCAATTTCCATTAAAATCTGCACTTTTTTGTAAAATGCAAAAGAGGACACACTCTTCGAGCAACCTAAAGTGCTTTAGGTATTTGGAGTGTTCTTTTAAGGTAATCTGAGTGCTCAAATAAATCTGTTTACTAACTACCTTCTCTTTGATAATTTACATACTACTGCTACCACTACTCAACATATATATATATATATATATATATATATATTTATATATAAGGATTCTATGTCCCTGGGAGTTTGTACCTCAAATAAATCTATGTCTGCTTCACTCTTTTTTTTAATGAACTAAATATTTAATACATGGCCACACTTGCTTGGAGGCCAATCAGCCTCAGACTGAGGCCCACTGCTGTCCTCTGGCCTTTAACTGTCAGGAGAGATAAACGTAAAGAGAAAAAGGCAAGCGAATAGGGCCTAATTGTACACAGACAATTGCACAGCTGACAATAAAAAGCTCTCAAACTGTTATATAAAGAGGGCCAATTACTTTATAGTGCCCAGGAGTCAATATTGATGGCCTCCATCCAGCCCATTTCAGTTGTTTAAATTCACTAAACTGGGAAATGTTGCGAATGGACATGGAAACTGGAAATGTAATGCCAAAAGAGCCATGGTGGACAAACAGTCATGTCGAGAAAGATTCTGTAATTTGGACTAAAATTTACAAATCTCTTGGCAATTCAAAATTTCCAGTTTAGTGAATATGTAATATTTAAATATAATCTAACTTTCTACATACTGTGCACACTGGCAGATAAAAAGCTCAGAGAGTCAAAAAATAAAGACTGATTGCAAAAAAAACCAAAAAACAACACAGATAAATATATTTGTTTTTAAAGCCAATAACCAACATTGTACATCAAGTTGTCATATTTCACAATAGAGAAGCAGGAGGATGATGGGTGAAAAATCACATTACATAATTCATGACTCGCTGTCCACAGCCATTAATAACAGGAGCTTGTTATACGCTGCTTACAAATGCTGATGGCAGCTCAGTGTTTTCAGGTCACAGATCCTGCAGGTCAGTCACAATACTGAGTGCTCCCAATTAGATGGAAGGGACAGACACCTTGACTATGCCCCCCAGACTGAACAGCTGAAGGACACCAAGTCTCAACAGGAATATTAAGAATATGACAAGAGCCATTTAAAGCACGTTGTGCATCTCAGTCTATAGAATGTATACTGAAAATTTGTAAAATTAAGTATCCACAAGAACATCAGCAACAAGTGAAGGTCAATAAGGACCTTGTAGCTAGAGTTAAGAGGATCAACTACTCACTGGTAGGTTGTCTAGTTACTAGTACTCTAGTTACCCTAGTACAGGGATAGGAAACCTTCAGCACTCCCGATGTTGTGGTCTACACCTCCCATAATGCTGTTATAGCCACATTTTCTGCAAAGCATCAGGGAGATGTAGTCCACAACATCAGGAGTTCCAAAGGTTGCCTACCCCCGCTCTAGTACAAAGGACTAATCAATTCAATTACATTGTTGTAGTTCTGCTACAAAATAATCAGCTCACCTATCACCACTAATAGAGTAATTTACTAATTGAGAATTGAAGGTGAATCCACAGAGAATTTCAGATTTCAGGTTAAAACAGTCAAACTTAGAAACATAGCATGTGACGGCAGATAAGAACCATTCAGCCCATCTAGTCTGCCCAATTTTCTAAATACTTTCATTAGTCCCTGGCCTTATCCTATAGTTAGGATAGCCTTATGCCTATCCCACGCATGCTTAAACTCCTTTACTGTGTTAACCTCTACCACTTCAGCTGGAAGGCTATTCCATATATCCACTACCCTCTCAGTAAAGTAATACTTCCTGATATTATTTTTAAACCTTTGTCCCTCTAAGTTAAGGCTATGCCCTCTTGTTGTGGTAGTTTTTCTTCTTTTAAATATGGTCTCCTCCTTTACTGTGTTGAATCCCTTTATGTATTTAAATGTTTCTATCATATCCCCCCTGTCTCGTCTTTCCTCCAAGCTATACATGTTAAGATCCTTTAACCTTTCCTGCAATTCATGGAAGCATTCTCTAAGTTGGCTATGCTTTCCGTACAATTACTCTGGTCTTAGACTTGAAGTTCATGTTGAATTCTCACTTTAACCCTGTAAACGAAAGCATTCCTAACTCCAATATTTTCTACTATATTTCATATACATTAAAGCATTGAGCAAAAAGGTTGTCCCTCGGCTGCCATAATGTGGGAAAAGCATGTTGGTAATTTTTGTCCTACCATGGGCCATTCATGTTTTTCAGGATTGCCTTTCAACCCTATTTTGAAGAGGCTCACCATATTGATTAGGCTTCAGACAACTAAACATTATACACAGCTTACTGTAGCAAGAACACCTCTCAGTGCTTTGGAAACCCTTGGTTTTGCAGAAAATATTTTATCTATTAGATATAAACTATAGTATGGCTCACTGGGTTATTTACAATTAAAGATTGTGATGTAAGGCTAACACCATGTCATTTGTGTCACAGTGAAAAAAGGTTAAGAACAACTGTATTAGAGGATACAGATTATAAATTAAAGTAAAAATTATAAAAGATTGCCATGAAAAAAAGATAATCTAAATAACAGACATAATTACGACTCGCGTTGAGAATGGCTCAGCAACCAATTCTCCATTTCTTGGAACCACGGCAGATCATCGAATTATTAGTGTCTTATTATTGTTATTCTACACTCAGTGACTCCTCCCAAAAACAATAAAAAATATTAGATATAATGGAACTGAAAAAAAGCTTATTTTCAAGCAAGATATCCGACTGAGAAACATGTGTAAATAACATTTGTATAAATTATAGGGAAAGTTGAAGTGATCCTAAACAGACACCCGAGATTCCAGCCCATGTTTACGGGTGCACAGGGAATTAATGGAGGGCTTTGGCTTATAATGTTAGGATATTTATTACCATCTAATTTAGCTTCCTGCTCACATGACTTGTCACTAAATCTTCTTTCCTGAAACTCCCTTATTTATTTCGTCTCAAGCCTTTTTTCTTTGCTCCATGTCACGTCATACTGCATACGGCCATATTCAGATTTCGTCATCATCCTTTCCCATGTAGTCATCTATCTCCCACTTTGCAATGTCTTTATCTCTTTATTTTATCCAAAGCCTCACCTCCCCTTCCCCCGTACTATTTAACAGAAATGCAGTGGCACATTTGGAAGCACTACTGGGTGGCCATACGTTGCTCAAGGACCTACCAATTGTGGAACTCTGTCTTCAAACTGGGCCGCCTTTTGATCACAGAAAGACGGGCATGGGTAAAAAAAATACAATGTTTATTATGCATTGCTAAGGCCTAACAGCCAAAACTTCTCATATTTAGTGTGACCATATGTAGATTATATAAAAGGGTTTTATCACTTTGCATATTTGATGCATGCCCGTCTCTCTTTGATCAAATTCCCACCATGATCATGTCACGTCATCCATCCCGTACCATCATATTTGCCCACCCCTCTCACATCGTGTTGTTTATACATGCCACATTCTCAGCCCAGCATACTCAAATTATGTAATTCCTTCCATGTCACCATCTCACCCACCGCATTAACATTATTCCATTTTATAAATGCCACAATCTCACTCACTAAACTCACCTCCTGCCATTCCTCCTAAATGACTAGCTCATCCCACCAAACTCAAACTGATCCACGTGATAAGCAATTGCAGCTGCTGTGTAACCATAATTCCTAACATTTTCAGCCAGACTGCCCTAGGTTTGCGCTGTGTAGACCACAGAAACAGGTCTGCAGC
Source organism: Pelobates cultripes (assembly GCA_933207985.1). Lineage (NCBI taxonomy): Eukaryota > Metazoa > Chordata > Amphibia > Anura > Pelobatidae > Pelobates > Pelobates cultripes. The sequence goes on along the minus strand of OW240922.1, from coordinate 92,811,689 downwards.
AAATCTTACGAGCTACGATGTATAACCCCCCACCTGAAAGTGAAGACAGTTAGACAAGACGGAGTCTTTATAGCTCCCAGGAATCCTATCAGCACAAGGTCACAGCCACCTTATCAAATATGCTGTAACAGAGAGACAGAATGTGCAGGTAATGAAAATGGAGGATGGCCCATGTATAATTTGCCAAATGTTTTATTATTACAGTAAAGCTGCTTCAGCTTCTGTCCGACAGCTGAAAGGAAACCCACAATGTTCCGTACAGGAGAGTGGTTTCAGAAGACTGCATGAAGGTGGGAGATTGAAATTACCATCCTTTCATATTATGTCAGGATCAATGTCAATTGTGTTATCATTATACCTTGCGCAGGACACCGGAAGGCCTAAAGCCAGCCCTGCGTGTGCTTACCTTTGTTTTGCATTGTAAATCAATTTAAAACAATATTTTGCCAGCAGCATTATGTAAAAACTTAGCTGTGAAAGAGGATAGCAAAAGGATAAATAATGTTATACTGATGTATTTGCTAATAAATCAACTAAATTAAAAAAAATATTCTCTGGTTATGGCAGGGGCACTTTCACACTGAGACAGACACTGAATCTAGAATGTAAATAACATCATGAGAACCAAGGAAACAATCATTTTACTTGCTCTCAAAAGGTTAAAACCAGTGGTGGAATACCCATGGTCGCAAAGGTCACGAGTACGACCAGGGGGACAGGCAGCAGCGTACCTACCAGCCGACCAGCTGTGTGTCAGTGTTTATCTGTTTCTGTGTTCATATGTCTGTGTCAATGTGCGTGTGAATATCTGTGTCAGTGTGGGTGTGCGTCAGTGCGTCCCAAATACACAGCTGCATCCAAATGGCAACAGTAACTGCAAATACACAACCTCATCCAACAATAAACACAAAAGCACCCATTTATTCACTCATAAATACCCCATACAAAATAATGCTTATATTAGAACACACTACTCACAAATACAACCCTCTAGAATGGACAAATGGTTAATTCCCAGCTGGCACTAGCTTCAGGGGACAGTCGAGAATGTACATTTTGGCCACCCTTGTGCTAAATAAATAAATGTGTTGCACCTGGACTATCTCTATATTATTTCCTCCACTGGTTAAAAAAAATGTACTTGGAAAAGATATAAAGAAGTTTGAGGAATAATAGTACTAAATTACTACAAAGTTTTGGAGGACTTTGAGAGACACCTACCAAGGTACAAGATTTCTTTGGGTGAGAACTGTGAACTCTTTGGTTCTATTTCTGTACTTACAGCTGCAAGGAAATTCTTTGCTGCACGTCTTGCAAGCTAATTAGATTGCAAAAAGGGTTTAACAGTGTCGCATACGGTGGAGGTTTTTTGGGGGAAATGATAGACATGCGACTTTCTGCATCCCATTAAAATATAGCTTCCTCTTTCTTAAACTCGTCAGGGTGCAAAGTAAAGTAATACACTAATATTCTGTAACTTTAACAATGGGATTTTAACTGTATCATGTAGACTGCTCCCAAGTGATTTTGCATACAGTTATTGCAATATTTTGTAGGATGGTAATTGGACAAAGTCTATCACTCAGCAGCATGGCCCGGTCTAACATTCCCAAGGGTATTAGAAAATGTCTTACGAAGCTTCGAAAGAAACTAATATCATTGCATTTATTATTAATACGACAGAGAACACTTGGAATGTATGTAAAGCAAAAATCAAAAAGGAAAGGTATGAAAAGAAATGCGTTGCCAATCAATGCAGCAGAGCTTTTCGAGTTTGCTTAGAGGAGATTAAAGTTGAGCAGTCACCAGATATACGTACATGTAAAGTATGAATTATCTTTCCTGAAATTGGATACATAAAGCCATCAGCAAATAAGAGATTGGACACCTAAATCTCTTGTTATTTGACCTCCTGCACTAGGATAGGAGGGCCTGCAAGGTGATTTTCCCCTCTTTTTAATGATTCCAATATATAACAACATCAGAAGTGCAGAAGGAAAATGTAGATGGAGGAACTGTTTTGGCCAACGCTGGTCACCGTGTCCTAACCCCCATACTTTTTTTTTGTAACACCACATACACTGCATGATTAAAAAAAAGAAAATAGTTTCTTGTTATGCATGTTGTTTGACATACTTTATATCTATTTTCCTTCTTTTTGGGATCACCAGTGCTCTCAGCCAAACCAGGTTGCACAGATCAGATATTGGTAATTGTACCAGTTTACCCATTATCAATTAAATATGGCTGGAGAGAGGGGGGCTGTGAGTGCCAGGAGACACTAGTTTAGGTTGACATAAAATGTGAGATAGTACCCATGGTCCCTTAGTCCCTTTGTGACATAATTATTGCTCTGAGCTGAAGATGTTATGATGGTTAGAATGCTGCCTTAAAGGAATGCTCCAAGTACTATAACCACGGCAGCACGCTGTAGTGATTATGGTGGCAGAAATGCCTTGACACCCCTATTGTAAGTAGTTAAGTCATTTTATAAGGCTTGACTTGTTGCCTGGGGCACACTAGGTGTGCTCCCCATCTCCACTACCTCTGCCAACATCTGTTCTCAGTTTAAGCTAAGTCCTGCAGTGTAAGGCTTAGCTCATTGGCTGAAAGCAATCAGATGAAGCGCTCATCCAAAGAGCTATCCTCCAGATCTGTGGCTGATGTAGTGGAGGCAGAGGGCAGCTTCTAAAATGGTTTGCCTACTAATATTGGGGGGCACCAAGCCACTTCTGCCACCATAACCACTACATCACGTAATGATTATAGTGATTGTAGTGTTCTTTTAACCTGCTGAGTAGATAGTGTTATTATCCAGTGACCTGCTGAGTAAATACCATGCCCTGGTCATATTGTCCTGGACTAGTAATGGGGACCTAGGAAAGCTTCAGTCCAATATGGTTGGAAGCGATTAGAGAGGCCATGAGTAGATTTTCCCTGGTTAATGGGAGGTGAAATTACATCAGCCTCACACACCACTGGACAAGATGGGGGTAACGAGACAGCTGTGGTCTTTTTTTTGTAAATATGTTGCCACCTATTTACTATAGAATAAATAACGGTTCAGGCACTACGGGGTAAAGAATTAGCAGCGTTATTGTGGCAAAGCACAACGCTTCGACCCTGCCGGGTCTCTATTAAGCTTGATAAAGACCCGGAAGGTTGAAACGTTGTTGCTTTTGCCCCACTAAAGCTGCTATTTCTGTTATCCCGAAGTGCCTGAACCGTTATTTATTCTGCATATCTTGGAAGGGAGGCCTGGCCGGCACTGGCTTTAGAGCACCAGGGTTATTTGGTGCAGTATCCAGTACGTCTCTACTACAGAGAGGTTTTAAACTTCCCTTGTAGTACTATAGGGGTCTTTTTGACCCCCATGGATTTTCATTTATTTATTTACTATTTAATGTGGTGGCTGGCTGCCAAGCGATCGCCAGTGACCACATAATTTATCCTCATGCTGCAAAGGATTTGAACTTTTGCCTGCTGGCTGCTAATTGTGTCAGACGGCAAATAGGACTAAAATTATGGTTCACTTACACAAAAGCAATCGAACAATAATTTGCAAATGTGCATCCTGCCAGATGCATTTTGACGAATTTTATTAAAACTGGTGCATTGTGATTCTTCCAAACCCTGTACTTTGTATCGGATGCAAAATCATTGCTTTTAATTCTGACATCGGATGCATCCGGGGGATTGCTGCAGATTCACATGGGATACCCAAATTCTGACAATATTGGGCTTTAGTTAATATCAGAATTGCCATTGCGGTCAGAAGTCGGTCTTTTTCATCGAAATTTACCCATCTGCACAAAATCTGGTGTTTAGTGAATAACATTGTTACTAAATTGTTTCTTTGCTCTAGGTTAAATCAATGTAAAAGCCAACCAGCTGGACCCACTTGTTACTGAGCCAGAAACTGTTATCTTTTTGCAATAGGTGACTTTACAACTGATGTACTTTTTGTAAATAGCTGACTTGCACACGTTTCCCCAAGACAGGTATTTAATTGTTCACGCAGGTTAGAAAACACATTGTTACTGGACATTTATTGGATAAGCCCCTTTAACGTGTTTTCTTTTCTCAGACAGTCCAATTATCTTTATAATTTGCTTCCATAAGGTCAATTAGCATTGTGTTCATTTTTTCTTTATTAAATTCCCCAAAAAAAGGACTAGACAAGCATTCTAAAATCCATGCCGAATTTTCCTCGTCAAATAGCAAGACGCGAGACGGGAAGATTCTGCCACTTAAACAGAGGCCAAAATATCCACTAAGGCTATCGAAATGGAAAGAAGGAAAAAAACATCTTATTTTCTATTGAAAGGTCAAAGCCAGTCCTAAAGGCTAAGCAGAGACTAACATTGCCACACACTTCATATGGTGCAAACGCACATTCTGAAGCTTTCAAGCCTCTGTACGAAAAGACAAATCTTCATGAATATTTCATACGTAGTCTGTGCTTACAAGTTATTGTGAACGTATTACGAAGCCTGGCAGTAGCGCAAAGCCTTATCTGTCATCTGTACACTCTTGCAAACAGTCTATTTTGAATTGATACAGTTTAATAAGGAAAGGTTCATGATTTTGGTTTATCAAAAGCCATTGACTGTAAATTTTGCACAGGTTATTATGCACCTTAATCCAGAAGCTTCCTATTAAAATAGTTTTATATGCGCGGCGTGTCGCAGTGTCTTTGGCAAGGAAAGGACACCTTTTTTTTTCCTTTTTTTTTTTTTACATTTTTCTCATGAAGACAGAGGGTTTCTGCATAAAGAGCTTTTTCTGTTGTAAAATTCTAATAATGGAGCAATCTGCAGGAAGATTTTATTGGTTTCCGTGGCAATAGCTCCATGTTTAGCACTTTGACCTAGAATTGCGTTTAACACAAACTGTTACCGTTTTTTTAGCATTGTAAAGGTAGGCTACTATTTTTGTGAGTTTAGAAGGGGTGATTTATCTTACTGACCAGAAAACATGTCTAAACTAGTTATCATTACTCTTACTGAGCCTAGCCTGTGGGACAACTATGACCTTGACCAAGGCTGGCTATGCATCATGAGAAATACAAGTCACAAACATCTGGCCGAAGTTAGACATCACTGACCTTGTATGGTCAGATCATAGGGTAGATGATGATGTTCTCCCCCTGGCACAATTGCGGATGGGTGATATATTTTGGTTTTAAAAAATGTTCTGCAGCAGCCATTTGATTTTGTGCTGCATATATCTAATTAATCCAATTTTTAGGTTTGTTTGTGGCTCACATTTTTGAATTGACAGAGCAGTTCTCAGCATCTCATCTACCCAATGTAGTACAATAATGAAAAGCAGCCCGATGAGAGATTGGATGAAGTGTGAAATGGGTGTGCATTGAACCACTACAGTGAACACTTGTGATATAAATGAGGTCATGCACTAGTACACAGGTATGTAGCAACAATTAAATATTTGTCATGCAGATACAAGTACAATTGCCAATAGTGTTCTCTTGGCCTATCTTTACTTAGATCTGTAATGATTTCTAACATAGTACAATGCTTTTGTTGTTTCATTATTCAAAATATTATATTGAGTAATGCAGTATGTCTTTACATAATTTATTTTAGACTAGCATCATTTTTTTTTTTTAAATCAGAAAAATGTCCTCGATAAACAGAAGACCAACGAAAAAGCTTGCACTCCTCCGAACAGCCCCAGGTACAGCTGGGCAGCTCAGAATTTGTGATCCTGTCCCAATAGCCTGGGTTTGGTCTCTTGTGTCCACATCTGTGTAGAGACCAAGTCTGCAAAAAGTGCAGTGCCACCACATCATTAAATGCGTAAACCATACTGAGGGCATTCACTGGTGGGGCCAGCCACTGCTGTGGTCAGTCAATGTGGCCTACATGCATGCCAGATTGACATGTCCCCTTTGGATATCACAAGTGACCCATTGCGACTTCGTGTGACAGAGCCTGTTACAACAAATACATATTGATTAGTCTTTGCATTTTGGTAATTACACGGTACTGGTCAATCTTGCTCCTCAAGCCAGGCATTAAAATGATTGGAAGCAGCCATTTCCACTCTTTATATTTTAAGATCATTAAAAATGGGCAATCCTACAACAAAAGTAGTTTTTTTTTAACCTCAAAAATGTTAGGAATCCAAACAGAAATCTGTTTATTTTTGGCCTAATATTTAAATTCCCTTTAGTGAATTTAGTTCCCAACAATTAATACTTTAGTAAATAACTATGTAAAGGTCCAACAAGTTAGCCCTGCATTCTTTCCTAACTTTTAAATGCAATAAAGTATTTTAAATCAGTAAAAAATATATAATATTGCGGCTGTAAGTAGAGGGTTTTCAAATATGTGCACATTTTTATTCAAATATTATACTTGCTATTTGAAGCATGTGACAGTTTTACAATTATGAAATAAAAAAAAAGATTTAAAAAAAGAGAAAAAAAACTATTATAGAAATTTAAAGGGCAATACACGACCCTAATGGACTTGAGCGGGTTTTATTTATTTGTGCGGTATAGTGTCCCTTTAACATCACATTCCCCGAGACCCGCGAAAGTCCAATTCGTTACTGTTAATGAGTTAATTTAATGGTTAAAATTGACGAGCAAGATAATCTCTTGGAGTCAAGGACTGCAAAGCTGTTGCAAAGGGAAAAAAAAACTACAAAACAAATAATCACAGCACATCTGGAATAAACTAATTTCCCTTTAATAAACACTAAGAGAACTTTGCAGATAAATCATTTGAATACAGCAAACAACAAGCGACAAGAGGCAGATTTTGCTAAGCAATATACGAGCACCAAGCAAAATGTAATTATATATCCCCACGCAGAGCGTCTTTTCCATTCATTTGGAAAATGCGGAGAAATGAATTGCAAAATGTCGGCAATGGAAGTGAGACACGCAACAACAACAACAAAAAAGAAAAGTACAGAGACTATTTCAATTCTTATGGAGTTGGTTGATTTTAATGACAATTCTCTATTGTTTTTTTTTGTAAGTTACAAAAAAACAACATAGGGGGTGTGTGGATAGGAGGGGGGGGGACGAGTGTTTGTATTAAAACCTCCCAGCTGCAAATTCAGAGCACAGCTGGGAAACAATAAAGAAACATATTTATCAAAGAGCCGTCTCATACTGACAGCCTTTGTGTGATAAATGGGATGTAGTTAGATTGTTAGTTAGATTTGCTTCTCAATATGTGTCATTTTTCGAAAAGAATACAATTGATTTTATCCCGTGGCTTGATTCGTTAAGCTAAGTCCAGTTTTATTTGCCTGTTAGAAAATCAGTCTGCAAGACTGTGAGGAGTACAGTTCTAGTACAGGCAAGAGGGCCACCTAGAACATCACTAGCAGTTGTACTATGACTGCGTACCACATGATGATGTCATAAACTCCAATTTTCCCAGCAGGCCCTCCTCCATCCTCATGTCTACAATTGTCAGAGCTCAGTTAAGAGTGAGTTTTGTGATAACTTTACATGTTTAATAAATGCTAACCCAAGTTTTGTGCGCAGAATTTTTGCCACGTATTTTTGAACTGAAATTCGCAAATTCCCTTTAATTTTCTAGAATTCTCAGTTAAGCGAATAAGCTCTAATGCGGGAAAAGATTAAATAATTTCCAACACTCTAAGTATGGTTCTGCACATTAGCACTTCTATATTTTTCTAACCTCCTTTTGCTGTCCTAATTCCATTTTTGCATCAAGTATCATGTGAATCAGACTATGGATATTATTACCATTATTAGTCTCTTCATTTGATCTCATTATATCTGTTTGAAAGTTATCTTTCTCGCTTAATTATTTAGCTATTGCTACCACAGCAGTTTTAGTGAGCACAGGGCTCAAAACAAGCTATTTAGCAACATATGGAGATGTAGATACTCTCGAACTTAGATATTGATACATTACTGTTATACTGTCTGTATGACGACATTGATGCTAACAGGCAATGTCTTCGGAATTAGGTACTTTTCTCCGTGAGTTTTATGACAAGCATTTATCACTATATCCAGACTTTGACCAATTAAGTTGTAATAAAGTCAGTAGTCTATAGTACATTGTAGCCACGGATTAGTACCAGGGAGGTTTCGCCCAACAGGCTGGTTTCACTTTCACCACATTGGGATGACTTTATAATCTGGATAAGAGGTTCTGTTGTATATATTTTGGTAAGAGCATAATTAACTAAACTATTTACTATTCCACACAATAGTTCCAGTATATGCTCAAATCACTGGTTTTCCAGTGATTCGACTTTGATTGATTTTTTTAAATAATTTCCTGCATGATTTTCCTCTCTTTAATTATTTTTAACAATATGCCTTGGTTGTACCTAGTATGACCGAGCACAAATGAATGCTAAAATTGCTTCTTTAATAAAACTTAATGTACTTTTTTTGTATGGTTTGATAAGCCGCATTCTGGGTCATATTGCCTTTTCAGACTATAGTTGAAGAAGATTGCATAATTCCTCACATTACATTTTATTTCTTAGTAAAGGTAATTTATATCCTTCTAGCAGCTTAAACTAAAAGGTGATCTATCTCCAAATTTTTATATAGTCATAAATATAGTCCAACAACAACGTATTGTAATAGTCTGTTTCCTTCAAAGGTCATTTTACATGCAACTCCTCATTTATGACGTTAGTGACTTATTTATGATGCCTGTCTGTACTCATTTGCATGTTGAGCTGGGAATTCTGGGATAAGTGTGGAAAAGAGAGAGAGAGAGTAGATAGATACATATTTACAGTTTACTTGCAACTGCACATTTCATACTTTATGACTTCTGGAAATGGAGCTGGTAGGTGAGATGAGGGAGAGGAGATAGGAACGTCTTTGTGGTCTCTCCCCTATAAATCTGTCACTTGTCTGGAAGATTTGAAGATTGTATGTGGTACAACAAGCTGCCCGGGCCCCTCTCTGTGGTTTAACACCACCCTTGATAGTTAGAGCCATGTAGCATGAGAGGCCTCAAATGCCATTAAGGCTGAATAACAAACCCACCAGGAGTGAATTTCCATTTGCCAAAAGGCTTGTGGGTGAGTGGAAATTTTGACCCTTGATATTGTAATAGGCAAATGATGCACAGATTACGTACATGCAACGTGTGAGGACGTCCTCTGTCATTTCATAGAGTCAATCTCTGTAAAACTGCACAAAGCTTTCTATTGGCTCTCTGGTAGACAGCCACTAGAGGCAGTCTTAACACTGCAATCTACACATTGTAGTTCCTCAAAAACGGCAATGTTTTCCATTGCAGGGTTAAGAGAACTGGGACAATGCACATAACTATGTCAATGAGATGAAGTGGTCTGGGTGCCTATAGTGTCCCTTTAAAGTCAAATATGCACTCTACAGCATAACAAATGGTCAACTGACATTCAACTAATGTGGAAAGCATTAACTAATGTTAAACATGATCTCTTTCTAGAAATGTTATTAAAATCCTTTTCTGGATTATTTTGTAAATGCCTGCAATTTGTGAGTGGCATCCATCTTGGGTTACAGGTCGCTTACTGCAAGAGTCATGTGTTTAAAACCTCAAGGAAGTGTTCATCTAGAACGCACGTTCACCTTCCGAGTGAGACTAACGGGATCTGGTCCAGTGACCCATCTGACGGAATCTTCTGATGAATTTAGCACCACATGGCTATGTCTCTGAAAATGTTACGTATGAAGAGGTTCTGATTGATTCAGTGCCACACTTAATGTGGATATGGGTTTTTGGTTCAAGGTGTGTTAGCAGATAACATCATAAGAGGACGACTTGCCTTTTTACACTGCATTTTTTTTTTTTTTTTTTTTTTTTTTTTTTTACAAACTCAAGCTTAACTCATCTCACACATGCAATATAATCTTAAGAATTTGGTAATATTCCACATGCACTGGGACAAATGTACTTCACAGTGAGTTTATCCTGATTATTTTAAGGACTATTTGTATCTTCGAGATGAGCTCAAGAATAAAATATTTCAAAACTCAATCGTTCCATTAATGATATAAAATAGTGAGTGAAGCCAACAGTCATGCGCCTAGTTAAAGGGTTTAGAAATAAAATGCCAAATTGTAGTGAACTAAAAACCAGATCACAAAATTTGGACAAAATGTTACTGATTTGGTAAAATACTCAAGAGCTGCCTCTGCTATTGCCCCAATCCACTGCATTCATAGGTATTTGCAAAGTAACAAAGAGAAAATATAGACATTTGGATGGCACTGGCCATCTGAATATAAAGAGATAGTACATGGTTTTACAGGGAGTGCAGAATTATTAGGCAAGTTGTATTTTTGAGGATTAATTTTATTATTGAACAACAACCATGTTCTCAATGAACCCAAAAAACTCATTAATATCAAAGCTGAATATTTTTGGAAGTAGTTTTTAGTTTGTTTTAGTTTTAGCTATGTTAGGGGGATATCTGTGTGTGCAGGTGACTATTACTGTGCATAATTATTAGGCAACTTAACAAAAAACAAATATATACCCATTTCAATTATTTATTATTACCAGTGAAACCAATATAACATCTCAACATTCACAAATATACATTTCTGACATTCAAAAACAAAACAAAAACAAATCAGTGACCAATATAGCCACCTTTCTTTGCAAGGACACTCAAAAGCCTGCCATCCATGGATTCTGTCAGTGTTTTGATCTGTTCACCATCAACATTGTGCAGCAGCAACCACAGCCTCCCAGACACTGTTCAGAGAGGTGTACTGTTTTCCCTCCTTGTAAATCTCACATTTGATGATGGACCACAGGTTCTCAATGGGGTTCAGATCAGGTGAACAAGGAGGCCATGTCATTAGATTTTCTTCTTTTATACCCTTTCTTGCCAGCCACGCTGTGGAGTACTTGGACGCGTGTGATGGAGCATTGTCCTGCATGAAAATCATGTTTTTCTTGAAGGATGCAGACTTCTTCCTGTACCACTGCTTGAAGAAGGTGTCTTCCAGGAACTGGCAGTAGGACTGGGAGTTGAGCTTGACTCCATCCTCAACCCGAAAAGGCCCCACAAGCTCATCTTTGATGATACCAGCCCAAACCAGTACTCCACCTCCACCTTGCTGGCGCCTGAGTCGGACTGGAGCTCTCTGCCCTTTACCAATCCAGCCATCCATCTGGCCCATCAAGACTCACTCTCATTTCATCAGTCCATAAAACCTTAGAAAAATCAGTCTTGAGATATTTCTTGGCCCAGTCTTGACGTTTCAGCTTGTGTGTCTTGTTCAGTGGTGGTCGTCTTTCAGCCTTTCTTACCTTGGCCATGTCTCTGAGTATTGCACACCTTGTGCTTTTGGGCACTCCAGTGATGTTGCAGCTCTGAAATATGGCCAAACTGGTGGCAAGTGGCATCGTGGCAGCTGCACGCTTGACTTTACTCAGTTCATGGGCAGTTATTTTGCGCCTTGGTTTTTCCACACGCTTCTTGCGACCCTGTTGACTATTTTGAATGAAACGCTTGATTGTTCGATGATCACGCTTCAGAAGCTTTGCAATTTTAAGAGTGCTGCATCCCTCTGCAAGATATCTCACTATTTTTTACTTTTCTGAGCCTGTCAAGTCCTTCTTTTGACCCATTTTGCCAAAGGAAGGGAAGTTGCCTAATAATTATGCACACCTGATATAGGGTGTTGATGTCATTAGACCACACCCCTTCTCATTACAGAGATGCACATCACCTAATATGCTTAATTGGTAGTAGGCTTTCGAGCCTATACAGCTTGGAGTAAGACAACATGCATAAAGAGGATGATGTGGTCAAAATACTAATTTGCCTAATAATTCTGCACTCCCTGTAGAGTTCTCCAGAGTCTTGCAACTGTGCATAAACCTTCTATTCTGCCACCACTAACCAATGCTCACAAGCAGAAACGGCTGCATTGGGCAGAAAAATACATGAAGACTAATTTTCAAACAGTCCTGTTCACTGATGAGTGCTGTGCAACCCTGGATGGTCCAGATGGATGGAGTAGTGGATGGTTGGTGGACGGCCACCCTGTTCCAACAAGGCTGTGACGTCAGCAAGGCGGTGGTGGAGTCATGTTTTGGGCCAGAATCATGGGAAGAGGGCTGGTCAACCCCTTTAGGGTCCCCAAAGGTGTAAAGATGACCTCTGCAAAGTATGTGGAGTTTCTGACTGACCACTTTCTTCCCTGGTACAGAAGGAAGAACTATGCTTTCCTTAATCAAATCATCTTCATGCATGGCAATGCACCATCTCATGCTGCAAAGAATACCTCTTAATCAATGGCTGCTATGGGGATAAAAGGAGAGAAAGTCATGGTGTGGCCTCCATCCTCCCCCCACCTCAATCCTATTGAGAACCTTTGGAGCATCCTCAAGCAAAAGATCTATGAGGGTGGGAGGCAGTTTACATCCAAACAGCAGCTCTGGGAGGCTATTCTGACATCTTGCAAACAAATTCAAGCAGAAACTGTCCAAAAACTCGCAAGTTCAATGTATGCAAGACTTGTGAAGCTGCTATCAAATAAGGGGCATGAGCATTAGGTCTCCCCCGCCAGCTGACGGTGGGGGAGGAGAAGAAGCTTAACAGAGCCAGCACTGAAGGACATCGGACTAAGGTAAGTGACAGAAGGGGGGCACTATAGGGAGCCGTAGTGCCAGGAAAACAACTTTGGTTCCTTGACACTATAGTTTCCCTTTGAGCGGTAGTTGTTCTGGTAGCTATAGTGTCCCTTTAAATATCCTTGTTAAATCATGCCTATTCACACAGGTTTGCAATACACTGTTTATCACTGTCAATGCGTGATTGAAAAAAGGTAAAACCTCTGTTCCAATTCATTATATAACTAAATGCAGAAATTCATAAATTCTTTTTACAATGGCGTTTTAATTAAAAGGTTATTGTGTTAGAACCTCAATGGAATTGCAATTAGTGTTGACAGATTGAACCGAATTAAAGTGCTGAAATTCTTGAGTCACAATTCACCTATGACTGTCATGTGAAGAAAATATATGGCAATGCATTTCCTAATAAATCTAGCATTTTATATTAAAGGAGACTCAAAATACATTGGTTAAATGTCCAGAACACACTTATTTTTTGTAAAACAAAATACCAAATCTGTTAAAACAAAAATGAGTAAAACAATGATCTCACAGCGTGCCTTATATCCACACCAGCTGGTTGCGTTTTTGTGTTTACACCACATGATGTCTGTGCTAGATTAATTTGTCAGGTTTCAAAGACATAAGGACATACTGGCCAAGATTCTCTTAGACCACTGGCTCCCAAACCAGTCCTTATGACCAACCAACAATACAGGATTTATGTATTTCCCTGTTTTATTCCAACAGAGATACTGACAAAACCTGTACTGTTGGACTGATTTCAGAAACACTGTGACTGATACAAAGTGAGACATTTAACTTTGGTAACTGAATAGCAGAGCTTCCATTGACATTGATGGGAAAATTAAAAAAACACTGTAGGGTCAGGAATACAACCCTATAGTGTTAAAAACGCTATTTAAGTGGCATGTCCCTCCCTTACTCTTTTTAAATAGAAAAAAAAACTCACCTTATATCCAGGATTGCACAGGTCTGCCAGTACTGGCCCTGCCCCCAATCCTCATCTTCGGCTGAGATAATCAGAATTTCCTATGTGAAACATTGGATTGCCTGAGAGTGTCAATTCTGATGATCTCAGTCCAGGAGGTGGGATAGGGATGGAACCAAATACCGACCTGGCCAATTAGCATCTCCTCATAAAGATGCATTGAATTAATGTATCTCTATGGGGAAAGTTCAGCATCTCCATGCGGAGTGTGGAGACGTTGAATGTCAGTGCTGCACATTCTGAGTTATTGCCACTGAAGATATTCCTAGGCAGTATAGGCAGTATTGTAAACTCTAAAATGCCTGCAGGGACAGACTATGCTCACCAGAACAACTACATTAAGCTGTAGTTGCTCTGATGACTATAGTGTATCTTTAATATCACCAGAGATACAATAGAAGCTAGCTCATAATGTTGTCAATCCATATTAGGAAATTCTAATTTCATCTTTGAGACAACCTTTTTTCCAGATGTATAAATTCCTTTCAGTCTATGCACCAACTTATATCAAGGATAGGAAACCTTCGTCCCTCCTGATGTGCACTCAGGCATCTACAGAGAAGTGTAAGAGCATGCCTGCCTGGACATTCCTTCTATTTCCTAACTACCCACATCTACTTTCCTTTCCTCTCCTTTATTTATATCATTTTTCTACATGTATGAAATCACCTTAATATAGAGAATCAAATAATTCACTATTGATCGGAGTACCCTATTGCTATTTCTATTGTATCTCTCTATCATGTCTTTATTTAGGAGGGACAGTCCCAACTTTGAGCACAAATCCCTCTGTCCCTCATTTCTGTCCTATTGTCCCTCTATTCTAGGAGCTCCATATTGTTGGTGTGTCTGAGTGTAACAGAGCTCCATAGCAATAATACTCTCAGTAATGTGTCTTTAAACTACAGTAAATGTGTTTAGAAATCAGTCAGTGTAAATAAGATACATTGTCCTTGTTCTAAATAACATTTTAGTTACATAAATGGTTATTAGTAAATCCCCTAGAATTTCTCGAAACAGGCCAGCCCCTGGTCACACCTCCACCCACAACCCTAAAATTAAAGTGTCCCTCTTTGTCCATTTAAAATGTTGCGAGGTATGGCTGAAGTCTCAGCAAATCTACAAAGGAAAATCTCACTTGTGCCAGGTTTTGTTTAAAGTATTAGGTGACAGCAATCTAATAACAGTTCCTGAAAGCAACAGTGATCATTTTAAAGAATATTTTATAAGCACTGTGAGTATAGTACTCAGAATCACCTGCACAAGCACGACTCGGGTCAGCTTAATATCTGTATTTTCAAAGAATGATCCATAGTCTGAAATGAATGCAAATTGCAAGCGCTGTCATTCAAAACATGGAAAATTTGCTGATGGCGCACTGATCTATAGCCGCCTGTCTCTTAAATAAATCCTAATGATCTGGCACAATGTGGGTTTTTAGCCAGCTACGTCCATAAATTACTAGCAAATTCAATTTTTTAAGGTTGCAAATTTCAGTTGATAAAAATTAATCACAAACATTTCGTGATACAGGAATCCCTGCAGGTCTTGCATTCAACCTGCCAATCTGAGAACCACGGCACATACTCTATGGCGAAAATTAGCTTCCAGCTCAAATTCCATGCTTTTGGCTTCTGTAGCTAATATACACAAACACAAACAAACATACACATGACACACAAGCACTCACACCCATGTGTGCAACCACGTTCATAATACAGCAACATGAGAAGTTAGTATCATTCCAGCTGAATGGAACTATCAAGCATAAACTCCACTATTTACAAATATTCATTCCTAATGTCTGAATTTAAAGCAGAACTGGCACTTCTCTGGAAGTTGCACCACTGAATAGGACACATATAATGTAATTAAATGAATTAAACTTAATTAATCTTTTTATCTTTTTTTAAAGATGCTTTCTTTTTTACTTTAATTTATATTAAATATTTAACAAATTACATCATACTCCGGCATAGACACGGCAAAGCCAGTGCAAACATTGCAAAAATGAAAATGAAACATTGGAATATTGTTTAATTTCTTCCCTTCTCTTATTTCTTTTATTTGTCTCACATATACGTATTTGTTACAAATAGGGAATAATTACGTTTTCATGGACACATGTAATTGTGCCATATTTATGGAGCTGAATGAAAAGGGTTTCCCTGTTGTATGTATAATGCATACTATGCAGGATTCTTCATTGCCTAATTACTAAATCTAATACACTTTCTTCTGAATTCTTCATACTACAGTGCAAACCTTTTCATGTCCTGCCAATCAATATGCTTCCAATCAATATGTAAATGTGATATGTGTCCCTGAAAACATGGTGGATCTGGTCACCCTTGGGATAAGTAAATATAATATTAAAGCATTCTTGGAAGTGACAGTTCTGTTTAAAAATGAAAGCCTCCAATCTTTCACTGATTTGACGTGGTCATGGTGCATGGAGTCTGTAGGTGCAATATTTCACAATGAAGCACTGCACATATATGGTTTAACCCCTCTGCTGTCAGAGATGTAACTCCACCTCGGACGGCATCATTGGGATATCATTAGATAGCGCAGGACAATAGTTCCAGGCTGGATAATCTCGGTTCTGTGCATGCTTGGTGCCTGTTGTCAGTATGGCCCCCACCATAAAGCCCATGTCCTCTCCTCAGCCTACCCTACAAACATCCATTGCCCTAAAGAGAGTGGGAGTGACATCGGCAGAGGAGAATTGGTCTGAGGGTGCACTTGGCCTCTGTGCTGGAGCAGAGGTGAGTTTTAGCCATGTTTTTTGTTGTGTTATGTTTTTCTGGGTGGGGTGGGGGGGTGGGAGGGGCACCAGGATAGGAAGGGTTTGTCCAAAAACAAAGTTTTCTTAACAAGTGCTAGAAACCTCACAATTTGTACCATTTTGAACTGTTTTTGTGTTAAAGTAACCCTGGCAATTATTGTTAATATATTAATTAGTTGCTATATATAGCAACATGGTTGCAGTTTTAAAAGAGATATGATTCATCTGTTACTATGTTTCATTGTATCAAAATTGACAGTACATCACGACTTGCTAAACAGGCATTCTAATAAAGATCATTTTTTTCTCAATGTCAGGACAGTTTCTCGTTTTGCCTCACAGAGGTACAATTTTTGGGCAGACTAGATGGGCCAAATGGTTCTTATCTGCTGTCACATTCTATGTCTCTGTTTTTCTATGTTTTAATTTGTAGATAAAAGCTAAAATGTCCTGTGCTGAAGGTATTGTTCTTATTTTATATCAATATAAAAATTGAAAATTTTACATGCAGTTTACAGTACTCTTAAGTACCTTAAGTTATTGCAACCTGCATAGAAGCCCTGTGGTGTGCCCAGAGCCCTTTCCAACATGTTCCAGGCTTTAGAATAGAGTCAAAGTAAATGATACCAGCTCTTACACAGTAATTGATGACAGAGTGAAAACCTCATTTCTTGTTCAATCCTTTGCATCAGGCACAGAGACATATTGGAGCCTTGGGAAATAAAATAGTTTCTCTAAAGATCAGCCCTGGGTGAAAGGAAGATATGTGGAGTTTAATAGGCTAGATTTCATTTTGCATTGCAAGGCATAGAAATATAGTTCTTAAATGCATGATTTTTTTAAGAGGAGCAGTTTAACCCCTTAAGGAAACATGACATGTGTGCATGTCATGATTCCCTTTTATTCCAGAAGTTTGGTCCTTAAGGGGTTAAAGAGTTAAAACTAAACAGTCCTCGTACACCTCTTAATTTCTTCTTCGTGATTGACTGTGTACTTTGTGTATGCTTATTTTAACATTTTCATTTGTTTGTTTGTTTTATAGCTGGTATTGTAGAAGGTGTTCAGTTATACAGGTAATTATAGAGGATTTTACAGACTACTCTAAAATCTGTTATTGCGCTTATGTTAAAAACTACCAAAATTAATAAGTAAATGATTTAGAGGAGCACTATAGGGTCAGGAACACAAACATGTATTCCTGACCCTATAGGGTTAAAACCACCATCTAGCTCCCGGGGCCCCTCACGCCTCCATAAATTTAGAAATCTTACTTGTATTCAAGTCTGGAGCTGCAAGCTTTGTCCCTGTTTCCATTTGACCTGCCCACTGCCTGCTGCCATCATCAGAAGTGGTAGCCTGATCCAATCACAGTGCTTCCCCATAGAATTGGCTGAGACTGACAAAGAGGCAGATCAGGGTCAGAGCCAGCATGATTCAAACACAGCCCTGGCCAATCAGCATCTCCTCATAGAGATGAATTGAATCAATGAATCTCTATGAGGAAAGTTCAGTGTCTACATGCAGAGGAATGTTTGGATGCATTTTCAGCAGGCATGACCCAGGAAGGATCTCTAACAACTATCTGAGGAGTGGCCAGTGAAGTTATCACTAGGCTGTAATGTAAACATTGCATCTTCTCTGAAAAGACAGTGTTTGCAGCAAAAAGCCTGAAGGTAATGATTCTACTCGCCAGAACAAATTCAATATGCTGTAGTTGTTCTGGAACTATAGTGTCCCTTTAAGTAAATGTGACAGTTTCCTATGTTCTGATTGATCAATGTAACCACAGGTTAGTATTAAATCAATTTTAATCAGCCACTTGCAGAAACAAACTCCCAAAATACTGTGCACAGCATTGAGATAAACTTAAAACCTTGATGAATCAAAAATATCAGGATTATTCACCAAAGTGAGAAGTCAAACAGAATTCAAAGTGAATTTCAAATTTTAGACCAAAATAGCTGAATAAAAAACAAAGCTGGATTAAAGAATATTTTTATATCAGTTACTTTGACCTTAAATGTTTAATTTTGCTTTGAACTCACCTTGAGTTCGGACTTTAGTTTATAAGCATCTAAGTTGTAAATTTTACTCCAAAATGGCAGAAAAAGGTAAATTCAGTCCTTTTTTCGACCTCATTATTTTAGCCCAAATTTATACAGTTTGTTTTTCAGTTTATCACAATTCACTGTTTACTAAATAAACTCCAATGTCTCTCTACAGCCTCTTTCTTTATAATCTTCATTTGAAAACAACTCTCAGACAGCAATATCTGTGCCTGCTTTGTACAAATGCCTGCAAGTCTAGGTATTGAATTGATATCAGAAATACATCCATTTTCCCAAACAGGATAAAGTTTTTTTAAAAAAATGTACTGGGAAAAAAATATTTATTAATTAATATATGATTTGTAGCAGTTGAGGATTTATTCACTAAAAAAAACAAATTGTCATGAATTTACAACTGAATTGCAAAGTTTAATCAGCAATAGCTTATTCTGAACTACAACTTATCTATAGTTCCATTTAGGATGTTTTAGCTTTAGCCCTTAAAATTTTTTAATAGTCTATGCCATCAAAACAGCCTGCTTATTGAGCATCTTTTCCCAAATTGGAATGGACAACTCATTGAACAAATGCAGATTTGCAAAGAGACACCGAAGTTAAATATACAGAAGATTCCATGAAGTCTACAGGGGCAAGATTAGTATGGCAGCAAAGTCTAGGACATGGTCATTTAAGGGTAACATTTTCAAAATTCATTTTTTAAATTCACTACAATTCAGTACTTCGTGAAAACGCCCCATTATTTTGCCTGCTCCCTTTTTTTATTAAATACGTGAAAAGTATTCTGCTGGTGTACCTCCCAGCACTTTGAGTTTGCATTTTATAAGGAGTACAAAGGCTTTGTGTGAATTTGTAAAGGCTGCAAATATTCTGTTCTGTCTGAATTGGAATTTGAACATGCCATGCTGGGCATACTTTGTGCTGTGTGTCTATTAATAATCAGGGGTTTCATTCCTTATTCCTTCTAAAAGAGCATAGGATCTGCACCTCTTTGTGGAATATGTATTGTCATGCAAATCTCAAGAACAAAGGGCAGGTGTTAAAAAAAATCAACTTTGAAGTGTCTGAAGCAGGTACTAGTCTCAATACCGGGTTTGGGGGCCTTGCTGTGAAAATCAAAATTTAATAATATTATTGTCATATCAACTGTGAAATAATGAAGCATAATTAGCGTTCTCTTGTCTACTGAGCTGACAGAACTACGCAATGTGCACGTAACACAGATATTTCAAGCTTCTAACAGCAAACCGCAAGCATGCTAATTAAAAATCACTTTTAAACTCAGGATTCAATGAAGTGCATGTGTTTTTACAGGAAAGAATATCAATATTCAGTAATTATGTGACTAACACAACAATGATATATTGTGTTATATTTCCCTTAATCTGTGTTCCATGTTGATGGCTATAAATGTTAAATTGAACTGTCATATGGGAAAAACATATTGATATAAACCATTAAAATCTTTGCAGTAAATAAATGAGCCCTATCATATGAAACGTAAGTGGTTAAAGGGAAACGTCATGCCGTCTGTGAGGAAGCTGAAGCTTGGGCGTCATTGGACCTTCCAACGAGACAATGATCCCAATCAGACCTCAGCTAGTTGCTCATGGAAACAGCTACTTTGTAACAGTGACTTAGTAATATAGTTTGAAAAGAGACCACATTCCATCACAATCATTGCTTAATTTTTATTTACATTGTCTACTTTTTTATGGACTATATTAATATTTTATAAACATATGATGATGATGATGATGATGATGATACAGATGATTATTAAAAATAACATCCCCTGCAGAAACTCCCCAGTTCATAAATTACTCTAAAACAGGTTGGAGGGAGGCATGTTAGTTGTTCATATCTATCAAGAAGGAGCTGTCCAAAGTGCTGATTTTGCAATGGCTTTCATTTTTTCACAAAAGCAGTTAGAGCATAGAGTTACATTTATCCTCTCCAGTGTTATTACCTATTAGTAAATCTGTTTATTACACTTTCAGGGTTTATTCACAAAACTAAGAATTTAACACCATAATAGTCAAAATGGTAAAAAAAAAAAAAAAAAAACTTCCAGGCCATTATTTGCAACTTTGTCAGCTAGCCATATTCCCAATTTAGTGAATGCCAATGGTAACTAGAAACTATAATGATTAAATAAGGGTTCCTTCTACCTACCAAGTGTATGTAGAGGATGGGTGGGCAAAGTGTGATGTATGTTTGGCTGGCTGTGAGTAATATGTGTGTGTGTGTGTGTGTGTGTTGAACTAGCTGAGAGGCATGTGTGTGGGGTTAGACTGAGTGGACTGGTGTTGAGACTGGCTAGATGTGATGTGTATGTGTAGGGCTTCAATAACTGGGATGCATGTGAGACTGGCTGAGTGTGATGTGTGTGGTTTTGACAGTGAGGGGATATGTGTTGGACGAGTGTGGGAAGATGTATGAGAAACAACCACCCATATTTTTTCCCAACCCTCAAGCCTATCTTTTTGCAGGGAGTGGCAATAATCAATGAATCCCTGGTTGTCTGGCTTTGGCTCTCATAGTATCCAGTGGGATTCAGTGGGGGAGTGTGTGGACTGCACCTACGTCTGGCACAGATAACAGTAAGCACTCTTCCCATCAGCATTCAGTGAATGTGTCAAAGTATTGTGATGGTAACCCTGGGCTCTTTTATTGAGGTCAGTAATTGCAACAGTTGCAACCCTAGTAGTTCTACCTGTAGTGAATGTATCCCAATCCTGGGAATTATAGGACACTTTATAGTCAGATTTTAGCCAAAAATATTAAATTGGGTCTCCAGCTCGATTTTTCTGTTTGTTTGTTTTTCTTGAACTATTCTGGTCGAAAATGTTCCATCCCATTAACAGTTCACAACAATTCACAGTTTGGTGAATAAGTTAACTTGTGTTTATTTTCCAGCCCTTACCCTTCCTTAAATGAAGCAAAGAATATATCAATTAAAGGATTTGGGAGTTTATTTTTTTGCTCAAGCCAGGATATTGATCAGATATTTATAACATTATAAGAATGCACAACTATAATATTGTACAGAATCTGGCCATTCCATAGACCGTTACCTTAGCATAGGTACTTTTTAGATTAGAACACTTAGATAAATCTCCCCTATAGTCGTTAACTGGTACATGCCTTATTCTAGTCACCCCCTCATCTAATTATTTTCTCTCCAATTGCTGGGTTTCACCAACTATGGTTTGCGAATTCTACCTGGTTCGTTAAAAAAAGGTCAGAGTGAGGAATAGGCCAGGTATAGGACACATACAGGTACTGAGTGTGTAAAATAGCAAAAGTTGCTGCCTATAGCTGTACAGGGTTTAATCCAAGATCACTAGTAATCAGAGACTATCCAATGAGAAGCTCACACCTTGCAATAATTTAAAAATAAACACAGCACTGAATTGGCAGACTATAATAATGTATAAAATGAGCAAGTGTGTTCTGACACACGAATACAATTGTGGCATTGAGAATTAAATCTCAGAGAGCTCACAGGTTTGTTATAGCTAACATAACTGTGATACAAATGCTATGTAGCTCCAGGGCGCTAAGCTGATATCCCTTTAATTATAATGTAAACCAATCAATTCTCCACAACAGCAGTACCAGCCACAGATATCCCAGGCAACGAGTCAGAAATACGCTCCAAACCAAATGAACAACGAGGGGGACGCAGCATAAAGTAATGCAATACAATACATATATACATATCTACAGTGATCCCTATATAGAACGTTCTAAACATTCAGCAAATTGTGAATATCGGTAACATTGACATCTGTATGTTTTAAGCAAATAAGCTCATTTTGAATTATTAAATCATTCGCTGCCAAGCATTTTGCAAACAACAAATAAAAAGGAACCGAGATAATTCAAACAGAAGAGGTTTTTCTGTTATATTCATGTCAGTAAAGATACATATCACTATGCTGTAACGTTTTTGATCATAAAACATTTTAACATTTTTTTCTATTCCTAATTTATGATACAGTCTGCTCCGTATGATATATTTCCCCAATAATATACTGATTACACATTCTTACTATATATGCCCCATTGCCACATATAGATTGTCACATATGTACTTTGCTATCTATCATTTATTTATTTCTATCTATCTATCTATGTATCTATCTATCGATCTATCTATCATTTATCTATCTATTATTTATCTATCTATCATTACATTACTGGCAGTCCAAGTGTATTAAGGCCATATTTTGGAGAAAAACAAATTGCAATAAAATAATTTAATTTATAAAAAGTGAAACATGTACACATAGTGTTGAGGTATACAGACTTACCTCTTACACTCGTGTCTAGGGTTGGCAGTCAAGAGGATTTAGAGCTTTGAGTGCTTAAGAACAGTATGTTTACAGCATACACTAATCCCAAAGGCTTACAATCAAATCCCCATGCTTCTCCTGGAATGGGAAAGAAAATAGGATTCTCTCTACTCTATGTACTGGATCAGACAAGAAAGTTATACAAAAAAATAACCTAAAATAGGATGTAAAAAAACTGGTGCATGTATGTGGAATAGATCTTGCCTATATATCCATCTTACCTTTGGTTTGTAAATAACCTCCATAATGTAGGATGCAGAATGATATAGTTTGCATATTAAAATAAAACAAGATCTTACAAGAGGAACCATTGAAACAGCCCTCGGGGGCCTGGCGAGGAACTTTAAACAAGTTGAGACTTCACTGCGGGTGAGATTAGCCTGATCCAATACATGCAGTTCTGTGCGTTTGTACTGGGTTCATTATAAAGTGTTTGTGTTCATTTTTGGGGGAGGGGTGAGAAATTTACACAAATAAAAAATTATTATGTTTGAAAACAAGTTGCATGTTTTAGCTTTATTCCTTAAAAATGTTAGTAATCCATGAATAGATTTCTAAATGAAAACAAAATATCAGCTTGATGTACCCAGATGGTTATAAACATCACAAACAAAGAGGTAACAATGGTTTAAATTGTACCTTCTATGTGACATGTGACAACGTCATCAGGCATGGGACAGGTTGTTTAAGGGCATGTTTGGTGCCGAGAATTGATATTTAACTCATCTCCTGAGCATGTTTTCTGAGAAATTAATTGGTCATTCAGTGTTACTATACATTTTACCACTTAAATTGAAGTGCTTTGTTGTAGACACCAAGATATCAGCCTGATGTCCACTTTCTAGTCCAGATGCCTTGTTTTAGCCATGCAACTGTATCTGCTGAATGTGGACACTTTCCTTATAAACAACCATAAGTAACTTTCCTTGAATATATTTGTGGGGTTTAAAAAAAAAAAAAAAAATAGTAACCTCTAGACAATGCTGCAATTTAAGAGTCAAGTCTTCAGAATATTTCAAAATATAAAATATCTAAGTGTTTTACTTCTCGTGCTAAATACAGCTTTTATAAAGCATCCTCAACTTTATTAAGCCCCCTGGAAAGTAGTGGCCTTTAATTAAAAATAAAATGGGTGTGGAGAAATACAATTCATTAAAAAAAAAAAGTATTTTTTCTCCTTACAAGCAAAAAAAACACCTAATTTTAGCACAAAAAGTTACAATAATGGAAGTTGACAATGGTTTGGCTTCCATTGTGAATATGCTTTTTCAGGCATATAAATACATTAGAGAAAGTTGGTTTTGAATATAATTATAATTTAGAGTTGTGAATAGGGCTCCCACATCAGTATCTCTGAATTTTTGGGGCACTTCCCAGAACTAAGCCCCTACCGAGATCAATAACATGAGTACTATTAAGTTAGGTATTTTATAGCATGTATTGTTGCTTTTTTGTTTTTATTTTATTTCTTTGTTTTGCTTCTGTTAAAATATATATGTATATTTTGTACATGTCCAGATGTATTGTTTTAAGGTTAACATTTTTATTTTCAGCAAATGGCCTGAAAGATACATACCAAATTTGATACGCCCGGGTGAATAAAGACATGTGGCATCATCAATTCAGAATGTGTACAACTTTCTCCTTTTGTCCCAGATCTCAGGGTATATTGGCCAATTAGTATCTCAATAAGTCTAGCTGCCTACGTAAGATTCTACTGTGGTACATATTATGGGAGAGTAATTGGAATGTCCTTTGTTTTTGAGCTTTTAGGATACCATAGAATTTTAGGGTTCTATAGCACGTTATAGATGGTACACTATAATAGCGCAGAAGATGCAATGACGCAAGACTTCAGATCACACAGGGAATTGAGGACCTTGTTTGAGGTTCCTGATTCTGTCCAATTAATGCAACTGCTTTCTATTACCCGATGAGGATGAGAACTGAGGGATTTAAGAGGGTAAAGATATACAGAACAGAGTTTTCCTTTGTTGTTTTTATGTGTACGGATGTTATTGCTGCCCATCATAAAAGCTGGTTGGAACTCTAGAAGAACACGATTTTGAGAAAGCACATGGGGAAGAAGAACTCTATCTGCAGCTGTTGGTGCAATTTATGATATACTTGTGATTATATTATAAAGTTAAGTGAAATTATTTTTTGGTGGATTTTAAATGTAAGTGTATCCTGCCTTATTATATTGTTTCCATTTTATTAGAGTTATATTCCTTAGATTTATCCAGGGAATTGCCAGACCCATGGATTGTCTTGGAAAATTATACAATTTCTATTCAAGGCTCTCTTTATATATTTTTGTTTGTGAGTGTATTATTTATTGATTTTTTGGGAGGTGATGTATCAAGGTGTTGCACTATTTTTTGCTATTTGTGTTCCTTATAGGAATGGCTGCATCTCCACTTTGTTCTACATATTTACGAGAATTGTCAGGTCGTTAAAGACGGTGGAACATTTCTCTTTGTATTAATCACTGACTTTACAAATCAATTTGAGATCATCAGAAGCAAAAAGGCTAACGCTCTCTAAATGTTTCCAGATGTTGTCTTGGCACAACCCATATATGTTCAGTTCTATTCAATACCATCCCAGATTGAGTCTAATAAGCTGCACCATGTTTTTACTATGTGATTGAATCAGATACAGTTTTGAATTTTACATTATTGTGGCCATATTGAGCTACGCCCACCACTACTTCACCGTACCCCAATATCGATGGGTTTTACACCAAATTTAACATGGGAGATTCACATACTAACTTGCAATACACACAGCTTAAACTGTTTTCAGGGTTTTGGGCTGAGCACCACACCCATTCACTATAGGTTATCCCTTTGGAGGTGACCACAGGAAGACATACATTGAGGATTATTTTAAAGCAGTTGAAGCTTTAAATATTGCAAGTTAACATGTAAATCTCCCATGTTAAAAATTAGTGTAGGACCCACCGATATTGGGGTACTGTGACGTAGTGGTGGGTTTAACATGATATGATCATATGATGTGACAAAGCCCCATATTTATTTGCTAAGATAAGTGATTTTAGCTAGTCTTGTAAAATGTAAAACTGTATTTGTTTGTTTGTGTGTGTGCTGTTTCTTTAACTGTATTTTGTATAGATTTGTTTTTTACGGCAGCACCACTTTTTAGAAATGCATGTTCTGGGCGCGCCTCCAATTCCCATTTTTGCGATGCGATTGAATCCGGCCTATATCACAATCTTCTATTACTGCAATTCCATACAGCCCAATCCAATGTGGAAATTTCCTTAAATAATTTGATACCTGTCTCTATTTAACCATTTCACCAGAACTTGTACTGCATTGCATTCATTTCCATGATAGGACCTTTGTGCAATATTCACAGTTGAAAACGCCTCAAGATATTTAATTGTCAGGAATATAATACAGTGAAACCTAATTGAAGGTGTGCACAGAGAACTTTGAAATACGTTAGCTGCTCCCTCTTACGCTTTAACCTTTGTAGTGCTTGGTTAAACATATCAAATATATCCATAAACAAGAATAAAAGGCAGCAAGCTATATCTTGAAGGGGACAAACCTCCAAAGATGGTGTTGTACCGTGGTGGGATTTACACAAAAATAATGAACTTCTAATCCTGAGTATTTTTTATAATTTATTATTTCGGATCAGGTGTTTTTGCATATTTTTTTACGCATAGTCTTTAGGGCGTATTGATGAATAAGTTAATTCTAGTCTAAAGAGCCCATTGAATGTACCAGGTACTTATTAAACAGGAGTTACATTGTTTTATTCATCTAAAATACAAAGCAATTTTCACATTACCCAACATATTTTTTTTTTACTTAGTAAAACTACTACAAATCAGAGAACATTATTGTAACGAAATCCCCTATTTACAGACTATACGAACAAGCCTGTTCGGTTATTTGGAGAATTACCGCGGGATTTCGTGGAAATAACAATAAATGCGAAAGTGGCCAACCCCAGATAGCTATAGTATGGAACTTGCAGTCGGCTGCAAACACACGAACGGCCGGTGAAAGTGAAACTTCGGTCGACAATTCTGAGAACTGTGTTCGTGGAATCTGAGCGCTATTCGCCTAGAATATGCCCTCAGATCCAAGCTATCTGGGGATATGTGGAACTTAAAGTTTATGTTGTGTAAAAAGAAAGTTATATATTTTTATTCTGTTTTGCTAAATAAGAAAAGCCATGCTTCTTTCTTCCTGGAGATAATTAAGGCTCTATTTGCTACCTTAAGTTAATTATCTCCAGGATGGAAAAGAGGGAGTGATTTATGTAAAAGGGGAGTGCTTATGCTATAGCTTGGTTTGATGTGATTGGCTACTTTGGTGTGATTGGCTACTGTGTTACTTTTGTCCCAGTCTTCCATTTGGTCCCCTAGGGGAGTGTCCACCAGGTGGAAAACCTGCATAAATACTGGGCAGGTAGCCCACAGTAAATCAGATCGTTTTACCCCTTCATGAAGTCTCGACTCATGTTTGGGGGATTGGGAGCTATAATCACTTTGTTTCAGATGGATTTCGGGAGAAGCTGCAAGGATAATCGCTGCACGAATGCAAGGATCCTTTACACTGGTGGCAAGCGGCGGGATTTCCTCCCAAACGGACGTACCGAATTGAAACAAGGGGTGAATGGCGCATAGATACGAACGCTTGAAACGAAATACATTGAAGGAACTGCTGGAAGCTCGAGGCATAGTGGCAAGCAACAAACCGAAAGCCACGTTAATAGCCGAACTACTGGAGAGCGATCAAACCGGCGAACCACAAATGGCGAATGCAGAGGAAACAGAGTTCCAGAGGGATGTGAGATGGAGACTCAGCCTGGTAGGACCTAACCCTGCACCAGAGATCGTGGTACAGATCTTGGCACAAGCTACAGAGTCCCAGAATGCCAGGGAAGCACGAGAAGCCAGAGACAGATCACCTCCTGTGGATATATTGTCACTATCTGGATCTACAATGGGGCGTCAGCGGAAAATCAACTACGCTGCATTTAAAAGCTTCGTGGAAGGTGAGATGGATATTGATAATTACTTGCAAGATTTTGAAAGACAATGTGTGTTAGAAGATTTGGAAAGAGCTAACTGGGCTGCAGTATTAAGTAGTAAACTATCAGGTAGAGCAGCCGAAGCGTTGAGAGCTGTGCCAGATGGGGATATACAAAACTATGACAAGATAAAAGAAATTTTGTTAGCCCGGTACGCTGTAACTCCTGAAGCCCATAGAAGGAAATTCAGGGCCCTCAGAAGACAAGGCAAGGATTCATATACGGAGTGGGCATTTCGTATGCAACGCGCTGCCAGCAATTGGATGCAGGGGAATCAGGCAACTACCCTAGAGGATGCTGTGCAATTGTTGTTACTGGAGCAATTTTTTGATTATACTCCAGCGGAGGTGAGAGACTGGGTCAGAGACAGAAAGCCAAAAACGGTGGAGGAGGCAGCAAGGCTGGCAGACGAATTCCATGAGAGCAGGCGGATGGATGGAAACCGAGGGGTCCAGGGCCAGCGGCCTGCATCTGGCCCGCCAACTATGCCACAGAGGGTACCACCACCAGGGAGCAATACCACAACCCCGGGGTACCAAAAGACTGCTCCAATGTGTTATGGGTGCAAGCAAGTGGGGCACATCAAACCTAATTGCCCACAACGCACTACAGACCGCTGGGGGCGGGCACCGGTACCACCAACCAAAGCAGCCGCACACTGTGTACAAGAGGATTACAACTCTCTGACTCAAGAGACACCCAGTAGCAACAGTGAGAATTGGGCCACCTTACATGAGGTGAA
Source organism: Pelobates cultripes (assembly GCA_933207985.1). NCBI lineage: Eukaryota > Metazoa > Chordata > Amphibia > Anura > Pelobatidae > Pelobates > Pelobates cultripes. Next base: position 92,783,042 of record OW240922.1, on the reverse strand, counting down.
CCCTGTGCAAGCGGCTGGGGATAACAGGGCACACCACCGCCAGTCAGTAAAGCTCAATGGACAAGAGGCTCGGGGACTAAGAGACATCGGGGCTACTATTACCTTGGTCCAGCCACACCGGGTCACCCCGACCAAGCACACAGGACGCACCATTGCTGTAAGGGTGGCCGGAGGGGCAATTCACAAACTACCAACAGCCCGGGTTCACATTGATTGGGGTACAGGGGCCAAGGCTGTAGAAGTGAGCATCATGCCAGATTTGCCCGCGGAAGTATTGCTGGGGAATGATCTAGGATACCTGACGTCCCAATTGGCAGCCTGCAGTCCCGAAGGAGCACTACCTGTTACCACCCGGCAGCAATCCAGAGCTATGGAAGCCTCCCCCTCAACCCATGACCAGGTAAGCGATAACCCTCTGACGATTCCCCCTGACCATACTTCTTACTGGGGTACCCCTCAAGACTTTGAGCAAGCGCAACGGGAAGATCCCACCTTAAAATGGTATCGGAGGGAGGCAGAACAATCCCAGGGAGACAGAGATCAGGCAAGGTTTAGCTGGGAAAAGGGTTTACTGTACAGAGTGACTGGGGGGACAGGGACAGGAGCGGGCCAGGTAGAAAAAAGACAGTTAATAGTACCCCGTAAGTATCGAGTAGAACTGTTGCGGATTAGCCACGATATTCCCCTAGCAGGTCACTTGGGCATTAAAAAGACGAGAGACAGACTCACCCAGTCCTTTTTCTGGCCAGGGGTCACTAGAGATTTGCAGGATTATTGTAGGACCTGCGAAGTATGCCAAAAGGTAGGGAAAAGAGGGGATCACCCCAGGGCAAAACTACGCCCCCTACCCATTATTGAGGAACCTTTTTTCCGAGTGGCAGTTGATTTAGTCGGGCCACTCAGTAAACCCAGTCCATCCGGTAAGAAATACATTCTTACTGTGGTGGACTACGCTACCCGCTACCCCGAAGCTATAGCTCTGTCCAATATACATGCAGAGACGGTAGCGGAAGCACTAGTTCAGGTATTCACTAGGGTGGGATTCCCTAGGGAGATAGTGTCAGATCAGGGAACCCAATTCACCGCGGTGGTTACCCAACAGCTCTGGCAGAGCTGTGGGGTAAAACCCATATTAAGCTCTCCCTATCACCCCCAAACCAATGGCCTCTGTGAACGTTTTAACGGCACCCTTAAGCAAATGCTTATCACGTTCACAGAGACCTGTAGGAATTGGGAAAGATTCCTCCCTCATTTGCTCTTTGCCTATAGGGAAGTTACCCAGGAGTCCACCGGATTCTCCCCGTTCGAGCTATTATACGGGAGACGGGTTCGGGGACCCCTGGCTCTAGTACGGGAACATTGGGAGGGTGATATGGAACAAGCAGGTACCCCTATAGTCTCCTTTGTACTAGAGCTGAGGGACCGGCTACAGGCTCTGACCGAAACAGTTCGGGAGAACCTGCGAGCCGCCCAACAACGGCAGAAGTACTGGTATGACAAGGGAGCTAGAGACCGTATATTAGAAGTGGGACAAAAGGTCCTAGTGCTTAAACCTATCAAAACAGATAAGTTACAGGCATCCTGGCAGGGCCCCTACACTGTAATAGAGCGGATCAGTGATACCACGTACATTGTGGCAGACTGTTCCAATGAAAGGATCCGGCGGTCCTTCCATGTAAACATGCTCAAGTCATATCTCGAGAGACCAGAGGAGGTCTCCGCGGTATGCGCTCCAGCATATGAAGATAGTGAGGGTATCCCTTTACCAGATATGCTTCCCCAGGAACCCACAGGAGTAGACCAGGTACAGTTGGGTCCAGAATTAGGTTCCAAGCAACAAGCTCAGGCTTCCCAACTGTTAAAGGAATTTGGGGGCATGTTTTCAGCAGCCCCAGGGTATACGACCCTGGCAGTCCACAGAGTGGAGACCCCAGGCCAGTTACCCCTGCGGCAGCAGCCTTACCGAATTCCAGAGGCAGTACGGGAAAGCATGTTAACGGAACTCCAGGACATGTTAGAACTGGGGGTCATAGAACCGTCCCAAAGCCCCTGGGCTTCCCCAGTAGTGCTGGTTCCTAAAAAAGACGGTACCACCAGGACTACCGTAAGCTAAACGATCGGACCGTTACCGACGCATACCCCATGCCCAGAGTAGACGAGCTGCTAGACCGTATGGCTGGGGGGAATTATTTGACCACTATTGATTTGTGCAAGGGATATTGGCAAATCCCTTTGGAGCCTGAGGCCATTCCAAAATCGGCATTTGTCACCCCATTTGGCCTATACCAGTTTAAGGTTATGCCATTTGGGATGAAGAATGTCCCAGCTACGTTTCAAAGGATGGCAGACCGGCTCCTAGAGGGATTTCAGGGCTTCGCTTGTTCTTACCTGGACGATATAGCTATCTTCAGTGGCACTTGGAAAGCCCACCTGGAGCACATCTCAGTAGTGCTCAACCAAATTCAGAATGCAGGGCTAACCTTGAAGCCTGAGAAATGCCACGTGGGCATGGCTGAAGTCCAATATTTAGGTCACAGAGTAGGGTCAGGAAAACAGAGACCAGAGCCCGCTAAGATTGAGGCCATCACCCAGTGGCCTCAACCCCGGACGAAAACCCAGGTCATGGCGTTCTTGGGCACCGCAGGTTATTACAGGAAATTTGTAGCGGAATACAGTGCCCTTGCCAAACCCTTGACAGACCTCACCAAAAAGTCCCTACCCCGACAAGTAGTCTGGTCCACTGAGTGTGAGGAGGCGTTCCAGAAACTCAAGGCTGCGTTAAGTGCATCTCCTGTGTTAGCGGCACCTGATCATACTAAAAGGTTTCTCGTCCATACAGATGCCTCAATGTTTGGACTGGGAGCAGTATTGAGCCAGGTGGGAGACGATGGCATGGATCACCCGGTGGCGTATCTGAGCCGAAAACTATTACCCCGCGAAGTCAGCTATGCCACCGTGGAGAAAGAGTGTCTGGCATTAGTCTGGGCACTTAAGAAACTACAACCCTACTTGTATGGACGCTCTTTCACAGTGCTGACTGACCACAACCCTTTAATTTGGCTTAACAGAGTAGCTGGTGATAACCCCAGACTACTCAGATGGAGCTTGGCCCTACAACCCTATAATTTTACAATGCAGTATCGCCCCGGGAAACAGAATGCCAATGCCGATGGCCTGTCCCGGCAAACTGAACTGGAAAAGTAGTTATTTTTGTTTGTTTATCCTGTGCTACCGGACATCCCTTAGCCGACCCGTTAGGATCTAAGCAGGTATGCCGTTCCATGGGACTAAGGGGGAGCTGTGTAACGAAATCCCCTATTTACAGACTATACGAACAAGCCTGTTCGGTTATTTGGAGAATTACAGCGGGATTTCGTGGAAATAACAATAAATGCGAAAGTGGCCAACCCCAGATAGCTATAGTATGGAACTTGCAGTCGGCTGCAAACACACGAACGGCCGGTGAAAGTGAAACTTCGGTCGACGATTCTGAGAACTGTGTTCGTGGGATCTGAGCGCTATTCGCCTAGAATATGCCCTCAGATCCAAGCTATCTGGGGATATGTGGAACTTAAAGTTTATGTTGTGTAAAAAGAAAGTTATATATTTTTATTCTGTTTTGCTAAATAAGAAAAGCCATGCTTCTTTCTTCCTGGAGATAATTAAGGCTCTATTTGCTACCTTAAGTTAATTATCTCCAGGATGGAAAAGAGGGAGTGATTTATGTAAAAGGGGAGTGCTTATGCTATAGCCACTGTGATTGGCTACTGTGTTACTTTTGTCCCAGTCTTCCATCTGGTCCCCTAGGGGAGTGTCCACCAGGTGGAAAACCTGCATAAATACTGGGCAGGTAGCCCACAGTAAATCAGATCGTTTTACCCCTTCATGAAGTCTCGACTCATGTTTGGGGGATTGGGAGCTATAATCACTTTGTTTCAGATGGATTTCGGGAGAAGCTGCAAGGATAATCGCTGCACGAATGCAAGGATCCTTTACACTGGTGGCAAGCGGCGGGATTTCCTCCTTCCTTTACAATTATATTGAAATCTCTTTAACAAAAAAACAATAAAGATATTCAGAAAGCGTATTTTAACAAATCAGGGAACATTATCTTGAAATCCCTTTAACAAAAATAACAATAAAGATGTTCAGAACGCTTATTTTAAAATTAATTGTAAAAACATGGTTTTTGGTATGAAAATTTCTTTTGAAAAATCATTTGTGAATAGTTCAAGGATCTTTGCAAGAGATACTGCTTTAAAATCTGTTTGACTAATAATGAGGCGTTTATAGATGTGTATTCAATGAACGTGTATAAAAGCAGAAAAATATCCTTCTGCTGTCAATGGAACAGACAATGGTTAACAAGAAATCTATAACATTCTGGCACGAACAAAGAAAATTTAAAGAAAAATGTATGGCATCCGATTATACAGATGATACTTTTAATCATAAATCAGATTCCGAAGCCAATGAGAGATGCTCCCTGCGGGGATGTAATGACAGAGTGAAGGATCTTAGCACATCATCACTGCTGGAGAATAGAGTTGCGATTTATTGTCTTTGTTTCAAACTAATTGCAGAGATCAAAATCAGAAACCTCTGCTCTGTCTGTTACAGCTCTGCTGTGAACGTGGGCCAGATATATGATATTGTGCAGAATTATCCCGGCTTTGCGGATGACTGTTGCTTAGATAGGACATCAGCGATAAAGAGAAAAAAATAAAGAATATAACTGAAGTTTTGTTTTATAAATAAAATTTTCTAAAACCACATTCATTCTCCCATATGGTAATTCATAAGGTACACCTTCGATTTATTTAAAATAATACAAGTTCTCTTGTGCGGGTTACTTTTCCTTATACAGTGACTATGAGATTTATCATCAATAGAAATTAAATATTGTATTGATTTAGGTGTTATTAATATGTATTTAGTCCCTCTCCAGGGCTGTCACAGACCCCATGATGCTGGTTTTTGAGAGTCGTTACAGTGATAATACCCACCTTTTATTCTATCATACCTTCCGCGAGCCTGCTATCTGAAAGTCAAGTAAAGTATACCCCTCCTCCTCCTCCTTTCCCTCCTCCTCCTCCCCCAACACACTGGCTTCATTGCCAAACACTGGTTTGTGAGTACAGCAATGTCAGTGACTCCTTTATATATACTGTCTTGAAACACTACATTAGTTACTTTGTGTCACAGTGATTTCACCTGCTCCTCACATATGTAATCCTCAACACTTCTGTGCTATATGCATGCCGATATTTTTTTAAATATGCATTATTTAGCCTTTCTGTTAGCTTATTCTAAAGGTTTATGGCCTTAAGAACTAAACTTTAAAGATGATCTGTTTGTTATTTTTGTTTGCTTCTATTAAATGGATATTATAGTTATCAAGAGAGCTTTAGGTTAATGAAGCAGTTTTGGTGTAGAGATCATGCCCCATGCAGTCTCACTGCTCAATTCCCTGAAATTTAGGAGTCAAATCCCTTTCATTTCTGTTTATGCAGCCCGAGTCATAGCTCTCTTGGCTGTGGCTCACACAGCCTGCATTTAAAAAAAAGTTTTATATTTTTAATCAGATGTTAACTTCCTTTAAATATTTTTAATCTTCTGCTCTGTAAATTGTAATCACACACAGGCGGCCCCTGCAAGGTCTAGAAGGCAATTAACAATGCAGGAGATGATAAATTCTAAATTAAACAGAAAGTGCAATAAAGGATGCTTAAACATTAGCTCTCTCTTTAGAGGAAGTGGTTCAGAAGGCTGAGCAAGTCACATGCAGGGAAGTGTGACTAGGACCATATAAACAAAGTGATTAACTCCTAAATGGCAGAGAACTGAGCCGTGAGACTGAAAGGCATGATCTGTACACCAAAATGGTTTCCATTAAGCTAAAGTTGTTTTGGTGACTACAATGTCTCTTGGAATTTTTTTCCTAATTCTCTCTATCATGTTTTGCTGTCAAAATATTCTATCATGTCAATGTGTTAATTAGCTGACATGACACCACCTGGCAACAATACCACATTGTTCAGGGGCAACAAATAAATAAATAAGAACTTACTCCAATCCTTGTAACAGCTCGACTTCAGTATATTCTCAATTGTGCTGGCACTATTTCCTGAATATTTAATTGCTGAAATTCCACTCACTGCCTGCATCATCAAATCAGGCAGATATTTGCATGTTTAGTGCCTTGTTGCATATCGCCTTTTGTCAAATCCAAATGACAAAGTTAAAGCCAAAATCTAAAGTAGTGACAATAGCACAGGTGGATTATCTTTACAAATTAGCTATTTCAGATTCCGATTAGAGAATACCCCTTTGCAAATTGAGTACAGCACCATGTTTCGTAAATTGGCGTCTTTAAATGAACAGTTGCTATCGTGCACAACATTTCCCCTTTCCTGCTTTAGTCTCAAATGAGACCAGTACTGTTAAAGGGACACTACAGGCACCTAGACCACTTCAGCTCCCTGGCATCGGGGTAGGAGGAGTCTAGGCTGAGCATGACCCAGCGACGAGGGACAAGAGAGTTCTGCAAGCACGGGGGACACTATAGGGAGCTATATAGCTAGGAATACAAGTTTGTATTTCTAACCTATAGTTTCCCTTTAACTCTTTCAGTGTTAAATGACTCACTGCACACTCTTCTTGTGCTGAAAGTGTTAAACAGCATATGAGAGCTAGATTGACCCATCTGCATGAAATCCCATGCATAGTCGGGTTACGTTATCAGACTGTACATCAATAATGATCAATGTTCTGACTAAAACCACATTGATTTCTTGCTGGTGGAAGCCATAATTCAGTGTTTAGAATAATTCTAACATTAAGGGCTGCAATTTCTCAGCTGTAACTTGTCATACAATCGGTGATATATTTGCCTATTTATCATCCTAAGAAACAAGCACAATGTCCTCGAACTTCTCACCTACCTCTCCAATAATATTTGTTACATTAAATTATCTCCAAAATGGAGCAAACAGAAAAATAACCAATGAATGTACATTGCAGTGCATATAAAATACAGCGTGTTAGAAGTGTGTATGAAATCATTTTTATTTTATTATTGGTGACAAAAGAACCTTTTGATTGTTTGTGATCTTTTAATAGTTTACAATATAATTTAGCTAATTAAAAGCAGACATACTTAGCAACATTGTACAATATGAATTAAAGGTATAATCTAGGCACCTAATCATCTTTCAAGCCATTTTTGTTTTTGGTCATATTCATTTAATTTTTTTTTTTTTCTTGCATAACCAACTTTGTTCAGGTTTTGCCTAGCAAGACTAGTCAAGATGTTTTGAAACACAAATGTTGCCCTTTCCCACTGCCCCTTTGCCTCAACTTGGCTCCACTTCCAGAGGATTAAAAGCCCTAAAGTTTCTCAGGAAGAGGCGGAGACTAAAAAAAGTTAAACCCCACAATTTCCACCAAACATTTCTGACTTCAAGGGTAAAATCTTTCAACTTGACGGCTCTGCCCCACTGATGAATTCTCAGTGTAAGGTTCGAATAAACCCATAAAAAAAGCAAAGAAGTTTTAAAAAAGAGACAGACAAAATTTGTCAAAATATTTTCTGGTGCCCAGTGGCTCGATAGATAATTAAAAGCCATTGACAGCAACAGAACTGAGCTGGAAGCGAAAAGATTCTCCTACTTGCCTGGACAACAAGAGGAGTATAGGTGAACAGTGCTCAAGAATGATCTAGGTCAAGGGTGCCCAAAAGTTAGATCTCCATATGTTGTAGAACTACAACTTCCATGATGCTTTTCATGCCTTTAGGATATCTTTAGAATGAAAAAGTATCAAGGAAGCTGTAGTTTTAAAACATCTGGGGATCTACATTTTGGGCACCCCTGTTTTAGCGTCAACAGTCCATGCATCTTCAACTATGACAGTACCCTAATCTATGCAAGTAAACAGAGCTATTACCAGAGGGACCAGTACTGTAGGCTAGATGGCACCTTGAGGCTTCAAAGCATTCCCCAGCCCACTGGCCAGTGGGTACTAAACAGGATCTTGGGCAAAAGGCTGAGACATTTGAGGAATAAATAGTTGAACTGAAAATATATCAACTGGAAGAATGTGTCGAGTTTAGTTATTTTGGCCCAAAACTTGAAATTCATTCGGAATGCATGACAATTCACACTTTTGTAGACATCCTTGTGTTAAAAATCAGAACACCCACCATTTCAAACTATAACATTTTACAAATGCAGAGAATATCCAGGTGGAAACACAATTTGCGTTCTAGAATTCCATTCATCGGCCAGGTGATCATTCTGTTTCAGGGTTAACTTTGTGTGATGTGTTTTCTAATCTATAGACCTGTTTCATTCCATTACTGACTGAGTATGTAAAGTGCTGTTCACATTACAGCTGTTCAGATGGAAAGAGTGTAAATCAATGCTAAGTAAATGATGTCTTTTTACAAACTGCATTGCTCTATAGATTCTCACTGTTCCACCAGAATACTGAATGAAAACAAAGAGCCTATGTATGTGACTCCCTGAAGAACATGATTGCAATGTGTTTAAAAAACTTACAATAGAATGTGCAGGAGGATAGGAAATTTCAGTCATTGATTTATCCCCATCACTGATCGTAAACTTAGAAGAATGGAATTGGAATGTTATATGCTGTCCAGATTTGATCATTTGTCAATCTCCCACAGCAGCCTAATGTTTGCAGGAGATTATGGGGGTTGTAGTCAGAGAGCCAAGACTGAGCAGCCAGCTACGTGTAGGGTAGGATGTCTGGAAGCTGGGCTGCTCTGCTATTTATTTGATGAGAAGGAAAAATCCTTTGCTGGAACATGTTACATCATGAGGATTTGTTACCATTTCAGACACTCCAGATTTCACTACCTCCATTCCATTAATTGAATTTAATTTCCCAAACTCCTTCTTTTATTTCCACCTATCTGATCTGACTATATATTCCCATTATTCTCATTAAAGGAACACTCCACGCACCATAACCACTACACATCTCAATTCATTTGAGATTTACCTTCAATGAATAAGACTCCACAGGTAAATCTCGGATAAATCATTGCATCTGGATATGGATTTATCCAGACTGGCTGGAAAAAAATTATTTGCACAAGTGTAGTAAATAGTGAAACCGCCACTCCCTGCCTCCCTTTAGACGGAGGTGAGAGCCAGGAGCCTCTGTTACCTGTCCTGAGCTACACCCTGTGCAAGCAGGGAGTTTTTTTTACAACTTACAATGAGAGTGGCACCAAAGTACTCCATCATGTGCTCTGTTGATTGCGGAGCTTGGATTGTAGTGCTTGTTTTTATAGTGATCTCTAACTGCAGTCATTGTTCTCATTAACCTGACCTGACTTTTTGTTCTTTCCTACCTTTGCTTCCTTTCCATGCTTTGCTCACACTCTATTCCCGAAATAATGACCGAATGGGTTCTCCGAAATGAGAATAATTTCTAAATTTTGTCTGAAAATGAATGAGTTAATGGACAAAATTCGGTTCTGACTAAACATGAAGATAAGGCATCCCACTCTTTCTTCACTTCATGTCTTTTTCTATGCACTTGTGTCCTCAACATTCCTCCACATTCTTCATCCCTCTGTCCATTCCACCTCCTACTCTTTCTCCATCTGTTCCATTCTCTCTCTCTCTCTCCTCAGCACGTCTTATATTCCATTTATCCCTGTTCACCATCCCTCCATCTCTTTCTGCATTTTTTTACCTGTTTTTCAGCATTGCTTGCTGTAAGATCATCACCATGTATCCCAGCTTAATTTAATTTATTTTGTAAATTAATTACATTATAAAGTCCTGAAGATTAAGGGTATCTGTTACAGAAATTGCTATAATTACTACGTGGAATAAATGTCATGTAATGGGGCATGACCGTTTATTATTGCAACAGAATGTTTCCTAACTACCATTCAATATAGAACAGATGTAATCCTTCTGCTATATGTTGCAATATGTACCTATCCCAGATATTGTGTCTATGGCGATAGTATTTACAAACTTGTAAACTCATTCTATAAAAAAAAAAAAAAAGGGCGGACAACGAACTGCATGCAATTATTTTGTCATATACAAACAGAGCATTAACATACAGATATTGTGTTAAAATGTTAGAACTGTTGTATTTATAAAGACATTTTTAAACCCACTGGATCAATCAACAGAGAAATGGCTGCACTTTACCTATTTATTGCTAGATCAGAGAGGAACGGTACTATTCATTATTTCACTGCATTTTATTTTTAATTTTATTTTTACAAAAAAAATAAAAAAATAAAATAACTAAACACATTGAGATACATTGAATGAAGTAAAATTACACCCCCACAGTAATTGGCTTTTATTGCTTCTACACAATGAACTGCGTCTCATGCAATCAATACGTGTAAAACTTGTCGTTTCTGTCTTTGATAGGTGTTTGAAGAATAAAGTAACCAGGGTGGTAGAAAAACGCCAATTTCTTGCATTCGTTTCCGTATTATCATCGAGAGATGAAAACATTTTAAAGGAATTGTTCACTTTTCATATTCTTGCCTCATTAAATGTACCTCCGGAAACTGCCTATACTTTGTCCTTTTTTGTTTTTCATATGATGTAACCATTTAAGAGGCATTAGTTGGAGACGACTTTAACCACAGCATAATTCTATTTTGTACTTTTATATACCTCGTGAAAGGTATGTGTTATTCATACATTCTCCTTTTTTTAACCCATCTTTCTGAAACGGAATATCAGCTCACATTAAGTTTATTACAGGTATCTTTGGGGAGGTATTTGGAGGTCTCCAATAATCTATTTTTGGATTAGGAAACCTAGAAAGCTTCATCATTTGCAAATGAGAGGTCATGGAATTCACAATTCTGTATTGATATAATTTATACAATGTGTCTGTGTCTCTTGGTCTTGCACAGATCTCTGTGAAAGCTCCTTCACACTGTGCAGGTCATACTGATTGAGGATGCCGGGATAAATAATATTGAACCTAACCACTCAAGCAACCTCCACCTCACAAATTCATATAGTGCATGTGTTGCATGTGTAGGATCGCACACACAGAGATGTGTTAGTTTAATGCAAAAAACGCCATTTCTTTTTAATTTACCTCCAGACCTAACCCTAGATCTATCCATTTACCATTATCCAACTCTTGTCTAGAACACATTCATTTGCCTGCCTTATTCTGACTGGCCTTCCCTCATTATGATTTAACAAATAAAAAGATATCAAATAAAACAGAATAAACTTACACAAGTAAAAGGTATAACACAGTAAGAAAGAGCAAAACATGTATGTTTTTAAAAACTGTGATAAAAGACAATCCTCTCCCATGCCAACCTCGCAATTTGTCTCCTAACTAGGAACCTGTACATCGAAACAAACGATCTCGGTTCTGACAGAGGAGGTACAGCAGCATAATGAAGACCCAAGGCAAGATGGTAATTTGAAGGTGACATGGGATGGCATGATACATTGTAAACCTACAGTTTTTCGCCATTGGAAAACAGTCAGATCTCCACGGGGGAATAAAAGATAATGGCATACAAGGTAAAAAAAAAAAAAACTATAAATGTATCCTGAAACGTCCTTGAAAATTCCAATTAGAGAAGCTCCTCCAGTCATGTGAGATGATTCCTATTTAATTCTTGCTCCTGATAGTATAATCAGACAGGCCCACGTGACAAGTCCTCTTACTGAATTATTTCTAATAAATAAACATAAGGTAGAAAAGCAGTCCGTGTCAACTCTTCATATAGCTACAAACCGGGGTATTCATCTTTTCAGTTATGTGCTAGGGTTTTTCTTGAGTGGTGCTCTTAAACCATAACCACTACAACTCTTTGTAATTACCCTAGATTAGAGGCTAATAGTATTTGCATGATTACCGTTAAACCATTTTTTCAGCAGACTGAAAGCAAATACTGGTGCTTTTCGTACACCAAAAACCTTTCCATTATGCAGTGGCTTGCATAATGTTTTGTACAGCAAGGGTAGTGAAATGCATTGGACCAGCCTTCCACCAACTAACCCACTTCTGCAGTCTCAGTCTATCATTGGATGCATCAATCGCCAAGGTTCAGGCACCAGGTCAGAAGTGATTTTTGTCAAAGCACTCAAAAATAGTTTGACACTACCTAAGGAGACATAGTACCATAACCACTGCAAAGAGCTTTTGCGATAATGGTGCTTAGACATTCGATATCACAAGAAGGGTACAAGTTCCCGCAATCATGCCTGTTGACAGCATTAAAAACTGTTCCTGCTCTGACCAAGACTGTGAAGTAAGAGGTTATTTTAGAGACAAGAAATCATAGGTAATATATAAAAAAAAGGTAAATTTTTGGACAAAATAGCCAAACTGAAACATAACAACGATATCTTTTTAGCTCTGCTATTTTTGTGTTAGATTTAATATTCCACTTTCAATACTCTGCACATGCTGATTTAGCAAATAAACCCTTAGATGTTTCAAATTATCCTTAGCACTGCTATGTGAAAGACTTAATTTATGTCAGAATTTCTGTGAATGTTATTTGTGAATGTTTAGTGCTGTGATAATCCCTGAACTGCAAGCCATAATTACGGTACTCATTTTCTGTTGCCTGTTTTACCATTAATAGAACGCGAGACACTGTAACCGTATTGTAACAGACTTAGTAATAATCAGTTAATCGCCGTTTTTGATAGTTATGCTTTGTAAGATATTTTATCATTTACAAAAATAAATATATTTAACTCCAATGCAGAAGCATGCATCAAAATACAGATTTCATCTACAAATATTCTATTAAAGAACACATTTTAACACCCCCAGTCTCAACAATATATATTTAAATATGCCTATATAACTTAAGTTTAGGTTCTCTACTGATGAAATGCTTTGGGTATACAATAAAGCATTTATTATACCCCTGTCACTCTTGCATTTCCACCTTGCTCCGGATTTTAACTCTGGCCCGTTACCTTCTCCTCCAGTGGCGACATGATTAAAGGGACTCTATAGGCACCCAAACCTCTTCAGCTCATTAAAGTAGTCTAGGTGCAGTTTTCCAGAAACTGCAATAAATACCTTTATGAGTTAACTCCACCTCTAGTGGCTCTTACCAGACAGCCGCTAAAGGCACCTTAGGGTCGTTAGGCGACTTTGGGTTGCCTAACTGACGCTGAACATCCTCACGCAATGCATGAGGACATTTGGCATCACCCAAAATCCCATAGGACAGTATTGTATAATGCTTTCCTATGGGGCAATCCTAATGCGAGAGAGGCCATTGCTGACATCGGAGGGGGACGGGCGAATGCGGACCCAAAGCTAGCTTCAAGTGGGCATCATCGCCAAGAGACATCAACCCCTTCTACACTACAAGGAGGAGGGGGGCACTATTGTGAAAACATATACAGAGTAATTAACTAAAGTAAGAGTTCTAACTTAACTTAAAAGTGAATTTCAAATTTAAGGCCAAAATTTTTCAAATTCTAAAACTCAGCTATGTTCCAATTAATCTACAGTTTCTATGATGCTTTGTCATTCTAAAGGCATGCAAAGTATCATGGGAGTTGTAGCTCTACAACATCTGGGGATCTACCTTTTGGACACCCCGATCTATAGAATTACCCTGACTGTCTCTTATTGCTTTTTTTATCCCCACTGAAAATACTTCAGAGTTTTATCTAAATACATGTATATGCATTGTACTGATGTTTCCTAAGCCTGGTTTAAATCCATCTATCCTATGTTTCTTTACTATATATGGGACATCATTGACCAATAGCTAACCCTAAGGGTACAGAATTTATTTTTGTACCTTAAAAGTACTTTTCTTTAACTTAAAAAATTAGAAGTTTTTTTTTCTGTATTCAGCATTACAAAATAGTTCCCAAACAATTAAGCAATGGCTTTTTATTTATTCCTTCTAGCGAAGCATGTTATATACTACATATTTAATATTCACTCAATCATTAAAAACATGAGAGTTAAGTCTTAGCTATGCCAGCGCATATCACTCCTGTACAAAGTCAATGAAAATATATTCTCCCGCTCTTAATTAAAGCTATTTAGCAGCTGTTCAATACTCTTGCATAATTGCCTGCTGTTAGCTTAGGTCTCATCGACAATTTCATAAATCGCTATGAGTTAACTCCCAAAATGACAAGCAGGCTTTATACTATATAATAAAACACTAATACTATATTATATAACATTAAGGGGGCATTTAAGGACGTTGCATAAAAGAAAAATTCTTTATTCCATGCCTTTTGTGCTGAATGTAAAATTAATGTGGGACGTCAACAGTCAAAAAATGTTCTTTTTCAGCAAAAAGATTTGAAGAAAAACAGTTTCATTGCCGTCTCCAAACATTCAATTAATAGTTACAATAATCTCTATCACTTTATCTCTGGTATAAAAGAAATTGCAGGGATAAGCAAGGATTATTAGTTGTGCCTTTTCTTGATGATTTTTTATTTTTTATTTTTTTAGGATCCCTTTATTTTATTTATTTCATTATTTTAGAAATTTTACACATTACTGCGCTTTATATATTTAACTTCCAATTGTAAGCAATTGCAATATTACTGTTTTATGTTATTTTTATTGGGAAATAATTTAGAAAAGATACATTTTGGGGCGATGTTCTTAAATTGGAGAGGTCAGTAGGCATATTGCATTTGTTTCCAAGGTGATTGCAACACTACTGAAATTTAGAAACCAGCACTACAAATTATAAATAGCTTCTTTGACCTAAAAGTGGGAAATTTGTGCCTTGATTTGTTGGGTTTTTTTCAGAGAAAATGCAGTGTTTACATTACAGCCTAGGAATACCTCCAGTGCTAGAGGTGCTTCCTGGGGCAGAGCTGCACACTGTGCAGTACTGCCATTCCGTGTCTCCACCCTCTGCAAGCAGACACTGAACTTTTCTCATAGAGATGCATTGATTCAATACATATCTATGAGGAGATGCTGATTGGCAAGGACTGTGTTTGACTTGTGCTGGCTTTGCCCCTGATCTGCCTCCTTGACAGTCTCAGCCAATCCTGTGGGAAAGCATTGTGATTGGCTCACAGAATGACTTATATTGATGTTTGCTAAGCAGGCAGATCAGGGGCAGAGGCAGCAGCTGCATACTTGAATACAAGTAAAATTCTACTATATTTTGGGAGGCAAGGGAGGATTCATGTTTGTGTTCCTTTAACAGTGGGATTTCTTCTTGAATTTATAAGATTGTTTACAAAACTGATCATTCAAATTGAATTCAAGATAAATCTCAAATTTATAGCCATAGTAGTCGAAATTAAAGTATAGTTATTTAGAGAATTTGTCCAGTTTAGCATATTTGACTTGAAATTTGAAATTTGCTTGGAATTCTCTCTTTAGTGGATAACCCTACAAGTCTTTCTGGATTATTTACTAAAGTGAAAATTAAAAATTAAATTCAAATTCAAGATCAAAATAGGCAAAACAAAAATCTTCTAAGTTTCTTATATATGCAGTTTGGCTACTCTGCCCTTAAATTTTAAATTCACTTTGGATTCCCACTGTAGTTAATAACCATTTTTTATAGACTATTATTACTAATAATACTATTATAAATTAACCTGATGAAGCTACAAACCAAGACAGTTGAAAAGACATTGAAAGACAGACAGTTCTCTTGTTTGTGATAATTTCATAGGGATGTTTATTATAGGGTGACTTGTCAGAATTCCTACGTGAATTTGAGTGAATTTCACATTTTAAACCCAAATAGCCTATATTAAATAGTACAATAGTGTTAGTAAGCAGTATATTGTCCTTATTTGGTCTTTTACAACTCTCCGTATTGTGGCTTGAGTGACAAGCAAGAGCTGGGGTATTGTCATTGCACTAAGAGTAACTTACTGTTATTATATTATTAGACCATATACAGCAGATGGAGTAATACATATCAGATGGCGTGATGTAAAACTTACCTAATATTCAAACACTGCAGAGACAATGCACACCAGATAGCTGCACATGAAACAAAGAAATATTCTAAAGACTTACGTGTATTTGGAAATAAAGCTCTGGGTGAGTGAAGGTGGCAGTGAACAGGTGTGTACAATTGGGGTTATTGGGGTCTGAAATAAAAACCCTATAGTTTTTGGATCTGACTTTTGGCAAGAAAATAATTTAGCAGCCAAAAGCCATCTATCCTCTATCTGATGACAGATCCCATGCATCCCTCGTTTCAGAGGGATGCATACACCTATTGCATTGA
Organism: Pelobates cultripes; assembly: GCA_933207985.1. NCBI lineage: Eukaryota > Metazoa > Chordata > Amphibia > Anura > Pelobatidae > Pelobates > Pelobates cultripes. Next base: position 92,766,787 of record OW240922.1, on the reverse strand, counting down.
TTATGCACACACAATTCAAAACTGGAAATGAAACTTTAGGTAAAAGCTTCTTTTAATGAGTTTAATTTATTCACTAAACACCAGATTAAAATTAAGTTAAAAAAATGGAAATGGAAATAGACTAAAACAGCCAGGTTTTGACTATAGCTTATTTGGAGATTTTTTGCCACAGCTCCCCTGGCTGTGACTGAGACATCTGCATGAAACAAAATGGTTTCAGATATTACTTACTGTAGAAGTTTGTATCTATTACTCTGTAAATTGAACTTTAATCAAACACAGGTGGCTCCTGAATGGTCTAGAAGGCCATTAACAGAGCAGAAGATAAGACATTCTAAATTAAACAGAATGTGCTACACAGGAAGTTTATACACCAGATCTCACTTTACGGGAATTGTTTAGGAATGCTGTGCAAATCACATGCAGGGAGGTGTGGCTAGGGCTGGATAAACAAAGTGATTTATCTCCTAAACAGCAGAAAATTGGGCAATGAGACTGCAGGGGCATGATCTATACGCCAAAACTACTTCATTAAAGGACCACTCTAGGCACCCAGACCACTTCAGTTTAATGAAGTGGTCTGGGTGCCTGGTCCTTCTAGGGTTAACCCATTTTTTCATAAACATAGCAGTTTCAGAGAAACTGCTATGTTTATGAATGGGTTAAGCCTTCCCCCATTCCCTTCCCCCATTCAATGAGACAGCCACTAGAGGCGCTGGCATGCTTCTCACTGTGATTTTCACAGTGAGAGCACGCCAGCGTCCATAGGAAAGCATTGAGAATGCTTTCCTATGTGACCGGCTGAATGCGCGTGCAGCTCTTGCCGCGCGTGCGCATTCAGCCGACGGGGCGGATCGGAGGAGGAGAAGAGGCAGAGAGCTCCCCACCCAGCGCTGGAAAAAGGTAAGTTTTACCCCTTTTCCCCTTTCCAGAGCCGGGCGGCAGGGGGTCCCTGAGGGTGGGGGCACCCTCAGGGCACTATAGTGCCAGGAAAACGAGTATGTTTTCCTGGCACTATAGTGGTCCTTTAGCTAAAGTTGTTTTTGTGCTCATAGTGTCTCATTAAAATAAAAACGAGAACACTTTAGCATTTTAACAACAGCTGCAATCTCTACAGTAAGAATTACCTTACACAACAGTAAAATACTTACACTTTACAATACCAAGCAATGTATCTGTGAAATCCTATCCATCAAAGATCCTCTCAGTGTTTGGCAACATGGCGACTGAATGGATTTAATCTTCTCATATAAGAAAAAAAAACTATAAATACTATGACTTTAGTTCCCTGGAGTCATGCTCTGAGAAAGCATCTGTAAGGGGCAGCAAAGGATTCTGGGAAATTATGTGTCCCCCAGCATAATATTGGATTATAAATGACAATAGAGGGACAAACAAAAGTTCTCCCAAATCCTTCCTTTTGCCACAATATATAATTACATTTCTCAGTACCTGAGGCCTTGTGGTAACATTTGGAGCATTCACAACAAATCCCAAATGACAAGTTATTTTTCTGTTGCTTTCGGGAGTATGAATTGTATTGCAAAGTCCTTAAAGCAAGGATTTAATGTGCCTGACAATGCTATCATATATTTTCCCATGTATACTTCAAGGCAACAACATAATTATATGAAGCTTTATGGGATTTCCCTTCAGGGAGGCAATTTTTGAAGTAAAGAACACAAGTTTATAAAATTATACAAAAATAACAAAACACGTGTTTTATTGTCACAAGACAGATGCTGTAGAAACACACAAATTGACGGCATGCCATAATTTAGGGTTCTATAGTGACTGCTCAAAACAGGAATTACTGCAGGGGTAGAGTCAAATTCTAAACGTGAACTGAGGTAAACTGAAAATGTGAGCTGAAAAATGTATATAAAGGCTGAGAATTGTCTTTTTAGAAAAATACTCTCAATAACTTTTTTTACTATGCTTATTTTAACTCAGTCTAACACATATTATTTAAAGGGATACTGTAGATACACAGACCATTTCAGCTCATTAAAGTGGTCTGGGTGCACTGCCCCTTTTGCACTTAGTGCTGCAAAGTAAAACATTGTAGTTCCAGAGAACTGCAATGTTTACATTGCAGCTCTAAGTCTGCCCACAGTGTTTGTCTACTAGAAAGCCACTAAAGGGCTTCCTGAATTGATCAGGGCCAGATTAACATAGGGGCTGATGGAGCTGCAGCTCCAGGCCCATGCTCATGAAATAGGCCAATTGAATTTTTTTGTATTTTTTTTTGTAATTGATTTTTGTACTTTTAACCCCTTAAGACTGGAGGGCGTACTATTACGCCCTATTATAGGCGGCTCTAAACGCCGCCGGGCGTAATAGTACGCCCTCAGGTCTTTCTGTACTTACCCGGTCGCCGGCGATCCCACGCCGGCGATCGCGGCTGGGGGGACTCCCAGGGAGCCCCCCGCGGCACGTCCGACCCCCTGGCAGCCCCCCCGGCCATGTGAGAGTGAGGTCCTTGCGAGGACCCCACAATCACATGGGCGGGGGTAGCTGCCTCCTGCATTCCCAGCAGGGGCTGCCTGTAATGACAGGTGGTCCCCCTGCTGGCTGAAAATAAAATTAATAAAAGTTTATAAGTGTAAAAAAATATATATATATATACTTAGATCATATATATATAATATATATATATATATGTTCTAAGTATATATATATACACATATACATACGCACACACATACGGTCTAGGTGTATTTTACTATTAATATATATATAATTATATATATATATTAATATCAAATTACACATAGACTGATACTGATTAAATATATATATATATAATTATTGTTATATATATATTTATATATAATATAAAAAAATTAAATATGTAAATACGTTAAAAAATAAAATTAAAAAAATAATTTTAAAAAATTATTAAAAAATATATAGATGTGTGTTATTTCGTTCTAACTGTATTGTGATATTAATATATATATATATAGTTATATCAAAATACATGTAGAACGAAATAATATATATATCTACATACATAAATATATGCGTATATATCACTATATATATCACTATATATAAATAAAAATATTTTTAAAAAATTATATATATATATATATATATATATACACATATAGATTCACATACGTATATATATACATATATTAATTCTACATATATATTTATGTAATATTTTTACATAATTAGGTATCTTAATTAATTACAATTAGTGGGACCTGCCTGACAACCCATGCCGAGAGTAAAGGGAATTTAATTTGCTAGCACTATATTTAACCCTATAACTTGTACATGTGGGGTACTGTTCTACTCGGGAGACTTCGCTGAACACAAATATTAGTGTTTCAAAACAGTAAAATGTATTACAAAGATGATATCGCCAGTAAAAGTGAAATTTTTTGCATTTTTCACGCACAAACAGCACTTACACGGACGATATTATTGCTGCAATACTTTTTACTGTTTTGAAACACAAATATTTGTGTTCAGCGAAGTCTCCCAAGTACAACAGTACCCCTCATGTACAGGTTTTATGGTGTTTTCAAAAGTTACAGCGTCAAATATAAGGTTTGTGTTTCATTTTTTTCACATAAAAATTCGCCAGATTGGTTACGTTGCCTTTGAGACCCTATGGTAGCCCAAGAATGAAAATTACCCCTATGATGGCATACCATTTACAATAGTAGACAACCCAAGGTATTGCAAACAGGGTATGTCCAGTCTTTTTTTAGTAGCCACTTAGTCACAAACACTGGCCAAAATTGGCGTTTTTTGCATTTTTCACACACACAAACAAATACTAACACTAACTTTGGCCAGTGTTTGTGACCAAATGGCTACTAAAAAAGCCTGGACATACCCCATTTGCAATACCTTGGGGTGTCTACTATTGCAAATGGTATGCCATTATGGGTGTAAATTTCATTCCTGGGCTACTATAAAGTCCCAAAGGCAACGTAACCTATCTGGCGAATTTCAATTTCAAATGTAACGTGCTATATTTGACCCTGTAACTTCCCAAAACGCCATATAACCTGTACATAGAGGGTACTGTTTTACACGTGAGACTTTGCTGAATACAAATATGTGTATTTTATTGCAGTAAAAGCAAACAGTATTATGACATTGACAGTTAAAATGTCATGTAGAACTAAAAAAATCTTTAAAAAATCTTATTTCCTCCCATTTTTTTCATATTAAATTATGTTTCATAGCTAAATATTTGATATTAAATGAAAGCCCTGTTTCCCCTGAATAAAATGATATATAATAAGGGTGGGTGCATTTAATATGAAAGAGGTGAATTACGGTTGGACAGACATGTAGCGCAAATGCCAGGATTTGTTTACATTTTGTTTCGTTCACAACGTGTACATTTGGCTCCGTCCTTAAGGGGTTAAAAAAAATAAAAATGTACACACTACTCTTAGGGTTGCCACCTGGCCAGTATTTATTTGAGGATGCCAGGCCGGTGCCAATATTGCAGTAATACTGGCAATACAAATGCCGGTATTTTTCTCAGTATAAAAGAGATTACTCGGCAATACCAGCACCGGCCAGTAGGGGTTGCTGTGTGTGTGGAAAGAAGCAGGGATTGGAATTTACAGCATATACCTGCATCTCTCTACTCACTGATCCGTGGGGGAGCAGCACAGAGAGTCCAGACAGCAGCTCCCAGCCTGCAGAAACAGCCTACAGCTCAGGGAAGTGAGGGATTGGGTAAAGGCTGCAGGCTGCAGGCTGTAGGCTGCAGGGAGACATGGGGACACTGAGACACTAGGGGAAACTGTAAGACATGGGGAACAGGGAGACCTCTGGGGATGCTGAGACACTTGGGAACACTTGGAGATACGGGGACACAGACACACATGGGTCACTGAGACATTGCGACACAGACACACATGGGGACACTTGGGGACACTGAGACATGGGGACACTGAGACACTAGGGGACACTGAGACACTAGGGGATGATAGGAGACATGGGGACACAGACACTTGGGGACACAGACACACATGGGGACACGTCTCCCAGTGTCTGTGTCCCCATGTCTCTCAGTGTCCCCATGTCTCTCAGTGGCCCCTGGTGACATGGGGACACTGGGAGACATGGGGACACAGACACTAGGGGACACTGGGCAACATGGGGACACTGGGAGACACTGGGAGCAATCCATCTATACAACATAATCAAACTATGTAGTTTTTTGATGATTTTACTGAATTTTCTCTTATGTCACTCCTTGTGATTTACATCTAAATTACATTTAGTTATGCAAATTAGTAAGGCCTGTATTTTTTTTTCCAAGAAAGGTGGCAACCCTAACTACTCTTCACATACTCTTGCTTAAGTATGGAAACTTAAGAGGGATATATGGAAACAAAACATGTGTGGACTAGATGAAATTAAATTAGTTAAGGTAATGCTGACTTTATTCTCTCTAACACTGTGGCATGTTCCCTTTCTTCTACACTCTCTACATCCACCTTTTCTCTGTCTCAGACTGTATACCAGGAGCTTCTGCCTGCTAGTAAGAAGGTAAGGAGACAAGTGGGCATGTGAGTCCATAGAAAGCAATGAGCGAGCGCCTCATTAGACGTATTTATGCCAAGCTCAGGATGCTGTTGGCCAGCATGCATGATTGGCAGGCAGCCTGACAAGCACTCATGCCAGGCAAGCCTTCCAATTCTTTAGGCAGACACACCTCCTTTTTGGACATGTTCGTCACTTTCAGGAGTTCAGGTTACACGATCTGCGTCAATGGCCCACACTTTTACACTGCCAATTGACTTCCTGCTTAACCGGACACTGCTGTTAGGGGGTATGGAATTACTTGAAAGATGAAAGCATGAATTAGAGAGAGATTAGCATATTTTAAGAGTATCTGAGTTTTCTTAGAGCTGCATCCTATGAGTTTCCATCCGGCAACATCTCCATCAGGTACATAACGCTTGAGAGGTATGAGTGTTTTTGGTCAATAAGGTTCTATACATGCATGAGGATCTCCAGCGTCAGATTTTTCCCCATATGAAAGCATTGATTCAATGCTTTTCTATGGGGAGGTCTAATGCATGTGCGGCCATTGCTGCGCATGCACATTGGGTCTCCCCCACCAGCTTGTGGGGAGCCTGACCCAATGCTGACTGACATCGGCGGTAGATTCAGGTAAGTGACTGAAGGAGTTTTAACCCCTTCAGCGTGTCGCAAAGGGGGGGGCGCGAGGGAGGGGTGCACTGTAGGGACCTTTAGTGCCAGGAAAACGGCCTTGTTTTCCTTGCACTACAGGATCCCTTTAATGAGAATTAAAGATATAGGTTTTTACATATCTTTCTCAAGCTTGAGGCTCCCTCAATGCTGCCTATCTCTCCGCCTCCCGCGACATCATGGAGGAAGTATGGCCTTCTCCATGGTGGGTCCAATCTAATGCAACTTACAGTGGGACACTGGTGACATGACGTGCATGCGTGGCGAGTGTGGTGAGTGCCCCTTGTAATCCAAGCATACCCATTTAATCATCCAAGCATACCCATGTAATCACTGCTTTTCTATAGGGGCTTCCAAATCATGTTACTGAGTTTTATTCGGACAGTGGGGTGGGAGTGCCTCTAGTGGCTTTCAGTATCAGGTGCATTTAACCCTGTTTCTAAAAAAAAAACTGCAATGTTTTACATTACAGGGTAAAAAAGACAGGGACACAATATCTGAACACAGTCACGTTAATGTTTCAAATGGAATTAATAGGCTATAATTCTTCCAAATCTCCAGATGTTGAAACAATTGGGATCTAGTAGAACACAAAGAGCATTGAACGTTTTTCTATGAAGAGCTAGAGCTTTATTGTAAGAATGTGTCTACCATGCATTCAACAGACAAAACGAACTGGATATAGACCCAAATTAAGAGCTGTCAGTAGATGCAGTTTATTGTAGTACGTGTGGAAAACATGTCTCTAGATATATTCATAATTCACGATTTGGAAACCAGTTCTCTCTATTCCGTCTCCCTCCTAATGGTAAAAGTAGTCTCCGGTGAGCCATTATACAAATACTGTGACAAAAAAAACAGCTCACAGGAACGTTCCAAAACATTTAGTCAGCATGGAAAGTGGCAAAATTAAAGATGATATATGTTGTTTTCCCTGTTCTGCAGACCTATTTGAGTGTGTTGTTAAGACCACTTAGCCTCCACTCACAACCTATAATGTTACTATATAAACAGGAACTACACCATTAACATGCTGACTAATTGTTAATAAGCTTAAGGTATCAAGCTGGTCAACACCGTTGGGTCATAACGAGCCCACACAACCTTTATATCCACGCACACCATAATATGATGTTGCGCAAAGCTATGACATGTTTCTGCCTATTAAGCTACGCCTGTCCTGGCGTCACTCTGATATTTTTTTGTTCTCTTATTGGTAACTTTTCTTTGTTAAATCTTTTTGGTTGAATCGTTAATTTCTCACTCAAACAAAAACAAAGTGCAACGCATAACAAATATGTAACCAGAATTGTCTTTATCTGCCTACTACTGTAATCTTATGTGGCCACCTTGACAAATGTACCTACTTTTGCACTTACAAAAATAAAGAATTAAAAAAAAAGACCACTTAGCCTCTACAAATGGTATCAGCTATAGTGAGACTGTACTAGATCCATCAGCTCTAACTTACCTCCGTATAACAACATCAGGAACTGTTCCAGTAAATGATAGTAATGTAGACTTAAGAATTTCTTAATGGCTTTCACATATCCAATAACTTGACCCAAATTTTTAATGTGCTAATATTTTAAAGAACAATTTATGGCTATAGGATGTATAATGAGATAGAAGGTTTGGCAATTTTGGTAAGCATCAAATTCTATATGGTAAACTATCTCCGCATGAAAACCCTGACACCAGTCTCGATTGTTCAGTATTTGATACTGTAGAGCAGTCCGGGTAAGAGCAGATATATAAGCATATCGTCTCTCGTGGGAAATGTTGGGGCTTGGGTTAGAGTCAGACATGTTAGTGTTAAATTCATTTATCTATGTAGCACGCGATGTTAGTGTAGAGCTGATTGGCTGTAGCGCAGCACGGGAGCTAGTAGGTTAGTTATTTTTTTAAAAATGGTGGTAATTAAGTGGAAGTGGCAGAAGGGGAGTTTTGCAAAGAAGTTATGATATGGTTTTGTGGTTTATATATGAAACATAGTAATATAGAATGTGATGGCAGATAAGATGTGATGGCCCAATTTTTGAAAAACTTTCATTTGTCCCTGGCCTTATCTTATATCCACCGAATGCTGAAACTCCCTCACTGTGTTAACCTCTACCACTTCAGTTGAAAAGCTATTCCATGCATCCACTACCCTCTCAGTAAAGTAATACTTCCTGATATTATTTTTAAACCTTTGCCCCTCTAATTTAAGACTATGTCCTTTTGTTGTGGTAGTTTTTCTTCTTTTATGGTTTTGTTATTAACCCCTACACTCGTTCAATAAAGATCGCAGCCTTTCTTGAACATATTCCTTGGTGTTTGCTTTTTCTTTATGTATTATTATTATGTTATTATTTATATAGCGCCAACAAATTCCGCAGCGCTTTACAATGGGTGGACGAACAGACATGGAGTTGTAACCAGACAAGTTGGACACACAGGAACAGAGGGGTTGAGGGCCCTGCTCAATGACCTTACATGCTAGAGGGAGTGGGGTAAAGTGACACAAAAGGTAAGGATAGTATTAGACTAATGATAGTTGCAATAGAGGAATCAGTCGGGAGCTATTAAAGGACCACTATAGTGCCAGGAAAACATACTCGTTTTCCTGGCACTATAGTGCCCTGAGGGTGCCCCCACCCTCAGGGACCCCCTCCCGTCCGGCTCTGGAAAGGGGAAAAGGGGTAAAACTTACCTTTTTCCAGCACTGGGCGGGGAGCTCTCCGCCTCCGATCTTCCTCCGTTCCTCCCCGTCGGCTGAATGCGCACGCGCGGCAAGAGCTGCGCCCACATTCAGCCGGGCATTATCAATGCTTTCCTATGGACGCTTGCATGCTCTCACTGTGATTTTCACAGTGAGAATCACGCAAGCGCCTCTAGCAGCTGTCAATGAGACAGCCACTAGAGGATTTAGGGGAAGGCTTAACCCATTCATAAACATAGCAGTTTCTCTGAAACTGCTATGTTTATAAAAAAAATGGGTTAACCCTAGCTGGACCTGGCACCCAGACCACTTCATTAAGCTGAAGTGGTCTGGGTGCCTAGAGTGGTCCTTTAACGGTTTATTATATTATATGCACTATACAATTCCCATGATTTAGGTCCTAAGTCGCCACTAAAAAAAAAAAAAAAAAAAGTGCCTGTTTTTTGAGGCAGCAGAAAAAGTCTCAGAATAAGTGAAGGCATGTTTGTATTACACAAGCACACTCCTTTGCAAGGCGTTTTTGCCCATGTGATGTTTCTGCTGCCCTCAGCACATTTATAGCAATATTTGAATGGCTCCTTTATAGCCCAAGCTGATACATCCTCTCTTCCGGAGTGCTTCTTGCCTCAGCAGCTGAGCTCCCTCCATCCCACCTTCATACCTCATAATTGCAACATTTACTTTTATTGGTATTAAAAGCTTTTATTTCAGTTTTTTTATGTGTGCGCATGCTGCAAAGAGCTAGGTTACAAATCAACACAAACATTCCAGTATTACTGACAATTACTGGGTGCTCCTAGCTGTAGCCAGATTCTCAAAACCGACCTTAAATGATATATAATTATTAGAGCGATAGCAAAGGAATGGAGAGAAAGATATCGTTTAACAGTTTAAAAGGACCGGTTTTATTTACAGAACTTGTATTTGGCAGAAACTAGAAAATCAGTCTCAGGTTTTTACAATATAAGCAATGCCCAATACCAGTACAAAAGACTTCCTCTAGTGCCCCCCTGCCCTCTCTCCCCACTCCTGTTGGGTGATGATGGAGGGGACAGAGTGCTGATCCAGCGCTGAGGGACATCAGCGCTGGAATTGGAAAGTACATTAAGGTTTTTTTACCCCTTACACTAAGAGGGGGAACGAGGGAGCAATAATGCTAGGTTTTGTCTCCCGCTGAAAGACTGCATGCAGGGATGTGGCTATAGAACCCAGATAAGTTGTCAAACTGTAATATGGCACCAGTGCACTCCTGACACCATGACCACTACATTACTCTGCAGTGATTATGATGTCCGCAGTGTTTCTTTAACTGATGAAACCTGACAGATACCTGATGAAGATGTGATATGTAAAACACTCTAAATCATTAGGCTGTGCCTTAACCTAGGCCATGTGCGGTGGGTCAATTCCTATTCAGGGGTTTGATTTATTTTTTTAATTTAGACCTCTATCTAACTGCTTATATTTGTTTGTGTTCGGTTTTCTGCATATTTTCAGACGAATAAACTGTATGAAGAATTTGAATTCCTTTGTAGTCTCTCAGCTCGCATCGACTATGCCTCTCGCAGGGGACTGTGGGTGTTATAATGAGTTTGCCATTAGTAATGGATGTTAGTTCCTCTCAAACCACTTAATAATCCATAAATATGTAAAAGTTCAGACATTAAGGAGACAATGGGTTATTAATGGCACAATTACAGAAGCTGAATTATATTGCAAAGTGATAAATATCAGACCTTCCGTGTCACTATGGTAAATTCCGTAACTATGGCGTTTGTGATGAGACGTGCTGATGGATCAGGGAAACTAAACCTCCCACTAACAAGGAATTCGCTGATGCCATGCTACATTGTAACTTAACAAACTCACACAAACCCAGATTGGTAATTGGGGTAAATTAAAAGGTCATAGTAAATATAAAGATTTTTTTTTTCTGGTGTGTATTGTCTTTGTCAGCCTTAAGATATGGCACAAATATGGCCCAATTTCCTTTTACGTTAAAAGAAATTGTATACAAAGGACACATGTAATATTAAACAGTGACAATTATTAATAGATAATATGTACCAGATGCCTTGGGGTATTTCGGCTTTAATTTTACAAGTTTTGCGCTAATCACACTTTAGTGATTTTTCTCTGCACATCACCCTGACTGAATTGACTCCACAGACAGTTATTTGAGATTTACACAATTTATTGTTTAGTCAGCGACCCCCCAGACAGCTATTTCAACTCAACGTAATTCATTACCTAGTGGATAAACCACACAGACTATTCTGTCAACTCCCCGTTACTCCTTGTTTAGTAAATAAAGCCCACTAGGAAAGTTATATTGTCTATTCCTACGAATATTCTGCACGTACCATCCAGTGTATTAAAACTAATACATTACTTGTCTGTGTATAGAATTGTCCAGAATTCTAGTAGCATGCATTGTTTATATATTGTCAGACAACACACCTTTCAGTTTCCTGAAGATATGTAATTATAATGTGCCCTGCAATCACCCTTAACCTTATAAATTGGCAAGACCACTTGATGAATGTGTTTGGTGGCCTAGTAACCCCCTTGTGCTTAGTGTGTTGGAGCCAAGACATTAAATAGGAGGGGATGGGGTCATCATTTACATCAATTTTCCAGCGAGAAATCAGAACGAACTGCAATTTTATAGCTATTATTTCATTAGTTTGTTTGACAGGGACTGTAATCTTTGACATACATACTGTAGATATTGTCAGTTCATTGGATTTTCATTGATTATTACAGCTCATGCAAATCTCTTAAGGTGACCCTATTGATTAAATTGTGACGTGTTGATACAGAGGGTTTTACACGCTAAATAACCAATGACAGTGCATTGACAGCCCCTAAAAAAGTGACAAAAAGCACACAAACAAATTCAAATTTAGAAAAAATCCCTTACAACGCATTTAGTCTACAGTTCAGTTCATCAAAACTCACAGTTATAAATTACAAAGAAGCTTATTAAGTAGAAAGAAAATGGTAGTGGATTAAAAAACAAATTGTAAATTTAAGTCACAATAGTGGATTTGGAAATTTTTCTCCAAAAAAGGCCCTGACTTAATCTTTTTGGATACGTTTTTTAAAATGATATAATATTTTTAATAAACTTATAAAATGCTCTTCTATTAAGAAAATTATTTCAATATTATGATGTTTTATGATATACTAATATATTTTTTTTATACGGGATTTTTTTTTTTTTTTATATTTAAAAAAAAAAGGAAAAAAATCATGGCAAACATTTATCCAAAAATATTAAACATTTGAAAAGAATTATCCAAAAATATTAAATGAAGACCTGAGCTGCCTGCCATATTCCGTGGCAGTTCATTATCGGGAAGGTTAAGCAGAGCTTATACAAATGTTAATTAAGCCCTAGCTATTGATGTTATTATTACTTCAGTAGCATGGATTTTATTGATATAAGAAGGATGAAAAAGCTAGTTAAACCTGCCAGAAATTGACCTTGCAACCCTGACACAAATCAGTGGGACCTTTAACCACTGAGCCACCATATAATCTGAATTACCTTACGTTCTGTGAAATTACACACATTTTCCAGTCTAGAAAACTGAAGTAAAAACCCTTTTAAAAATGTTGAAATGTAATGAAGTGGATACCAGAATACTTTTTAACAGAATCCGTCTTAGATTAGAGTTTTGTAAACACCCAGCTTTAAATTTCATGCCCTAGTTCGTCTAAATCCCTGATTACATCGGAGATATTGAAGAAAAGCCAAATGATCCCTAGGTATTATTAGAGATGCAGAGTTTTTGTCTGGCAGCCATTTCAAGATAGCATCCACACCCCCATGGGCACTCTTACTTTCAGCCTGATAATTTTATTGGTGCTTCGTATGCCAGTCTTGTCACAGCACAATGCATGCTACGAAACACAATGAGAATTCCAAGCTCACAATGTGATCATTTTTATTTCAGAAATAGGTTGTGTGTAACGCTGAAACAGTGTAACACAGCGAGTGTGTGAAACGCAACATTGTGTGCAACGTGTTGTGCCTGCACGTTTTTAAAGAATATGTAATTTTAGTGCTGGTGAGGGACTAGTAGATGACTGTGGCAATTATGTTTTTGCCTTTGTGTTACACAGTGCACACATTGAGGTTTTAAAGGACCACTCTAGGCACCCAGACCACTTCAGCTTAATGAAGTGGTATGGGTGCCAGGTACCTCTAGGATTAACCCTTTTTTTTATAAACATAGCAGTTTCAGAGAAACTGCTATGTTTATACTGAGGGTTAATCCAGCCTCCAGAGCCTCTAGTGGCTGTCTCATTGACGGCCGCTAGAGGCGCTTGCGTGCTTCTCACTGTGAAAATCACAGTGAGAGCACGCAAGCGTCCATAGGAAAGCATTGTAAATGCTTTCCTATGCGACCGGCTGAATGCGCGCGCGGCTCCTGACGCGCATGCACATTCAGCCGATGACGTCGCGAGCAAGGAGGAGAGGAGGAGTACAGCTCACCGCCCGGCGCTGGAGAAAGGTAAGTGTTTAACCCCTTCCTCTCTTCAGAGCCGGGCGGGAGGGGGTCCCTGAGGGTGGGGGCACCCTCAGGGCACTATAGTGCCAGGAAAACGAGTATGTTTTCCTGGCACTATAGTGGTCCTTTAAGTTTTTGCTATTCTTTTAATAATTTAGCAAAACAGAGGGGAAATGATTTCAAAATAATATCAGGAAGTATTACTTTACAGAGAGGGTAGTGGATGCATGGGATAGCCTTCCAGCTGAAGTGGTAGAGGTTAAAACAGTGAGGGAGTTTAAGCATGTGTGGGATATGCATAAGGCTATCCTAACTATAAGATAAGGCCAGGGACTAATAAAAGTATTTAGAAGATTGGGCAGACTAGATGGGTCAAATGGCTCTTATCTGCCATCACATTCTATGTTTCTATGTTAGTCATATTGTTTTTTTATTAGATACAATGTTTAAAGACTTAAAATAATGTAAAATATATGAAAACCCAAAACAAGGCACCCTGAAAATGCAGAGTTCAATATCTGGCAGTTACACTAACCAATAGAAGACGACAGGAAGGTATCAAATTATAGATAGCATTAACCAAGGTTTTAGAGTAAACCCAGAATTGTTGGGGAAGGTGTAACTTACCCTCATGAAAACTGAAGGGTGCCTTGTTTTGGGTTTTCATATATTTTACATTACTTTAAGTCTTTAAACATTATATCTAATAAAAAAAGAATATGACTAACATAAAAATAGTTTCAGAGAAACTGCTATGTTTACATTGCAGGGTTAATCCAGCCTCTCGTGGCTGTCTTCCTGACAGCCGCTGGAGGCGCTTCAGCGTGCAGAACGTCCATAGGAAAGAATTGAGAAATGCATTCCTATGGACGTTTTTAATGCGCGCACAGCTCTGGTCGCGCATGTGCATTCCGCTCCACTCGGGAGCTGACGTCGGAGTGGAGGAGAGGTCACCGTGCCGAGGGAGCCCGGTGCTGGATTAAAGTAAGTAGCTGAAAGGGATTTTAAGGGGCCTAAGAGTTATATAGTGTCAGGAAAACGAGTTTGTTTTCCTGACACTATAGTGATCCTTTAATGTTCTATTAGTAAAAATTTTTCAATAAACACTTTAAATAAAAACCCATGAGGGGAGGGGCTGTAAGCAAAATGTTTAATCTGTTGTACTAATTTGAAAGGGTATCTGTTTTGTTTTTAGAGGAACTCACAGACACCAGAGCACAATTATTTTCTGGAATGAAACTCAATACAAAAGCAATCTTTATCTATTAGAACATGCAATTATTTAACAAAGTAACTTGATAGTTAAAAAAAAAAACTTTACAGTTATTCTTCAAACACATTTGCTTCCAATTAGTACCAAAACAAACTAGTCGCACAAGTTATACACAAGTTATTTACTGAATATGAAGTTTCCTCTACAGTCATGGTAAAATGTAAGCAACGAGCTGGTTTGTAAAAATTACCAAACAGCTATCACTCCACTACAATGCAATCTTACGTAAATAAGTCCCTCCATGTATAAATGCACTCTGGTTTATATACTATGGTTTATGTACACTAATTATGTCATTCTGAGGAATTGACAAGAGAATTCGCAATACTGAAAAAAATGGCTGAGCTGACACAATAACCGCTGAATTTCTCCAATTTGGCTGATCTGGGTTAAAATTAGCATTTTCTATACATATTCTCCCAAGTTTCCAGTACACTAAATAACCTTGTTAGTGTCCTTGAATCCTTGAACGCCTCTTCTTAATCTAGATCAGAACAATAAAATGCAATGATAATTAGTGCTGATTTGTTAAATTAAATAGTTAACCATCACAGCAGGAAATTGCGGAAAATAAAAACGCATGCTGAGAAGACACTGCCCTAGGGGTGAAGCGTTTTTTATCTTCTGATTTGCATATATTGACTTATATTGACAGTACATAGAGAAGAAGGGAAACAAAAATAAAATTGCTCAACAAATACATTTAAAGGACAACATTTAATACAATAATAATGATGGTTATGGAAAAAATAAATAAATAAAAAGTTAAAAAATGGCCAGTCAAAAACAAATTATCAAAGAAAGTTTCTCAAGATTATAAATGATCCATTGAGCTAAAACTGTAAATCTTCCTCTTACTCTATTGTGGGTCTGGGGACAGAGATAATAGAAACATGTAATGCTATGCGAAAGGAAGAGTATATCGATGACACAGAACATTTAACATGATGTTTAAAACTACTTTGTATTGCGCTCACATATCAACCCATTACTTGGTACACAGTGTATTCTCTCCAATCTGAATGTTTCTGCACAGTGAATTGACTTCCTCAATTTTTAATAACCATATTGGTAGAATAAATTAAAATAATAAAGAATATAATTTGATCATTGATCATCAAAACACATTAACACATAATGAGTCACATTACCATAAAACCTGCATTCTTAAAGGGACATTATAGGTACCCAGACCGCTTCATAGAAGTGGTCTGCATGCAGTGTCCTGTTCCCTTAACATTGCAAGTGAAAATGTTTGCATTGCACGGTTAAGACTGCCTCTAGTGGATATCTTCCAGACAGCCACTAGAGGTGCTTCCTGGCTTCTCAAAAAGTTTAACTCCGTGGTGTGAGGACTCCAAGGTATGAGGACATCCAGCATCTTCAATAGCCCCACAAGGAAGCATTGATTCAATTCTTTCCTATGGGTAAGCTCTAATGCGCGAGGCGTGCGTGATGTAGCGGGAGGAGCAGACTGATCCAGTGCCTAAAGTTAGGAATAGGGGCATATTACACTGCTAGGGATACAGTTTTGTATTCCTAGCGCTATAGTGCTCCTTTAAGGTTAGTTGTTTGTTTGTTTTGTTTACTTTTTTTGTTATTTTTCTTTTTTTAATAAAAAAATCAATTACTAGTCAATACATTCCAGGCCAGAACAAGCCCTGTTTTATAGAGCACTATATTGATAATGTGTTAAATATATATATATATTATATATCATAGTATTAATTGTGTCCTGTCCCCCCTGAGAGCCAATGCTCTCCCCTGCAGGGCCGGTGCTATCCAAGCGCTGGCCCTGCTATGTGCCCCTCAGAAATGTCATCACTGGTTCGCAGGCACATTGCTGACAGCTTGCAGGGAGGGAGAGAGGACCCCCTGGAGCTCAGCCCTGAAGCCAATCTACTCTGCCCAATTTTCTAAATACTTTCATTAATCCCTGGCCTTATCTTAAAGCTAGGATAGCCTTATGCCTATCCCACGCATGCTTAAACTCCTTTACTGTGTTAACCTCTACCACTTCAGCTGGAAGGCTATTCCATGCATCCACTACCCTCTCAGTAAAGTAATACTTCCTGAGATTATTTTTAAACCTTTGCCCCTTTAATTTAAGACTATGTCCTCTTGTTGTGGTAGTTTTTCTTCTTTTAAACATAGTCTCCTCCTTTACTGTGTTGATTCTCTTTATGTTTTTAAATGTTTCTATCATATCCCCCCGTCTCGTCTTTCCTCCAAGCTATACATGTTAAGATCCTTTAACCTTTCCTGGTAAGTTTTATCCTGTAATCCATGAACCAGTTTAGCAGCCATTCTCTGAACTATCTCTAAAGTATCAATATCCTTCTGGAGATACGGTCTCCAGTACTGCGTACAATACTCCAAGAGAGGTCTCACCACTGTTCTGTACAATGGCACGAGCACTTCCCTCTTTCTACTGCTAATACCTCTCCCTATACAACCAAACATTCTGCTAACATTTCCTGCTGCTCTATTACATTGTCTGCCTACCTTTAAGTCATCTGAAATAATCACCCCTAAATCCCTTTCCTCAGATGTTGAGATTAGGACTCTATTAAATATTCTGTACTGTGTCCTTGGGTTTTTTACGTCCAAGATGCATTATCTCGCACTTATCCACATTAAATGTCAGCTGCCACAATTCTGACCACTTTTCTAGTTTACCTAAATCATTTGCCATGTGGCTTATCCCTCTTGGAACATCGACCCTGTTACATATCTTAGTATCATCAGCAAAAATACATACCTTACCCTCGTGGCCTTCTGCAATATCACTAATAAAAATAGCGAAGATAATGGGTCCAAGTATAGATCCCTGAGGTACCCCACTTGTGACAAGACCATGCTTCAAATATACTCCATTGACTACAACCCTCTGTTGCCTGTCACTTGGCCACTGCCTTACCCATTCAACAATATTGGAATCCAAACGTAAAGATTGCAGTTTATTGATAAGCCTTCTATGTGCAATAATGTCAAAAGTCTTACTCAAATTTAGGTAAGCAATGGCTACTGCACCACCCTAATCTATTATTTTAATTACCCAATCAAATAAGATTCGCTTGGCATGATGTCCCTGAAGTAAACCCATGTTGTCTATGATCTTGAAATCCATGTGATTTTAGATGTTCAACAATCCTATCCTTTAACATGGTTTCCATTACTTTCCCCACTACTGAAGTAAGGCTTACTGGCCTATAGTTGCCTGACTCCTCCCTACTACCTTTCTTGTGAATGGGCACAACATTCGCTAACTTCCAATCTTCTGGGACTACTCTTGTTAACAATGATTGGTTAAATAAATCTGTTAATGGTTTTGCTAGTACACCACTAAGCTCTTGTAATAACTTTGGGTGTATTCCATCAGGTCCCATTGACTTATTTGTCTTTACTTTTGACAGTTGAAATAGAACCTCTTCCTCTGTAAACTCACATGTAACTAATAACAAATGACTCATTTATCATTTTTCCTAACTGAGGCCCCTTTCCCTCATTTTCATCTGTAAATACAGAACAAAAATATTCATTGAGGCAGTCAGCTAGACCTTTATCCTCTTCTACATACCTTCCTTCTTTTGTTTTTAATCTAACTAATCCTTGTTTTACTTCCTTTTCTCATTTATGTATCTAAAAACAGTTTTGTCCCCTTTTTTTACTGACTGTGCTATTTTCTCTTCTGTGTGTGATTTGGAAGCTCTTATAACTTGCTTAGCCTCTTTTTGCCTAATCTAATAGCTCTGTCTATCTTCCTCACTCTGGGAGGGACCCCTGGCACTCCTGGCACCATAGCCACTACATAGAGCTGTAGTGGTTATTGTGCCTGCATTGTTCATTTAAATAATCTACCAGTGCCCCTCCCAGGATTAGGTTCTGGATCTGTCCCTGAAGGGTCCTCCTTAAACCTTATAGATGCAGTTACAATACACTGTGTGTGAGGAGACAGGAACAAGGGAGCTCCTTAAGCCTTACAGCTGCAGTTATAATACACAGTTATAGTACACTATGTGTGGGGAGACAGCAGGGCAGTTGCAAGCATTTTTGGCTACACAGGCGAAGATACATTTGCCGCCAACATCCCCCCCCACACAAAAAAATGCATCATCACCTGTGTCCCTTAATCCCCCTCTTGAATTTTTTTTTTCTTTTTTTTTTGTAAATCTGTTTTTATTAAGGTTTCAACATCAGACACAATTTTCAAAGGAGAGTACAGTGTTAGACACACAGGTCTCTATCCTGTTAAGAACATGTTAACAAGTTGTGCAGTTACACAAAATTAAATGTTAATATGCAATTTAGTAATTGATGTAGCTATGCTTGGTCTTGCCACGAGCATACATGAGATTATTCTACTCCCTTTCTTTTGTCATTTGTCAACGAACATTGCATTGTAAGTATACATAAGCTAACGATATTGCCAAGTACCTGAGAGTAGCTGCAAATTCTAGACTAGTCAATAAATTATGGACCCACTTCAACCAAATAGCCTGATGCAGTACTGGGCAACTTTCTAATCTTACAGGTTCCTATAATCTAAATTCGTATAAATGTTTCCTTCAACCACATGTATTGGGGTTCTCGTAGTTATAGTCGGTAAAGATTATAGTGCTTGACCTTGCTTCAACCCAGAGTTTGCTGGAGTAGGGCTTAGTTTGCCCCATCTTGAATTTTTTTACTCCCTTTTGTGTTTATTTTTCTCTCTTTTGAATGTCTTACCCCGTTAGTATATCATATTCCCATGTTTTCCCTTTGTGTGTCTCTTACTTCCCTCAAGCACCTTTCTGTGTCTCTTTCTACCCTTCCTCATCCCATCAGTGTACTTCTTCCCCCAGTCCCTTTTGTCTTTTTCTTTCTGCCCTTCCTCACTGACTCTCTTTCTCCTCTTGGCCTGTATGTCTCTTTTCTGGCCCTTCCCAGTCCCTCTGTGTCTCTTCCACCCAGACCCTTTGTCTCTTTGTCTTCCCCAGCCCCTTTGTCTCTTTTGCCCCTTCCCCAGCTCCTATGTGTCTCTTTGACCCTCATTGTCTTTTTGTCCCCAAACCCTCTGCCTCTTTATCACCCCAGTCCTTTTGACTCTTTCTCCCCCAGCCCCTCTGTCTCTTTTGTCCCTTTCTCAGCCCCTCTATATGTCTCTTCCTCTCCCAGCCCCTTTTGTGTGCCTCTTTTACCCCTTTTCTAGCCCCTATATGTCTCTTTAGCCCTCGTTCACTCTTTGTCCTCCCCAGACCCTCTGTCTCTTTCTCCCCCCAGCCCTTTTATCTCTGTGCTCTTAACAGGGGACCTCTTACACCAGTTATACAGTTATAATACATCATGTGCGGGGAGACAGTGACAGGCGACCTTCTTACACCATAACCCTATAGATGCAATTATAGTACCTCGTGCGCGGGGAGACCGGGACAAGGGTCTCCTTACCCAATAACCTATGTAACGAGAATGGGCTGTTATGGCATTTTAATATCTCTCCAAAGAATTGATCTTACTCAGGAAAAAGTATTTTACCATGTGCAGTGAATGGAAATAAGTTAAGTTGATACATTAGACATATGCGTTCACTAATATACTTATTAGTAAAAAAAGAACTGCAATTTCATTAAGAAAAACAGATTAACCCAGATTCAGGAACAAGGGAATTAGTGTCCTCTCTTTATTCCCACATCACTGAGAAAAAGCACACGGGAGCAGTTTAATAACACAAAGTTAGTTTTAATTCTGTAATTTAGCAGTTAGTTACACTTACTTAACTTTTAACCTAATTACAGGTTTAGGTGCATGTCATTAAAGAGAACATGTCACATTAAAAAAAAACACACATTTTAATTCTCAGATAAAAATAAATGTTAGTCATGGTACTTACTATTCCCAAATCCTTCCTTCACACTAAAATTATGACACCTTTTTTTTTTTGTTTAGTATTATGCCACTTGCATGTTTGTTTGTTTGTTTTTTCATAATTTTTTATTTTTTTTAAACAAAAATGTACAGGATTACTTACTAAAGTGAATATTAAATTTAAGACCAGAGTACCCAAACTGAAATTCTAGCTGTCTTAGAATGTTTTGGCAATTTTGACCTTAAATTTACAATGCACTTTGAATTCCTCGTAAAGCTCAATTAAGTAGTGTAAAAACTTGCATCCAACCAAAACGTGCATGTTTCCCAGAGGCCTTTGCATGGAATTCTCTTAGTCAATTACAGATCTGCAACTGCAAGTTTTTTTATTCATACGGGTTTAGTAAATATCCCATAAAAAGTGATAAGAGAAGCAGGGCCGGCTGAAACATTAATTTAGGATCTGTTGTAAAAAAAAGTACATCTTTTTTATTTTATTTTATTATTTTTTTAGCAGAAAATTATGTTGAAAATAAAGTGTTGTTCATATAACTGGAGTGAACAAATGTTGTTGAGTTGTGCTCGTAAGTCAAGTCACCACTGAAATAGATTTATCACAAAATTATTTTTGTAACAGATGTTTGCACATCCAGCGATTACTATTTCCAGTTCCGAAGGGGTTAAAGTGGAAACAGTATAAAATATATATTTTGGAGGGGAGTCTTTTTTTTTTTCTTTTTTTTTTACTATGGCACACTCTGGGTTCTGCAGACTCAAAAATGGCAATCATTTGATTGAGACGTAAATGGTGGTGGGAAATTGTGAGTGTGTAAGCCACTCCACCTATTAATCTAAAGGTTAATGGAAATTCGAATTCTTTTAGCTGTCAGACATCACTTCTCCAAATTACAGTGTTGAGAAAGTTGCAATTTTGCCAAAAATGTGTATGAGTAAAAGCGAGTTCCGAAACATTGTGCGGATTTCAGACATGAGCATAAGTTTCTGTGTTGTTTTATTATTTTGTTGCAAACAGAATAACCTACGTGAAATCATTAAAGTGGTAAACCCCTAGGGTGAAATGTGCATTCACATTATCGGTTTAGTTTTGTGAAAGGTAAAGTAAGGTGAAATATTTAGCATTAAACTCATTACTGCACCTCTGTTCTAACACTTGATAATTCCAGACAAGACACAAATTTTTAAACCTTCACCAAAGATAAATAATTACATTCTATGTAATCACTCACTGCTTCTCTGCAGGATCGTTCTTACCAGATTGGTCAAACTTGTGTCCTGTGGACAATGCTTCTCACCCACTCTTTGCCTAATTAAATGGACATGATATAGTTTTCATATAGTCATTAAAACAACACTGGATTAATAAAGCAGTTTTGGTGTATAGATGATGCCCCTGCAGTCTCACTGCTCAATTAACTGCCATTTCGGAGTTAAATCACTTTTGTTTCTTTTTATGTGCCCCTAGCCACACCTCCCCTGGCTGTGACTCACACCGCCCACATTTTTAAAAAATGGTTCAGTTTTCAGATGTTAACTTTCTTTAGAGATTTTTATATTCTGCTTTGTAATTGAACTATATTCACACACAGGGGACTCCCACAGGGTCCAGAAAACGGTTAACAGTGCAAGAGATAAAAAATTCTAAATTAAAAAGACTGCCCAATAAGGAAGTGTAAACATTAGATCTCACTTTAAAGGAAATGTTTAGAAAGGCTGTGTAAGTCACATGCAGGGATAGGTGACATGGGCTGCATAAACAAAGGGAATTAAGCAGAAACGAGCAGTGAGACTGCAGAGGCATGATCCATACACCAAAACTGCTTCATTAAGCTAAAGTTGTTTTGGTGTGTTTAGTGTATCTTTAAAGGGACACTATAGTCACCAGAACAACTACAGCTTATTGAATTTGTTCTGGTGAGTAGAATCATTAACTTCAGGCTTTTTGCTGTAACCACTGTCTTTTCAGAGAAAATGAAGTGTTTTTATTACAGCCTAGCAATAACCTCACTGGACACTCTTCAGATGGCTGTTAGAGATCCTTCCTGGGTTATGGCTGCCTAAAATGCATCCAAACATTCAGTATCTCCTCCCTCTGCATGCAGACACTGAACTTTACTCATAGAGATTCGTTGATTCAATTTATCTCTATGAGGAGATGCTGATTGGCCAGGGCTGTGTTTGAATCATGCTGGCTATGGCCCTGATCTGCCTCCTTGTCAGTCTCAGCCAATCCTATGGAGAAGCACTGTGATTGGATCAGACTACCACTTCTACTGATGTCAGCAGACTGTTTGTTTTTCTGAGTCTAACAGCATGCAGAGCTACAGCTTCAGGCTTGAATACAGTAAGATTTTGCTATATTTAGGGAGGCATGAGGGGCCCAGGGGGGCTAGATGGTGGTTTTAACACTATAGGGTCAGGAATACATGTTTGTGTTCCTGACTCTGTAGTGCTCCTTTAAGGCTAGTGCTTTTCAATTGTTTTCTGGCAGCCAAAGATTGCCAGGCGTGATCTACTCTTTCATCGCTCTCTTTTCCTCTTGATATGATGTTCCTAAATATACTTTTTGATTTATTTTTATGTTGGTATTCTAGTGTTTAATTGTGATTTATTTGTTAATTATTGTTGTGAGTGTATAAACATCTCTAGCAGTCTCTTGTACATCTGATTCAAGTTTTTTTCATTTTGCCTGTATCGCTTCAGTTGCTCTGTATATTTTTCTTTATGTATTTACAAAATGTGAAAAAAAAAATTGTAAATAAAAATTAAAAAATGAAGCCTGAATCAGGCTGATTTAAAGGACCACTATAGGCACCCAGACCACTTCAGCTCAATGAAGTGGTCTGGGTGCCAGGTCCCTCTAGTTTTAACCCTGCAGCTGAAAACATTGCAGTTTCAGAGAAACAGCTATGTTTCACTGAGGGTTAAACCAGCCTCTAGTGGCTGTCTCCCTGACAGCAGCTAGAGGCGCTTACGCACTTCTCACTGTGAAAATCACAGTGAGAAGACGCTGACATCCATAGGAAAACATTGAGAAATGCTTTCCTATGGGTGGTTTAAATGCGCGTGCAGCTCTTGCTGCGCATACGCATTCAGCGCTGACGTCGGGAGGAGGAAGAGAGTTCCCCAGCGCTGAGGGAGCCTGGCACTGGAGAAAGGTAAGTGTTTAACCCCTTCAGCCCCCTTGAGCCCAGCGGGAGTGGGAACCTGAGGGGGGGAACCAAAAGACCCTATAGTGCCAGGAAAACAAATTTGTTTTCCTGGCACTATAGTGGTCATTTAAAAATAAAATCATGATCCACTTTCTTTCCTCACTGTACAAGCACCTAATTAAATTATTCTTCCTACACAGTATCTGAAAGAGAAGGTAGAGTGTGTCCTGGACTTACACATCATTTATGCACATTGAAAATCTTTTAAAATTCAGATGCCTGCTTTTTATCCACACACAATGAACATTTTGAGATTTTGGAAATCTGTTTTCCCACAAATGTCTGCACATCTTACAAATAAGCAAACACACTGGCCATTTTAGGCATTTTTCTTGTTACCCTTTTTGTTACAAAACTTTGTGTATAAGTTAAAATATATTCAACAAATGCTAAGTTGAGTGTTTACAGCATTTTTCTTGTGTGTGTATCAATGGTGTATCAATCTTCAGATTTAGTAATGATGATTTCCAATCTTATTACCTGTGCAAAACGAATGGTCAACATAACGAGTTTTTCCTGCAAATAGCTTTGCAAATACTTTCATGTTAATGAAATGAGATTAGATTTTTAATTTCGTTTAAATGTGCCTACTTCTCACTGGCTGGTAGTAAACTCATCAACTGGGTGTGTCTACATGACCTGAAATATTGAAAATGAAGTCTAAACTTGCTTGTGTTTCAATGTGGTTTCTTCTATCGAGTTCTAGTGTTTTCCAGTAGTGATACTAAATCCCTAAAACCTTAGTCAATTAAAGGAACACTATAGTATTAGGAATACAAATATGTGTGTGAGTTTCTCCATCTCCCTGGCTTCAGATCATCAACATTGATCATCTCAGCCAATCCAATGTTCGCTCAAGGGGAAGAACTAGGAGGGTAGTGTGCGTGCAAGGGAAAACGCAGCACTGTACAATTAAATATTGCTCTATGAGAACAGAGTTTGACTTGGTTCTCAATGTAGATGTGCGTATAATATATATAAACAACTACAAACAACGACCCTCACCCAACGTCTGGATGGACTTGTAACATAAATGGCGGCTGCATAGAACGCATTACATACCGTATTTTGGGCGCACACGCCGGAAGTGGAGATGTGCAACAGACGGGACTGAACACAGCTGTTTGCAGGACTTGGATTCAAAGATCAATGGAACACAGCTAAGGACAAGACACCGCCCACGAACCACCACTGGACTGAGGTCCAGCCTTATTTAAAGATGGACTCTGGGGAGGGTAGGCAAGCTGCTTGCTCCCTTGTGGAGAATTTGTGCTTTTTATGTTCTGATCATTTTTGTTTTGTATTTAGATTCATTTTTAATTATTTTGGGACTTTGAAGAAGTCCAAATTGTGGACGAAACATATAGGACCATTTCCTTCATGTTATTAAATATCTTTTTATATGCATTTTTTTTACTGGTTAATAATGCAGAATTTTGCACACCATTCTGAGTTCTAGTAGTCATGCTGGGGAAGGTGCTTACGATCCGGATCAGGAAGGAATACTTGATAACACCCCAGCAATCAAAGGAAAGGCACCCAGAGGCACAATTGTCTCAATTGATCTTGTGAGTGCAGTGTATTTATTTATTGCTCTTTTGCTTTCTAGACTAAGAGCTGTATCCCCAAAGTATTGCTATATCTTCTCAATATAGACGTGTTCTATAAAACTAGAAATGAAATGGTCTGGGTGCCTTTAGTGGTTCTTTAAACATAACTTTCCAAGCCTGAATTTTGAAACCCTTCCTGCTCGGGATAGTGTAGACTTTAACCCTAATTCTAGATTAACAGTCTGAGACTTCAGTCTATGAATAGCTATTACTACAGCGTCTCAATTCTTACTGAACTCTTTGACTTCTGGACTACGTGTCCTGATATTTACTTTAAGAACATCATTCTCTGTTTATTTCTCACCTTTACATCTGTTTGTAAAGGTTCTTACAGTACTGATGCAGTTTTATTTTCTTTATACCAAGCTATTGATTTCCCTGTCTGCATTCCATAATATTGCTCCTTACTAACAATTCCGAGGTTCCATTCTGAACTACACTTGCATAGCAGAAATGTGTTAAAGGGATTCTATTGTGCTAGGAATAAAAAATCTGTATTCCTAACACTGGAGAGCCTGCCATGTAAACCTTATGTGTATAGAGGTATTCAATCATCACATCTGTTTTGAATATCTTAAAATATTCATATTGCCTGATAATTATACACTGGGGCAGATATTTTAGATAATTAGGTAACACTAGCAGAAACCATAACTGATTAAATATTAGAATTAGTTATTTAAAACCAGCAGATCACAGGCCCCTCACTTGTACCAGTATAGTCAGTATTTATTAAAGAATGGATATATCTCCAAACAAGATAAACATACAATATATTAGCCCTGAGGCCTTAGTCATTTAGGCACAAACATTCAAACCAGTATAATACAAGCTATCTATAAGTTAATATAAGAGGCTACTATAAATCCCAGCATTTGAACGTGTCTTCCACAACGTATGTAAATATAGAGTACATACACACACACAAACACACACACATCTGGGCAGGTGCAGTTAGTGAAAAATGCTAAGCTAAGCAGAACAGCTGGATAAAAATAGGGCACAGTGTATTGGCCACACAATACCATATTAATTGTTTGTGATTATTATTATTTTTTATTATTTTTTAATTATATCACATATGATTAGTTCCAGTTATAGAACACTCGGTATATTATGTACAAGTGAATACATAGCCTAATCATGGGAAATACTGCTCTTAGACATGTGCAGTGTCAAGATAGGCTATGACGGCTACCAATCAATTCTTATTTATTAATGAGCTTTGATATGACATTGGACACAACAAAAAGGATCCCAAAAATGTCCTATGATCCCGTCCAATACTTAACTTTTTTTTTTTTTTTTTTTTTAGTGTAGTTGAAAGACATTGATAGCTATCACACAAATGTCCCTGCTATTCATTAGCACTGAAAGCAGAGTGGGTCCTGCTGCTGCCCTCTAGAGGAATTCATACACACTGCACTGTGTAGGCTAAAACCTTCATGCTCCTCTTGACATTTTTGTTTGTTTGCTAATGTGTGTTGCTCATTTGATTCATTTAGTTTTGTTAATCATATTGTAACAAAGAAACACTATAGAGCATACTGGAATAGACAACAAAGGTGATTAGATTATCCAGAAACTTTAAAAAATGTTAAATTATTTTGTCCTCCCTCATCATTGAAATGAAGATATGCATTTTTGTTCAACTCTTTAGGGACAAATTAAACACAGTGCAGTGTGTACAATCAGCCCATTGACACTGGATTTAAAGCCTCTGTGTGTATTCCTCCTCTTGATAGGCAATGTAAAATATTGGGTCTAGAAGAATGCCACTAAACCAGGTTTCAAATGACCCTATTCTCATCCCATTCAATCTATGAATAGCTATTACTATAGCGTCTCAATTCTTACTGAACTCTTTGACTTCTGGACTACATATCCTGATATTTACTTTAAGAACATCATTCTCTGTGTATTTCCCATCTTTACATCTGTTTGTAAAGGTTCTTACAGTACTGATGCAATTTTATTTTCTTTATACCAAGCTATTGATTTCCCTGTCTGCATTCCGTAATATTGCTCCTTACTAACAATTCCAAGGTTCCATTCTAAACTGCACTTACATAACAGAAATGTGTTAAAGGGATTCTATAGTATTGGGAATGCAAATCTGTATTCCTAACACTGGAGAGCCCTTGTGTTCCCCCTACTCCTCCCCCCTCCGACGGCTAAAGGGTTAAAAAAAATGTACTCGATTCCAGCGATGTGAGACATCAGCACTGGGTCAGTGCTCTGCTTCCTCGATGTCACCTGACAGAGGAACCTAATGCGCATGCATGTTATGGGATGGAAGAATGAGTGGTAATCTCCACCAGATCTTCAACAGCCCTCATCATATCTATACCCCCCTCCTCCCCACCACCCCATGATGTTGGTTACATAGTTACAAAGTATTTTAGGTAGAAAAAAAGATAAAAGTCCATCAAGTTCAATCTTGAAACCAAATCCTTTATGCTGTTGATCCAAAAGAAGGCAAAAAAAAAAATTGTAGTAATTTCAAAAAAATCCTTCTTGATACCATAATGGTAATCAGATGTCTCTTTGGATCAACAACCTGTTCACATGCTTATCAATTATATCCTTGAATATTCTGTTTGCCAAAAAAGCCTCTAACTTAAAACACACTTTTTCTATGAATTCAAAAGACTTAGACTTCTGTGATTTGGTACCCCTCACCACCACAAAAAAAAAAAAAAAAGAGTACTGAGACAGGTGGGGGGATCATATAGTCAGCTACAGCAAACATCACCAAAAATGCTTTGCTTTCTACTAGAGCTGCAATATATGTGAATAATGGGAAAATCATTACCATATCTTTTCAAAAATCAATGTGCGATATGGATGAACTTCCCTATTACAATTTCTGATAATAAATTAAAAACTTGTAAACTGGTATAAACTGGAATTCTGCATAAGTCCCAAATTTGATGGTACAATGTATTTCTGGTATTCTTTCAGTTTTCCTTTAATTATCCCTATGTATCTTAATGATTGTACTCCCACTCCTTGACGCTTGCCTTTCTTTATATGTATTATAGTATATATTATATTTTTATCTTTTTAACCTTGTGCCGAATATCAGTATCCAGGTGCCGCCATATTGTTCTCCTCTATCCAGGGTCGAATTTGCCCTTTCTACTGCCCCAAGATCAATTTCCTCAATTTACCCTATTCCCCAACCCATGTGTGTTTGTAAAACACAGGCACTCAGCAGCACACGCACACAGTCACAAGCACTCACTGATACAAACACAGGCACAAGCACACACTGGCATACACACAGGCACAAGCACTCACAGACACAAGCACACAATGACACACAACACAAGCACTCAGCATCACACACACACAGGCACAAGAACTCACTGACAAATGCACAAAAGCACACAATGTAACAAGCACTCACTGACACAAACAGTCACTGATACAAGCACTCACTGATACAAACACAGGCACAAGCACACACTGACATACACACAGGCACAAGCACACACTGACACAAGCACACACTGACACACAACACAAGCACTCAGCATCACACACACGTAGGCACAAGCACTCACTGACAAATGCACAGAAGCACACAATGTAACAAGCACTCACTGACACAAACAGTCACTGATACAAGCACTCACTAACACAATCACTCACTGATACAAGCACTCACTGACACAAACACATTGAATGCTTTCATGTAAACTTGTCCCTATCACTGGGAGTTGTGTAGGCTGAATATGTGGAGCTAAGCTATTTAGTTCTCCTCAGCCATGTGCCAGCCATGAAGTGGTGCATGAGAGCCTGGAGCGGATGAAGAATGCGGCCGCGGTGTGGAAGTGTGGGGCCAATCAATTACTACACTACAATGAGGCCCATATTCTGCTCTAGGATGCCAGACTGACTGTAATCCACAATGCATAGCTTGCCTGGTGAGCCCCACACACAATGCAGGCAACGGTAATTCCCATAATTCTGTTCTTTCAAACTGCTTCTGCAACAAACATTTGGAAAGAATCCTTCAGGCTCTCAGTGCCGCTCCTGTCCCCACTGCTGGCCCAAAGCCATGGTCAGGGTGGACTTATGGCATTTTCGGCCTTTCTATAGCCATGATGTTGTCAGTTTGCCCTTTTTTGGGATTCTTTTGACTGATGGATTGTGGGTAAATTAGCGTTACAACTGAAACGGAATGTTGCTTAAGCTCCACTCATTGCCAAAGATTGCAATAGATCATGGTCTACAAAAGAAAGAGAATTTCCTATTTTTTATGAATAAAAAAGTGGAATTTGATTTAAAAAAATAAAATGAGGGGAATAGAGAGATAAAAAATAATTATTAAAGAAAGACTCTGTTTAAAGGGTTACCAGCACTACAGTGATTTGAAGTGGTCATGGTGCCTGGAGTCTTTATGTGCAGTATTTCACTGTGTCTAACCCTATAACTGCTGGAGGTGTAACTCCATCGCAAGCAGAATCATTGAGGTATCATGTCTATGCATTCAATGACATTCATTGGCTGACAGCAATCAGCTGACACTCTCAGCCAATGAATAGCAACAGGAGCAGTATCCACCTTCAGGAGCTCTAAAGAACCAGCTGCAGCCTGCAGGAGAAGACCTCCCGATGCCCATCAGGACCCAGGTAAGAAGGCGAACCATTGTAAAACAATTTGCCCCATTTTCAGGGAATGGCACCTGGTACTCCTGCTCAGCGAGCTGTAGGAGTTATGATGGGTGAATTATTAGTTTGGGATTAAATCCCAATTGTACAGATTACCTGGTTCATTATTTCTACCTTTACTGAACTCTCCTTGTTTTGCCCAATATAAAGGACCATCTGACTGTATATGTGCCTCGTTACTCCTTTAGCTTTTTTTATTCACTGGATTCTAACCTTGGCTAAGTATTCTTGGACATTCCATTCTCTTACACATCAGTTTAGGACTGCTTTAAGGTTACTGGACTGCTGCCTTTGAACTGGGACTTCCTTGCTTGCCTTTCAGCGGTTATACTCCTGTTGAATACAGCTTTCCCAGAGAAGATAAAGCTGCGTTCCGTCATCTAGAAAAGGTGATGCCTTAATTCCTACTATTCTGTTTAACTGAGTTGCATATGCCAGTCAAGTTATTCATAAAATTGTAATCTACATATTCTCAATTCAGAGCATTGAACAGACACTTGCCAGAATTTAAAGCATGAATTTAATTTCCCTAAAATGCATTTGAAAGACCAATAAGTAAAGCAGGCAATGTATCAATAAAGCCTCTAAAACTAATGTCCGGGGCATTGTAGTATAATCCTCTTGTTCCTCCAAGTGAAATGCTGGCACTTCAATGCAGCAAATCTCCGCTTTTGACTGTGCGTAGTTTGGGCCCCGACGGACATGTCAGAATCAAGGCTAAATCACTAAGTCAGACTTGAAAGATCTCTTGAGCCCGACTCGTCATCTGGGTCACAAGATTCGAGCTGAGCCAAGAGTGAGAGACAGATTAATATTGCCCTTGATTTCAGAGGTCATTTTGTTACCAAGTACACAGACCAAAGCATCAGTGGCAGAGCAAAAAATAGAATTGTCAGTGCTCTCAATGATAATATTAATCAACCGTAATTAATGCTCTTAATCTGCTATATAATTAGGCAGGAAGACAAGCACTTGTTAATTATCTCAATTTCTTCCATTTGCAGGCAAACTTTGAAATGCATATTATTCTTTGAATTTCCCGTTGCTTATAAATCTTTGCTTTACTTTCCGGCATACGGTCTACAGGTTCAGATCACAATCACAAGGTTTGTTCGACACAGAGATTCTGCAGAACTGATGATTGAATTGCTCATTTTGAACCAAAATAGCTGAATTGGAAATATTTTCCAATGTTGGCTTTTATCCAACTCAAAAATGTTATTCTAAAGCAGCGCTACCCAAAAGTTAGATCCCCATCTGTTTTAAACTACCGCTTCCATGATGCTTTGTCATTCGAAAGACATGTAGCGCATCAAGGAAGTTGTGGTTCTACAACATCTGTGGATCTACCTTATGGGCGCCCCTGTCCTAAAGTCTGCAATTCCCTTGATAACTCTATTCAATTCACATTAGTGAATACATACTTATGATAACACCTGTAGATGAGGTTCCATACAGAAATTCCAAGTGCAAATGGCTTATGGGAATGTCTATATATTTAGGAATATATTAGAAATTAATTGCAAATGTTACTGCTCTGTTTATAAATAACTGCCAGTCATACCAATATTTCTAAATTAATCCACATTATTTTAAAAGCAAGAACACTATATCAAGCAGTGGAGCACATGCGTATAATTTAAACCTTTTTATGAATACAACTAATACTTGATACAAATATGAGTGGATCATACGTCAAAATATTAACCTTTCACAGCATTTGAAATATACTATGTAGTGATTCTACGATGCTAATGCCCAGTGCCGGATTAATATAGGCCCTACTGGAGCTGAAACGTCAGGCCCATTACTAAGGAACAAGCACATTGATCCTAAAAAAATGTTACTTACTCTATGACGTTGTACAGAGGGAGCTAAGTATAGGAACTAAGGAGGGATTCAGAGAATCAAAACTTGTGTAGACTAGCTAGCTAAAAAACAGTTAGCGTAAAGTTGACTTTACCTACTGAGCTAATGCTCTTGCTGCTTCTATCTCTCGATCAGCCCAACATCTGCTTGTAAACATGTGGCAGTGTGGTATACCTCATTCTGCCACACTCACCACATCCAGCTCTTTCTCTGTCCCAGACTGCATACCAGGAGAAAGCTTTAAGGAGGAAAGTAACGTGAAATTCATTTTCAGATCTCACTTTAGTAAATAGCCCTAGTCAGAGTTGGTGACTAGTCAGAGAGTGGAGGTGAGGGCTCTCTTGGGTTTGTCAGATGGACAAGTAGGCTGGGCCGAGACATTGATTGACATGCACAGGGGTTTAAGTGTGTTCTTAAAAATGCATATTGCAAGTGTCCCTCTACCAGACGCTCAGGAGTGCTTTCTATCAGAATTAGTCAGAGAGGACCATTGTAATCATCAGCAGCAAGTCCAATAATACCATGATTAATGCATGTCCTCTCCTAAATTATCCATGAGCATTTCTTTTAGATTACACTGATTTTAGGGTGTCTGCAGCATTCATGTTATGCAAGTGTCGCTGGAAAAATGTGAGATAAGGGCACTATAAAAATACTGCACAGAAACCGCAACGTGTCAGGTCCTATACATACCGCTTGATGAGTCACCTGTATGCAAGGGTATGTTTTATCTATTAATATATGAGACTTGTGCACAAATGTGTTTCAGATGGGACGAAGAACTCAAATGACATGTAATCTGCACCCAAACTAATCGATATGGCCAGAATCTACCGGTGGAGTCTTATTCATTGTAAATTCTGATCAATTTGTTCCAGCGAAGATTAAAAGCATTTGATTAGTTTGTCCCAGCTTAATTAATAAAAACACTCGTTTCAGACTATGTGAATCTGTTGTTAGTCTGTCTTTGGTTTTCTGATGCTTAAAGTAACGCTTCAAGCAGAGGTGTGACTAGAAGTCCTCGAGCTCCCTCACCCTCTCCTCCTTTCCTCACCCCTCCATGTGCTTATTCTCCCATTCAACCCTCCCAGCCCCATCATGTGTCTTATTCTCCCATTCTATCCCCCCAGTCCGTCTATGAGTCTTTTTCTCCCATTCTACCCCCTCCCCTCCTGTACCTTCTGACGTCATGTAGCCTGGCTGAGCGGACCCGGTCTGACAGGAAGTGCTTGTTGCTCTTAGTGAGCACTTCCTCTCAGACAATAGTCCGCTCAGCCACACTACATGCAGTGACCGGCAGGAGAGGAGCGCTGTGATGTGCGCTCCACTCCCGCCCATCACCTAGCAACTGCGTGGCCCTGAAGTTATGGCGGTTCACGGTTGCAGGGGTCAACAGCTGTGACTGGCCAGGTCACAGCTGCAACCCCTGCAACCGCAGTAGTTGCGGCACTGACTCCAAGTGCTATAACAACTACAACCTATGTAGTGGTTATGGTGCTGAGAGTGGCCTGGCACACTCTGGAAGGTTAATTAGTCAAACCACTTGCGATCAGCTTGACAACTTACCTGGGTCCATCAAGCGCCAGTCACAGCTTCTTCAGGAACTGTAGGCTTCTGCGTGTAGCTTCCATCAACTCCACTAAGCTATGCGGTGCCATGCAGAGCCAGCTCAGCAGAGATTGTCCGCTGAGTGCTCTCAGCCAACAGGATAAGCCCTACACTGCTGGGCTTAGCTGAATCCAGGCAAATTCTGGCAGCAGAAGAGACCGGCAACCATCCCCTGGTGGACCCCATTTAAGTTGTTCAACGCTTTCCAAATGGTTTGACTACTTACTCTGTGCTGGCAGTATGTAGTAGTTATGGTACTTTGAGTGTTCCTTTAATTTAGTCCAGGACAAACCTGAGCCTTAGGCAGAGCCCTAGTGGCTATTTCTTTATATTCAAACAACATGACCTCAAATCTCCAGAACTAGAGCTTTGTCTATAGAAAAAATGGCCCAGATAATTTGCAACATTCCATTAACAGCCAGGGTACAGAAAGATAAACCCTTTAAGCCTATGACTGTTTATGGGAAGGATTTAGCTCCGTTTTAAACATAATATTGTAGTATTTTGAAAGGAATGTGGTTGAAGCTCAAAGCTCTTTCTTACTCACCTTACTTTCAACTTTGGAAATTTTACTTAGAGATTCATAGTTTTGAAGAAAAAAAATAAGACCGAAAGAAAAAAAGAAAGAAATCGAACGTGATTTTAATGCCAGCGCTACTTACATGAATAATTGAAGAAAATATCCCCTAATTACTATATCTTGCAATATCACCAGCACAGTTCGCTTAACAGAAATCCTACAACTCTCCTTGCGACCAGCATTAATAAATAAAATGTAATTTTCCTTGTTAAATTTGTTGTTTAAAGGCTAAATATTTTATTGCTGTTAATACATTTTAAATAATCAGCAAGGATTTCCAAATCCCCATTCCTGCATTATTCCCAGCCTTTAAATTAGCTAATCTTTTAAGCTCTGAGACAGAAATGAAGTTAAACTGCAATACTTGATGCTTTCATTATTGCAGTCCCGATAGGTGCGCGTAGGATACGTAACCCGAGTCTGGAAGCACAGAACAGCTGCTGCAATTTATCAAAACAAAATTAACTCTTAATCTTGCTTGGGGTTCAGAGCTAGCAAATAATGCACAGAATTAACTCTCGAGGATTCGTTCTCAAAAGCTTAAATTTCTGAACAATTGAAAATCAAACTGAAAAATTCAGGGAAAATGGACCAGCTGTGGCAATGATACAGTGCAATAAAACTCTGAAATACCTTCAAACTGGCCCTATTTAGGAGGAGCAGTCCCTATGTTGGGCCCAAATCCTTCTGTCCCTCTTTTCTCAGAGCTTCATATTGTTGGTGTGTCTGAGTGCTCCACAGCAGTAATACTCACAGAAATGTGTCTTTAACCCCTTAAGGACCAAACTTCTGGAATAAAAGGGAATCATGACATGTCACACATGCCATGTGTCCTTAAGGGGTTAAACTGAAATAATTATATTTAAAAACCATCATGTGTAAAAAATAGATTCTAAATTACATTTTAGTTGCAAAAATTGTTAATAATTCACCAACAAATTTTAGAACAGCCCCGTCCCTGGTCACACCCCCAGCATTAAATTGTCCCTTTCTGTCCATTTGCACTTTTGGGAGGTATGGTACATCACTTTGATTGCTTTTATTAATCTTTTATTCTCTTTGTCAAATACAAGTGTTGTTGTGTTTCTAAGACAGAGACCAGTAACTCTGACCAAATCATCTATTTTTATGGAAAGTCACAAAGGGGTAGTTATCAAACCATAGTTTATATGGAATTCACAGAGAAATTGACCTTTTTTAAAGCACCACTCTAGGCACCCAGACCACTTCAGCTTTATGAAGTGGTCTGGGTGCCAGGTCCAGCTAGGGTTAACCCTTTTTTTTATAAACATAGCAGTT
The DNA here is from genome assembly GCA_933207985.1 of Pelobates cultripes. Taxonomy (NCBI): domain Eukaryota; kingdom Metazoa; phylum Chordata; class Amphibia; order Anura; family Pelobatidae; genus Pelobates; species Pelobates cultripes. The sequence continues at coordinate 92,731,370 of OW240922.1, read as the reverse complement.
TCAGAGAAACTGCTATGTTTATACTGAGGGTTAATCCAGCCTCCAGAGCCTCTAGTGGCTGTCTCATTGACAGTCGCTAGAGGCGCTTGCGTGCTTCTCACTGTGAAAATCACAGTGAGAGCACGCAAGCGTCCATAGGAAAGCATTGTAAATGCTTTCCTATGCGACCGGCTGAAGCGCTTGCGCATTCAGCCGATGACATCGCGAGCAAGGAGGAGAGGAGGAGTACAGCTCCCCGCCCGGTGCTGGAGAAAGGTAAGTGTTTAACCCCTTCCTCTCTCCAGAGCCCGGCGGGAGGGGGTCCCTGAGGGTGGGGGCACCCTCAGGGCACTATAGTGCCAGGAAAACGAGTATGTTTTCCTGGCACTATAGTGGTCCTTTAACAAAATAGCTTAGATATAAACATATATGGCCCCTGGGCCATAAGACGTGCTTATTGTGTCACAGGCACAACCCGTATTGCCCCAGTCCCTCCATGTCCTGCTTTTATTTCTCCTAACGTGGTGGAGGTAAAGATATATATTTATATTCATCATATAAAATAAAATGCAAACAAAGCATCAAAGGTATCATCAGAATATTGACAATCTTCATTTAAAAAAAAAAAAAGGTAAATATCCCCTCTTTTTTAAAACATAGATATACATTGTATCTATCCTAATAGAAGGAATTGAAAAAAATAATAATCTGTTTAATTGCAAGTAAACAAACTGATAGTCCACGGATTTCAAAAGTAACCATTAAAATTTCTGTTGCCATAGTAAAATCTCACATGCTAAAAATATAGAATAGCTGGCTGTGCTTTTATAAACTTGCAACTGAGCCAAAACAAGATGTTTTTATATCACAATAAGGTAGCGTCCAAATATGTATTTTACCAGCTGGATAGACATTCCTCTACCAACTGGAACCAAGCTAGAATGAATTTTGCACATTTTTATTTTCTCTTTAGACATAGGAAAAATAAATGGGTAATATGCTCAGAATATTAAAGGACCACTATAGTGCCAGGAAAATAAAACTCGTTTTCCTGGCACTATAGTGCCCTGAGGGTGCCCCCACCCTCAGGATCCCACTCCCGCCCGGCTCTGGGGAGAGAAAAGGGGTAAAACTTACCTTTTTTCCAGCGCCGGGCGGGGAGCTCTCCGCCTCCGATCCTCCTCCTCTCCTCCCATTCTGCTGAATGCGCACGCGCGGCAAGAACTGCGCGTGCATTTAGCCGGTCTCATAGGAAAGCATTCATAATGCTTTCCTATGGACGCTTGCATGTTCTCACTGTGATTTTCACAGTGAGAATCACGCAAGCGCCTCTAGCGGCTGTCAATGAGACAGCCACTAGAGGCTTTGGGGGATGGTTTAACCCATTTATAAACATAGCAGTTTCTCTGAAACTGCTATGTTTATTAAAAAAATGGGTTAATCCTAGAGGGACCTGGCACCCAGACCACTGCATTAAGCTGAAGTGGTCTGGGTGCCTAGAGTGGTCCTTTAAACATAATTAAAAAAACAAAATACAAGGAATTAGGGGACGGATAAAGGTATATAGCTGTTATCCAAAATTAGTGTTGACATCAAAAGATTTTTGTTTTTTGTTACCCTATAATCCAGACACAGGCATCCTTTGGCACTCCAGATGTTTTGGACTACACCTCCTATGATGCTTTGCCAGCATTATGGGTTTAAGAGCATTATGGGAGATGTAGTCCACAACATCTGGAGTGCCAAAGGTTGCCTATCCCTGCATGATAATCACTAGGGTATTTCTGCAGCTATAAACACATCTTTTTACCTTTCTCGTAATGCTGCATTAGGTTTGATTTTAAAGGATAAATTGCTCTTAACCTTTAGGTCAAAGCCCAAAACTGGATTAATATGTTATTTCAGGTGGTCTCTACTGATTGGAGGAGACACATTATATCACAAGAAACAGCTGACATTAAATGGCTCACGGCATTGGCCTTATCCTCCATATAAAGGTATAAGAAACCACAGGGTCCTTAGCAGGTTTTCAGTTTGATGATTTTATATTTTGTGATAAACTTTTACAATATTTTTTTCAAAATATTATAATATAAAAAATATATCATATATAAAAAAAAAAATTATATATGTAATTAAAAGAAAACTAATATTAAAATATTTTTCAAAGTACTCAATTGCTTTAATAGTTTATCCAAAACTATGACACCATTTTAACCCGTTAAGGACACATGACATGTGTGACATGTCATGATTCCTTTTATTCCAGAAGTTTGGTCCTTAAGGGGTTAAAAGCTTACCCAAATATATTAAATCGAGGCCTTAATTTGGCACGTACTATTTTACAGATGAAGAATGGTTTGCCAAGCTAACACAATTTACACAGCCTTGATCAATTTCAGAAAAGATTGTCAAAAAACTGGGCTAATAAATATTTTACAGGCCAAGCCACAGCGTATTAACTTTGATGAACTCTGTATGAGCCAAGAGTTTTGGCAGGGAATTGGTCTATCCCAGACTGACGTTTGGCTTAATTCTCACCATCTAGTCACATCATGCCACTGACTAATAAATTCTATTTCTAATTCTGTGTATATATGTCACATTTGTAAACACTATTAGACTTGGGTAAACTCACACTACAGATTTCTTTCCAAGTGCAGCAGTTTTTACTATTAGATTTCTTAACTAAAAGGGAAATTCTTTTGGGGAATTCAAAGGAAATTCAAAATATAGACCAAAATAGACGTGTTAGAAAAAAAGAAGGTAGAAAAAAATAAGTTGGCTATATTCACTATGAATTGGTTTTGTTTTTTTGTATATATTTTGTTTCAAGGCCTGTGCTTTTGGAGAATTTTTTATTTAGTCTAATTATTATTGGCTTGCATTTGCTGCCGTTGCAAGTAGTATTGTGGAATCATATACTTTATGCTTTTTATCATAATGTAGGAACTATTTAACCTCATTGCCATTCTATCTCAATGCGACATCTATCGAAGACGCCATCTCAATGTTAATGCGCTTCTCATAACCTTCTTATTCACTAGTGTTTTAGCATCACCTGAGATGAATGAAGGACAGCTTGACTCAAATGGCATCAAGGTAATTAGACATGTGCCCTCAATTTGCAGATTAGCATACAGTTAAAAAAAAAAACACCACAACTAAAACATTCATTTGATGTTTCAAACTGAGACATCCTGTAAATATAAAATATTAGAACCTAACAGACATTGAGACTTCCTTGTCACCCCTTTCAGAGCAGAGCCGTTAGAGCAGCAGTGTGAGAAAGATGGCAGCCCCCGCAAGGGACGGGTTTAGGTATGTAATCTCCCCCTTAGCTGCTAACTGTGGCCAACGGACCACTGGACCACCAGCGGTGATGTCACCTTCAGGGACATGTTCTGCACAGTACGCAGACGCTGATGCATGAATATTTACTGTCCAAGTTTCCGGTTCTGTAAGGTAAACACATTTCAGCAGTTCCTCTCCATTACTGAATAACTCCAAATTTCCACACTAGCTATAAAGTGAAAATTTCTGGCTAAAACCATATTGCAAACATTCTCCATTCTTTAATGGAGAGGCCATTTTTCCCACTTACTTATTTTAGCTGATTATTTGCATTTCTCATGCAGTTTACAAAAAAAACTCTCTGTGCATCTTCATCCAAATAAATTGGCTCTCGAATGTTTTGAAAATAATTCCCTGAATGTTGATTGCAAAATCCTCAATACCCTTTTAACTTCTGTTGGATTTCCTGTTAATTAGGATCAGAAATATTCACAAACAGTCACTTCCTGTGTCCACAGCTATGGAGTGCAACTGCTAAATATTTTCACTAGTGGGAAAAAAAAGTGCAGATTCTGAAATTCCCCCTGAAGGAAATCCCAGAAATCTTCTCTCAAATTTAAAATTTACAAAAAAATCTTATTTTTTTTTTTTTATTATTGCTAAAAGAGCTTCCTGTTAATAATTCACCCAGCCTTACATGCCCTTCAATATATTAGCTCATTTTTTTGTGATTTGCAACCTATCACTTCTTGGTTTGATTCATAGAGAAGCACAGCGTGTGCCAAAATAAAATATGTAATAAAAAAAATAAAGTATTAGCTGTGACAGCTTGATTGACACTTTTTTTCACTGCACAAAAACATTTAACTCTTTCAGTGCCACTGAGAGTTTTGACATGTGCCCCGGCCCCTGGTTCTCGAATAGTTAAGGAATCGGTGTACATGTACATTACTAAAAACAATTTACACCAGTACAAAGGCTATAATGAAAAGGTTCCCCTAGGAAGGTAGGAGACGGTAAATAGTGATGCATTCGCACATATTCCGGAGAGTGAAAATGTCTGCACGCGCTTTAATAAATGGTTCTGCGCAGACAGCTGTTATTATCAATATAAAACTTACACTGCGCCTGAGTTTACATTATATGATGCTTTCTATTAAAACGAAATGAGTCTTGAAATGTGCGCCAATAACAGTGATTTTACTTCAATCATATATACGTTTTTAAAGTAGCCATTTTCTGGCTTTTTTTCCCCTTTTTTTTCATTTTTGTTTCTCGGAAGGACCCATAAAAATACATATAATATTCCAAAGCCTCGGCCGCATTTACAGCTGCGTTTGTGGGATATTGTGCGATTCTCAGCAGACGGCAGTCTTTATGTGCTTTAATTGACCAGGCTTGCTCCACTTAAAGGATTTTTATAATTTAATATCTACTAAAGCAGAGCTGTATTGAGAGAGTTGTTGGATTCAGCACTTATTAACCAGTAGGTATCTCGAATGGCAAAATGGTAAAGGGCCGCAAACTAAGAGGATGATGTTCCCTCACAGACCATCAAAAGGAGTACAAACATAGAAACAGAAGATAATAGGTCGCGCCACACAAATAATATAATGTAAAAAAATAAAAAACAATGAGTACAGAGTCCTGAGTAAAGCTTTATGGATAAAATAGTATAGTCCAAGTTGATTGAATGAGTATGGTAGGTCTAATGGGTTCTGAGATAATCCAATGTCCAGATGCCATAGAGGCATGAAAATGAGAGAAAGATCCAATAGTGTAAACCTGTAAACCAAAGGCGAAATATGATAGTAGTGATGGTTTCTCTTACTCACCTAGTCAAGAGATAAAGCCAGCTCAGGTGTAAACTGCATTCAGTGGCGTTGATCCCCCACTGGTAGGATATCGGTGTTGGTAGGCAGGTGAAGATCCTCAGTATGTGAAAGAAAAAGATAAAAAAACAATAGTGCTCTCTGTATACAATAGAGGTTGGTAATTTGAAAAGGAATAATACTCACATGCGGGTGAGCAGGATATGCTGCTCACTTTAAAAGCATGGGTGGTATAATCCCCACCTAGGATTCTTGAGTGAGTGGGAATTCCAGAACATTGAATAACCAGGTTTTAAAAAAAAAAAAAAAATAGCATAAAAAAGGTATATGGCATGGGCAGAGTATTGAGACAATATTCTTTTAATGACTTAAATTAAAAAGAGTAAAAAAAACAGCCAAACGCATTTCGCCACACAGGGCTTTTCCAAATGGCAATAATAATAATTATTATTATACCACCCACGCTTTTAAAGTGAGCAGCATATCCTGCTCACCCGCATGTGAGTATTATACCTTTTCAAATTACCAATCTCTATTGTATACAGAGAGCACTATTGTTTTTTTATCTTTTTCTTTCACAGACTGAGGATCTTCACCTGCCTACCAACACCGATATCCTACCAGTGGGGGATCAACGGCACTGAATGTGGTTTAAACCTGAGCTGGCTTTAGCTCTTGACTAGGTCAGTAGGAGAAACCATCACTACTATCATATTTCGCCTTTGGTTTACAGTCTCTACGTCATCTGGACATTGGATTATCTCAGAACCCATAAGACCTACTATACTCATTCAATCAACTTGGACTATACTATTTTATAGGGTTTCTCCTCTCCCCTCACTGCTCTTTTAAACCTCTACCCATCCCACCCCCTTCCCTTTCTTTCCCATCATTTGAAATACATTCAGTTTGCCTTTTCAAACCCTTCTCTGCTAACATTTCCATTATTTATTGTCCCCCTGGTTCCCTTCTCCTCTTCCTTGACCACTTTGCTGCCTGGCTACCCTATTTCCTTTCTTCTAATATTCCATCCCTAATTTTCGGGGACTTCAATATTCCCACTAACCCACCTTTGACCTCTGCAGCCTCTAAACTACTCTTAATTACTTCCTCCCTCGGACTATCACAGTGAGCTAATTCTCCCACCCATGTAGCTGGCAATACCCTTGACCTAATCTTCGCTTATGCATGTACAATATCTAATATCTGCAGCACTCCATTTCCTCTCTCTGATCACCACCTCTTATTATTTGCTCTCATGTACCCCCTCACCCAACAACCTCAGCCTAACCCCCCTCAACTCTGGAGGAACCTTAATTCTCTTGATCTCCAGCAGCTGACAGCTGATTTTGATTCACAACTGCTATCCATCCCTTCCCTCTCCTGTCCTTCACTGGCCATTTCCACATATAACACTACCCTCACCTCTTCCTTGAGTACTGCAGCACCTTTCCAAACAAGCACCTCGAGGAAGACACACCCCCAACCGTGGCATACCAAATCAACACGCTACCAAGTCTTGCACCCAGTCAGACTTTCTCCTATAGATTAATTTTGTGTTCATACAGCGCAGCCCTTGCCCTCGCAAAACAGTCCTACTTTTCCTCTCTCATTAGTTCATGCTCCCGCAATCCCAGGCGTCTCTTTGACACCTTTAATTCTCTTCTTTGCCCTGCCGTGGCCACCCCCCACACTAACCTTACTACAGATAGCTTTGCATGTTACTTTACCGACAAGATCAAATTCACCCCTCCCTGCCGTTCTCTTTCTCAACCACACATAGATCATGCCTTTCCTAGACGTTCTCCCAGCTACTGACCAAGAGGTGGCTGCTCTTCTCCTTTCCTCTCGCCCCACCACTTGCCCGCTCGATCCTGTCCCATCTCACCTGATTAGATTTCTCTCCACTTGTCTCGTGCCTTCCTTAACGCACATCTTCAACTGGTCTCTCTCTTCTGGCATTGTCCCTGCTGACCTTAAACTGCCACTGTAGTACCTATCCTGAAAAAAAAATTTCTTGACCCGTCCTCCCCCTCTAACCATCGTCCTATATCCCTGCTCCCTTTTTCCTCAAAGCTTCTGGAAAAACTTGTCTTTACCCATGTGTCTCATTTCCTCAATTCCAACTCTCTTCTTGACCCTCTTCAATCTGGCTTCCGCCCTCTCCACTCTATTGAGACTGCGCTTATCAAAGTTACTAACAACCTAATTGCAGCTAAATCCAAAGGCCACTACTCCATATTAATTCTTCTTGACCTCTATGCTGCCTTTGACACTGTTGATCATGCTCTCCTTCTTCAAACTTTTCAATCACTCGGTCTCTGTGACTCTGTCCTCTCGTGGTTTTCCTCATATCTCTCCCAACCCTCATTCAGTGTCTCCTTTTCTAATGACACCTCCTCCCCTTGTCCTGACTCGGTTGGAGTCCCCCAAGGTTCTATACTTGGTCCCCTTCTATTTTCTCTTTATACTGCCTCTCTTGGCAAACTTATTACCTCTTTTGGTTTCCACTACCACCTGTACGCTGATGACACCCAAATATATCTCTCCTCCCCGTACCTCTCCCCTGCCGTCCTGTAACGTGTCACTGCTTGCCTTTCTTCCATCTCTGACTGGATGTCCTGCTGCTTTCTGAAACTCAATCTCTCTAAAACTGAGCTCCTTGTCGTTCCTCCTCCTAATAATGATCCTCCTCTTTCGCTCTCCCTTCAAGTTAGTGGTACCCAAATAAGTCCATCCTTGCAAGAGCGCTGTCTTGGTGTCATACTTGATTCTGGCCTCACCTTTGAGCCTCACATCCAGTATGTTGCCAAATCCTGTAAATTCCATCTTAAAAACATAGCCCGCATCCGCCCCTTTCTTACGCAAGATGCTACCAAGGAGCTTGTCCATGCGCTAGTAATTTCCTGCATGGATTATTGTAACCCTCTCCTGATTGGTCTTCCCAAAAGCCGTACTGCACCACTACAGTCCATAATAAACACTGCCACCAGACTGATTTTCCTCTCTAGTTGGTTCTCTCACACCTCACCCCTCTGTCAGGCCTTACATTGGCTTTCTGTATGCTATAGGAGTCAAGTCAAGGTACTAATTCACACCTATAAAGCACTGAATAACTCTAGCCCCTCTTATATCTCTTCACAGATCCATAGGTATGTCCTTTCTCGGTCTCTCTTCTCTGCCTGTGACCACCTCCTGTCCGTTGTTCGCACCCGTACGGCCAACTCACACTTGCAGGACTTCTCGTGGGCAGCTCCCTTCCTATGGAATAGCCTGCCTACCACCATCAGACTCTCCCCTAGTCTTGCATCTTTTAAGTAGTGCCTTAAAACCCATCTCTTTAGGAAAGCTTTTGACCTCCCAGACTAACCTCTAGCTCACATATCTGTCTCTTGCTCTCTCCTAAAGGGCAGCACTTTACTCTCTCCTCCAGCTCTGCTTCACTCCCACCCTATTTGATTGATATTTCCTGTCCTATTGTGTTTTACACCCCACCTCCTATAGAATGTCAGCTCGTTTGAGCAGGGTCCTCTTCAACCTATCGTTCCTGTAAGTTTTTGTAATTGTTATTTATATTTAAATCCCCCCTCTCATAATATTGTAAAGCGCTACGGAATCTGTTGGCGCTATATAAATGGCAATAATAATAATCCATATAATTTTACTCAGGACTCTGTTCTATTTTATACATTTTATGTAAGTACTCATTGTTTTTTATTATATCATATTATTTGTGTGGCGCAACCTATTATCTTCTGTTTCTAAAGTAGAGCTGTGTAGCCATCTAACTCTAGTATTCCCTACTCCAGCGAAATCGCTGCCTGGTAGAGAATTCTGGTAGTTGGAGATCACTGTGAGTCTGAGGCATGATATTAGACACCACTTTTTAAGAGATACAAAACAAAGAATCTGATTTATATGCTTATGGCATGTTTTGCTTGATATGACTTGTGTTCATGTTTACGTTTTGTATTGTACTGCATATTTGTTTTGTGTATGTTCGACTGTGTAAGTTTGAGTAAATTAGAGTGGGACTGACAGTGTAAAAGTATCTCAGTGTATTTGTAAAAGCTTCGTAACAGAGTCTGAATTTGTCTGTAAGAGATGCTTGACACAGAATATAAGAGTATTTGATTATTTGCGTGAGTTTTCTTCATATTGTTTAGAAAGTAAAGCACGCAGTCTTAACAATTACTAGACCATTATGACTGGGTATGTGTCAATAGTCCCAACATTTCTGGGGTTATGTATCCCTGTTAACCTCCCCCCTTCCTGTTTTCCTGTAGCAAAGTCTGTGAGAGTGTAGGGGTATATCTGTGTGCTTCTTAGAACATGTATACGAGTGTCCAAATGTGTCTGTGAGCGTCTGTCTGTCTGAGTGTCTATGTATCTGTCAAAGTATAAGGGTATCTAAATGTGTCTGTGATTATTTGTTTTGTCACTGAAAACATTTGCGTTTGCATCTGAGTGTGTGAATATGTCTGTGTGAGTATAGCATACTTCCACAATGTGTCCAAACTGGATGGGCCAGTAGGGGTCAGCGGCAGGCATGTTATACATTTCACTAGTGATGCCATGTTGGTGGGTATGTCTGAAAAGGGAGTGCGTCAGTGAATTAATTCCTGCCCTGTGTATAAGTGGTGGAAGGTGGGGAAGGGAAGTGATATATTGTGTGTATGTTATTTTTTTTGTTATTAATATTTATATAGCACTAACAAATTCCATAGCACTGTACAATGGGTGGACTAACAGACAAGTATTTGTAACCAGACAAGTTGGACACACAGGAACAGAGTGGGTTGAGGGCCCTGCTCAAATTTTGGAGACTAGTTAAATATTGGAAAAAGGTCTCCAAATATCCTCACTCTCTTAACCTCCTTCATAGTCATGCAGATAAAAACTAGCAGGATTTATAAAGTTTTGAAAACGCACAAATGTAGGGGTACTTCAGAATTTTGATTGGAAATCCAGAGCAAAACAATACTATTCTGTGATACCTTAACTTTACCTACCCTTCAGGTTTTGAAAAACAAAAATGATAATTTATTTATTTAGTAACTTTATTATTTCTTTTTGTTTCATTGGAATATCTGTATAGTTTATTTATGAGTCAGTACACAGTACATGACATTCTGTGAGTTTATAAATCTTGTACTCCATGTATTTTGTGACCTGTGAGTTCCCGAGGGCTTGAGTATTGCAATGCCAATAAGTAATTCACGTGCCGGTCCATTAAAAGTTATACCAACTTGCGATGAAGCATTTCAATTTGAAATTGAAATCAAAGGTCTGAGACCACCGTTGTCATGGCAACCATCATTACTGTATCTTAAATACTGAAGAATCAAAAATGCATACAAATAATCACCTGAATTTAGATGCTTTATGAGCAAGGGGTGCATCAGACAAACATTAAGCACGAAACAGAAACTAAAACTCAGTCATCACTTAAAAAATTTTACCCCAGTGATTTACCACAAATAACTACTTTCAAAATGAATAAGAACATTGAGAGTCTGTCTTGACCTTGCTTATTGTAAATCTCCAAAACCAGAATAATGAGAGGGACTGGGCACAGTGCAAGGACAGGTCACTAATTGAATACTCAAAAAAATAACATAAAATCCAAAAATATTGTGCTATAGTTATAAAGAACATGCAACCATTCAGTAATTAAACAAACACTCCAAAGGGGTACTCTTTTTTTTTTTTACTTTAGTGGATATACTCAAAATGAAAACAAATATCCATTTAATTATGCATTTTATTTTTTATTACAGCACGTAGACACACACACATTACACTACACCACAAACACAACATGACTGAAACCAACCTATTAACACAAAATACTACACCACAATCAGCTTACTCTACACTCGCAATCCCGCAAGCAGGCTCTAAACACATGCACAATACTCTTTCCTGGCATTTTTGCCTCCTGGTATCCCATTTATGGAGACACCAGAGACAAGTTGCAAGAAAACACAACCCAAGCATGTTATTACATTTGCTTGCGCTGTGCAGAACAAATACAGGGCCGTTTTCTCAAGCTAGAGCTCTTCAGCAGAGCTCTGCGCATGGTCTACCCTAGAAGAGCATTGAACCAAAATGCTCACTTTGAGAGGGGGCGTGCTTGTCATTGGGGATGACAAAACACACCCTTTCTGGCCCAGCCCCCTTTTCAGTGGGCTCCTGTGGGAAAATGCCTGGGTAGAATTTGTTTTCTAGTTCAGCCCTGGTTACAGGCACAGCATGGAAAAAATTAGCAAGGTAAGGAAAAGTGTATGTGTTATATGGAGAAATGGGTGAGGAATGTTATGTTATGATAGGCTAACTTGCTCCCTAGAATACCCTTAAACTGCCACTTTGTGCTGTGTGCTGTGTGCTGGTTGCTGGCTGTACTAAGGAGTGAGAAATTCTGTTATACTCCTATACTACAAAAAAAGGATTCAGAGTTGGTTACAATCTCCAATAAATACCTCAGGGCTCTATCTAGTTGTACTTTCGATAGAGCCCGTGTGCTCACAAATTTGAAATTGCATTGTGTATAATGCAGATTCCCTTGAATAAGGTTAGTGTCCTCTAGGAACCATTCTGCAGCTTACATTTGGATAAAGAGATACATTTGTATTCAGTATTTTAAGCAGCAAGTGTATGATCACATTTGGGGAAAGCGTTTTTTACACTTTATCAAGTGTTCGACTTGTTCCAATACCTTACTGTAATAATGGTAATAAATCTGATTTTATTCTGTTGTTTCCCCATGTTACTGGGGGGGAAGTCACAACTATTTTAAATGTAAAGGGTTACTTCAACCACCATAACCACTTCAGTGATCTGAAGTGGTCATGGTGGAAGAAGTATATATAAAACTCTGCACATACAGAGATATTGTTAATAGTGTGCTGGAGGCTAGTTGGACTCGTTATAACAATGCTATTTTCTATTAAAACCTGCACATTTCGGAAAATGAAAAAATAAACAGAACACACTCTTCAGACATAAAGAACTTAATTTAGGGGTCTGGAGTGTCCATTTAACTCAAAAATGGCTATCACATTCTGTAAGCAGAAAAAGCATGAATGAAAATGCTTAATGTACGCAAAATTAATGTTTATGACCTCATCCTTTATCAATATCCAAAGCTTTTAAAAAATCACAACAAAGAAACAATAGTACAAATGTATCATGTTATATCAAAGGTTAATTCAAAATCTGAGCATCTATCTACAGAACGGCACAATGATACCGTGGATGGATTTTCATTAAATTCACAAAAATGGAGCTGCAAAGTTTTGAAAACAGCCAAAACATGTACTCTTCCTGTATATGAATATGTCAGACACAGACAGTCAAACAACACTGAATACAATATACTTGGCTGATATACAGAACATCATTTAGTAAAACATATAGTAAAACATGCAAAGGATTAGTTAAAAATATTAAAGGGGAGATGGGCACTTCTCTAGATTTTATTTTTTATATACCATTAGTATTTATTTTTCTTTTTTTCTTACAAAGACAAAACATGACATTTAACCATGATGAACAATTAAATAAACACAAACAAACAATCATCGCATTCTCCAATAATTAAATTCTGTTATACAAAAGTGCAGCAACTCAAAGGGTATAATCAATACGGAGGGAATAAGATAATAAAAAATAACACCCCAAAATTTCTCAAGATTTTTCATTATGTTTACCTAATCTTTGTCATGTCTATTCACTAGAGTCCAAACAGTCCCAAGCCAAATGGGGCAAAAACATCTGGCTGCCCCGAACTGCCAAATCCAGACCATATTGGTGGAATTCATCAATGTCCTGATTTGGTAAATCAGAGCCTGAAATTCGTCCAGATTTATGCCGGCCCAACTTGACTCATGAAATCTGGTCCAAACCCAGGCTAGGAGGATTAATCTCTGTTCCTGAATTTAAAAAAACCATCCAAACAATTTGCCTGCTGGCTGCTTTCTCTTAGAAAAGGCAAGTAAATGTAAATTTGCAAACTTGCATTCTACCAAACGCATTCAGTTTATTATCAGATGCCATGTGGTAATTGATAAATCACTCATTCCCGTGCTGTAAGTTGGTTCGGATACGGATAACCAATGTTACAGAATCAGTCAGCCTGACCAAATCCTGACCACATTTGGCTTTTAGTAAATACGAGAAATTGTCAATGCGTTCGAAATTCGACGTTTTGTCAAGATTTTGTCCATTCGGTCAAAATCCTGTGTATAGTGAATAACCCTGCATATTTAACATATGCAATTGTGAAATGCGAACATTAAAATCAAATAAATAAACCTACACCTCTTTATTTTGCTTCAATCTACGCTCCCTGTCAGTCATTATTCTAAAATCTGATCTGAACCTGATAGTCAGTTTAGAGAAAACAATGTTTCAATTTCCCCTCCTCATTTGCAATGTTCATGTCATTTTCTTCCTTTGTTACCTAATTTTAAACTAAAACAATATCTAATGAAAAAAGCTTACACAAGTTATACGTGATTTTCAATGTTTTTTTTACTCAAAGGACCTTATTCAAGACAAGTTAAATTTTCCCTTTGAAAATGCAAAATGCTTTTAGTAAGTGGCTATGGTGCATGGATTGTTTCTATAACGATGTCTCAAAAAATAACTAAATATGATCACCAATGGTTCTCTGTATTAAAATAGTTCACATTCTGAGCGCCAGGGAGATTTTCACAACTAAATAAATTGTGCATCCCTCTGACACATAGGTTAAACCCTCGGGCATGGGACAAAAAGATCAGTAAAGGCTGCTTTTAATTAGAGAATATTGATTTCTTCCCTAAAGCTGGTCCTTTTTTTGCAACAATGTTTTGATTCTGTTACCAAAAGGCATTTTATTAACCTTGATGACTGCTTACTTGCTCGCTTTTCTACATACCTCTCTACCCGCTATGGTAAAAGTAGATATTGCTGCGAATAAAAACCCTCTGGTTTATTAGTCTAAATTATTCAATCGGACCGTCTTGGGCTGGGATAGAATGCTATACCACGAGATAAAAGGTTCTAATTATAAAAATTAAATTGTCTGCGAGCACGCAGTAAATGTAAGGCGTTTTCCTCATGTCTCATGGTTTATTTAGTAAAGATAATTCATAAAACTGCTGCTTCGAGACAAGGATCAGACGCCATGTTTATAAGATGATAGTTTATGATGCAGAATGAATAATGAAAGCTGCCCACACACACACAGGTACACGGAATCACTGAAAAAGGATTGCCCTTCATCCATTACTAAACATTATCGCTGTGAACTGACAGAATCTGTCGTACATCAGGGATTCTGCAAAACGAACGTTAAGTCTGATAAGTAATTATTAGTAATTCTTTATTTGTCACATTCATCACTGTAATGCTGGAGTCTCGACTTTCTCATCACTTAAAAGGAGGCAGCCAAGATAGCGCTCTATCTGTTGTAGACCGGCATCTCCCATAATGCTTTAAGGCTGACCAAAAATTATGAGAGTTTTAGTTATGTTTGTGTACTTCCTCCTGGTGCAAAACGAACGTGAAGTCTAATTTAGGTGTTTAAAAAAAAAAAAAAAAAACAGTTTAATCAGGATAAAGAGCCACTGATCTAACCTTCCAATTAATGAATGAATCACAAGCTCATACCATACATTAATGCTAATATATATTAAAGGGACACTATAGTCACCAGAACAACTTAAACTTAATAAAAACAGTTGGTGTATAGATCATAACCCTGCAGTCTCACTGCTTAATTATCTGCAATGTAGGGTTTAAATCACTTGGTTTATACAGCCCTAGCTACACCTCCCTGCATGTGACTTACACAGTCTTCCTAAACACTTCCTGTGAAGAGAGATCTAATATTTATACTTCCTTTATGCAAATTCTGTTTAATTTAGAATTTATCCTCCTCCGTTAATAGCTTGCTGGACCCTGCGGGAGACTCCAGTATGTAATTAAAGTTCAATTTACAGAGCAGGAGATAAAAACTTTTAAAGTATGTTACGTCTGGTTTAAAGTAAAACCATTATTTTTCGTGCAGGCTGTGTCAGTCACAGCCAAGGGAGGTGTAGCTGGGGTTGCATAAACAGAAACAAATGTGAATTAACTCCTAAATGGCAGGAAATTGAGCTATGAGACTTCAAAGACATGATCTACACACAAAAACTGCCTCATTAAGCTAAAGTTGTTTTGTTGACTATAGTATCCCTTTAATATAATTTAGTTACCTAAGGAAAATAAAATAAGGATCACTGATACTATGTAATCCAGATATATACAGTAGAGGCATCCAATAGGTAATTAAGGATAGTTGATACATAGCTACCTCTCTATTTAATATTTTATGGCTGACTGTGCATTATAGGGAATGTAATACGCAAACATTTGCAGTCGCAAGGTTAGCCATCAATGGCTTAGGGTTAAACCTCACATGTGTTCTATGATAGAGACATTATTTACCCTCTCTCTTAGCCTCTACATGACCAGAGGGGCCACCAACCTTTTCTGAGCAACTTGTGCAGAATGTATTAATACTAAAAACCAGGAAACACACTTGTGATCTCACTCAGAATAATACCATGTGTTAGATATTTCTTCTTGTGTTACTACTGGCAGATGAAATCTGGTGTACTATCTACTGTGTTAAAAAAAAAAAAAACAACCTGATGTGCTTTATGGAATGGAAACTGCGAGCATCATTTTAAGATTTATATACATAACCTGGATGCTATGTAACCGATATAAACCTGAGACACGTCAAAATATGAATGTTTGGATAGTACATCACCAAAATGTTATGTATCATCTCAACAACTGAAAAATAAGAGCTTAAATACAATAGCTAAGGAAAACACACAATTGGTCAAATTTCAGCTAAACTGGAACAGAAAATTCAGTGAAGGATGGAGATTGCAGCATAACGGTATAGAATATGTGGTGATCTGCTCCATTCTCTCTGAGAATCTGCTCCATTCTCTCTGAGAATCTGCTCCTCTGTCCTGAGACCCAGAAAACCTTCATATTAATGCTGAGAAACTCCCAATTCATCCTGAAACCTTGTGAATCTGCCCATTCACCGAGAGACCCTGAGAATCTGTCCCTTCAGCTTGAGAATCTGCATATTCTTACTGAGAATCTGCCTATTCACTCTGAGACCATGTGAATTTGCCCATAAACCCTGAGAGCCTAAGAATTTTCCATTATTACTGAAAGTATGCTCATTCTTCCTAATAATCCATTTACAGAACCTAAGAAAACATATAAATATGTCCATTCATCCTAAATTCTGTCCATGACCATAAAACCATAAGAACCTGCCCATTCACTCTGTGAATATGCCCATTCGCCTCTAGATTCTGAGAACCTGCATATTTATCCTGGCAATCAGTTCATTCACCTTCAGAATATGTCCATTCACACTGAGAACCTGAGGAACTGCACGTTGAACCCAAAAAGTATAATAAAGCATGGACTCCACAGTATAACATAATAAAATCAGTGTTTTTTTATTGAAATCAGTTAAAGTTGGCTTTTCTATCCCACACAATAACAGGAGCATAAAGAGCTGGGGAAAAATGAGTGATGGCAACATTGGCACTCCCGATTATTGCAAACTACAGCTCCCATAATGCTCAGCCAGCCTAAATGGCAACTTGTGCCCTTTGTTCAGTCCTGTTAAAGCACAGGCGAAGGATTTTAAGATTTAAGATTAGTTTTTCTATAGGTCCTCCTGCTAGAATCAGATTAGATTCCGTCAGCCCTTTCTAATCCTAAACTTCGTTTGGATTCTCACTACACATTGATTACATTTCTCTGTGACAAGAAATGCAGATATTTCAAAAAATATCTATCATAAAAATATAATATCAGCAGAACAACAGGGGGGGAGCAGGTTGACTTTTTCTTCTCTCGAAACATGTTGTTCCTTAATAAATGGATAATTCATTGGTGCTGATTGATGTTTTTTTGGGCCAGATAAAAGAAGCAGTACCTGCCGGGGTGGGGGACAGTGAATATGGATCATTCTATTTCATTATTGTATACTGAAAAGTTATATAAAACACTTTGGATAATAGATATAATAACAATGAGAATGAAAGAAATGTATTTGAAATGCAAGATTTAGAGGATGTATGTATTAAATCAAAGAAAATGTAACTCTTTCTTCATTTGACGCTTTGTCTAATGGGCCCATAAATACTGGGGAGATGTACTCTAGACAGTATAAGTATTCATCATTGGCTCCTTGACCCCCGGAGAATGTTATACCCAGGGTTGGCACTTCAGTTAGGCCAATTAGGCAGTTGCCTATGGAGCTCTTAAAAGGGGGCGGCAGCAGGAGCTGTAATGCTTATCTGGACCGTCATGAAGATGTTTTTCCCATCTCATTGGGCAATCACAAAAACCCTGCAGTATCCCTGTGGCCTTGTTGCAGTATCACCATCCCTTTAACCCTGCAATGTAAAATTTTTAATTGCAGTGTTAAGACTGCCTCTAGTGGCTGACTACCAGAGGCTGAAACCTTGAGCCAGAAGCTCAAGGAAGCAAGTTGAAGGGTCAGTGAAGGGCCCGCTTAGGGGGTCTACCTTGAGGTTGGCAGGCTGGCATTCCCTCCAATGGCCACTGGAGTAACTAATTGACCTCCATTTATCTAAATATACATAGGGATTAAGGAGAGAGCGCAGGTAACTTTTTTTCTTTGGTTTTTACTATATATTGGGGCTGATGTGTACTGTGGTCGTTGCTGCCGCCCAGGAGTGATGGGAGTGAGCGCAGGACTTATCTTTTTGTATTCAAATTAATAAGCATCAAGTATAAGTTTTCTTTGAGGACATGTGTCTTGGGATATTACGTTTAACTTGAATTATGAATTGTCAATGGAAGAGTCTGAGAAAGCGTGCGGTTAGGTAGAATGAAGATGCTGTGCTCTCCATGGTGATCCAGGAAGTAAGGAGAAGATCAGGAGAGTTTTTTGGCCTACAAGATCCCACCAAGGTTGCCATGATAGCAAACAAAAGTACCTACTAATAATAGAATGAGTCATTGAGTGAAGTTTAAGAAAGTGATTTAGGAAGAGAATGACCAGGTCATTACTGAATGAAAATACTAGCTTGTGAGGTGAATGAATGTAGAAGATTTTCAGGGATTCTCAAGAGTTTCCAGGAATCCAAAAAAATAAAAGTGCAAACTATAAGAGTACTATGGCACTTGGTGATTAAATTCTAGACAGTCTATGAGACGGAAGTAAAGAATTACACTTACCTAATGAAAAATAACCGAAGGTGAATAGAGCACTAACCACTCTAGCCTGTGAATGCACAAAGTAAAAAAACTCTAGAATGGGATATCGACACCTTTCAAGAATTCTAATCAAGTTAACTTAAAGACTAAAAGAGTTAAAAGTCAGAACCTATAAAGGAAATATTATAAGAAAAATAAAATACAAAAAAGATTGACTATGGTCCCACTAAAGTTTTGGACAGTGAGTTAAAAAACTCTAGAGTGCTTTGGAGCCTAAAAATATAATAGAAGGGGGGAGGGAGGGGTGGCAAAGAAACACTAGTAGTGAGTGCCGCATACCTATTAAAAATTGTAGTTAATGAGGTGAAATAGTTTAGAATACAGAGTGAATTGACCCACGGGAGATGCAAGCTTACAGCAGGGAAAAATGTTGAGAAGAGTGCCTTCTGGAACATGGCATTAGAAAATGTCTAGAAGCCTACAGTAGCTACTCAAGTCACTTTTCATAATTAAAGAATTAAGCAGAGAACATAATTCTGACATTACTTCTAACATTAGTTAATCTGTGTCACATGAAAATTGCAAAAGCGACAAATGTAATGGTTAAATTATACACAAACCACTACACTGAGAAGATTGGAGAGTTACTTCTGCCTGCATTCGTGAACGCAAAGAGAGAAAAGGGAAACACCGCGCATTGTCAGGTAAAGAAAAGCCACTATGTAGGTAGAGTGTTTAATAAGCTGTTAATGCTATCTGTCCCTATGTTTTCCTTACCTACATATCGATTGATGTCTTTCAAGCCATTCACACTGTGTGGAGAGGAGTCCACTGCTGAGAACATATCAGAACCTTACAAAACACATGTTCTACAGAGGTAGAATACAGAGAATACTAGAGATATATAGAGCATAATAGACACATGGAAGAAGAGAGTCTATTAATTCACTAGAGAAGAAAATGATAATGGTCCAACAGAAAAGAATGGTGGTCTTCGATAAAGCGCAAAGAATGGAGGTCCTACATTGATGGGAGATAAAGATGTAACTAGGGAAGGAAAGACTGAAAGTCCAAGGATAAGGGCATACTCTAAGCACCATAACCACTTTATCTCACTGAAGTGGTTATGGTGTCTAGAGTCCACTGGTGCTAACTCATGATTCCGTGTGAAATTGTTTTTAAATGGTTTATCGCTGAACAAGCCCAGCCTCCACCGGTGGTATGGCTAAGGGGGACTCCGTATTAAATACACCAGCTCACACTACTTATGATAAGTTGCAAACAGTCATATGAAGAATCAGCCAAATAGTACAGAGGGACTGGGCTGTAGGACCTTTATTCCGTGTTAAACATTTAAAAAATGCTTTAACAACAAACTGTGGGATGGCGAAATATAAAATTAAGTGGTTATGGTGTTTAATGTGTCCCTTTAAATTACAGATATAGCGGGAGAGATGTATCTATGGTAGGGAAAGAGAGAAGGCTCTAGATAAAGAGGGAGAGGTATAGATGTAACAGGAGAAGGTCCTACCTAGATTCAGATATGGATGTAGATGAAGAGAAAAATGTAATTAGCGCAGGATAGAGACGGTTCTAGATGAAATAGAAGATTGCAAAGGAGAGAAATGTATCGGAGTCAAGGAACGAGAGAAGGTTTCAGAATTTAATGTATCGATATAGAGGAAGTGAGAGATGGATCTGGTGCAGATAAAGAGAGAAGAACAGAGATTATGGACCAGATATATAACTGTAACTGGTGCAGGACAAGGGGGGTTCTAAATTAAAGGATGGATAATCCTAAATTAATGAACAGATCAAAAGGGAAAGAGAAACGTAAATGGCAAAAGGAAAGAGGACTTAGAATAAGGAAAAGATACAGCGAGGGGATATATTTATATTATATAAGTGCTAAAATGATAATAAAGCACTAACATTCTATCCAAATACTCCGAACCTGAACCATTGGCTCTCAGTATTATGTTGTTATCATAAACCTTACATTAACCCTTCAACAGACCATCAACAAACCATCCGAGTAATGCAAACTCTACTTTACGGATTGGACGCCTGTGATAATGAACAAGTTAAATATGAATAATACACAAACATTTTCCTAAACTGTGCACTAATAAACGGTGAAATGTTTATTTAATGAATTTACTGCTACCAGTTACATCACCCACATTAATAACCAGAGCAGTTGCAGCAATATCTCAGCCACACAGACACTGGTAACATTTGTTTGAAAAGGGTTTCAAGAGCACCACCTAGTGCCCATCTAGTAAACAACTGTCAACCATCCAAGATATGGAAGTGTTAAATGTGATCTTATTTGTAACAGATGTTTAAAACGTATTTATCATCTATCTATCTATCTATCTATATATCTACCATCTATCTATCTATCTCACAATCAGTTAATCTTTTTAGGTGAGACTGTATTTAAAATATAATATATGATTGGAACAAATATTGGTACATTGACTGTTTAATTTGAAGCCCAGCCATAGTTTGACATGATTAAAAAATACGAACTTTTATGATTGTACTGATGAATTATATAATAAAGAAAATACAATTAAGTTATTGATTTAGTTTGTAAGCTTCGGTGGCACGGTTAAAGTGCTTCCATCAGCAAAGCACTGTGGACCCAAGAGCTGGCTATTCATGCTTCCAATGTCACAGTTTAGCCTCACTAGACTAAGCTCTGGTCACCCCAGCCTTTGGATATGCCCTGACTGTAGGAGCTGGTAGGAGGCTGTTGTGTGCCTGGGTTTGGTATAAACCAGCAGCTACTGTCTTGTGGCATACCATCAGCAGTCAGAGCACACTGTCTGTATTGGATAATGTGATGCATTATGACTATTAGAACATGATGGGTTGCTATATGTGTTGTGCAATGGTCAACAATTAGACATGTGATGTGAATATCTAAAGGGCAGATAGGGATTTAACCCTCTCAGAATCCCAATGGAGTAAACTCTCTCGCTATGGGTTCCAGCCAACAGGTATGATCCCCAAATATTTAGAACTGCAGAACTCTAGGCCGGAAAAGCATCATGGTAACTGTAGTTCTAAAACAGCTCTTTTGTCCCTCTGAAGTTTTGCTAATTTACACCAGGTCCCCTTGTAGCTAGGGGCGCCATGGTGCTTAGAGGTAGCACTTGGCAATGATTATATTATGTCACCCATTTGTCGGATCCATTTTATAACTGACCAGTTTCCAGATCCGAGAGAGAAAAAGAGCTGGTTCTGCCAAAATGAAGACTTTTATTGAATGTGAACTGTGGCAGAAACTTGGCCTTTTATTCCAGAATGAAATTAGATAAAGATAATATCTATCTGTATCAGTCCTGTAAAACAGCAGCTATAGAGGTGCCAGGCTGACTCATTGCATTTCTGTAGCCAGAAAGACTTTCCCTGAGCAAGTACCATCTCTATGGGGGAATCAAAACAAGACTCAGATTCAGGACTCATTCAGAGCTGGCTGCAATGTGAGCTCACACTCAGGAACACACTGACAATCTGGATTCACTCACACTATGATACTGTAACCTCACACTCAGCACACAGTGCCACAATGTAACCTCACACTCAGCTCACAGTGCCACACTGTAACCTCACACTCAGCTCACAGTCAAACAATGTAACCTCACACTCAGCTCACAGTCAAACAATGTAACCTCACACACAGCTCACAGTGCAACAATGTAACCTCACACTCAGCTCACAGTGCAACAATGTAACCTCACACTCAGCTCACAGTCAAACAATGTAACCTCACACTCAGCTCACAGTGCACCAATGTAACCTCACACACAGCTCACAGTGCAACAATGTAACCTCACACTCAGCTCACAGTGCCACAATGTAACCTCACACTCAGCTCACAGTGCAACAATGAAACCTCACACTCAGCTCACAGTTCATCAATGTAACCTCACACTCAGCTCACAGTGCAACAATGTAACCTCACACTCAGCACACAGTTCAACAATGTAACCTCACACTCAGCTCACAGTGCCACACTGTAACCTCACACTCAGCCTACAGTGCAATAATGTAACCTCATACTCAACTCGCAGTCGAACAATGTAACCTCACACTCAGCTCACAGTGCAGCAATGTAACCTCACACTCAGCTCACAGTCAAACAATGTAGCCTCACACTCAGCACACAGTGCAACAATGAAACCTCACACTCAGCTCACAGTGCCACACTGTAACCTCACACTCAGCCTACAGTGCAATAATGTAACCTCACACTCAACTCGCAGTCCAACAATGTAACCTCCCACTCAGCTCAGAGTGCCACAATGTAACCTCACACTCAGCTCACGGTCCAACAATGTAACCTCACACTCAGCTCATAGTTCATCAATGTAACCTCAGACTCAGCTCACAGTCCAACAATGTAACCTCACACTCAGCTCACAGTACAACAATGTAACCTCACACTCAGCTCACAGTGCAACAATGTAACCTCACACTCAGCTCACAGTGCAACAATGTAACCTCACACTCAGCACACAGTGCAACAATGTAACCTCATACTTAGCTCACAGTGCAACAATGTAACCTCACACTCAGCTCACAGTGCAGCAATGTAACCTCACACTCAGCACACAGTGCAACAATGTAACCTTACACTCAGCACACAGTGCAACAATGTAACCTTACACTCAGCACACAGCCCAACAATGTAACCTCACACTTAGTTCACAGTGCAGCAATGTAACCTCACACTCAGCACACAGTGCAACAATGTAACCTCACACTCAGCTCACAGTGCAGCAATGTAACCTCACACTCAGCACACAGTGCAACAATGTAACCTCACACTCAGCTCACAGTGCAACAATGTAACCTCAGACTCAGCTCACAGTGCAACAATGTAACCTCACACTCAGCTCACAGTACAACAATGTAACCTCACACTCAGCTCACAGTACAACAATGTAACCTCACACTCAGCTCACAGTGCAACAATGTAACCTCACACTCAGCTCACAGTGCAACAATGTAACCTCACACTCAGCTCACAGTGCAACAATGTAACCTCACACTCAGCACACAGCCCAACAAAGTAACCTCACACTTAGCTCACAGTGCAACAATGTAACCTCACACTCAGCTCACAGTCCAACAATGTAACCTCACACTCAGCTCACAGTACAACAATGTAACCTCACACTCAGCTCACAGTCCAACAATGTAACCTCACACTCAGCTCACAGTACTACAATGTAACCTCACACTCAGCTCACAGTCCAATATTGTAACCTCACACTCAGCACACAGTAAAACAATGTAACCTCACACTCAGCTCACAGTCCAACAATGTAACCTCACACTCGGCTCACAGTCCAACAATGTAACCTCACACTCGGCTCACAGTCCAACAATGTAACCTCACACTCAGCTCACAGTGCAGCAATGTAACCTCACACTAAGCTTACAGTGCAGCAATGTAACCTCACACTCAGCTCACAGTTCAGCAATGTAACCTCACACTTCGCATACAGTGGAGTAAAGTAACTTCATACTAAATTTAGAACTCAGTATACAGAGCAGTCATGGAATTTCACACTCAGTATACAGAGCAGTCATGTTGTCTAACATTCAATATACAGAGCAGTTATGGAATTTCACACTCAGTATACAGTGCAGTCAAGGAATCTCACACTCAGTATACAACGCAATCATTGAATCTCACACTCATTATACAGTGCAGTTATGGAATCTCACACTCACCATACAGTGCAGTCACTGAATCTCACACTCAGTATACAGTGCAGTCATGGAACGTCACACTCAATATACAGTGCAGTCATGGAATCTCACACTCACCATACAGTGCAGTCATGCTGTCTCACACTCAGTATACAGTGCAGTCATGCTGTCTCACACACAGTATACAGTGCTGTCATGGAATCTCACACTCACCATACAGTGCAGTCATGGAATCTCACACTCACCATACAGTGCAGTCATGCTGTCTCACACTCAGTATACAGTGCAGTTATGCTGTCTCACACACAGTATACAGTGCTGTCACGGAATCTCACACTCACCATACAGTGCAGTCATGGAATCTCACACTCACCATACAGTGCAGTCATGGAATCTCACACTCACCATACAGTGCAGTCATGCTGTCTCACATTCAGCTCAGAGTTAAGCTATGCAATCTTACAGAACAGTTCAGTGCAGGCCAACCTCCCACTTACCAAAAAGTGAGGGAACCACACTGAGAAGTTTTGAGTCCTACTCAGTTCACAGTACAAAGACATGACCTTACACTGAGAAGTGATGGCATGAGGGATAATCTGAGGTATAAAGTTCATAGTGCATGACAGATAGTCACACTCTGCTCACAGCTAATGCTGGACATTCACACCCAGGTCACACTGCATGCTGTGATACTCACACTGCTGTTGGCTCCCCCTGTCCAGTGGACCATGGCTTGATTGTGGGCAGAATCTCCAGTCAGAGCGAAGCTGGTACTACTGAGGCGAAGTTCCTCTGTCCTGGCTCTGTTTAACCTCCCTTCATCTCTGGAGCCTTTTCCATCAGACCTTTTGACCTTCTGTCCTTCCATGGGATAACTGGTCAGAGGGTCCTCCTGGCTGGGGTCAGAAGGCGTCATGAAGACCCTCTCCCCAGCCTGTTCTCTCTTCACCCTGCTCACTGTCACTTTGCCTTGTTGGCTCTCCCTTCCCACAGGTCCTAATTTTGATTTGGGGAACCTCCTGGCAATGTCATCTGCTCCACTATGGTGAGAAGTTTTTTGGACCCCCAGGAGACTGCTGATCCCTCTTTTTGACTGCTGCTGGTGCTCACTGAGAAGATGCATCTTAATGACCCCAGATGGTCGTGGGTCCACCTCAGTGCTCTGTGATTCAGCCCCATCAGCCCCAATGTAGTTCTGCAGAACTTCTCTAATTCCCCTCCCCTGGTCCCCCCCACTCAATGGGCTCATTAATCCAGGATCTCTCGGCTGGACCCGGGTGTGACAATGCCTGCAGGAGATGTCCCCGCTGGTGGAGGAGCAGAGAAGAAAACAGATCCATAGAGAAGCCAGCATCCTGGAGGAGCACAATCCCATCCTCCTCTCCATTCTTGGTTGGGTGATCTTCTCCCCAGCCTGGAGCTCAGCACAGACTCTCAGTCTCCTCCTCAGTCTCATCTGCAGCTAAATCCTTTTTTATTATTAAAAAAAAGAGCTTTTCAGTGAAAGTGCACAGGTTCCAAGATGTGATCAAGTGAGCCCCCACATGGGGAGGAGCTGAACTGAAGCCAAGAGCTGGGACCCCACAGTGCACACTCACTGCTCCTCACATGGACTCTGCCAGCTTCAGGAGAAAGGCTCATCCACACACAGCACCTTCAGCCACCACGGCTTGCCATGGAATGAGGTGAGCACGCAGGAGATGTCACCAGCATCATCAGCATCTTCATCACAGTAGCTCTCTATGGAAACCTGGTTGAATGGGAGTACAGGGCAACCCTACCTGGAGAATGAGTGAGAGCACAGGGCAGCCCTGTCTGGAGAGTGAGTGGGAGCACAGCGCAGCCCTACCTGGAGTGTGAGTGGGAGCCCAGGGCAGTCCTACATGGAGTGTGAGTGGGAGCACAGGGCAGCCCTACCTGGAAAGTGAGTGAGAGCACAGGGCAGCCCTACCTGGAGAGTGAGTGGGAGCACAGGGCAGCCCTACCTGTAGAGTGAGTGGGAGCACAGGGCAGCCCTACCTGGAGAGTGAGAGAGAGCACAGGGCAGCCCTACCTGGAGAGTGAGTGGGAGCACAGCGCAGCCCTACCTGGAGTGTGAGTGTGAGCACAGGGCAGTCCGGTCTAGAGAGTGAGTGGGAGCACAGGGCAGTCCTACATGGAGAGTGAGTGGGAGCACAGGGCAGTCCTACATGGAGAGTGAGTGGGAGCACAGGGCAGTCCTACATGGAGAGTGAGTGGGAGCACAGGGCAGTCCTGTCTGGAGAGTGAGTGGGAGCACAGGGCAGTCCTACATGGAGAGTGAGTGAGAGCACAGGGCAGTCCTGTCTGGAGAGTGAGTGGGAGCACAGGGCAGTCCTGTCTGGAGGAGGGTGAATGTGTACTCAAGGCTGAGGGGAAAGGGCAAACCCTTAATGTGAGTGATTGCAGTGTCCTCCCAGTGTTAGTTGGTGAGTACAAGGTAGAATTCCGCTGTGTGCTTGCAGTTCTGGATACTGAGTGCAGGTACTGAGCAAAATGATTGACAGCTGCCAATCAAAATTCTGAGTGAGTGCAGTGAGAGATATGAGTGGCTGCCGTTTACAATCCAGCAGGCTGGGTTGCTGCACTCATATTATGCGAGTTCACTAAGTGCAAAGTTAAATCCAACAGGCGGAGTGAGTGAAGATTCAATCCAGCAGACTGAAAGCAGTGTTAAAACCATCTGTCTGTATCCTGTGAGTGAGTGAGTGAGTGAAGCCTTAGTCCCAACAGTCAGTAACGTGTGAGTGTGCTTTTATATCCAGCTGTCTGTAGCCATTGAGTGCACTGTTTACTTCACCTGTTGGTATCCAGTGAGTGCTTTCTCAGTTCCAGCTGTTTTGTATCCAGTAAGTGTGCTGTTAATTCCAGCTGTTAGTATCCAGTGAGTGCAGTGGTAATTCCATCTACTTATATCCAGTAAGTGCAGTGCTAGTCCCAGCTGGCTGTATCCAGTGAGTGCAGTGTTAATGCCAACAGTTTGTGAGTGCAGTGTTAATCCCAGCAGTATGTATGCAGTGAGTGCAGTGTTAATCCCAGCAATCTATGAGTGCAGTGTTAATTCCAGCAGTATGTATGGAGTGAGTGCAGTGTTAATCCCAGCAATCTATGAGTGCAGTGTTAATTCCAGCAGTATGTATGCAGTGAGTGCAGTGTTAATTCCATCAGTCTATGGGTGCAGTGTTAATTCCAGCAGTCTATGAGTGCAGTGTTAATTCCAGCAGTCTCTGTGCTGTGAGTGCTGGAGCTGAATGAGATGTGATGCTCTGAGCTCAGTCAGCCTCAGGAAGATCTTCCCAATTGGTGCGATCAGTGTGAGGACAATCAGAGGGGCAGGTCCAGCCCCCATCACCAACAGCAAGCATGAGAGGGGGGCAGGAGACATCTGGAGCCAGAGTCAGGGGGCAGCCCAGGGATTGCAGACTGCTCCCTCCATTATTCCTCATGTAGCTGTCTGTATGCCTGCCAGCCTATTAACACATCCCTGCCAGGGGGCACATCAATGCCTCTCCTATAATGCCAATGGTAAGGGAGGGCTGAACTGATCTTTAAGGATTTATGAAGGTCTCCTTTATTGTGGCAGCAGCAGGCTGGTGGGAATATAAAATACAAATATCAGGTTTGGATGTGCATCTCACAGCCAGCATTGCACATTGAATCATGGATATTTTTTTTTATCTCTGAATTAGTTAACCCCTTCCTAGACAACTCCTATCCCATCATAGCATAACTTTTAATGATATGGTCAGTGCGGGGTTAAATTAATTCCTTCACTACATGCCTTGCAGTAAATGCTTGGATGCCCCTAATTTAGGGCAATAACTATAAAACACCAAAGCAGTGAGTCATCCCACGCACAATCTGATAATAAAACAACCTAATATTTATAGAAAAGCACCAGAAATGGTTTCTCCTAAAATAAGGATCTCAGTAGCATTATATTAACTGTAAGAAATCACATTACATTAAACCAGCCATGGCCAACTTTGGCACTGTAGATGTTTGCAAAATGCATTTCTTTTTGTGCTTTGCCAGATTTGAACTGTCATTGTATTAACATAACGGTGTAGGGATAATTAGTGATCTACGTGGTCCGTTTAAATACCCATTGTACAGCGCTGCTGAGTATGTTGGAGCTGAATGAATAATATATTAATGAATCTACTTCATGCATTTATAACAGGCAAAAGGGACATTGACGATTAACCCTTTCCCTCCCAAGCCTGTCTATTTACAACTTTGATTTTGTATTTAGCCCTTGCTGAAAAACTTTGTGTGACGAGTGTGTCCTCTTTTTTCATTTTGCAAAAAGTGTTGATTTTCAACAGAAAAGTGTACTTTTTGTATATTAACTTCTTACACCCCCGGCTGTCAGTCAGACGACCGGTCATGTTACTTCCTGGTTTGGTTAGCTCAGTGGAGCTAAACTCAAGAGGCAGCAATTGCCCAGAGCACCTGCCTTTCAATGACTTCTCATTGAGCTGCATTGGGAAGTCTGTGATTGGACAGCCACAGAAAGTCTGGGCGGAGTTAGAAGGGGAGGGATTGCAAAGGCTGCAGACGAGTAATCTGAAGCTTTGGCAAGCAGTTTTTATATATATCCTCAATGAAAAAATACTAATTTAATGTTTTCATTTGAGGGTGTATCTAGTTAACAGTGATTTTTATATATTTATTTTATTTAGGCATTGGGATGTCCCTTTAAAGCCCCCCCTTACTTTCCCTTTTGCTCCAGCACTGTTCTTCCCCTAGTAGAGAAACTCAGTACTGCATCGCTGGAAGAATGAGTAATTCCATCAACCTACTGCACAGTGTGTACATCATTCACATTGCACAGTGGGCAAATTGGGCTGCCTGTGAGCATGTACAAATAAAGGTAGTGTCGTACCTGATAATAAAAATATATCTTAAAGGGTACTCCAACCCTTATAAGAAAATGTGTGTAATTGATTAAATATGCTCTATACGGCATTATTGTTATGTCCCTTTCAAATCTTAAAAAAATAAAAGTTTTAATTACCTAAGTACTGAACCAGGAAAAGCTCCCGCTGATATTCCATGTCCCCTCCTAATTTCACACGGCGCTCATGCAGTTCAATCACCGGCTTCTCTTAGAGAGGCCTGTGATTGGACCGTTTCGCCAGCTGAGAGGGCATGCGTGAAATCTAGGCCAGCGAGGGAGGGTGTAGGAGAGGGTATGGTAGGGAGAATGTGAATTTTGATCATTAAAAAAAAAAAAGCAAAAGAAACTGGGAGGCAGGAGGGAGCGACCACCTGCTGTGAGGGAGGGGAGTGCTAGCTTCCTCTTGCAGGCTGAGCGCCTGAAGATTTTCACTTTTGTCACCATCATCCAGTGCGCGGTGACGACAGACCGTTTTTATGCACAGAATTGACATTAGGCACCGCGGAACAGATTACGGGCGGTGCAAGTGCCAATTACTCTGGATGTGCAGTGTCACAAGCTGAAACCCTGCACATCCAGTATCCTACCATTATGACCTCTTCAGCTGAAAATTGGCCATGGCAGTTGGAGTAACCCTTTAAAAACCTTTTAAATCCAGAATCTTCATTCATTACTCTCTGTTTTATATTTTACAATTTCTTGTGTAATCCAGACCCAGAACCATTTAGGATCTCTGTTCTAACATTTATTAGTTCACATCCAATCCATCCTCAAAACCATTGTTCTAGGCTCATTGTTCTAGCGTTTACCTGTTCGCATCCCATCCATCCCCAAAACCATTGTTCTAGGCTCTCTGTTCTTGCTATACCTGTTCACATCCAATTCAGTTTCAGAACCATCGTTTCAGGCTCTGTGTTGTACCTTTATATCCAACTCAGTTCCAGAACTCTCCTGTATCTTTATGTTTGCATGCAACTCAGCATCAGTACTATTGTTCTAGGCTCTCTGTTGTACCATGACCTGTTTGCATCCAATCCAGCGCCAGAAATATTGTTCTAGGCTCTCTGTTCTAGCCTTTACCATTTTGCATCTAGTCCTCTCTGTTCTAGACTTTGTCTTCTACTATTCACATTTTTGCACCTTAATTAAACAAAACAAAAAAAAAAGAGCGAAATCTTTTACACATAACCCTGTAAACTTCGGAATTGTGTATAATTCACAAGGGAATTACAGAGCTCAGACCAAAGCAAACAACGCATTCTACAGCTCAAACGTTTTTCCTTTTTAACTGTTTTGGTCTAAAATTTGCATTTCCCATGTCAATTCTATGCTATTTCCGTTTTAGTAAATCAATCCTATCTGTGCCCTTATAATAAGGTACAAGGTGTATCATGACTGATGTTTCAGAACGCCTCTATGTGGTTTGGGTTTTTTTTGTTTTTGTTTTTTTTTTATTCAGAGAAGGTTAATTTCCTGTTTGATCCTCACGGTGATGGTATCGGCTGAGAATCAGATAAAATATATTAATTTCTGGAAAGCTATCCTTTTCTCTCCCTTCTCAGACACGGAGTGTCACTATAGACATTCAATGTCACAAGTGACCCTACACAGAGTGTAAATACCCCACCCACCAAAACAAACGCACACTAATACAATACAATCATCAACTAGTAAGTATTTTGCTTAAGGAAAATTATCGCAGTGTTCCTTTGCATCACAGAAATTTTAAATCAGAAATTCTGCCACCTGGTGTTAAGACAGAATAATTTGGAGATGAAAAGACAGATGAATAGAAAAATAATCAATTTTCTTTGAAGTAACAATGTAATGGGGTACGAGAGACCCTAAATAATTAAATGAACAGCTGGATTTTTAACCGTTTAAGGCAAGGATCCAGAACCAATATCTTAGACTAGTGGTAGACAGCCTTCGGCACTTTAGATGTCATGGACTACATCTCCCCTGATGCTTTGCAAACATTATGGCTGTAAGAGCATGATGGGGGGTGCAGTGCACAACATCTGGAGTGCTGAAGGTTGACTACTCAGGCTCTAGTGTTCTGCTAAAGTAATGGGATGTTTAGACCCCTGTAAGGAATGAGTGAATCGCATCTCTGCAGTTTTTAGGTATTAGGCAAAACGCATTTTGACATCATGATTACATTCTAAAAATAGGCACAGACAAGGCATTTTATGCAAATGAATGAACTTTCCCATGATCCTCCTCTTCAATAAAATTGTATCCGTTTGCCCGTTGGTAATCGGCATATGAGACTATCTAGTGAATAGTGAGGATATCAGCTCTGACAGACTTACATATCCTAAGCACATTTGTGCAATTCTATAGTACAAGAGGATCACAAGTAAAGTTAATTTTCATTAAAGACTATATCTGTGGTTCCCCATGGGAGTTGCCCTTTGAATGCATTACATACATAATGCATGAAAAAACATGCAGAAAAGAAATAACACAATAAAATATTAAGGGAACACTATAGGGTCAGGAACACAAACATGTATTCCTGACCCTATAGTGTTTAATCCAACATTAAGGTGGCTTGCCCCCCTCCCCTTGGTCCACTTAGAAAATGTTAAAACTCACCCTATTTCCAGCACCGATGTTGGCCCTGCCCCCGATCCACCTCCTTGGTTACATCATCAGAATTTACGATCTTTAGCCAATCCAATGCTTTCCCATAGGGAAAAACAAAATAAAATGGTGAGAGCACACTGATAGGTGTACAATAAGTATATGTAGTCAGTACACATACAGTGGTATCTAATAAAATTGCAATGACAAGATAAAACAGTGTAAATAAAAAGTACACACACACATGCAACTTTACCATCAACTAAAACCTAAGATATAAACAGAAAATTGTCCATAGTGAAATCTGATTCATTGTAATGCAAATTAATACAAATCGGTCCCACTCACATATTGCTGAGCCACTTTACAGACCAACAGCGCCTTTGGATAAATGTAGATGAGATCAGGTAGGTAAAATTCCCACAAGGTTCTGCATACTGGATCCCCACACTTGAAGGTGTCCCTGCCTAAAAAGGCAGTGTTGCATGGAAATGCCTGCATATAATGATTATACTCACCAGAACAACTACATTAAGCTGTAGTTGTTCTGGTGACTCTAGTGTCCCTTTAAGGTAAAAAAATACTCAGTGTTTATAATCTTACGCAGGGAGCAGTCCACACACAGTCCAGGAATAAACTGAGGATTTCAGCCAGTTTTAGAAATCACACCAGTTTCTATAGCAAACATGTGCTATACAAATACTTGTATGCAAACATAGTGTCTTCCTGAGATGTGTTGGGGTGGGGAGGTCTCATATCGGCAATTACAGCCACAACATGAAAACCACCTGTCTAATATTGTGTAGGTCCCGTTTGTGCCATAACAACTCTGATGCGTTGATTTGTTTTTCCAGCACGTCCCACAGATGTTCAATTGGATTGAGATCTGGGGAATTTTGAGGCCAAGGCAAAACTTTGAACTCTTTGTCATGTTCCTCAAACCATTCCTGAACAATTTGTGCAGTTTGGCAGGGGGCATTATCCTGCTGAAATAGGTCACTGCCATCGGGGAACACCATTGCCATGAAGGGGTGTACGTGGTCTGAAACAATATCTAAGTAGCTGGTACATGTTAAAGTAACATCTACATGAATGCCAGAACATAGGGTTCCCAGCAGAACATTGCAGAACAGAGCCTACACTGGCCTGTGTTCTTCCCATAGTGCGTCCTCCTTCCATCCCTTCCCCACGTAAACGATGCACACGCACATGGCTATCAGGATCTAAAGAAAGATGAGATTCATCACACCAGGCAACCTTCTTCCATTGCCCCATGGCCCAGTTCTGATGCTCACGTACCCATTGAAGGTGCTTTCGGTGGTGAGCAGGTGTCATCATGGACACTCTGTCCGGTCTGCCACTACGCAACTTTCCAAATCACCATGAAACCTGTACTTGAGGGGTTCTATTGTACTCATGAGACATTACTCTACACAAATATGATTTTTTTTAGAGCAGTAAAATGTATTATATTGATAATATCATCAGTGAAAAATGCAAAAAAAAATATATAAATGCTAATTTTGGCCAGGGTTTATGACTAAGGGGATACTAAAAAAGACTAGACATACACCATTTTGAATACCGTGGGTTGTCTTCTTTTACAAATGATATGGTATAATGGGTTTAATTTTCATTCCTGGGCTGCTATACGGTCTCAAAGGCAACATAGGCCCAGCAAACAAATCTGGCAAATTTAAATGTGCAAATATGGAAAAGCCCTACATTTGACCCCTGTAACTTTGCACAAACCCATAAAACCTGTACATTGTGGGCACTGTTGTACTCGGGGGATGTTGCTGAACACAAATTGGGGTATTCTTTGTCAGTAACACATAATGGGAACTGAGAATCCATGCCTAAAGTATAATGTGAGAGAAAAATAACACAAACAATTTGACTATCCAAAAGTTTGACAAAGACTGTTGGTATAATTAGTGCATGGAAAGTGTTAAAATACCACCATTTGAAATACCCTAGGGTGTCTACATTTAAAAAATATATGGTTTGATGGGGGTAAATTACATTGGCCGGCTTAAATTTTTTTCCAAATAGGACCTGGGTGCATGATGACCAGCTGTGAAAATTCCAAGTTGGAAAACTGGAATGCGCACCCTCCATTTAAGGTCTTTTAGCTGCCAGAGAACCCAACATACCTATACATGGGTGGTATTGCTGTGCTCAGTAGATGTTGAACACATATTGGGGTGTTCTTTGGCAGTAACCCCTTAAGTTCTTATGTATTCTTAAATTGCTATGTGTGTCAAAAAAATCACCAATTATTTTTTTTTTATTTGGCATAGATTAGTGGTAAAATGGTTCCATGAAAAGAGTCAAAATACCCCAAGTTTAATACATTAGGTTGTCTACTTTAAAAAAAATATACATGTGAAGGGTTATTCAGGGATTCCTGACAGATATCAGTGTTACAATCTAACTTGCGTTAAGTTTGGAAAAAAACAATGGTTTGGAAATAGCAAAGTGCTACTTGTACTTATTTCCCTATAACTTGCAAAAAAAGCTAAGAACAGGTTAACAATAGGTATTTCTAAACGTCGGACAAAATTTAGAAACTATTTATCATGGGTGTTTTTTGCCGATTGTAGATGTGTAACAGATTTTGGGGGTCAAAGTTAGAAAAAGTGTGGTATTTTAACATTTTTCATCATATTTTATCATTTTTTTATAGTAAATTATATGATATGATGAAAATAATGGTATCTTTAGAACAATCATTTAATGTCGAGAAAACCGGGATATAATATGTGTGGGTACAGTAAATGAGTAAGAGGAAAATTACAGCTGAACACAAACACCGCAGAAATGTAAAAACAGCACTGGTCTTTAACGGTAAGAAACCTGAAAAGCAGTCTGGTCACTAAGGGGTTAATGAGGTGACATTAGTGTGTCACTATAAAGACTGTCCTCACGCAATTGTCTGCACAAACATTCTCCTGCCTTACAATATACCTATATCATTTAGTTACTTAAGATTGTTCATGCTCC
The DNA here is from genome assembly GCA_933207985.1 of Pelobates cultripes. Classification (NCBI taxonomy): domain Eukaryota; kingdom Metazoa; phylum Chordata; class Amphibia; order Anura; family Pelobatidae; genus Pelobates; species Pelobates cultripes. The sequence goes on along the minus strand of OW240922.1, from coordinate 92,696,759 downwards.
AATATGACATTCTGTTTCAAGCTATTTTTGCTTTGTTATTATGTTACAGATCTTATTTTTTCAAATCTAGTTTTTATCAAATGGTCTATCTCATCATTATAGCACAGTTTATTAAGATCAGCATTATTCCAGTGCTGGATGCACAGCTTCACCTGGCTGAGGATCATGAGTTATGGTCCACATCTTAAAGGGAAGTGTCCGCAAGCATAAGTTCCTTTTAACCTTAAAGTATCATATCCGATGTGGGTCAAGCTGTCCCTTGAGGCCACCACCATCTACCTCCTACCAGTTCTCTTCAGGAGCCATGTCAGTGCTCTACTCTCGCACATGCATGAGAATGCAACACCGAGGTCTATGTAGGATCTTGCGAGAGCACGGGAGCCTTCATAGGTCAATGCCTGAATCCCACTGCCATCATTTGTGATGGCTGCTAAGATATTTAAAACACTGAAAAGTGACTGATCCGCTTTAATTATTCTTAGCCCAGACCCCCAACTCTAAGCCCTCTAGCCTTAAACACCCCTAATGTAACTGACCCCAAAAAGCTTTTTTAACCCTTTGATCCTAATTGTACTTTAACCATGTCTTACCAGGGACACTCTGAGCACTAAAACAACTTTAGGTTAATGAAGCAGTTTTGGTGTGTAGATCAAGGAGATCTCTGTCATGTAGGAGTTAACGTTCACTTTTGGTTTTGTTTATGCAGCACTAGCGACACCTTCCCTGGCTGGGACTCACAAAGTCTGCATGGAAAAAATGGTTTAAGGAATGACAGTAGTTTTAACTCAACTTTTTCATGTCAATATATTTTGAATGAATTCTTATTAAAGAATGTTGTAATATTTTGCATGTTACATTTTGTTTGCCCGAGGCTTCCCTTTTGAAATGTCTTGTGTTTACCAAGTTCAGTATTCCACGTGTCCCTTTTTTTGTCATTTGAAATAAATGAAGGAAAAACAAATAATAACGGAAGGAAGGAGCCGCAGGACGTTACTATAAAAGCCCACTTTTGTCGGCCTGCGGGTAGATAAGATGTTCCCCAGTCTGGGTAACTGACAGGTGCCAAATCAGTCATTCCTCCCAGATATTAACCCATTGCTAACACATTCTTACACAAAGTTTTAATTGTGTAACAGGGAATTTCAGTGACATGACAACCCAGATATAAAATTAAACAAGATTGGCCAAGTCGGACAAATTGCTAAATAATGCTTGGAGTAACCTTTTAAGGGAATAGTATAAACCCCCTAAGTCTGCATGCAGTCGATGAGCCACAGATCCTTGCAGCATTTCCTGGAATGGAAGCCATTTTGTTTGTGTTGAAGGCCGCATTTATTACGTTTAACAGAAAATTGTAAGGAATTACAAACAAGATGGCAAAAGTTAGGCAAGAATAGCTGATTTGGAGAAGTCCTCCAACTCATATAGTCACGACTTTGCTAAATTTTACAATTTGGTTTTTAATTTACTAGAGCTCTATGTTCAGTTTATAACCCCCACCATGTCACTGAATGGGACCCTCTACCCTGGATGATGATCTCAGCCATTTGCATTATAGGTATTAATAGTATTTATAAGGTACCATCGTATCCCGCAGTGCTACTCAGTGTGAATAGTCGGTTGCCTATTATTGGAGCTGGCTGGCCCCTGCAGTCATTATTAATAATACCTGCATGTAATCAGGATTTCCCCTGATGGCGTTTACCTGCAGGGCTCTTATATAGATTCCATTTCAGTAACAATGAGGAAGAGGACATGCCACAGCTAATGCACTAACCATGTGTAATCTGCAGTAGAACACACGCTGGATGCAAGGGGGAATTTAGAGAAAATGCCAGTAATCGATTCATCAAGGCTTGAGAATGGATTCTGCTGCAATTTATACAATGAGACATTAATGGCGCTGTATATGCAGAGTTCAGCATCTTGGTACCAGTCCAGCATTGACATGGCATTCGAGGCGCAAAGGGTTAACAGCAGTCCCCCTGATTAACACAATGTCTAATTCCACCACTTAATGTCTCCAGGTTATAGTTAATTCACAATTATCTTTAACCCTGGAGAGAATTGCAATGCAATGATCTTATCTCTTTGTCCTTTAAGCCATTGATATTTTTGAGAAAAAGGACATTACCTAATCAAGTAAAAACAAACAAGTGCTCACATTTTTTTTATTTTTTTATATACACCTTTTTTTGTTTAGATTAACTTAAAAGCTCACTGTGGTGTCACAACCACCTTCTACAAAGTAACAATGTGGGCATTCATTGTCATTTTATTCAAATTCTCTTCTTTTCAAATAATTTCATTTGAGTTGTGTTTTGTACCAAATTGTTGTGAGTCGCTAATTGGACCCAATTGGCTATGAAATCCAGTTTATCTATGGACACATTTTAATCGTACATGAGGAATTATGGGATCCTGATTATCCTCAATGGCAATGACCGCTAAGTAGATCAGATGGCAGGAGTTACCTAAGATTCCCAGAAAATGAATCATGGAATTTCACCCTAATTAAAAGGGTATTCCATTGCATGCAATGTATTGATTAGGTTACAGTTGGTTATGATGTTAGATTTTTGTGGGTTGGCTTGTTGTTGTTTTTTTTTTTTTTTAATAAATAGTTTTACTCGATAAGCCCATTATTTCAGTCACTTCCTCCCAGTCTGTAGTGCTTCTATTTTCATTTGTATTTCATTTATTTGTTTATTTATTTGCTCCAATATCACAGCTCTATCGGATGTAATCATTTCAAGTTTCCAGGATTTCTACTTGTCTTTCAACAATAGGAAGATGACAACTAAATCGCAAGTCCCAGAAACCTCAACAGTGCTCATATTGCACTGCTATGCTTTATGGGATCAGCTCAGTGCTGTCATAGAAATGCATGGGAGCACCATAATTAGTTAAGTCCTTCCCAGTATGAGTAATGGTCCCTGCAGAAGCTGTAAAACATGGAGGTTTAAAGCAAAACAATTACTTCATATGTGAATCTCCTTTTTTTAACATTATTTTTAAATTACTAATACTAGTTTTGCAGAGTTTTTCTTTCTATGGGCAGCCCTCCAATGCTCACCCACAAGGAATTGTGGGATTTTAGACTGGAGCATTGTGGGTATGAATACATTTCTCAAGAGTTCAACTTTAGGAGGTATAGTCCTTCTCTGGAATATATAATGAACATTTGTCCTTATCAATTTTCCTTATTTCAAAAAAAGTCATGACTTGCAGCTGCTCTCATTAATTCCCAACTCATTGCCATATCCACTCCCATTCAAGATAACCTAGGAAGCCTCTGTCCTGGCCACAACACTAATCCAAACTGCCCTAAACCACTAACCTAGACTAAAATGATCATGTCATATAGAAGATGCACAATAGTACAGATTAAGTTATTGGAAAATAATGCAATCTCAGGGTTCTGAAGATATTTATAACCCACTCGACCTCAGCATTCTAAGGGCATTTATAAACCACTTAACATTTGATCTTATAGTTCCTTCGATGTCTCCAGAACCCAATGATGGCATAGTTTTCGCATTACAAATTATTTCCTATTATACATCCTCTGCTGTATGGGTAACTGTGACCTTTTACAGTAACATGAAAATGGCATTGACCTGCCTGTATCATAAGCATTTGGACTAAAAGACATGTTTAAAGGCAATTTTCATAAATTCAGATCCTTTACAGTCAACGAAGAGACTATGTATTAAGAGAGATACATCCCTATAACACAAAACTGTCACAATGGAGACAAACACATCAGCAATTTTATTTTTTTTCTACATTTTTATTTGTGACTAAAAGTGCAGAACAACTAGGTTTTCAGTATAAAACATTGCATTGATTGTCAACACAATCAGGGCTATTTGCTAAAGTGAGAATTTAAAGTACATTTAAAATTAATTTACAAGGTCAGAGTAGCCAAACTGAAAGCAAAACTGGCTTAGAGGATTTTTCCAGATTGGCTATTTTGACTTTAAATTTGGAATTCTCATTGAATTAGTGAATCGCCCTGTGTATGTTTGTTCCTGTAGATCAGCAAGTTTAAGGTAAATGACCACCATTTTGAATCCAGCATTTGACAGCAGCTATCAGCTGTAATTATGACATAGAATCGCCACTCCAAAGTTGACAATGGAGTGTAACACTAACCAATCATAGCTCAGTATGATCAAACAATGAAAACGCAGAGTGTAATATTTGCTAGATACACTAACCAATAGAAGACCACAGGAAGGTATCACATTATAGATAGCAATAACCAAGGTTTTAGATTAAACCCAGAATTATAAGGTGCAAGTTACCCTCAGGAAAACTGAAGGGTGCCTTGTTTTGGGGGTTTTCATATATTTTACATTACTTGAAGTCTTTAAACATTGTATCTAATAAAAAAAAAACAAAATGACTAACATAAATTCATAGAATGTGATGGCAGATAAAAAACATTCGGCCCATCTAGTTTGCCCAATTTTCTAAACACTTTAATTGGTCCCTGGCCTTATCTTATAGTTAGGATAGCCTTATGCCTATCCCACGCATGCTTAAACTCCCTCACTGCGTTAACCTCTACCACTTCAGCTGGAAGGCTATTCCATGCATCCACTACCCTCTCGGTAAAGCAATACTTCCTGATATTAGTTTTAAACCTTTGTCCCTCTAATTTAAGACTATGTCCTCTTGTTGTGGTAGTTTAGGTTCTTTTGTTTTACACATGTATAATCATTTTAGTGTATTCTGGCTCCCTTTCTTATTGATTGAATAATAAAGTAATAAAGTCAAAGGATCACTATAGTGTCAGGAAAACACACCAGTTTTCCTGACACTATATCATCCTTGGAGGACCCTCACCCTCAGGGTTAAAACCCCTTCAGCCACTTACCTTAATCCGGCGCTGGTGACCTCTCCTCTCCTGCCGACATCAGCTCTCGAGCGGAGCGGAATGCGCATGCGCGGCAAGTGCCGCGCTCGCATTGAAGCAGTCTATAGGAAAGCATTTCTCAATGCTTTCCTATGGACGTTCTGCACGCTGCATGTGAATTTTGCATCCAGCGTCGCAGAAGCGCCTCTAGCGACTGTCAGGAAGACAGCCACTAGAGGCTGAATTAACCCTGCTATGTAAACATAGCAGTTTCTCTGTTTACATAGCAGTTTCTCTGAAACTGCTATGTTTACATGTGAAGGGTTAAAACCAGAGGGACCTGGCACCCAGACCACTTCATTAAGCTGACGTGGTCTGGGTGACTATAGTGTCCCTTTAGTCCTGATGTCACAATCTTTCCATAAAAAAAATCACATGAAGACTAAGAGCGTTTAATGCTAATTAATTTTACTTTTCCCAGGATCTTGTGTGACTAAAGTGTGGATTGTCAGTGAATTCAAAATGGACCTTCTATGTTCGGTCAATACGGCTGACCTGGATATTTTTTTTCCAATCTACTATTTTGACTTTTAATTTCTGGCAATTCCCACTTTAGTAAGTATCCCTCATGGTCCTAAGAACATATCTTTGCTCAGCGACTCAAAGATGATACATATCGAGATCTCTTCTTGTACAGCATATTGTTATCACCATTTTTGCAGAGTAAATCAAAAAAATACAGTCTGGCTAAAATCTCTTCATAAATGAGTTTGTTTTGTTTTTTTAGATTTTTTTCCCCCCATCTTTGAAGTTCTAAAACATCTTTTCTTTTTGATGTTCAACACTTTAGAAAAATACTTTTCTTTTTTTTTTTTTAATTTTGCTTTCACAGCTGCCACTTGACATTGGGAGTTGTTACTATCATTCAGGTCCACCAACAGTTAGTCAAGCACCAATAACGAACACAGAATGTATTTGTTTTCATCTTCCAGGCACATTGTCATTTAAATTAACCCCACAAGCAAATCTACCCTTTTTACCATATTTTATTGTATCCCCCATTTTTCTTAGAACATTTCACCATGAGGCTCATATTTCTAGTCGAAGGGATTTAATATTAAAATACAATTAGATTACTGGTAAAAAAAAAAAAAAATCTCCTGGAAGAGCTGTTTAATTATGTTTTACATGGATTTTAATCTGCTGTTCTTGCACCCTCCTTGTTTTCGATACACGATCCGCATATTGATGGGAGGATTAGCGCTCTTTGGCCATTATCAGTCATACAGCCCTGAACTGCTCTTGGAGAGATTGTCAATGATAATTACAAAACATTGAAGTGTTTCTCTCATTGCTGTGCAAAACTAATGACAAAAGATGTTTTATTTTATTATTTTTTTTGTTTATTTTTATTTCTTTAATCTGCACATTAATTGGCATGAAATTCATTCTCCTGTAATCCGATTACTTTACATAAATTGTGCAACATGTGTAACCTGTGTAGTGTGGAGTTACAGTAAGAGGTTGCATGTTGCTTTCTTTAAATAAAGGAATTGTATTGTATTAGCGTTTTAAAGGGCCACTGTCATCTACTTTTAATTTCTCATTTTTGAATTTACTAGTTTATTACATTTAATGAAACGTAAAGGAACACTATAGCGTTAGGTATCCAAATCTGTATTCCTAACACTATAGTGCCCCTATCCCTGCTTGTAGTCAGGTCCCCCGTGGTAAACAAATGTTTGGAGAATTCAGATTTACTTAGATTTACTCCCTCAGTGCTGCTTACCTCTCCACATTCCAGTGATTTCCAGTCCAATGTTCATTACGGAGCAGCATTGGGGACCAAATTCGCACGTGCAGCGAGTGCCTTGCGCTCATTCAAACTTCCTCATAGGAAAGCAATGAATCAATCAATCAAGTTTTACTCAGTCAGTACAGCAGAGGTGCCCCTAGTGGCTGTCATATTGACAGCCACTAAAGGAGGCCTTAACCCTGAAATATAAGCATTGCAGTTTCTAAACACTGCAGGGTTAAAAGGATTTTTTTGTGTGGAAAGTTTCCCTTTTTTATCTGGCCTAGCAGCCACCTGACTGTTTCCTGACCAGCTCCTAGACTGACCATTACCTGGCTAGCTCCTAGACTATCCACCACCTGGTCAGCTCCTAGATTGACCCCCCCGCCTAGCTTCTAAACCTAGACTATCCAGCACCTGACCAGCTCCTAGACTGACCACCACTTGACCTGCTCCTAGATTGACCATCACCTAGCCAGCTTCTTGGCTGACCATAACCTGAGCAGCTCCTAGACTGACCACCACCTGACCAGCTCCTAGACTGACCAGCACCTGGCCAGTTCCTACACTGATCACCACCTGAGCAGCTCCTACACTGATCAGCATCTGATCAGCTCCTAGACTGACCATCACCTGGCAAGCTCCTAGACTAAACACCACCTGATCAGCTCCTAGACTGCCCACCACTTGGCCAGCTACTAGACTGACCACCACTTGACCAGCTCATAGACTGACCACCACCTTGCCAGCTCCTAGACAGGCCAGCTCCTGGACTGACCACCACCCGGCCAGCTCGTTGACTGACCACCACCTGACCAGCTCCTAGACTGACTACCACCTGACCAGCTCCTAGACTGACCACCACCTAACCAGCTCCTAGACTGACCACCACCTAACCAGCTCCTTGACTTGACCACCACCTGACCAACTCCTAGACTGACCACCACCTGACCAGCTCCTAGATTGACCAGCTCCTACTCTGACCACCACCTGACCAGCTCATAGACTGACCACTAACTGGTCAGCTCCTACACTGACAACTCCTGACCAGCACCTGGTCAGCTCCTAGTCTGACCACCACCTGACTGTGTAATCGTTTAGTTTTCTTTTACACATCTAGAAGCAACATAATATGTTATATATATAATAAAACATAACATACAATTGTTATTAGTTCTTTTAAAAAAGCATGATACATTTTATTTGCTAAACAGTGAATTGTACTGAATGAAAAAACAAACTGCTAAATTTCTTTAACAGTAGAAGATGTAAAAACATTCTCCAGTTCACCTACAGTTAAGTTTATCCATATTTGCACACATTTTGTAAATTGGTTTCAACCCATTGAAAACCAGTGTTTGGAGAATAAATTATATTATCTTTTATTTTTTTGTTTTTTATTTTTTTTAATTTAGTGCAATTGTGTGTTATATTATACCAGCAGAAGATAGATTTACTTTAGGTACACATTATAAAATATGTATAATAGGTCCCCTTTATCATTCCATATCACTTTACTGTGACTCATTTAAACAGAGTCAGCTTTCTTTGTTATTTATCCCTCCCAATTACCACAGTTGTAAAAGGTGCAATAATTCCATCAATCTAAACAGAATTCTAAGTGCTTAGACCAATCCACAGCTGTTATAGTCAGCCTTGATAGAAAGAATGGCCACTGGCTGCAAAATGCTCCTTGTTAATTAACAACACAATCCAGGAATTGAAATATTGAATGATTTTATTTTCTTAAAGGGCGTTATTAACCTGTTATCTGCTGCAATTAATTTAATATGCTGTTAGCCTGCTGCAAATTATTGTTGGATGCCTGCACAATTATTGGGGCTTCGTTATGGGTCATTACACTGATTGATAAATCACCTGCTGGGTAAGTGTCACTTGCTCTGTGGCTAGTGATCCGTGGAGGGCAGATACCAAAGGTATTAGCGATAGATTTGATGAAAAGAAAATACAGGTAGAGTATCAGAAAAGAAAAAAAACTACCTTCTAAAAATGGGGTAGAACGTCAAACAAGCTAAGGTCAGAAAGGAAAGAGATCAATGTGAAGGTCAGGGTGGGTGCTTACAGGGAATGGTAAAAGGCAAGCCATTTATCAGAATACCAAATATTAAGCAAATTACAATTAAAAATTATAAAATGATAAAGTCTAGATTTCACTTTATTAAAGGAACACTCTAACCATGTAACAAAAAGGTACCAATAGGGAACCAAATACCCGTGCCTAAGAGGCTCCAAGTGCGGGTAACCCACAACAATTCGATTATGTTACAAAATAGACAAATAGGCCCAAAAAAGGGCAAATGAGTCAAAAAAGGAGATCTGTCCAATAGATAAAATAATGGTAGAACAGCTTTATTACAATATACAACAATCAGAAAAACTAGAGTAATAGGCAATACAAACGCACATTAAAAAAAGCCATGAGGCTGTGGTGCATGATGGGGGTTGAACACTGTGGGTCTAGATTTAACAAGGTACATATAAACCAACCATTTCACAGAAGGAGCACGTGCCCCGGGTTTATGTAAACCTGTTTAGTAGTATTTTGACAAAAACTGTAGTTCCCCACAGCACCCAGAGACCTCCCCGTATTTAGCTAAATTGATCATGTAGAATTTATTACTGATGTTAAACACAAATAGTAGACATTATTTATTAAAGTATGGATGTTTTTTTGCACCTTATTATCCCTATGAAATCTAATAGTGGTGCAATCACCAGGGTACCCAATAGAATGTTGACAGTGATTGCACCACTTTTAGCACACTTGCACAAGAATGACGCTTTATCCATAACCCAGACTTTGTTCGGAATAGATAATCGTCCTCCCAAGAAAAAGCATCTGTTAGTCTTGCTTAAACTGTGACCTCACACCCTGAGAAAATAATGCATGTTCAGGAGCAAATCTTTGGCTATAAATCTGCATGTGATCTCAAAGCAACAAGGTGAATTGGGCTTTAGGGCATTACGCTCAGTGCTCTCAGTATATTGATTGCTTTTGTTTTACTTACACACAATAACTTGATTTACTATTAAGCACATTACAGTGACCAGCATAAAGCCTGTCTATTTACGACCAGGACCTGCTAAAGATAATGCAAAAAATTGTGTTATTATTTATGATGACACTGGATTTTAAGTTTTAATTCACAGAGAAATCAGAAATGTTCAAAGAAATGTTGAGAACTTTACACCTATTCTCAGCCCCCACCTTCCCCCCTTCACGCTTCATGCAGCTAAGGTGCCTGTCTGTGCCACTGTCATCGCACAACGTGCCTACTGCAATCTGCTTCTCATCGGTCTTACCCACTCCTCGCTCACTACATTCTGTAATGAGTTCTGCAGCCAGACTCACTGTACCGGAGCTCCCTGTACCCCGGCTGGGTACCTCCGCCAAGGTCCGCTTCCTTGCTGGAACAGGAGAAAACCTCAGCGCTTCTGCCCCAGTCACTGTGGCTTTACTGGGGTCCTCCTGGATCCTCTCCGTCCTGGAACAGGATAGGGGGCTAGCTCTATTACCTCCCAGGGACTGGACGACACACATTCCTGGGAGCTTGAGTCCTTACAAGGACTTTCCCCGCCAAATCCTCCATGAGCTGGAACAAGGTGCTAAGCAGTGATTATAGCCTTTCCCTCTCAGTAAACAAAAACTGAAACAAATGGAAAAAAATAGATAAACCGCGCCTTAAAACCTATAAATCTTTAGGTGGATTCACATACAAAAGGTCCTTGTTATCACTTTATGAATAATAATATTATATACTCCATCCCCACTTAAACATACTAATTAAAGGGACAGTGATGCTTCTGGTTAAAGGGTCACTAAGCACCATAAAAACCAGAATGATTGGTGGAGCCATTTCCGGATGAGAGCGGGGCCTGAGCTGTAGGCAGATCTTCAAAACTGTGTTTATGCAAGGAGCATAAAGGTAAGTATCTGTTTATTTTTATTTAATCTGTTTTGCATATTTTAATTTCATCATTATTGTCAAAAATATTAGAAAATAGGGAGCCTCCCTTTACGTTTGGTTAAAGGACCACTATAGTGCCAGGAAAACATACTCGTTTCCCTGGCACTATAGTGCCCCTCCCGCCCGGCTCTGGAAGGGGGAAAGGGGTTTAAACTTACCTTTTTCCAGCGCTGGGCGGAGAGCTCTCCTCCTTCTATCCTACTCCGATCCGCCCCGTCGGCTGAATGCGCACGCGCGGCAAGAGCTGCGCGCGCATTCAGCCGGTCACATAGGAAAGCATTCATAATGCTTTCCTATGGACGCTGGCGTGCTCTCACTGTGAAAATCACAGTGAGAAGCACGCAAGCGCCTCTAGTGGCTGTCAATGAGACAGCCACTAGAGGATTAGGGGGAAGGCTTAACCCATTAATAAACATAGCAGTTTCTCTGAAACTGCTATGTTTATTAAAAAATGGGTTAACCCTAGCTGGACCAGGCACCCAGACCACTTCATTAAGCTGAAGTGGTCTGGGTGCCTAGAGTGGTCCTTTAATATAGAAAAGATAATTGAAAAGAGTTTGCCTATATCTATAAGAGTCATCATACTAAAATAATTATTCAATCAGATCACTCCCGGAAGTAATAATTTTACAGTAGACAGTGGGTAGCCATTCTGAATTGTGCCATGATTTGAATCCTAGCTGATTTTTGATTGGATACATTATCTGATTCTATGCCTAATTTAAAATGCAGAGCTTCCCGCAGCTCTATAAGTATAGATAGTGTTCTGAAATTCTTTCTTGGTGGTATTTCATGTAAGAGCTATTTATAGTAAGATATTTCTGACCTTTTAAAAGTCACTGAGCTGTGTACGGCACTGATATCCCTCGGTTTAGAGGCTAGAGATGAATGGTGTTTATTTTTGCACGTATTCACTCTGGCGCAGGGAAGATTGTAGAGCTTTATAATCATTTAAAGAGGAAGTTCAGAATGAAATTGAACAATTCTCTTTTAATGCATTGTATTGATAATGTAGTAAAACATATGCAAAAACTATAATGAATAAAATATACTCACTTTTAAAGTTCTTTCCTTGTGCAAATCCTTACACATTATCTGCTTTGATCGCCTTACTCCAGGAAGTAGCATGGCCAGTCATGAGACAACTTATTTTTTTATACAATAAGAGGATTGTGACCGACCGTCTGGCACCCCGACCGGGTGCCTCAGTTAATCGATGCTGGTAGGGCTCACTGAGGACTCCAAGCACTCCACCAGACACCACCGGCACCATAGTCCCAACTTCCAACATTACAGCTTGGCTGGGAACTCGCCATCCTCCACCCACCCTGGACCCAAGACCAGGATCCAGCTTCCAGTGGGTGAACCTCTTCTACTCAGAAGAGTGAAGCAAGCTGCTCTTAAAGAGCAAGTGATTATAGCACTCCAAAGAGCAATCCCAGGAGCAGGGATTATAGGAGGTATAGCGGTTCCTTCAATCATGAGACGAGGTTCTGTGTTGAGGGTAAACAGGAACTCATTTTAATGGTGCCACACTTGGCCTTATATGACAGTCCCCATGAAAGGGGTACGCCCACATGGTCCTTGGTGGAGACTACAACACAAAGTTACAAACCAATAACAACAGGGTTACAATGTATGACACTCCCCCACATAGCATACAATCCGTCCACTCTCCCTGGGAGATAATTGAGTCAGATACTGTATTAACTCAATTATCTCCAGGCAGAAAAAACACATATTTCTATAAACCCCAAAAGTACCCCAAAAACACATAATATCCCTACAATTTACATGTTACATCCCAATAGCCTTGATCTGGGTGACCAACATATCAAAAAATCACCCAGATCAGTTCAGGGGTTCAGGAATTTCCTGGAATTCACATTTTGACCGACCGCAGGCATGGTCCCATTCCCAAAACAGTTCCAGAGAATTGGGCTGTGCGGTCGGTCTACTTCGGGCATTCGAACTGCATACAAAATACCGAACGTATAGCTTCGGGAGTAAACTCAGTCTATGTCTCTGGTTCGGAAGCTTATTCCCATCGAATGCCATTCAACTCCCGTTCGAATAGCTGAACTTCCGTGAAAGTTTATCTCATTGTGCTTGCGGCTTAAGATGGCCGTTGCCACGTGTTCGAAGTGCTGCTACGAACCACTTCGGGAGTTCGAAGTGCTGCTTCGAACCGCTTCGGGAGTTCAAAGTGCCACTTCGAACAGCTTTGGGAGTTCGAAGTGTTACTGAGTGACTAATTTTCCATGTCCAATAGGCACAAACAGTGTCTGTAAGCAAGAGTTTATCACAGGTTAGGAGGCTGGCAAACAGGCCCCTCCAAGAACCAGTGGCAAGGTTACTTTCACCACAAGGATTAACAAAAAAAAGTGGTTGCAACAAGTCAAGTTGGACGTGCAGGAACTGAAGGCACTGAGGGCCCTGCTCAAACGATATAATGAGGCAAAACATTTATTTTATTTTTATTTGTAAAAACTATTAAAAAATGGGCTTGTAAAAATATGCATTAGAATTAATAAATATATAGGTTAAAGACAAACTAAGTTGTTTTGGTTTTTAGTATACAGTGGATTAACCTCTTTACTAACAATTTTTTTTTCAGAATAACGCTGTGTGTATATATTGCTGTTTCAGGGATGTATAGAAGTAAAACTGCGTAAATTAAACAGATTTATTTATGCATTTGTTGATGCTTTAACAAAATGATCAATTTTCAGCAATTATATAGTAACCTTTAACATAATGTTTAGTTATTGTATCCCTCAAACAAGGTCTCAAATAATAACACAAAAGCAGACACCATTTTTGTCACATACACTATTGGTTCATTTATTAAACAGTTAATTGTGCTGATTTGAAAATTATATCTCAAAATTTAAGCTAAAATATAGCTGAACAAAGAGAATGTTACCTGCTCTCTGGTCCAAATCCCTATGTACATTTAAACGCAATAGAGGCTATAAAATATATCTGAGTTTGGATTTTTTTTTTTTCAAATCAGCCATTTTTTTGGCTATAATTCTGCAATTCTGTTTTTAATTCATTACAATTTGAAGGTAAGCAGGCACACCATGTTGAGACTTCTCAAAATGGCAGCCATCCAGATCTGAAATGCCCTAGAATCGTCTAGTCCTTAAAGTGAAGCGCAAGTTTGATTTTAAACATGATTGCATTGCATTATGGGTACTTTTCTCTGGTGTCTGCTGCTGCAGAAAAAAAGTAGAACAGAGACTCGAAATCATGACTTTCCCTCAAATTTAGAGCTCTTGGCAAATATGCGCTATGGCTGGCAAAATAAAAAAAAAACATTATTTCAGTAAGTCAAACTCAGAAGAAATGTGACGGAAAATGGGTCATGTTTCAGAGGAAAATATCTCTTAGAGAGGAGGGAGAATAGATGAGGAGAGCAAGTTGTCCACTCTCGGTGCTATAATATCTTATTTTTGCTGGAGTTTTACTTGTTTCTGGCCATTTTTCCTGATTGAACATCGAATTGATGGTTGTAACGGCTGAACCTCATAGTCATGTCACCTAGTGTCGAAGTAATCTCCTTCCATTTGCAGAGCTATTTATCACCAGCCGAGCACGCCTGAGTGACTCTCCGATTTTATTTGCTGTGAAATATCTGCGGTCAGACTCGGATTCCGTTTTGGATAAAGATCAGAGCAGAATATTTTTCTCAATTCGCCGGCTGTCAGGGGGATAAAGTGGACCCAGTAAGCTATCATTCTATCAGTCCGTGTTGGTAAGAAAACCAACATGGTTACACAATGCCAACCTATCCTGTCAAGGTCATATTAGAATCTCTGGACTTCTCCATACAAAAAGCAGAACATTCCGTGTGAGGTCTCTGCAGAGTGTGATAGCAAAGTGTTAATATTATATGGGTTCATATTATCCAACGTAATCTATAGCCGGATGGTCTCCCGGGGAATTCTGGGAAATGCAGTCCAACAACCACTTTGGGAATCTGTATTATATATAATATACAGTATAAAAATACATAAACCTCCACGATAGATTTTGTAATGTGTAGTCAGGTCACATTTAGAGAACTCTGTTCAGATTGTCTCATGCTCTGATTTTTCGCATTTAATACTAAATATTCCATTAAGGGCTATATTACAAAATGCATATTTTATGTGGAAACATCCAATTGTTTATTAAAAATGCTCATTGACCCTGATACTATTGCAGTTTTATTATAGTAACATTTAAGAAATATCAATTCATACAAACACTGCAGAATAGAATTGCCATTTTATTCAGACCCAAAGAATGACAGAGCTTGCATGATGGGACTTATGGTAACACGGAGTGCTAAAAATTGAGTATTCCTGCGGTAATTACCTTGATATAGAGATTCCTTAGTAAATGAAATGAAATCATAATAGTAATTAAATCCAAGAATGTTTTGCTTTAGCCAGTGGTACGCTGCTCATTTCGCTAATCTCAGATGAATGGCTGAGTTTAGGCTGTGGGGAATGATGCTGATAGCAAGCCTTGAGAAACTCCACACCCTTAAAGCACTTTAGCTTACTGAACTGCTTTATGTGTGAAGAGTGCGTCCAATCTTTGTTACTTTTAGAAAAAGTGCAGATTTCAACAGAAATCTGCATTTTTACATATGAACCTGGTTACACCCCTTGGCTGTCAACCAGACAACATGTCCTGTTACTTCCTGGTTTGGTTAGCTCAGTGGAGCTAAACTCAAGTGGCAGCAATTGCGCAGAGCACCTGCCTTGCAAAGACTTCTCATTGAGCTGCATTGGGAAGTCTGTGATTGGACAGTCACAGAAAGTCTGGGCGGAGTTAGAAGGGGAAGACTTGCAAAAGGCTGCAGATAAGAGATCTGCATCTTTTGCAGGCTGTTTTTTTATATACTCCCAATAAAATAAAATGCATATTGAAATGTATACACGTTTTAATTGGGAGTATATCTACTAAATAGTAGGGTTGTTTGTTTTTTTGTTTGGGCAGTGGAATGTCCCTTTAATCACTGAACTATCACAGCAATTTTTCTCCATCAATCAGGATTGTATCTATTATTAGATTGGTTCATAAAACTGCTTTTTTTTCTGTGTAGGATTTTTGACCAGTACACAGTATGTTTTTAATGGAACACGTGGAGCTTATTTGTTGTTAAACAATCATGACCATTCCATTAAAGGTCAATTTCAGGTACTTTTTTATTTTATTTCAATGTATTATATGGATAACGCATTAGAAATATTGAGAAATAAAAATAAAGACTCTGGCATTTGAAGATTTTTTTATTTTCTTCTGTACGCAGCTCTGCCGATCACGATACTCCTATATGACCCAGACGGGTGCTTTCTGGAGAATGAAAGGGTTACAAGTACTACTTTGGGCTGAGAGAAGCATAGCCTCCATCCCACTGTAAGATATCTGAGCATTGCAGGGGGTTATGAGAGCGATCATTTTTGCAAATTGCTGTAGTTAGATATCAAGTAGAGGGAGAAAGAAATGAGTCTTGTCCATGCTCTGTATCCTATGAAATGAGAATAGGTCATTATGGTCCGTGAAGTGCCCCTTTAATAAATTGCCACTAGGCACACAGATATCTGGCTTTCTGTGTATTTTTTACCCGACTAAAGAAATTAAGATAAAATTCTAAGCCCCAGATCTATTCCTTTAGAATATATTGCCTTTCACAACTTGACAAGATCAATTTCAGCTGGAAAATACATTTTCTAGGAGTTTAACTAAATTGTGTCATATAAAAATCTTCTGAAAGACTGAAAAGAGGGTTTTAAGCATATTGTGCAATACAAACATGTATTTGGTGGAATGGGGCTGAATGTTCGGCATTCAAAACATGCAAATGCACTATCAGGTCATAGTTATTCGCGGAGAGCTCCCAGATGGCATCTGTGGGAAGCTGTGAATGTATTTTACATCAGTTATTTGGTAAAGCTGAATGTGATCTGGATAATGCATCAATCTGCACAATAATAATAATATTTACAGTGAGTGCTTGCTACAGTTTGGGGATTGGCATAAAGGAAGGTTTATTCACTGTACAGAGAATTGTGCGAATTGGTACTGCGTAAAGGGGATCTTTCAAATTGCAAATGCTCACCAAAACACCAGGAAAGGCAACATTCGACACCCCAAATGTTGTAAACTACATCTCCCATGATGCTTTGGCAGCTTTAAGGCCTCAAGAGCATTATCGGTGATGTAGTCCACAAATTGTGGAGTTCTCAATGTTGTCTACCACTGCTCTACACAATTAGCCCGCAGGACAGTCATGATTTGGAACCCTGTTGCGAATTCCTATGTTTTTGTTTTTCTTCTGATGACCTACAAGTGGGACAACCTATAAAAAGTTTCCAAACAAAACAGTGTGATTACATCATTAAAAACATTTGCTCATTTAAAGCATTTACTTTTCAGGACCTCTTTCAAGCTGTGCATCATTCTGGTTTTATGCTTAAAGGAACACCGTAAAGTTATAAAAATAAATGTTGTTTCTAACTTCTGGGTGTTCTTTTATAAGTTTAGATTACCGTATATACTCGAGTATAAGCTGACTTTTTCAGCACATTTTTTGTGCTGAAAAGCCCTCCTCGGCTTATCCTCGATTGAGGGTCAAATGATGATGATGGCGCCATAATCACTACATACAGCGGGTACCCTCCGTCATCATCATTTCCGGCCCCGGCCTGCGTGGCAAACCACTGGGGCCGCCGTCCAAGGGGTCCATCGGATGGCCCATGCTGTCAGGGCCACCCGATGGATAGGATTGTCAGGGGGCCCAGTCAGCACTGGGCGCTTTAACAGCGCAACCGCGCCCCCCTGTGATGAGATCATAACTGCCTGGAGGAAGTGACTGCACGTCACTCCACCCAGCTATCACTGAGCCCGCACGGGAGAAAGAACAGGGAGTCAGACTCCCATCAACCTGAGTCACCCTCCTGCACCTAAAAGGTAGGCAACAGGAGGGTGACTTAAATATTATATATATTTAATATTAAATATTATGTGTGTGTGTGTGTGTGTTTGTTTGTATGTATGTGTCTATCTGTCTGTAATATGTATGTGTGCCTGTCTGTTTGTATGTGTCTTTGTATGTATGTCTTGTGTGTGTGTCTGTTTATCTATCTGTATGTATGTGTCTTTGTATGTATGTGTGTGTGTGTATGTATGTGTGCCTGTCTGTCTGTTTGTTTGTATGTATATGTGTCTTGTCTGTATGTATGTGTGCCTGTCTGTTTGTATGTATGTATCTTTGTATGTATGTGTCGTGTGTGTATGTATACATCAGTCTGTGTGTGTGTGTGTCTGTATGTATGTGTTTGTGTCTCTGTATGTTTGTGTGTGTGTGTCTGTCGGGGGGTGGGGAGGGAATATACCAGTAGCTGCTGTATTTTCCACCATAGGCTTATACTCGAGTCAATAAGTTTTCCCAGTTTTTTGTGGTAAAATTAGGTGCCTCGGCTTATATTCAGGTCTGCTTATACTCGAGTATATACGGTAAATCCCACTTTAAAAATGTTAATTTTTTTAAACAAATGCCATTAAATTTGCCTGTAATTTAGCATCGGAACAGTCTCAATTCTGCAGCTCATCTACCACTGACATTATTATCCTTCTCTGATCCACTCCAATACCTCTCATGAACAAGTGCGAGGCAATCGCCCTGATCCACCTTTCGGATGCTTCTCATAATGAAGTATTTAATCTAGTGCTTCTCTAAGAGAATCATTGGATGTCAACATTATGTTGCTGTGCACAATGACACTGAACGTGAAGACCTATATCTTTTGAAAGTTTTATGAAGAAGGTATCTCTAGGTTCTATCAGTCTAACATTCACTAGAGGTCTGTTTTGTGCTACTTGTAAGTTAAGATGTAGTGGTTTGGGTTCTTTGTGTCACATTTATTGTTAATGTTTGTGTTCCTCTAACAAAAGGGATACTTTGTGATTTAAAAAAATAAGTAATCTTCTAAATGTATGTATGACAGTATATTCTTTTAAAATAGGCCATATTTCAGGGTTACCATTAAACCATTTCCTGAAGCACAGCGCTGTTTTGATGGTGTGTTAGCACATATGAGAAGGGCAGAGAGAAAGAGTTTTTAACAATAAGAAACAAACGCATTTTTGAAGTATTTTTCTGAGGACATTGTGCGGCCGACAGGAAATGTGAGGTTAAATCCTCTCCCGGTACAAATTGACCTTTTGTAAGTCTGGTTCTTTAGCATTTCCCAGCTCTCCTGAATTAGAATGTCAGGACATCACTGGATTCTAAGATGCTGTGCTTCCGAGCTATCAACATTGATAAACTAGTCGATGTACTGTGCTACATATTTACTGCTACAGCTTAATTCCTGTCCTCCACCCTCATTCCTTGTCCTTGTATCCTCATATAATAATAATAAGCATGTGTGAACCCCATGTTTAATTCATTTTATAAATAATGCATTATAAAATACAAATATGTGTACTGGTCACCAGTATGAATCTAGTGCTGTTTCCCAGGAATTGTAGATTCTGCAAGAAGCTTGCCCCGGGCTAGGCAGTGTCTCAGTTTCTTTATTTAAGTCTAACCCACCTAGTGAGTTCAAAACAAGTGCTGTGTGTATATAACCCTGGTCCAGCAGAGGTTTATAGAGTTAAAGGAATACTCTAAGTACCTGCTGTGTGTATATACAAACTTAGTTCAGCAGAGGTGTATAAGGTTAAAAGAATACCCCAAGCACCTGCTGTTGTGGTAACAGGAGTCAAACTGTTTTGAAAGGTATGACGTCTTGCCTGGGGTTGATCAGACTCTGCTCTCTACCGTCACTTCTAACCTGGGGTCAGATTCTGCTCCCCCATCCCTGCATTGCAAGGTTTACTTAGCGTAGAAGAGCTAATGCAGGTTACTGCTTAGAAAACGTTAGTGGAGTTGGAGATTGGCACCTGGCAGACTCTAAGTAAGAAGTCAAACAGTTCGTAAACATTGTGATGCCTTACTGAAGTGGTTGTGGTGCTTGGAGTGTTCCTTTAAGCACTAGGCTTTAATTTTGCAGTATCTATAAAAAGGAATGAACACGTGTAGCATGGCTTCATTTACCTTGCCTAATTACTCTTTTCATATTTTTGTTTTTCTGTAAATGGCTTTAGAGAAATCCACAGCACAGGCTCTCCCATAGAAATCTATGAGGGAGACTGTCATTGGAGAGTCTTCCTTTATAATACTGTATTTTGTTCAGAAAGTTTGTGGTGGAATTGAGAAAAAAAAAGCCAAATCCTATGTACGATATCAGGGAAAATGTCATTTAATCTTCAAACACACAATTTCCTCATACATTATAACAGAAATAGTAAGGCAGTACACAGTCCCTGAAATGCTTGGATTTCCCGCTGGGCTTACTCTGCAGGCACCTCTGTGGATTAAATTCGGATTTCTTGCGGCGTTGGACACAATTGTTTGAGTTTGATATTATTACCATCGGTTAGAAAATTTCCCCATGCAAGTAAGGAAATAAATTCCATAATTTTTTTAACCATTTCTGGACATATGACATACAAAGAATGTATAGCTTGATCATGGTGATCTGAGATTGGTCTATACCTCCGTGCTGGAGTATGGTAAAAGGAATACATACACCTTATCAGAGTCACTACCTATGGAGGTACAATGTCGAGAAATTAAGAAATACATGGACCATCCAGATATTTTAAAATTGAAAATAGTCATTTATATTGCTATTATCAGGGCAGAAAACACAGGAGGAAAGCTCGGCTTGGTGGCTGGATGTTAGGCATAAGAAAAATTACAATCGGCAGTAGACTTGTGCATTAGGTTGCAGCTACATTGCGATTGGTCCGTATTTAGGCCGATCGATGGCTCAGACGAATTCCAGAACTTATAGCTGAGCGAATGACTAGTACGATGCACGAGCATGTTTATTTGCTTCGGGATTTGGAGTTCCACCCAAAGCACCAAAAAAAGAGATCGATGGGGAAAAAAAGATGATAAATGTTGATTTCATTCAAATATCAAATGAGAAGTGGCCAATAAAGGGAGAAAAGGAGGACCAGTCGAAAATATTTGATATATATTTTCTATGTATTTAATAAATACTTTTACTCTCCCTCCTGTTTTTCTCCATATTGGTTACTTTTCCTCACATGAACTGTGAAGCAAACGGTAGGAAAATTCATTGTCCCCAATATATGTTTGAGGTCCTGAAATTGAAATAAAATTTTTAGAAAAAATGGTTCGGTTGAACTAAAAGTTTCCGCTCTGCACACGTCTAATAATCAGGTAGAAATCCCAAGTTTCTGGTGGACAAAGAACAGAAGATAAGGCCAAGTAAGTGATGCAACGAGTGACTGATGCAAACTGTAACATGGGATTTAACTCATGTGAAAGATCAGAGTATAAAAATAAAGATACACTGAGCAAAATCAAAGAAACAATGTAACAATATATATTTCTGGTGTGTGTATGTGTGTGTGTGTGTGTGAGCGTGTATATATATACATATATATAAACATATATAGTATTGTACTGTTTTAATTTGTCTCTGATTTTCTTGTTTTATTGTTTTTTTGCTTGTCTTTAAATTTCTCTGACACATGTTGCCTTGTTCACATGTCCACCCCCGCATTTTATAATTTATTAGGGACATCACCTGCCACTCATAGGTGGAGGCCTGAGGGGGACCCCAGGTCCAACACCCCTTTAATTATTAATATTAGAGCCCCAACTGCCACCCCTTCTTTATTAAAAAATATAACAACCCCAAAAGATTGGCAATCTAGGTCCTCCCCCATGAATATTTGAAATAGCCTCCTTCCAACTATCTCCACCACCCCATTAATTCACAGGCCCAATTACCATGGCATGGGGTCTTCTCTAGTAAACAAGCAGCCATTGGGCAGCTATTTTTAAACATTTATTATATATGTCCCAACTTGGTGCATGGAGGTGTAATATATCCATTATAGAAATATTGGGGTCTTAATTTTTTTCTTGTTTAATGTTTGTTTTTACTTTTTTAAAATCTAATTAACCCACATCCGCTGCAGAGTTGTTGTTTTTTACCTATTTGTCTGCTGATTGCTAGCGCTGGCAGTGAGCAAACAGTTTTTTTATTTATTTTTTTAAAACCTGGACTATATTCATTCAGTCTGGATTTTCAGCCATTTAGCTGTGTTCGGTGCAGATCAAAAAAACTTTGTTGAAAAGCATGAATTTTGCAGTCCGAATAGACCTGTACAGCAGCAAATGGTTGTGCCCCATTCATTACAGGTCATTCGGACTTCAGTGAATAACACTGATAAAGACCTCACAGGCAAAATGGTTGCAGAACAAGAGAGAGAGAGAGCAGTCGTTAAGAAAGACAAAACAATTGTTGTTCCAATAAACAGTGAATTGTAGTGAAGTGATAAAGAGTTTGCAGTGCAAAATATAGGACATTCACCACCTTGGGTTTTTTAAAGGACGACTAAAGTCACCCAGTGTACTTCATCTCAATGTGGCCCTGTCCTTTTAATTCTGCAATGTAAAACATTGCAGGTTTTAATAGACTACAATGTTTACCTTGCAGGGTTAAATTCTTCTCCAGACCAGTGGCTGTTATACCGACAACCACTAGGGGCGCTACCATGGCACTGACTGAAGTAAAACTTGCCTTGACTGAGTAAAACTCACCACGCATGCACGTCGAGTCCCCAGTGCTCCTCACTGGGATCGGTGAAGATGGCCATGTGTCCCCAGTGACATTGAGAGGTAAGCAGCACTGAGGGAGCCATTCGGCAATGGAAAACGTTTCATTGTATTCATTTTTTACTGCACATCGGGGGACGGGGATGGAAAATGCATAGGAACAGAGACACTAAAGCATTAGGAATACAGGTCTGTGTCCCTAATACTTCAGTGTTCCTTTAAGGCTATTATTTTGGCCAGAACTGCTGGCAGTTTACGCAATTCACTGCTTAGTGAATTTTCCCCTAGTCATTCTAACTGCTCTCTGTGCTGTCACTTCCCACATCCTTCTCTGTCTCACAGGGCAATCAGCACCAATTGTATCTTGTTTTCACAGTGTCTACAGCAAGCTGTGTAAAATCAGAACATCCCCGCATTCCAAAATCTAGGAGGCACATAGAATGCATTTAAATGGGAAATTTCAACTTTATTTTCACACAATTTACGTTCTTGGCATTACTTGTTTCCTTTCCCCTTTTTATTGCATTTATTGCTGCGACATGTATAATGTGAACTGTACAAAATGTATCTGATATTGTTGGGTTTAAAGGAATTTTTTGTTTTACAAATTGGGTTTTTAGTGAAACAAAATTGTTAAGCACAGTATTGGAATAAGGTTTAGTGGACACCGGACAGTTCACTAAACAGTTGACTGTATAAATTGAAACAATTGCAAAACTAAGGTAAAAATAGCTGTTTTGGAAATGGTCACCTAACTAGCTTTAATTGGGACTGACTCATTAAAGGGACACCATAGGCACCTAGACCACTTCATCTCATTGAAGAGGTCTGGGTGTAGTGCCCCTTTCCCCTTAATCCTGCAAAGTAAAACACTGCAGTTTTAGAGGTTAGAGAAACTGCAGTATTTTTATTGCAGGGTTAAGCCTGCCTCTAGTTGCTGTCTACCAGGCAGACAATACAGGCACTTCCTGCTTTTTAAATGAGCCTGTCTTGCTTTGCCTCAGGATATCCAGCATCGTCAAGTCCCTATTGGCTCCCATTGGCTCTAACGTGGAAGGAGGCAGAGACAGAGCTGGCACCAAGGGATCTCAGTGCTGGAAAAGGTTGAGTGTAAAAAGTGTTTTTAACACTTTATTTGCTGGCGGCGGAGGGCGCGAGGGAGGGCGTGGCAGAGGATCACTTAAGCGCTAGGAATACAACTTTATATTTCTAACACTAAAGTGTTCCTTTAAGCCTAAATTTTGGAACTGGGTTTTCAATTCACCAGTTGAGACTGTTTATTGAATTGCTGAAAATTGACAGGGGGAATAGCACATTTATAGTGACACCGAGAGAGTGGGGACTATGGTCTTTGTTTTAATGTGAGCAAGTCTTGTTATTGTAGTCCAATAATTAATTTAATTTTATTACTGGCAGCACAACATTGGGTAGCTTTTACCCATCCCCAATTGGACAAGAACCTAATTTAAAAAATATATATATTAGAAACTCCTCCTCAATCCTTTTGTTCTTATTCCCTCTAGCACAGATTTTTTGTCTTTTGTCTTTTTTTTTTATTTTTTACTATTTCTATTTATGGCTTACCTTACGGGTTTGACCCCTTACCCCAAGGGTGTTCAGCCTCTCTCCTTTGGGAAGTTTCAGCACACAGCCCAGTGCTAACGTGCCCTCATGAAGAACCGTTTTGTGAAAGGAATGGTAAACTATAATCATTGCATCGTGACCTGTGATTGATGTGTATTGGGCAACGAACTACATCTACTTACTACATACGCTTATGATTTTTAGTCTATGCCACGGTTCGGTAACCTTTGGCACTCCAAATGTTGTGGACTGCACCTCCCATAATGCTCTAAAAGCCATGATATTGGCAGAGCATTAATAGGGCTGTAGTCCGTAACATCTGTAGTGCCGAAGGTTGCCTACCCCTTTTCTATGTTATGTGTAGATCTGCTTCCTAGAAAATCTTTTACAAAAACAGCCTTTTATAAACAGATGCATTTAATTTAATAGCATTTACTAATTTTGTTACACACCAATGGACTCTAGCTACGTATTTGATTTATTAAGACAGCTGTTCAGAGCATTGCTTATTAGGGGCATCACCGCTAAGGAGTGAATGATTAAGAATTATGTTTTATTAAAGGTTTTAAGCTGTTTTGTGTGCAGAAAAAAAACACTTGTATAATTTGTTTATGATGTCTTAACCCCTAAAGGACACAACTTCAGAAATAAAAAGGAATCATGACGGAATATTTCCATCATGTGTCCTTAATGGGTTAATGTTATTGAATTGCACAATAATATGTGGATACATATAAGTAGTTAGTGGCAAACTTTAGCTTCTATTTCTGGCAAGATGCGCACTATGCGAAATGTAATCTAGAACCATCTGGAGTGGCACATTAGCCACCAGTAGTTTAAAGGAACTCTATAGCCTTAGATATACAAACATGTATTCCTGATCCTATGGTGTTCCCCTACCTATGTAGGTGGGGGGGGAAACATTTATTTTACCTAACATCCCACGGTGTGCAGATCTCCTTGCTGTCTCTCAGTATCCTGGTCTGATCTTAGTTAATCCAATGTTTCCTCAATAGGGGAGCATTCTGTGGTTAGCGCGCATGTGCTGAGCCAATCAAATGCTCTCTAGGAGAGTCATGTGATCTGTAACTGAGTTTAACATGTTTATAGCTGCGGATGCGCCTCTTGTGACTGTCAGAAAGACACTCACTACAGGTGGGTTAACCCTGAGAAAACAACACTGTTTTACATTGCAGGGTTAAAAAGACAGAGGTACTGCACCCAGACCACGTCACTGACATGAAGTGTTTTGGGTGCATATAGAGTCCCTTTAAGAGATCAATAAGTATGTGAGGTGCTGTATCTGGTAATTTAAAGGTGCTGAGTGCTGCAAGAGGCAGCTGCCTCATTACCCTTGTAACTGTGCCTCAACCTCTCTGTTTTTAATGACCATAGGGCACGTAGTGAACATGATTCTCAGTAATGTAATATAGTAAGACTGAGCAGCAATCTAATAGATCAATTATGCCAATGTAATGGAGACCATCTTTCTTATTTAACAGAAATGTAATAATGTGTTGGGAATGTAAATGTAGTGAATGGAGCTTGCAGACAGAGCAGGAACAAAATCATCAATTAATTATAAATATCATGTGGCAGCAATAATATCTTGTGCAGTGCCTGCTTTATTACACTAGAGGGGGCTCATTGCTCTCCTCCTCCTTACTGAATAATATATAGTGTCGGAATCACTGTCTCGTTTGCCTAAGGATGTCAACCTGGTAAATATGAGAAAGTCAGGTGGTGAATACACACCCATTAAAATACAATCAATTCAGGAAATATTATACACATTATTATTATTGGTATTATTATTATTATTATTATTATTGGCATTTAAATAGCGCCAACCTATTCCGCAGAGCTTTACAGTATTATAAAGTGGGGAATTTAACAATAAATAAAACAATTACAAAATCTTACAAAAACAACAGGTTGATGAGGACTCTGGTCAAATGAAATTACAATCTAGAGGAGGTAGGTCATTAAAACAAAACAAGAAGGACATCGAGCAACCTGGCGACAAGGTGGGAAGGTAGCAGAACTGGAGGTGAGTGTGGAGTGTGCCCATTTAGAACAGAACAAGAGTCAAATTTGAAAAATGGAAGCTACTCTAGAAGGCTATAAGTAGCAGACAGGAGAAGGTCACCGGCAGAGCAGAGAGGCCATATAGTGCCAACTTATTGTGTAACGCTTTACACTGTTACAAAGGGGGAAATTAACAACAAATTAAACAACTGTAGCGGAACTTATCTTACCCGGGGGCCGGCTGAGGTCCTCACTTCCGCCGCGCGCGGCTCACGAATGAAGGCGGGCATGGACCGCGAGATGCGGTCATGTGTCCCGCCTAGCTCTAAGAGCGCGCTGCGCGTCTCGGGCACGCTCTTAAAGGGGCAGTGGGAGCCAAAAGATGAAATGTGCTCCCATTGGCCCCTGTCATCCCACATTCCCCAGACACTCACATTTTGGGGGCGTGGATATGACAGCGGCCAATCAAAGCAAAGTTTAGGGTATTTATACTTACCTCTCCCTTAACTCCCTGCCCTATCGTGGTTTCTGTTTCAGTTCCCTTTAGCGCTTGTTGTGTTCAGTTGTGATTTTCGTGCTTGACCTTGGCTTTGTATCTGACTCTGTTTATCTCTCTATCCCTGTTTTGTCTTGTTTGCCGTCTTACTGACTACTGTGTACCAGACCTTGGCTAGTTTTTGTTCTCGCAGTCTCTTTGTTCCCTTGACCTCGGCTTGTTCTTGACTCTGTCTATTCTCTGCTATACGGCGAGTCCGGCCATTCTAAGGTCCGGTAAGTCGTATCTGCTCTAACTGTCGATTGTTGAACTAAATCTTGCGTGTAGGGGTAAACTACCGTGACAACAACCAATCACAAATGTTGCAGGTTGATGAAGACCCTGCCTTACAATTCACATGGCAAATACTATCCTCTCCAAAAAAACTAACCATGAAACAGAAACTATAAAGTCAACGTGTACTTTCCTCTCAGCACTATATACCTAACTCGCTGCATTTTACTTTTGGGGAACTTGTCCATCCTTGCTTTTATGAAACTTAAAGGATGCTGATTTCCCAGAACTGTGCTTGGCCCAGCCCCGCCTCTGTACCTGAGATCATCAGAATTGGAAATCTCAGCCTATAAGAAAGCATTGGATTGGCTGAGGTAATCAATTCTGATATCAGTCAAGGAGACAGACTTTAGCAGCGCTGGAATAAAGTTTTGTTTTTAACTTATTTAAGGCAGGTTTTTCACACTATAGGGTCAGCAATACACATTTATCTTTCTGACCGTATGGTGTTTCTTTTAATGTTCAGATTCTTGGCAGCATTGCCAGTTTTTCCAAGCCTACAGGATGATCAGGTGAGAACAGGATGATCAGGCGAGAACAAATTTGAAACAAAAAAAATAGTAAAGTAAATCTCACAAGTGTTCTCCATACCCAGTGTGAAATATAAACTATGTACTACGCTATTTCCATAGAAGAAAATCACAAAGCAAAGTATTTTAATGAATGCAAGAAGCAAATACGTTTCAGACTTAAATGGTGTCTGCAGATATTAAACTGTTTTCTTAGGAGTTTTCCCATTGACTCATTAGCTGCTGAAATTGATACATGGCTACTTTAAGAATGTGCGTATTGCCATGACAACATATCTGGTTTTCACAGATAATGCAGACATGATTGCAATATATCTTCATATTCTAAAGGTTAACCAGCAACATACACCTTGTGTGACTTGGCGCATGTTGCCTGAGTGCCGTCGCAACATGTATTTAAATATTGAAACATTGTATGAGTTTAAGTGAATCAGGCGGAATATGGGGCACAGCGAACATTAGTATTTACTATTGCGTTGCTTTCTCGTGTGCTTTAGACATTTAGTAAATGTTTTATATCTCAAACCGGTAATGTTATAGTGTTGTCGGATTAATAGCACATACATATTTTAAAACAATCATTAACATAAACAAATGGTTTTCTCATTTTATTATGTGTTTGATAATACAACTAAATCCACATTTATTTTAATGTTTATACACTTTATCATATTGGATACCAACAAGTCTATTTTTGTGTGGAGAAATTCTTTGCAATGTTGTTGATGTATTGTGTGTGCGTGTGTGTGTGTGTGTGTTTGTCACAAACCAAGTAAGAAGAAGAAACCACTGGATGGATAAAGAGGAGCAGTATATAATCTATATTAAGTACATTAATTTATAAATATAGATTTATTTATTTTAATTGCTGCTCCTATTTTGAGCCTCTGTTGGTCACTTTATACCCGATCTGCGAAACATCTTTCTATCCATCAATCATCTTCTTTTTTGGGGGGTGTTACGGGCAGAACTCTGAATCACGAAACAAACCAAATGGCTACTCCTTTAACCATGTCATTTGTTTGGTGATTCATACATACAGTGTTTTGGAGTTCGGGATTTAAAAAAAAAACACCAATCGCCCAAAATTATGGCATATTTATTTCAAACTGAATGAACAATTTTAATATGTATATGTACATACAGACATACACATATTAAACCAGAAAGGCTACATTCACTTAAAGGGATCCCGTTCAACCACCTTCAACCACTTACCTGAATCCAGCACCGATGTCCCTCGGCTCTGGGTAAGGCTCCACCATGCTCCTCCACCGCCGACATCAGCCGGCGGGGGAGATCTAATATGCATTTGCGGCAATGGACCTCCTAATAGGAAAGCATTATGGAATGCTTTCCTATGAAGAAAATCTGACGCTGGAGATCCGTGAGGACGTCCAGCATCAAATAAGGGACCAAATTTCTGTTTAGATTCCGGAAGCGCCCCCAGTTGCTGTCTGTTAGACAGCCACAGAGGGCAGACTTAGAGCTGTGATGTTTAACATTGCAGCACTAGGTACAAAAGGGTCACCGCACCCAAACCACCTCAATTAACTGAAGTGGTCTGGGTGCCTACAGTGTCCCTTAAAACATGCATATATTATAAGGGTGATGCTTGGAACAATTAATACAACATAGAATATCCAATGCACTCACTCACTAAACACCAACTCCAAAGCTCATGAAATGCAATAGTCTAAAAAATTAATAAAAAAAAAAGTAAAATGACTTATCATGGGGTTTTAGTTTTCGTTACAGCATATGATCTTACATTGCATAAGCCTGCCACAAAGCCAATGTACCCCATTATTGGCAGGTCCTACTCTAGCAACATAATGCCTGCTTCTAACAATTTAATCAACTTACTTGGAAAATCCTCCCTCCATGGGCTCTCTGCAGTGCAATTAACCTTGGGTCCTGGAACGAGGCAACTGTGACACGGAGGGGTGAAGATCAGAACCTGCCAAAATGGGATATATTGACATTGCGGAATGATTATTCACTGTTTGATTATATACTGTAACTAAATCACCCTTATTTTGCCTGTCAGGTGTTTTTCTATATATTTTATCCTATACTGGGGTCACACAAATGTATCCATTTCCCTTTAGAATAGGTGATAATTCTGTTTTGGGCTCAGACATATACGCAGTAAAGGAAACCACATCAGTAACAGAATGTGAATAAGCCCTGGTTTCCTGAGAAGGGAGGGGTACGTCTTTGAGCTCCAGAGAGCATATGGGGTCAAGCTGGTGGCAGGTATTTTGGATCCTTCAAACAGTAGAGTTTATGTGAGGTCAGCGAATCAGAGTCGATCTAATCGCAGGTGTTTTTGATGGCTTTGCAATGAATACAAATGAAGACACAAATGCTTCAGAGCATCCCTGGTATTTTCAAAAGAAACTTTTCTGTCAGCCTTGACAAGAATATATGAAACCATTCCAGCTGCATTAGTTTCATGTCACCCAAAATGGAACAAATTCCTAGGTCACAGTCAAATGGTTCAAGTTAAACTTTTTTCTCTTCACATAGATGATGACTTTTATAGATCGCTCTGAGGACAAACCGAATATCCCCGGTAAGGATGCATTTTGATGTCGCAATCAATTCAATGGAGGTATTATTTTTCCTTTCATATGATTCAGACGTTCACTGTAGAATTTGTTACCAAACCCTTTTCTTGCTGGTGTGAGAGCAACCAAATACAGCTCAAACTCAAGGTTTTTTTTTTCTTTTCTGGAATTAACTAATTTGTGTCTTCTAAGGTCCATCGGAACAGACAAATATTATATCAGACTGAAATCTGGAAGGGAGAAGGGATTTTGTTAAAATGTATCGTGCCGAAATTCCTTTATGTGTAGAGTGAAGAGGAGAGAGGGGGATGTAATAAAACATGTCAGACTGATAATCCTTAATTGGCACAGCTTGAATGGGAAATAGAGATATTGTTTTCCTGGCAATATAGCTCCCTATCGTTTTTCCATTCAGCTATTTTTACCTTAAACGTAAATTCTCACTGAAAATAACCCTGTCTGTGTTTTACATCCACTATGCAGCAGTATCTGCTCAAATAAGTTGTTCCATAATCTATTTTCTCTTTCCTTGTAATACCACTTATGGCCACTGGAGGTGCATGCAATTAGGTATAGCAAGGTCTCCTATTCACCACTGGCTCCCTTCCAGGCTCCCAGCTGGTGAATATAAACATCATTGCATGATCTACCAACACTGAGGCTTGTAGCCTGGTGATTAACTCCCACAATTCTTGCTTGACTTGTGAAGGAAATTATTTGAAGAACATCGAACTAAACCGTGCTGTACTATGGGTTCAGAAAGCCAAGAACACTTTCATTAACCCTTTAAACTGCTGCCTGTAGCTGGGAGTTATGAGAACAGACTGGAGAGGTCTTTTTCCAGATGCCAAAAGCTCACGTTATAACAGAAGATTCCTTTGATGGAGGCACAGGAGGCTTCGATTTTGTGCTCGGAACTCAGCTGTAATTGGACGGAGCGAGAAATTTGCCTGTGAAATATTTCTTCCCATTTTTTTTTCCTCTGGGCATTAGATGTCAGCGAATGTACAATTCATAATTCCTCCTACTAACGGCTGCACAATGCACCTTCCAGTTTAAAGGATTCTGATTTAAAGTGGACATGGTGCTTAGAGTCTGTATGTTCAGCACATATTGAGTTTAACCCCTCTGCTTCTAGACATGTAACTCCATCAACCGCATCGTCATCAGGGCATCATCAGCCAGCCTGGAAAAAGAGTTCCATGCTGGCTAATGTCAATTCTGTGCATTTATTTTTTTTTGCACAATGTGCCACTCATTGGCTGAGAGAGGTCCGCTGACGCTCTCAGTCATTGAATAGTGGCTGGACCACCTTCCGTCTTCTGTAGCTCTGCAGAAGCTGAGAAGCAAGAAGTCTGGCAGGGACCCAGATAGAGGGCAAACCATTACTACACGGGTTACCCCATTACCGGGGCACCGAGCCAGGATACTCCTGACATCAGAATCATAGGGCAAATAGTAAGTCCTCCACACATACAGATTAGACACTCGCTATTATTACTAATGCCTCTGATGTGACAAAAAATGTATTTCTTCTTCTATGGCATTATTGCAGACATACTGGATGCTGTATAATCTATAAAACAATAGTCTTGTCTTCCTTTAATTTGTTAACTAAATGGTGAATAAATAAATTTTTAAAAAATAGACTGTTTCAAATTTGTATAATGTTATTTTGTTGTATCTCTGAACTATAATCCAATCATAGAATTCTGTGTGTATTTCTAGCTACATTTATAATATTTCAAAGAAAAGTAACGCTTTTAAAAACAAAAATTTAAATAAATCTGTTTTGACAACTTACCAGGGTCACCGGGGGGCGCCCCTACACCATCCAGTCTTCCAGCAGGCACCGCCAGTACAGGAACACGTACATTGGCCGAAAGCCTTCAGCTGATACCAGCCAACGAGCGCAGCCTGCTTTGCCTTGCCTAACCCATTGGGGCTGCCGTATTCTCCTTTAACCCCTGAAGGACACATGACATGTGTGACATTTAATGATTCCCTTTTATTCCAGAAGTTTGGTCCTTAAGGGGTTAAGGAGAATGCAGAACGAGAGGCTGCAGAAAAGGGGCACCTGGCGATACACAGGTAAGTTGTCAAACTGTTCTACAACAGATTTTCAAATTACACTGGGAGGCTGTCAGGGCACGTCTGGCACCAAAACCACTACAGTAGGCTGTATGATACTTGGAGCATTATTTTAAAGATTCTGCAAGATTCCACAATGGAATAGTCCACAAACTGCAGATCTGGAGAGAGCTAGCATTGCTAAAAAGCAGGGCATTCCACACTGGCATGAGATATTTTAGGGAGTTTAACTTTTCATAGAAATAGACCTTAATAGGTTATTAAAGTTCTGCAACGTCACCTATGCAATATCGTTTATTCTTCCAGGAAGCTGGCTGCCTCTGTTTTTATGCCTGGTGTATTGAATTAAGATTTCAGTGTTTGAAAAGGGTACACAGAGATCCATCTCTCTTTATGAAGGTGTTTAAATTAGATTAAATCAAACATCTCACATCGCTAGTTCCTCTCCCCCAGGACAATGTTTAAAGAAGAATGTAGAGTAACAGCAAACCTTTCCCGTATTCTATTTTTTTATATATATATAACATGTAATTATCATTTAACTGGAAAACAAAACAAAAAACACAACATCAAAAAAGCTACAAGAATATAAGATAAAAGGAATGAGAAATATTGCAGGTTGATGGTATCTATTGTACTACAATTCCGAAGAAAAGGCTCCCAGTCTTCAAGGGTTTAACTGATCCTATAAACAGGCTAATAGTTGTTCCCTTAAATATCGAAATTAAAGGCAAGTCCGCTATTCTCACGAGTGGAACATGGTAAAATCTATAAGCAGATGTGTTAGGTGACGTCTTTAGAAATGACACCATTGACACTCTCCTGTAATTTGTGATAACATTTTTTACATGGACTGATCCACCATCTATTCTTTTTATAGTAGAGATGTAGCAAATGACATCACAGTTTTGGATAATTGCCCTCCCTTCCGTGTGAGCTGCTGTGTTCCCAGAGTGTGCTGCAGACCGCCGTCAGTCTGTATATCTGTACGGAACACTGGCAGCAGAGAAGGCCACTGACTATAGAGAGCCTGGAGAAGGGAATAAAATCTCCAGAGCTGTTCATTTAAGTGGGGTTCATCTAAACTCTGTGAAACATGCAGATATTACGTGTTTCTGGGTATGGAGACAGCAGGAGCTCTAAGCTGTCACTGACGGATCTTAGTGCTACTTAGTATTTTTTTAAGTTTAACTCAGCAGCTCATTCCATCAAAAGCGAATATTTCTGGAGCACAAGACAGTCACCAGCTGATGTTTGAGGGCTGTAGTACTTGTGTGAAAAGCACAGACCTCTGATTGTCATCGATATCTGCGCTCTCGCTGGGATATCATCAGGCCTAGCTGATTGTGTCTAGAAGATCTTTTTTCCTTCCTACAAGAGATATTGTTCTATCGCTCAGTGTGTCTGCTGCTTAATATCAGCCAAGCTTTTCTCTAACACTTAGTCTCAGGGGGTAAATTAGACCTGGAAAGGTTGTAGCTAAAAATGGCCTATATTCACTAAACTGTGCACTGACTTCGGATGTGATGAGCTGTTAGTAATCTATTCCTATTTCTGTATAATCTGTTATTATTTTGATCATTATAGATTTATTAATCACAAGGACATGGTATGGTTTGGAATGTCGACATTCCAAATTCCTCCATGTTTTCACAACAACATATCAGTTGGACGTATCATTCACACGCTGCAAAAAGGAAATCAGTTCATTAATCAAGGCTGAATCCCAGAGGAGCTTTGACTAGTTCCTGGATTTAACTCATCCAGCACACATACCTTCCAAGTGTCCCGCTTTAGGAGGGACAATGCCTATTTAGGTCCCAAATCCCCCTGTTCCTGTTTTCTATCCTAATGTCTCTCTTTTCTAAGTGCTCTATATTTTTTATGTGTTTTCGTGTATAACAGAGCAATGTGTCTTTACACTGCAATACATTTTTAGAAATCAGTACATGTAAATAAGATACATTGTTCTTGTTTTAAATTAGACTTTAGTTGCATAAATTGTTATACATAAATGACCTAAAATTTATCAAATCAGTCAAATGAAGCAGTCTCACTGCTCAATCCTCTGCCATTTAGGAGTTAAATCCCTTTGTTTATGAACCTTAGTCACACCTCCCTGCATGTGACTTGCACAGCCTTCCATAAACACTTCCTGTAAAGAGAGCCCTATTTAGACTTTCTTTATTGCAAGTTCTGTTTAATTAAGATTTTCTTATCCCCTGCTATGTTAATAGCTTGCTAGACCCTGCAAGAGCATCCTGTATGTGATTAAAGTTCAATTTAGAGATTGAGATACAATTATTTAAGGTAAATTACATCTGTTTGAAAGTGAAACCAGTTTTTTTTTCATGCAGGCTCTGTCAATCATAGCCAGGGGAGGTGTGGCTAGGGCTGCATAAACAGAAACAAAATGATTTAACTCCTAAATGACAGTGAATTGAGCAGTGAAATTGCAGGGGAATGATCTATACACTAATACTGCTTTATTTAGCTAAAGTAATTTAGGTGACTATAGTGTTCCTTTAAATTGAAAATGTCCCTCTGTTTGAAATGTTATGAGTATATGATTGCTACATATTGCACGTTAGCACTTTTCATGCAATGCTCAACAATATCTGTAATGTATGCTGAAAAAAGCACAGTGAATCTGACAACCGTAAAAACTTTCGCTGACAAGAGTCTGAAAGTTCTTTTAACACTCCACGCAGAACCCTGCAAAATAAATTAATTCAATCTGAGAAATACATAGAATTGATATTTGCCAGTCCAATCAGATGGATAGAGGGCTTAGTTTTATAATGTGAAACTAGATGAATGCAATGGCTGCATCTTCATCAATAATTGCATTGATTTAATATTTTTTAATATGTTTTTCAAAGTATTTAATAATTAAAAAAATATATATATAGATATAGATATAGATATTTATATATATATATATATATATATATAATTTCTTCTTATATTGATAAACAATAATTTTAATAAGTTTACCAAAAACTGTTAAATTGTTTGAAAAGCTTATCTAAAAATATTAAATTAAAAGGGGGAAAAAATTAGATGAAGTCAGAAAAATATTGTTAATATCAGTCGAATTTAATGACTGCAATGGGTTAATCTTGCAGCAAATTTTCATGGTATAAAGTATACATAACATGAGCCCAGAAAATCAACCAGACGGGAAGTTACTAAGTGAGCGCTAGTAGGAATGGGGGCTCAAGGCCCGGCCCCCATATTCTATGGATCAAAGATAATATTTCTATTGAAGTCAGAGGATCCTTTTCTTTGATATTTCCGAATCACATTCCCCTGTATTTGCTCCCCGAAGGCTTAACTCTCATTTTGTGATGTTTACTTATTGGTGTCTTCAAGTCAAAGGGTTAAAAGCAAGGATTATTAAGGTTCAAAGAGAAATACAATGAAATAACAAGGTGATCCGTCTGATCTGTCGTAGCCCCGATGAGAATTGAGCAGTTTCTTTTACCAGCTGGAAAACCGACACTTGGAAGAGAATTTGTAATATTTAATCTCAGCGGGTTCGAGAAATTAGACACTCAGGTGGAAGAGGAGATATATTTAGAAAGTCTCCAGAACTACTCTCGACAATTCAAAAACTTGACATTTTCCTTATTTATTTCACATTTAAATAGTTCATTAATTCTTCCCTGTTTAGGCAAAGGCAGAAAGTAATTAGACGTTCTTCTCCTTCCAAACAGTACAGACGCATATGTTGGCTGCACACAAAGTATTTTCCAATGAAAATAACTGGCCTTATCTGTCAGAATATTATTTTATCTTTAGCAAAACAATCCCTAGCAGGTTATTACCTATTCATGTATGTTAGCCGTGCCGTCTTTGGTTTTCAAATTGATTGCATACACAAAGTGACACTTCACTGTCCAAATATAAAATCAATTTTAAAAATTATGTTTAGTAGATATACCTTGAATGAAGACATGTATGCATTTAATTATGCATTTTTTTCATTGGGGATGTATCAAAAAACAGCTTGCAAAACTTGCAGATCTCTAGTTCTTGCAAGCCCTCCCCTTCTAACCCCGCCCAGACTTTCTGTGTCTGTCCAATCACCGACTTCCCAATGCAGCTCAATGAGAAGTATTTGCAAGGCAGGTGCTCTGGGCAATTGCTGCCTCTTGAGTTTAGCTTCACTGAGCTAACCAAACCAGGAAGTAACAGGACCAGTGGTCTGATTCATAGCCATGGGGGTGTAACAAGTTTTATTTATAAAAGTTCCAATTTCTACTGGAAAAATATAAAGGGGACAGACACACTCTTCACACATAAAGCACTTCAGCAAGCTTTAGGCGTTTGGAGTGTTCCTTTAAAAAATATGGTAACTTTTGTGATCCTAATGCAGTCTAGAATAGAATGCAAGCTTCTTGGAAAAAAAAGAATCATGTAAGGAATAGGGCAATCATATATCTTAACGTGTACCTGTCATGGTACATACACCTTTAATTTAGTTGTATTATTATTGGTATTACGTATATAGCGCAAACATATTCTGCAGCACTTTACAAAAATATAGAGAGGGGAATTTAACAACAAATGAGCCAGGGACTGTAAGGGTGATGTGGACTCTTCTCGGACAGACTTACAATCCTGAGTATTCCTTACCAGGAAAGGGTAAAGGATCTTAACATGTATAGCTTGGAAGAAAGACGAGACAGGGGGGATATGATAGAAACATTTAAATACATAAAGGGAATCAACACAGTAAAGGAGGAGACTATATTTAAAAGAAGAAAAACTACCACAACAAGAGGACACAGTCTTAAATTAGAGGGGCAAAGGTTTAAAAATAATATCAGGAAGTATTACTTTACTGAGAGGGTAGTGGATGCATGGAATAGCCTTCCAGCTGAAGTGGTAGAGGTTAACACAGTGAAGGAGTTTAAACATGCGTGGGATAGGCATAAGACTATCCTAACTATAAGATAAGGCCAGGGACTAATGAAAGTATTTAGAAAGTTGGGCAGACTAGATGGGCTGAATGGTTCTTATCTGCCGTCACATTCTATGTTTCTTTGACAACAAGGACTAAAACCAGAGCATTTACAAACCTCAACTTGCCTTGATAGTGTTGTACTCCAAAAACACTAAAACCAGGGTTTGGCAACCTTCGGCACTCCAGATGTTGTGGACTATATCTGCCTCCAATTCACTTACAACCATAATGCAGGCAAAGCATCAAGGGAGATGTAGTCCACATTATCTGGAGTGTCAAAGGTTGCCGAGCCCTGCAGTGGTGGTATCTTCATAACCTAACTGCAAAACAAATGTATGGCAAAATAAAAATTGTGGCCTGAATTTTGCAATTCATTTGTTCAGCTGTCACAATTCCCATTTAGTGAATAGAGGGTGGCAGGTTTCTAAGTTTGCCTTTCTGCTAGCCTACAAATAGCCAGGTCGATCAGCTGCATACTGTGTGCTCAAGCTAAAATAACAGTCTTGACTTTAAATCTCCTTTCCATTCAGTCTTGTTTTTTTTTTTTGTTTTTTTTTTTTACAGAAATTGTTTTTCATCTGTCGGCAATTCCCTGCTACTTATCTAGCTCTTATGTCAAGCCTGAAATCTATTTCTCTTGTCATTGGAGTTAATATAGTCAGAAAGAAAAATGAGAGAGAGCTTTTCAGCAGACAGCAGTTTTCGATGATAGTATTGAGCCTCATTACCTCTCGTAAGAGCGAAGTTTATGATGGTAGCTGGAGTTATACCTGAAGATGATGCTCTTTCTGTGCCTGCAGATGTTTTCATGAAACTTTCCACCTTGTCAGCCTGGTGCTGGGCAAGCCGTGTCACTGAGGAGAGCGATGGAATGAGTTCAGAAAATAAGACAAATGCAGACACGAAAAAATGTATTCTTCAAAGTCATAAAACTCAAATCCATTTCACGTTTCTATATCAAGGTTTTATTTTGAGACAGTGATGAATTTTGATCTTCTCAGAATGAGACTTACGGGGTTATACGATCTGTGTTTTCCAGAATCACATGGCATTGTCTTGGTTGTATGGTGTTCATAGAAAGGGATTTGTGGGAGTTTGTCTGCACAATGAGGCTCAACAGGACACAGTATATTGTTGTCAACTTTGACCGTTGTGGAGCCAGGGCAAGAGGGGAGTGGGTGAAGTACAATAGGCACGAGGGCTTGCGAATCTTGCAACTTGTGTCAGTGCAGAAGCACATGGTGGATACTCCCAAAAAGACCCCGTGACAGAAACTCCCAGAAAGTCTTCATAGATCAAAACAAGACCAACCCATTAACCGGAGTTCCTCTAAATATACAAAATGGGTTACACTGCCTTTGTATTAAATGTTAAGGCTCGTTTTGGTTGTTTAATGTTGCTGGAGTCTTAGGACCATATAATCATTATTGCTTTGATCTACTCATCAGGGATTATTCAAAATCAGTCTTTTCAAGTTAAGAAATTTTAGGTGATTCAGCATGGACTACCTTGTGTTACACAGACATTGCTTCTGATTCACTGATCTGATCATTTTGTTTAGCAGCATTCTAATTAAAATCATTCTTATACCTTTATTTTTCTATTTTTACTTTAATATATTTTATATATATACAATTTTATATATATATATATATATATATATATATATATATATATAAACATTAATATTTTATTTATAAATAATAATAATAATTAATAATAATAACCATCATTAAAGGGACACTATAGTCAACCAGACCACTTCAGCTCAATGAAGTGGTCTGGGTGCCAGGTCCCTCAGGTTTTTACCCTGCAGATGCAAACATATCAGTTTCAGAGAAACTGCTATGTTTACATTGCAGGGTTAAGCCAGCCTCTAGTGGCTGTCTTCCGGAAAGCCACTAGAGGCGCATCTGCGACGCTGGAGGCATATTATGACTCCATCGCGCAGAGCGTCTATGGGAAAGCATTGAGAAATGCTTTCTATTGACAGCTTGAATGCGCATGCGCATTCGGCTCTACTGACGTCGGCAGAGGGAGGAGAGGTCACCAGCGCCGACCTGGCGCTGGAAAAAGGTAAGTGGCTGAAGGGGTTTTAACGGGAGGGAGGTCGACCCTGAGGGTGGGGGCACTCTCAGGGCACTATGGTGTCAGGAAAACCACTTTAAATACATTATATATATATATATATATATAT
This sequence comes from Pelobates cultripes, assembly GCA_933207985.1. Lineage (NCBI taxonomy): Eukaryota > Metazoa > Chordata > Amphibia > Anura > Pelobatidae > Pelobates > Pelobates cultripes. The sequence continues at coordinate 92,657,603 of OW240922.1, read as the reverse complement.
ATATATATGTATATAAATAACATGCAAAATCCAGCACACTCACTTATTCACTAAACAGCAATTTCAAGTCTCAAAGAATGTAATAGTTTTATTTAAAAACACCTAACCTAGACAAAAATAATTGGTGTTTAGTTACAGTATATGATCATATAATTGCATAATTATGTACATAGTATTGGCAAGTGAAATCTGAGGTCAACCGCATCATCTTGTGAAGTGAAGTAAAATTCAATACTCTGTATATAGCAATATATAATAAAGTGTGTTTAGATGTAAACGTTTCAATGTGTGGTCTATGTATCCTAACGTTCATCTACACTCCTGCATCATGACGTGTGATTATCTTCAATCTAGAGGCCAATGGTAGGCTGGGAGCGCTCTGCGCTAATTCCAGTAGCACCATAGCCACTATTCTGAGCTGTAGCGCTTAGTACACCCCTTTAGCTCACCCATAAGGCAGAAAGTCCTTTAACCCCTTAAGTACACATGATATGTGTGACATGTCATGATTCCCTTTTATTCCAGAAGTTTGGTCCTTAAGCGGTTAAGGCACCTGTCTGAGGCACAGTGCTTCCAAGTCTATATTTGTGAAGCACCCTGCATCATTATTTAGTGCAAGAAGAGAGTAATTGTTATAGCATTTCGAACGACAATATTTGTTAAAAACGCAAACAGCATGGGATAAAGTAGGATTTACTGTGCCTTTAACAATCAATGAAATAATTCCGGTCATGTATTGCTGAGCAGATTACTAAACATTATCCTGACACCCAAGCAGGATTGCTGCTCGCCTCGGTGATAGAGATAGTAAATGATACCTTTACATGTTGGGTCAGTGAATTCAATAAATGGATTATTTCCATAAACTGATGTCACAGCACTGTCATTACGTGATAAATGGCTTTCCTAATTTATAGCATGATCTCCGCAGTCCTGTAAGGTCATATTAACTCTCAGTGGATACACACAGAGACCTGTCTGAGCGAAAGGACAAATTTGGAGGTGTATATTATCCTCTGTGCAGTACGTGAATGGTTAATCTGCAGTAGGGACTCATCTATAAAAAGCTGAACGATGAGAGATAGCTTCATAGGTCAGATGGCAGCTCATGAGTGTAATCGATAGCTCTTGGTATTCTGATAGATTGTGTCCATTGCATCCTTTCCCTTCCCTTGTTAATAATTGTGATTGGTTTTATATGAGATGCAGTTTGAAGGTATATAGGGGTAGTCTGGACGAAGGTGAATCTAGAGCATTTTCATAAAATAATTCTAAGGTTATGAAATATATATATGGTGATGCATCCACCCTGCCAATGGCCTAATCTACAGTAAAAGGCTTCATTGAAAAAAGAAAGCTGGTTTGATATCTGATGGACACCAGGTACAGGGTGATAAGAGTTAAATTGTTGTGGAGCATATTTATAACAGTTGACATAATTTATTATTTTGCACATTATAGCTAATTTAAAATAAATCAATCCAGGATAATTAGACTGGATTAGACATAGAATGTGATTAAAAGATATATAAACGGTGGCCCAAAAGTAGGTATACAGTTTATTCAATGAAATTCATCACAACAGATTATACGGGTACACATACACACTGACACACAACAAAGTGTCAGTTAAATGTCAGGCATTTAAATATTAGCGTAGCCAGTGTGGAAAGGATAGTGGAATGTTGCAAGATTAATGGAAAATATATGCAAATAAACTATTCTTTATACCTACTTTTGGGCCACTTTGTATTTAGAGACATACCTGGAGCTGTGGTGATAAAGATCTACATAGAGAGATTCTGATATAGACAAACAGAGGAGGACTAAAAGACGGGCTGGGGTCTCGGTGGGCACCTTTCTTCCTATAACTAAAAGCAGTGGGAGGTGCATTGTGTTAGGGTTTTTAGGGATAACTAAGGGCAGATCACTAGTCTTTGCTAGTCCAGCACTGTATGGACTTGTACTATCTGAAAGCGGCCCACCATCTAAATGCTATTCAGAAATGGACTGGTCCACTGGACATTTTTAGGGATCTGTGAATTTTGCACGCAGACAAAACAACAAAAGATAATTTGCTTGCACTTAACCCCCAATTCCAACAGTTGCCTGTCCCACCTCCCCCCAGTAGGCAAACATTGATAGATAGTCAGATGTGTGTTGTGTTCACACAGGTACAGTATCTAAAATCTAGCGGACAAGCAACAAGAATAGGTAGAGTGTGGTCATGATTATTATTATCGCCATTTATATTATTATCGCCATTTATATAGCGCCAACAGATTCCGTAGCGCTTTGCAATATTATGAGAGGAGGGATTTCACTATAAATAGGACAATTACAAGAAAACTTACAGGAACAATAGGTTGAAGAGGGCCCTCCTTAAACGAGCTTACAGTCTATAGGATGGTTAGAGAAAAAGCAACATCGAGACAGGCTAACAGATTCAGAGTTATATTGGTATTGGGGAATCCACTATTACCAAGTTACACAGGTCCACTGCCTACAATAAAAACACTGTTAACATCTTTCTGTTAGAACTTTCTTTTAAATTTCTATTTCCTTTCGATAATTCAGGGATCAGTTTTATCAGAAGAGTTGCTGTAAACTCACGTTTGGTGTGACAAAGTTAGTAACCAGTATAATTCCATGATTGTCCAGGAGTGTGTTACTTGCCAAGTGTGGGTGATGTTTACCTATCAGTGCAGGTGGTGTGCATTGTTTTCTTTTAGCTGACTACCTCACAGATGGTATTAAGGCAACGTCTGATGAAGTGACAAAATGGCCTAAAACATGTTTGTCCTTTGAACTAGTGCTCCCGTTTGTTCCAGCCACAGTATGTTTTTTTCAAAGAAATAAAGTTTTTCTATATTTTTACTCACTATCCATGCAGATTGAGACATTTTCTTTGAGTCAAGTCTGGCTTCAAAATTTCCAGTTTCAAGTAGCTACAGAACCTGCTAATGCCCATCCCAGGATAAGAGGTATATCTCACCATACGTGCTTTGAAAAATTGAGTGTTTTGTGTTATCTGAGCTCTGATTTGTTTCTGCACTTTCAAACAACCACCACTATATGTATGATTTATCCAATCTACTACCATACACTGTCTGCACCTTATATTATCTTACCCACAAGCTACAATTTTCTAAAATTTCAACCTTGTTTATCACTATTCTACAATCCTTAACATATTATCAGTTCTCAAAATACTTCGATTTCATCCTACTCAGTAAATAACCTGATATGCGTCTACTTTGCCACAGGAATAGGAACTACTAATTTGTATTGTCTCGTAAATGTATTGAACCTTTGGTTTTACACTTGTACTAATTGTACCCATGGACAAAGCTGTACAAAGTGTTTGTGCTTTATAAATAAAGTATAATTATTACTAATTTACTTTTTTTTTTTATAAAATGCCAAAACATCCCACAGTGTTGCTCATAGGTACAATTAGTACAAGTAAGAATATAAAGCACCATACATGAAAAAGTTGAGTTCCATTGAAAAAGAAAATCATCCCTTAGGGGTCTAGTGGTATATGTTGCGCTGGTTAAAAAAGTACCATAACCAGCGCCTGTTGGAAGTTATATAGAGAGAAAAGATTCTGCCAATATAATCTACTTCCCCCCTTAGAGTTCTGGACGCCCAACACTCCAAACGCAGAATGCTCTCTGCAGTGAATATTGCAAAGATATTCTGTAAATTGATGCTACAAAATTCTTACTCTCTTAGCAAACGGACAATAGTCTGAACATTGTAAAGGATTGTTCCATCATCGAGAAATTAAACCATTGAACTGTATGTGAACTTTTCCTTAATCAAATGAAACCAGAGCAGGAAAGAACAATTATAATAGGGAGCGTTTTCTTATTGCTTTGACGGATTGAGTAACATAAATGAAGGCGATGATAGCGCCAGAGAGCACCGGGATGTTTATTATTAAGAGAAGCAATAGCTTTCCATTAGCTTGTGTCATTTTATCCACAAATCAGATGTTTATTACAGAAAAGGGATTAATTCTATTCTTCATTCCCTTAGGGAAAAAAAAAAAAACCATCTCACTTCTTCCAGTACATACAATGGTCAGTAATGCTTCTCTGGAACATTTTAACAACTCAGCATTTTACTGCAAGGGCTCTTAGTTTGGTTGTTTTGTGTGACAAGAATTAAGCAAATATGTGAGTCTGTCAGGATTTCTAATTGATCCAGCATGCAGAACTGTATCACACCTAGGACTAAAGGTAATGTCTTCCCGGGCCTTAGAATGGCTGGACTTAACGTACCAGAAAATAGTCAGAATACTTGCCGAGGTCGAGGACACAGAATGAGACACAATGATGGGGTAGAGCCAAAAGTCAGGGATATCAGAATACAGGGAAGTCAAAACGAAGCCAAAGTCAATAGCCAGAAATAAACGCTCAGGAACAAACTCTCGGACAACCACTAAAGGAAACAATTACTGCAGATACCGCAAGGTGATGGTGAATATGTTACAGAGTCATAACAAGAAATATAAAACAATCTAGCACTTATGGTACTTTTATCTTACAATCTTACTTTTAACTTACAATCTGTAGGATTTGGCATACATAATAACCCTTGCTCCTGTGAATTGTGTTTGTTTTGCAGTTATACCGACTCAAAGAGTAACCAATCAGATTCTGTAATTGGGACTTTTTAATTATCTACCAGAGATATACTGGCTACCACGAGGAATCTATTCCAGTGCTGAAAACAAAGTAAGTAGTAATTGTATTACAATTACTACACTGGAGAGCATCAGAGTCCGGCGGGTGCCCAGGTAAGGGAGCAACCCGTTGCTAATTGGTTTGCCTTATTAATGGGCATCCAGGCCAGGGTGCTCCTAGCATAATAACCACCAGCGGGCTTTAGTAGTTATAATGCTTGGAGTAACCCTTTAAATTTCTGAACACTTTAGGGCCAGAAAAGTATTGGTCTAATTTCTCTCCTTGTACCCTAAATGACTTGACTTGGGCAGACAAAATGCATTTTCAGAAAGTCATAACCTGCCTACTGTGTGAAATCGGCACTTTTATAAACTGTCATTATTATGGGATACTCCTTACCCAGAAAGAACGTCAGCTTTATGGGTGTGGAGTGGCCTGGGTAACACGTTCATTATTCGAGATTTAAGTACCATAAATTGGGATAGAGGGACGAGTAGTTCAGCAGGGAATTAGGTTTTTGACCGTGTTAAATTACATCTTCATCAAAAGAAAGGATAACGGCACTCCAAAGGTTCAATTTCAGGCAATTTATTGATAAAGACCACACTGATCTAAATGTTGTTTTGCACTTTCTGGTGACAATAAATTGACTGAAATTGAACCTTTGGAGTGTCCTTATCCTTTATTTTGAAGTATTACATTTGGGATTTGGTGCTGAACCCGGATCTGGTTGCACCCTGGTTCTAAGGTTGGAAGACTGAGTGCAGTTCCTGTGTTACATTGAAAATTACATCTTCATGTCACAACTGGTGCAAGCACCAACTAGAAAGGATCCATGTCTGGATCTGGTTATAACAAACAACATAGAGTTTTTGCCAACATTCAAGTAAGGGAGTACTTGGGATATAGTTATCATATTATGGTGTCTTTTGAAATAATCTCAAAATAAACAAAAGCACATTGGGTATACGAAAACATGTCATTTTAAAAAGGCCAATTTCAAAAAGATATGGGCAGCTTTACAACATATTGCCTGGCATAAACTCTTTAATGAAAAAAACAATAAAGATAAATGGAATATCTTCAAACATATTTAAGAAAGGTAGTAATAAATATAAAAGAAACAAATCGAAAGCAATGTAGCTTTGTGGGAAAGTAGACCAAGAGATTAAAAATAAGAAAAGGGCATTTAAATCTGACAAGTGAGAGGCATCCTATATACGATATAAAGAAGCCAATAATGCATGCAAAAAGGCAACTAGAGTGGCTAAACTAGAAAACAAAAAAGTCATAGCCAAAGAGAGAAAAAACAATCCCATCATTTTTTTAAATACACTGAAAAAAAAAAAGATGTGTGTGTTAATGAAGACCAGGAAAAGGCAGAAATGTTTAATATTTATTATCAGTGTATATTAAAGGGACACTAGTCACCTAAACAACTTTAGCTTAAAGGACCACTATAGTGCCAGGAAAACATACTCGTTTTCCTGGCACTATAGTGCCCTGAGGGTGCCCCCACCCTCAGGGACCACCTCCCGCCCGGCTCTGGAAGGGGGAAAGGGGTAAAAACTTACCTTTTTCCAGCGCTGGGCGGAGAGCTCTCCTCCTTCGTTTCCTCCAGCGCTGGCGCACGCGGGCAAGGCCCAGTTGCAAGGAAAGCCTACAAGCATTTTATGGACGCTGGCAGTCCTGTGAAAATCCTCAATGAGACAGCCACTAGAGGATTAGGGGGAAGGCTTAACCCATTCATAAACATAGCAGTTTCTCTGAAACTGCTATGTTTATTAAAAAATGGGTTAACCCTAGAAGGACCTGGCACCCAGACCACTTTTTAAGCTGAAGTGGTCTGGGTGCCTAGAGTGGTCCTTTAATGAAGCAGTTTTTGTGTGTAGATCATGCCTCTCGGGTTTCACTGCTCAATTCACCACCATTTAGGAGTTAAATCACTTTGTTTCTGTTTATGCAGCCCTTGTCACACCTCTCCTGTCTCTGTTTGACACAGCCTGGTTTCACTTTCAATCAAATGTAATTTACCTTAAACATTTTTATCTCTTGCACTGTAAATTGAACTTTAATTACATACAAGAGCTTTTAACACAGCAGGGGATAAGAAAATCTAAATTAAACAGAACTTGCAATAAAGGAAGGATAAACATTAGATGACTCTTTACAGGAAGTGTGTATGAAGGCTGTGCAAGTCACATACAGGGAGGTGTGACTAGGGTTCATAAACAAAGTAATTTAACTCATAAATGGCAAAGAATTGAGCAGTGAGACTGCAGGTGCGTGATCTATACCTATACACCAAAACTGTTTCATTAAGCTAAAAATGTTTTGGTGACTATGGATGTGTAAATTATTGCTGCACAAAACTTGCAGAAAGATTCTGATTGGATGACTCAAGACAAGGTGCTAGAGCAGCTAAAGAAAGTTAATGTAAACAACGTTCCGGGGCCAAAAAGTATTCACCCATAAGTACTTAAGGAGCTAAGTGTGGAAATATGTAAACCTTTAACCCTTCAATAATCAGCATAGTTTTATGAAACATAAGTCATCTCAAACAAACCTAATTGCATTCTATGAAGAAGTAAGTAGAAGTATAGATCAGGGATTTGTAGTGGATGTAATCTACCTGGATTTTGCCAAGAAGTTTGACACGGTTCCTCACAATAGGTTGGTGTTCAAGTTAAAAGAAATTGGTCTAAATAAAAATTCTTGTTTTTGGGTAGAACATGGAAGATAGAGTACAGAGCGTTGTCATTAATGGTAAATTTTCAAGATGGACAAAGCTGGTAATTGGTGTCCGTCAGGGTTCTGATGTATTCAACATATTTATAAATGATCTTGAAATAGGCATTGAAAGCCATGTTTCAATATTTGCAGATGACACAAAACTCTGTAAAGTAATACATTGTGAGCAGGATATTGCTTTGCTGCAGAGGGATTTAGATAGATTGGGGGACTGGGCACTCAAATGGCAGATGAAATTTAATGTAGGAAAATGCAATTAGTTAGGCACTTCGGAGTAAATAATGCACAAGCAACTTACACCCTAAATGGTAGTGAATTAGGGATAAAAAAAAAATAGAAGGATTTGGGAATTTTTATAGACAAAAAAAAACAAAAAAAAAACAGGCAACAATGTGTAATGTCAATCAACAGTTGCAAATAATGTATTGTCATGTATAAATAGGGACATGGATTCTAGGGATGAAAATATCATTTTGCCTCTTTATAAATCATTGATAAGACCACACCTTGAATATGCTGTGCAATTTTGGGAACCTGTTCTAAAGAAGGATATTATGGCACTAGAAAAAGTGCAGAAGCAGGCTACAAAATTGATAAAAGCAACAGAGCATTTTAGTTATGAAGAAAGGTTAACAAATTGAAATCTCTTTAGTTTGGAAAAAAGCACCTCAGAATGGATATGATAGCCTTATACAAATATATCCAGGGCCAATACAAACCACTGTCTGGAAATGTATTCATAAACAGGACTATACGCTGGACAAAAGGTCACATATTTACATACAAAGAAAAGATTTCGTTTTTTTACAGTAAGGATGTGGAACTTTCTGCCTGAATAGGTAGTTTTATGGGAGTCTATATAGATGTTTAAACATCAATTGGATAAATACTTGCAAAAACATAATACACACCCAAAAAAAGTTCACACACTCTAATATTTCGTTGGACCGCCTTTAGTTTTGATTACAGCACGCATTCGCTGTGGCATTGTTTCGATAAGCTTTTGCAATGTCACAAGATTTATTTCCGTCCAGTGTTGCATTAATTTTTCACCAAGATCTTGTATTGATGGGAGAGTCGGACTACTACGCGAAGCCTTCTCCAGCACATCCCAAAGATTCTCAATGGGGTTAAGGTGTGGACTCTGTGGTGACCAATCCATGTGTGAAAATTATGTATCATGCTCTCTGAACCACTCTTTCACAATGAATCCTGACATTGTCATCTCGGAATATGCTTGTGCCAATGGTGAAGAAAAAATCCATTGACGGAATAACCTAGTCATTCAGTATATCCAGGTAGTCAGCTGACCTTATTCTTTGGGCACATAATGTTGCTGAACCTAGACCTGACAAACTGCAGCAACCCAAGAGGCGTGTACAGTACGCACTAGGCATGATGGCTGCATCACTTCATCTGCCTCTCTTCTTACCCAAATGCACCCATCACTCTGGAACAGGGTACATCTGGACTCATCAGACCACATGACCTTCTTCCATTTCTCTAGAGTCCAATCTTTATGCTCCCTAGCAAATTGAGGCCTCTTTTTCCGATTAACCTCATTGATTAGTGGTTTTCTTAAGGCTACACAGCTGTTGAGACCCAATCCCTTGAGTTCCCTTTGCATTGTGCGTGTGGAAATGCTCTTACTTTCACTATTAAACATAGCTCTGAGTTCTACTGTTGTTTTTCTACGATTTGATTTCACCAAATGTTAAGTGATCGCCGATCACAATCAATCAGGATTTTTTTTCCGACCACATTTCTTCCTCGAAGACGATGGATCCCCACTATCCTTCCAATTTTTAATAATGCGTTCTTATCCCAATTTTAGTAGTTTCTGCAATCTCCTTAGATGTTTTCTCTGCTTGATGCATGCCAATGATTTGACCCTTCTCAAACAGACTAACATATTTTCCACGACCACGGGATGTGTCTTTGGACATGGTTGTTTAAGAAATGAGAAGCTACACATTGCATCAGTTGGGGTTAAATACCTTGTTGCCAGCTGAAAGATAATCGCCCATGCAGTAACTATCCAATAGGAGGCTCTTACCTATTTGCTTAGTTAAATCCAGGTGGCGACTTTAATTTTTAATTAGTGGGGTAATAGCTTCTTGATCCAAGAACATATCTTACTGCCATTCTTGGGTCAAGAATGAATTTTTCCCTAGTTCGTTGCAAAATTAGAAGCACTTCAGTCTGTTTCCCCCCCCCCCCTCCTTTTTGATCAAAAGAAAAAACAGATGTGAGAAAAGTTGAACTTGATGGACCCATGTCTCTTTTAAAACTTTTTGTACTTTAGACCACTTTTTACAGCAGAATGCTTTGATAACTTCCACCAATGAACGGATACAGGCACCTACGTATGTTGTGGCCTATGCAAAAAGGGAGTGCTTAACGATTCCTTTTAAGTTAAATATTCAGGGAATTATACATCCTAATCATTTTGAAATCAGTAGCATTAGCATATTACTTACATGGAAGATTCTACTCCATTATCACCTCTTCCCCTGCTATACTGCAGGACTCCTCTTCTGCGGCACCAGGCTTTAGGACATGGACAGCGCAGTGGAATGTGTTGCCACTTTATCAATAATGTATAATAATAATGGTTTACAATAGTTTTACAGAGCTTGTTATTTTGCAAGCTTACTTAGGCGACGTGAAATACAATTACCTTTCATTATAGATAATGAGGCATGCCTGTGAAAGGTTTTTGAAGCCCTACAGCAATTAACTTATTTAGAGATGTGGTGGACATTTATACATATGCAATGTCAAATTCAGTATGTGACTTTATATATTAATAATGGTGTTTAACCCCTTAAGGACCAAACTTCGGGAATAAAAGGGAATCGTGACATGTCACACATGTCAAGTGTCCTTAAGGGGTTAAAGTGACATCAACCACCACCGTGAATATAATTAAGGGTGACACAGGAATCAGTATGCAAACATTATACACAGAATTCTTACAATGCACATATCAAAACATATAGGCACCTGCCACGTATAACATCTTATGGCTGGAATGAAAAACCTGTACATTTACAAGAAAGCTATGGAGGCCCATTGTGCTGCAGGTGAACTCATGTGAACTTTACAATTACACAAACACATTTCTGATGGAGTTGGCTCTGGGAACTGACAATTTATTAACAGCCTCAAAATAATATTAAAAATGATACAAATCAGCACAATGTGAGATTTAGCTTGTGGTCTTTGTCATATGAGTGAGGGGGAACCCCCCTCCGGCAAAACGAGGGGCATCGATTCTCTGCAGTTGAAACACGGGTACATCAGACTCTGCCATGTTCCTCTGTTTCTCCCTAAAAAGAAAAAAAAATAGTGAACTAAAATTCATGTACTAACATCAGTGCTCTAAGTTAGACATGGCTTTTGAACACGGTGACTACAGCTGATCTCTTACTCTGAGTTCTCCAAACTCTGGCCCTCCAGAAGTGAACTATGACTCCCAAGATTCTTTGAATGAAATAGATAGGTAGAGAATCATGGGAGTTGTAGTTCAGCCACATCTGGTGGGCTAGAGGTTGGTGAACCCTGTGACTTAACTAAGGCCAAACTAGCTAAATTGAATAAATAACCAAGATGGGTATTTTCACAAAAGAAATTCCCAAAAAGGGTTAAACGTCAGAGCCTTTAAGGACTAATAAATCCTTTAGAGACTAGTGGGTTAATAGTTGTGACTGTAGAATCTGAGCTAATTCAGAAAAAGCAACATGTATTGGTTCTGTGGCAAAGCCTATTGTTTTTCCTTTGCAATTACTGTTTTTGTTCTCACATACTGATCTGTCTGCTCCACAAGGATCATTAATTTCTGCTAATTATCCATCAACTGTTTATTGTAAGTAGTTATTTTATTGCCTCAGCTGCTAAAAATTTGCCAATGTAATCATTATTTTAGGTTTTAGTTAAGCTCTATGCTGCCAGCATGACTCTTGTAGTTAGTACTGCCAATCCCAGTCCCAGAGTATAACACAGCTTGTGTACTCACTGTCACTAATCACAGCTTGTGTCTGCAATGTACTCATTGCTAGCAATGTGCAGTTGGTGTACACGGCAGAGCTTATATACTCATTGCACCAATCACAGTGACACAGCTTCTACAATTCAACCAGGTACCGGGCAGCACTTAATTTCAATTTTCAGATCCTTTTCAGTCTAACACATCCGGGCTCCACCCATCACACCCTGCTTCTTGCTAGTGTAACCCACATCCATTTATTTTCCCCAATTGTTATGCTATCCATTCTGGTTCCATTTAATTACAGAAGGTTTACATGTTTTATTATATTGACCCAATCTGACTGTAACTGATTCTAATGTTAAAGTAAATGGTTAAGTGCTATACTGATCCTTTGTCTTATAGCCTCTGTGCCTGAATTATAAATGTACTCATTGATGACTGTACGTTACTAAAATGGATAAGAATGCTACAAAGGAAATGTTTAATAGATAAATAAATGAGACAAGTGCTCATCTTGCTCTTTAACTGTCATTGATAAAAGGCTATAAGAATGTATATAATAAAAGGATTTATATGAAAATATAGCAGTATTTTGTCAACTATTGGGATCTCAACAGAGAGAATATGAAAGCTCTGGATTGTTCTTATCCTTTTATAATGATAGTTTTGAGAGATGTTTCTATCCTTTTGTTCCCACACATGAAATAACCTGCCACAGAATATCAAATCTGCCACCATCTGCATCAATTCACCTTCAATCAAGAAGCAATTGCACATTGTTAATTTAGAATTGTGCGTGTAACAATGTATTGATAATTGCATTGTATATGTCTACTATTATATGTGTAACAATGTATTTGCAACTGCTCTTCAGGACATACTTGACAAGAGAAATCTCAAGGTGTCCTTCCTGTTACAATAATTACAAATACATATATTTTTATTTATGCAGAATACACTGCACAGGGCAATTATGTTTGTCTCATTCATTTTGAAATCCACTAACTCTTTACTTTACGCCATATTCTTGGGCCTTACTGTACAGATCTGCAAAATATAAGAAATATTTTAAAAATACTGGGGACTATGTTAAGAAAATGGTCAGATAGCTGACATAGGTTGAAAGATTCTTTAGTTTCAATGTATGCAAGACAGATTTAGATTGGTGGATTTCATACTGGTGTCTTACATTCTTGAAGGTGGTTCTGTTCCCCAAGAAATGTGGGGAACCAACAAAGCAGTTCACATTTTTAAGCCAAAAATAACTGATCTGGAAAAAGAGCCGAGTTTTGGACTATTTTTGCAACTACCTAGCAACACAAATAAAGTTTTATAGGTTGGAACATGAGAGAAGGGACACTGAATCATTAATTTCACATGTCACATGTGCCTTGTGAAATTAATTACAGGGCACATACTTGGACAGTTGTTCTTTGCGCTTCTGGTTAAGATATTTTTTCTTTATGTCCTGCAGCTCGTTGGCCAATCTCTCGATCTCATGCTTGTATTCCTCTGTCTGGGACTCATACATATGAATTTCTGATGAAAGAGCCTGTAAAGTAGCAATAATATTCAGTAAGGATTTAAAAGGAAGTTTTTACACTTTTGGCGTTAATATGCCCCTTTGAAAAGTAGTCATCGATACATCCAAGCCTCTATACATTCATACAACATACCTCTATCAATGTATCTGGCCATTAATCTCTGCAGTTTCTCTTCCCTGTAATCCTCAATCAGTCCATCCATCTATCTGTCTACCTGTCTCTCTTGTTGTCTTGAAGAGCCACCTGACTGGCGAAATGTATGTCAGGGCTCTGTTTTGCCGGTCTCATGTGTTTTTGACAGAGACATTGAAACCCATTTTGATACTAAGCTGGCCGGCTCATGCTTTTTGACCAGCAGTTAGTATTTCCTTCCTGTTCTTTGTCTTTCTTCTATGAGATCAGTTACTTTGCACAATGTAGGGTGAGTGTATTCAGAATAGAGGAGTCTCCTTGAGGTATATAAAACTAGGTGCCCTTGAAGACAAATATAGGGACACATATAGGGGACAAGCAGTGGTAGAGGGAATATTTTATTAATTATTCTTTGTATTCCTTTTTTCTTTTTTCTCTTTCTTTGCTGAGTTGACTGCATTGTTCCGCAATGTGTAAAGTGATCTTGTAGGCACCAAAACAACTTTATCTTAATTAATCAGTTTTGGTGTATAGGTGATGATACTGCTGTATCACTGCTCAATTCTCTGCCATTTAGGAGTTAAATCACTTTGTTTATACAGCCCCAGTCACACCTCCATGCATGTGACATACAAAGCCTTCCTAAACACTTCCTGTAAAGAAATATCTAATATTTAAACTTACTTTATTACACAGTCTGTTTGATTTCGAATTTCCTATCTACTGCTCTGTTAATAGCCTGCTAGATCCTGCAGGAGCATTGTGTGTGTCATTCAAGTACAATCTACACAGCACGAGATAAAAACTTCTAAAGTAAGTTAACACATGATTGCAACAGGGGTGATGTGGATTAGGCAGGATAAGCAGAAATAAAAGTGATTAAACTCCAAAATGGCAGAGAATAGAGCAGTGAGACTGCAAAGGCATGATTTATACACCAAAACTGCTTCATTAAGCTCAAGTTGTTTTGGTGCCTATTGTATCCCTTTAACCTCCCTCCTACTCTTGTCCTCTCCTGTAAAACAATTTTGAGAGTTGTTGTACTGTCTGTATAAATACATTAGGCTGACCCTACTGAGTCTTTGATTTTTTCTTGAATAAGCATATATGTTTTCTTTAGAAAGAAAGAATAATGATGGATTTATGATTTACACAGAAGATCAGAACATTCAGGCCAGAAATATGTTTATGTTTCTTCCTATTCAACTCCAGCGTGTGTTGGTTGTGGCTAGACTGAACCGGTTTGTAATGTCAATTGCTAAATATAATTTAAAAATAAATGGAACATTACATGAAAAAAACAGGTTAAAACAAGTTATATGTGATTGAGGGACATGGGTCTTTTTTCTTTTTTTTTTTTGCAGAAGGGAAAGGATTAGATCTAAAATGAAAGCTAAATACTATTAAAATATATATATTTTTTGGTTTCTGTTAAACATAGCACTATTGAAAAAATATACATATAAGTGAACCAAAAAAAAAGGAAAAGGCAGTGTGTGCAAGTATTAAGTGCTCTTGTATTCAAATCATGTACAAATTATAGGATTTGGAAGAAATCAATGAATTGGCCTGGGTGCCAGGTCCCTCTAGTTTTAACCCTGCAGCTGAAAACATAGCAGTTTCAGAGAAACTGCGATGCTTCACTGAGGGTTAATCCAGCCTCTAGTGGCTGTCTCACTGACAGCCACTAGAGGCCACTTCCGCGATTCTCACTGTGAAAATCACAGTGAGAAGACCCTGGACGTCCATAGGAAAGCATTTAGTAATGCTTTCATCATTTGGGCTGTTTTGTCTTGCCGCGCAAGCGCATTCAGATCTGACAGCGGTAAGGGGTGGAGAGTTCCTTTAACTCGGATATGCGTGGGTAAACTATGTGGCAGCTGTCAGCGCTTGCTAAATAAAAAAGAATACATAAGACCCTCATATTACTATAATGGAGGTTTTAAACTAGATCTTTTAAACTAGCAACTGAGCAGCCATTGGGTGGGGGCAGGCTGTGGACAGTAATCAGGTGGGTTTAAAACCTTCAATATAGCTATATGGGCACTTCATTAGAGAAGTCTAGCTCTTAACTCCTTATTACCTACAACCTTACACTGCAGTCTCCAATGTACTCTGCTCCCTCCTCCTCTCCCATCCTCGGCAGTGCCATCTTAACAACATTATGAGCCCCCGGGCAAAGCAGTGCACTGGGACCCTGCCCACCCACAACTCACAGGAATAAAAATGTAAATTATAGATAAAATGAACCTTATATTCTTTAGTATCTCCAACAAATGCAATACATTCATACAATACATACACACAGACTGCTGAATACAGTCACAGACTGCTAAACACGTTCACACACCGACTGCTGAATACAGACACAAACACACAGACTGCTGAATACACACACAAACTGCTAAATGCACACACACACAGACTGCTGAATACACATACAGAAAGACTGCTAAATACACACACACAGAACAATGAGTACACACAGACAGACTGCTGAATACAAACACATTGAAAAAATTCACAAATCTGAAGAAAAACACTCCAGATAAGTAAATAGTGACTGGAAATTAGATTTGGATAGATTTTGAATAGATGTCTATGATATTTGTATTCTCATATTTTTCAGACATTGACACTGATTATAATATTAAAGTCAGAAGTCTGATTTGACATTAACCAACATAAACATTAGGGAGGTACAGCTATTGATAGGTGTGGAGATCTATATATTGATCGTTTTTTTTACCTCTTTTTGGTATATTCACAAACATTTTTTGCTTTATTATTATTTTCATATTTTGATATCATTTATCCAAATCTAATTTCCAGTCACTATTTACTTATCTGGAGTGTTTTTCTTCAGATTTGTGAATTTTTTCAATATTCTAGGAATAGGGGCTATGCCCCATATGACACTGCTGGAGTGTCAATAAAGGTGTTTTTATCTATGGAATGGGCAAACTAACCCTATCCATAGATATATTTTGTCCATTTGAATACATACACAGTCTGATGAATACATACACACAAACACACACACAGACTGCTGAATACATACAGACTGTTGAATATACACACACTGCATTGAGGCGTGTAGTGTATGTGTTTGTATGTACGGGTGCTGAGTATGTGTGTGTGTCGCGGGTGCTGTGTGTGAGGGGTGCTCTGTGTGTGTGTGTGTGTGTGTGAGGAGAGCTGTGTGAGGGGTACTGTGCTGTGTGTGAGTGTGTGGGGGAGTGATGTGTGTGTGTGTGTGGGGGAGTGATGTGTGTGTGTGTGCGAGGAGTGCTGTGTGTGGGGGGGAGGGGTGCTGTGTTTGTATGTTGCAGAGTTTGAGGGGTGCAGGTAGCAAATGTTTTGTTTAATAATCCTATACATTAATAGTCTTCATCCCCCCCTCCCTTCTTCTTACCTTTGGTGAAGGAGTAGAGGACACAGCCAACCCTGGTGGTCCAGTGGTGGTATGTTCTCGTCTGACTGCAGGCTCTCCTGTCCACCCGCATGCGGAATGCTGTGTGGAGCGTTGCCATGGTAACGAGCGGCAACAGTCCACACAGCCTGCTCGCGGGAAGAGCAATCTGCTTTCCAGATCCCTTCCTCCGCCTCTGTATCCTCCCATCCTCTCTCCCCGACCGAAGGGCCTTTAAAACAGGGCCCGCACTCCATGGGCCGGCAGGGGATTTCAAAGGATCTCCCCTGTCGGTCCAGATTTAGCTATCTGGGGATGTTTTGCCCTCCAGACCTAATCTAGGCTCAATTGCAAAATCAAGACATTGTTAGATAGCATGAATATTGTCTGGAGTTTGCAGTTCGAATGGGTCTGTATGCAACTGGATAGTTTTAGAGAATAAACCTGTATGTGTTAGATTCTATTATAAGCAAATTCCAGAGTTACTGTTCATGTCTTCTAATGGAATCTGGTCCCATATATTTTATGATTTTTCATAAACAAGTCATATTCTTTATCAGGGTTGGCCAAAAGGTAAATCCCCGGCTGCTGAGGAACTAAAACTCCCATGAAGCTGTGTTGAGAGCGTCAAGGCTGGCAAAGCATCATGGTAGTCATAATTTTAAAACCGCCAGGGATTCACCTCTTGGCTTCCCCTCCTCTTTATGTGTCCCTTATAGTACTGAGAGAGCATGCCGTCTCTTAGAGACAGCTGGCACACACTCCGCAGATCATATAATATCTCGTCATGGCCCTAGAAATCACTCACCTTTAGCTGCTTTGTCTTCTTACGCAAGGTCTGCTGATAGATCTGCAGCTGTTCTGCAGCTTCTGGGCCCGGCTGCCGAGCAAGAATATGCTTCAACTCCACATATAACTTCTCTTTCTCCTGCCAAACAGGGAGCACACAGACCAGGAGGGATTTAGTGAGAGAAGGAAATACTCAAAGGACTAATTTATTCCCCTCTAAGCTGGGTGATGTTAAAAAGAAATGTTTTAAATGACTAAATACCATAAAATAGATACAAGAAACATCTTCGTAAATGCTCCTGTTCCCTGTATCACTGTCAGATTTAAGGATTTCATTAATTGTGATGTCTTGACTCCGATGTCTTGAAGCCTATTAGGCTTTAGACCCCAGATTAATCTAAATGGGAATTAATCCTGTCTAGTGATGCCACTGAATGTCCAGATCTATATGTGAATTACAAGCATTTTGTATTACTTCTGTCACCTTGGATTAACTGCAGAGAAAATCAGTGATATAGAAGCTGTATTTATTGAATACAAGTCATTCTCATTCTTTATTTTATTTATGATCTCCGCAATGTGAAAGCGGTTTTAATGAACCTTCCAGAGACACATCTAGAGTGAGCCCATGTGAAATAGCTAACACAATAAACATATTATTTCAAATTATGCATTTTCACAGGGAAGCCTAAAATGCTTGGATAGTTCTGTACGATTATCAAGTAAAATCATAGTAAAGGTTTATTAACTTAAGCAATTGCTGAGATTTGAAAAGAGAACTGAACTTTTTAAACACTAATTATTATTATTGATTTTTTAAAGGTATATTTTAGATGTGTTTCTTTTTGCATTTAGAGAACAGTCCCACACCCCTTTGAAAAAAAAATGATCTTAATTCCAAAGCTGGTACAGACTACTCATAGCATGCCAATCTTACAACGGTGAGATCATTAAGACTAATCATCTGTGTCCAATTAAAAGCACTATATATATATATATATATATATATATATATATATATATACAGCACACATTATAATTCCAATGCATCTCTATCAAAATAATTGGATGCAAACTAGTTTGGGCCCATGGGTCTGTATATTTTGCAACTTTAGCTTAATGAAGCAGCTTAGTTGTATAGGTCATGCCTATGAGGTTTCACTGCTCAATTCTCTACCATTTAGATGTTAAATCACTTTTGTTTCTGTTTATGCAGCCCTAGCCACACCTGCCCTGGCTGTGACTGACACAGCTTGCATGAAAACAAAATGGTTTCATTTTCAATCAGTTGTAACTAACTTTAATTGTTTGTTCTCCTGCTCTGTAAATTGATGTTTAATTACATACGAGAGGCTCCTGCAGGGCCTAGCAAGCTATTAGCAGAGCAGGAGATAATAAATTCTAAATTAAACAGAATTTGCAATATAGGAAGTGTAAACAATAATGACATTTTACAAGAAGTGTTTAGGAAGTCTGTGAAAGTCACACACGGGGAGGTGTGGCTAGGGCTGCATAAACAAAGTGATTTAACTCCTAAATGGCAGAGAATCAAGCAGTGAGACTGCAGGGGCATGATACACCAAAACTGCTTCATCAAGCTCAAGTTGTTTTGGTGACTATAGTGACCCTTTAAGCTAAAATAGTCAAGCTTGAAAATTGAATAGATAAGCTGGACAATTATTACACTTCGGCTATTTTCTACTAAAGTTCACAGTTCTCTATAATTCCTGATTTAGTGAATAAATCCCAAGTTGTCAAAAAAATAATACAGAACAGCCAGCTATAACCAAAGAGAAATTTACTTCAAAGATTATTTTCCGATCAATTTAATCTGAATATAACCTGCATTTTTAGAAATGTTCATTAAACGCAGGTAAAGACCGGATGAAAGGGACAGGTTGAGCTTACTACTGTGAAAGCAACATAATGGATAAACTGAGACTTCCTCAGGCTATTTCATCTCAAAATAAGAGATTGCTGACAAAAATACTTACAGAGATCATACATTATACTCTGCACTTCCTGTGTGAGCCAAAGCATTAAAATTATTTGTGAGATGTTTCTATTTTGTGAAAAATTCTGGCACCAGGAGGAGGAGGAGGAATAAATAATGGAAAGACGTTGCTTTCACATACTGGAAATGAATTTTACCTTTGTTTTCGAAAAGAACTTTGAACAATGAAGCGGAAATCGTTTGGTTTTAATGCTCTTACTTGTTACAGTTTTCTAAGTGTCCTTCAATATCTCCCAGAATGAATTGCGAAGGTAAAAATCCGCCAAACAAAACTTATGGTGAAGTATTCCCATCTCATTTGACATTTTTGAGTGTATGTCATGTGTGTCTCTACGTAGAGAGAACTGATGGACAGTAAAGGGTTAAAAACTAGGAAAAGTGTGAAGTAGATGTATTGGCGGATGAATATGTTGATTTGATGAGTTCTGAAACTGTTTGTTAACGTGGTGCCTTCAGGTTTCGCAGTTCCAAGAGCAAATTAAAAATATTGCTACCATTTTTTTTCCAGGTGCATCTGGACTTAAGAAGGTAGAACATTGTTGATCGTCCCAGCAGTGCCTTGACTTTGTTGGAGACGTGGGACTGGGTGGAGTGTCCTGTATAGTGCCGTACTGGGAAGCAATTAAAATCACAGTAGTGGAAATGTTGGGTGACACAACACCCTTGCAGAATGTACTGTTACACTCTATTGTAAAGCGCTATGGAATTTGTTGGCGCTATATAAATACAATAATAATAATACTAATAATAATGACAGCCCCCATAGCAGCTTATTAGAAGTTGAATCTTCAATATCTCCTTAATGCTACCAAATCTTTGGTGCCTGCTCTCTGGAAGCAGGATAGTGCCTTTGCGATTGAACAACGAATGGCAGAGGCATTGCAAGCACCATTGATAGGGAATACAGCAAAACATGTGGAGCAATGGCAGTCATGACTGGAGATTGTGGTGCTGAGGGATGCTGGACTGGTGGGCCGTGGAGGCTTAGTGAATGGAGGCATGCTTCTAACAATTCTATCTTTTCTACTCATTCCTTGCTCTTCCCTGAATCTTTCTTGTTACTTTCCTTTTGGCTTCTAAGGTACCTTGTGGTGAGCTATCACTCTAAAAGAGGATGAGTGCAGAGGAATAGCAAAGTGCTGTGAGTCAGGATAAAAGATACGCTCTCTCTATGATACTGCTCTTGGGCTCGCTTGGGGTACGATATCAAGATTTTTGAAAGTCCTGCACCGACTGGACACAGGGGAGTAAGGTCTTGACACCACTAAATATGTAGTACATAGAAGCACGGTATTCAGTCTCTCAGAACATGGCTGTTGTAAAGTCTGATTTCTGCAATACTCTGGGACCTCATCCATTGTGAATAATTGTAACTGCCTTTCTATGTGCTCAACTATAAGGTATGTTCATTGTCAATGCATCGATATCCCTGCTAGAAATGTGTAACTTCCAACATATTGAGATGCTTCATTACAGCAGATTTGTAACTTACATGCCTTGTTGTGACCCTGCGTGGTTTACTAACTTGACAAATGCCTCAGGACCCGTGTGTCCATCACATACTGCAATTGCTTCTCATATTTCTTGTATTATCCTCAATAAAAGCTTTGATTTTCAACAAAATTCTTGATCTGTAAGAAACTGGATAATGGTTTCAAAGCAAAATGTAATAAAGGGCTACTCCGAACACCGAAAGGACTTTTTAAGTGGTATCCTAGGAATGTAGTAAGGAGCACCACTATCCTAACATTTTAAAAATGCATAAAATGTAGGACCAGGGAACTGTGCACCTTATGACTATCACAGGGAAACTCTGTACAGTGGTCATCTCCTTGGATATTATATATTTTTCTACCCATCCCAAAACCTCAGACCAGCCCCTTCGGCTCAGACTCAGAGCCCCCTCAACATTAACCACTACATTCCTGGTAGAGATAGTGGTCGCTCGGTCCCTACCTATATCATTTTATATAGCGAACCACAAATGAATAAGTTTTGAATAGGAAAGCAGAGTACTTACTGCAAAATGTAACAAATATAGTTAAACATAATCCACCCTTATGCAAAATACACAATAAACAAATGGATATCAGCTTCCCAGTATGAAAGAGCATCGACGAGAGAGCATTTTGGCAGAGCTTGGGCACTTACAGTGTGATTGCACACTAGACTGCCAATAAACGACCACAAATAAACAAAAGCCCTTTCTCAAGATAAGAGCAATGTGTATTTCATGAAAACCCTAATAATAGTGCCCACTATCAGCAAAATGGGCAAGAGCCACTCCCCGCGGTGACATCCAGTTTGGTGCAGAGGTGGAATAATAGACAATGCTGGCAAGGCGTGAATGCTTTGAAAGGGCATGGGACCTGTGCCAGACTGTTTAATACAACACTTGCTGGGCGAAATGTGAATAGGGACAGTGATATACAATGGTACATGTTTACACAGTGAGGGCCCAAAGCAGCTACTTGTTTGCCCCACTACGCTGCTCAAACAAACAGACAGAAAAAAATGACCTGAAAAAACAAAATAAAGCTTTGCTAGAGCTCCCCAGCCAGTGATTCAGCAGAGGCGCGGAGCCCATTTCTCTGTCTGCTGCCACAGCAGAAGCTTGGATGATAACCGCTCAATAGTGCACTGTGGGGTTTCCATTAAATACTTCTTCATAGAATACTGCTTGGCCTAAGCAAATAATCAGCCTCATTCATTGTAAATCTCAGGGAGACAGGGTCACAAGGCTGTTAATAGAAAAGTGAAGCATCCTTAGGACAATGTATAATATAATAAGAGAATACTGACTCATGTAATAGCCTTAGAGGGAAATGATGATGGGAGTTATAGCACCAGGATAATGAGAATTTCCAATCCTTGTAATAGAATGGACAATGAAAAAGGGAAAGAAACTATCGAGGTGTAAAGATTTACTGCTCTAAGGAAAACTGAATGAGATATCATATGGACACAAAAATGGGATGTGCACACATGTACTGAGCAGAAGAGAGAATAACAGAAGGACAGACAGACAAGTAATGGGAAACACAGACACGTGGGACATTTGGGAATAGAATCGAATAGTTATTAGCCTTCTCAGACAATTTATGAGGGACACCAAAAACTAGAGTGGTGTATGTACAATAAGTAGGGTGCAGGGATGTAATGAGGAGAGGCACGGCCTGGATTTGGTTTGATTGAATCAATTTGCCAATTTACAGATAAAATCCATAAGCAAGGGAGCTGATACAGGTACGGCCACAGGTAACAAAGCAGACATAACTAGCCAAAATGAAATGCAAGAACAATTAATGCATTTTCCAAAACCCTACTATTGTTGAAAATACCTTAAAGTTTATATAATAACTGGGGCAGAATCACACGCTATTATTATGAACAAGGGGGTTAAAAGGCTCATATTAAGGGCTATATGTTAAATAAGTAAAACATTATTATGGGAGATTGCCTCTGAATTGTTTAAAATTATGATGATGGTGGTCCATGCAGTTTGCAAGGCGAACGTCAAGAGTGGAAAATTAATGAAAATGCTGCAAATGGCAGACAAATGGTGAATATCTCAAATTAAGATAAATGATATCAATCTGTGGCGGAGAAATGATCAATTCTTGGCTGCAGCTTGGCGGCCTTTTTTAGTGGCTGCTGATGAATTCAGTCACTTACATGATAACATGCAATTCCGAATACTGATCTGCTGGGTGTGGGTAGTAATTTGTAAAGTGATCAATACTGCTCATGTCTTGTATGTACAAATTAGAACTATGAAGAATAACTCAGCGCCAAGCTGTAATCCTTGGGGACTTGCAATCTGGTGGATGACGGAAGGTCTCATCTTAACGACGATTGATCACATTTGTACACAGGTTTCATGGCTGGAATCTACATACCTCATCCCTGTGAAACTCCCACGTATTGTTAAAATGATGGTAAAGAGTGAAGTTAAATTCTTCTCTAATCACTCATAGTGGTCCTATCTGTAGGAGTCTTTGCACTACCCTTTACCGTATGCCACTGCTTTAAAAACTATTTGTATTTATTTCCTGTATTTCCTAATAGCATAAATAGTGTTCCCTTAATCAGACGGTTAAACTATTATTTCCCCTGCTCCACATGGGCTCCCACTAGCACCAGCACCCCTGCACTTGAGCCCATCACCCATTGCCTCGACAACCACCGCTTTACCCCTGCGGACACAGAGACATGGGTTCCTTTACGTAGACCCCCCCCCGGGATCCAAGATACTGCAACACGCGGGGCCCTACGTGTGCGGACCACCCCTGGACTGGAAGCCATTTGCTTCCACCCCCACGGCGCTAATAGGCAGCGCCTAGCCACATTCTTGGCTTTCCTGTTCTCTACCCTTTGGACTCTGGTTTTAGTCCACTTGTTAGCAGTACCCCTGCCCCTGCCCCCCCCTCCCCCCCCCCTAACTCCATGTCTTGGCACCCGTACCCAAGCAGTCAGACAGAGAAGCAGACCTCACACCGTGCAAACCACCCCACAACTCCCTCGTCCTCCTAGCCAATGGGCTGGGCTGCGACGAGCGACAATGCCACTGCCACCAACCCGCAGGGGATCTCCGCTCCGCTCGCCAGAGCTGGGAGGAGCGGGGACCCCGACAACACATAATGACTACTACAATAAACAGCGATTGTTTAAAAATGACCCACCGTGAAGTTTTACACCCACAATGTAAAAGGACTGAACATCCCAGTGAAGCGGCACTTGTTGAGTCGGGAGCTTCGAGCAGCCAGCCCGGAAATAGTATGTTTACAGGAAACACACTATAGAACAAATGATTACACTCCGTTACTATCTAACGACTACCCCACCCAATTCCATGCCACCTCTCCACACAAATCAAAGGGCACATCTATACTCATCAGCAAAAAGGTCTCATTCCAACTCCTCACACAAGAGGTAGACACCAATGGGAGATATGTCATAGTTGTAGGAATCATTAATGACATCACATACACCATCGCAAATGTATATGCCCCCAACGCCAACCAACGAAACTTCCTTCATAAACTTTTACAGAGACTAACTAACATACAACAAGGGATAACTATAATATGCGGGGACCTGAACCATGTCTTAGACCCGACACTGGACACTACCCTCTCGCGAGCCCGAGCCAGATTCCGACCCCTCAAACGCCAAAGCAAAGCACTGCAGACACTCCTATCCACGCACCACTACTACGATGCGTGGAGAATCTCCCATGGAATGGAAAGGTCCTACACGTTTTTCTCGCCTATCCATAACTCCTACTCTAGACTGGATACCTTTCTCATGAAAGGATCAGACCTGAACCAACTGGTTAGGTGCGACATTGACCACATTACGTGGTCAGACCACGCCCCGGTTACCCTCGAAGTCAAAGATCTATACGACATTAAAAACCGTAGCCCCTGGAGAATCAACGATTCCCTACTACAGAACCCAGCATTTACGGGCCAGGTAGAGACGGCCCTCAAACAGTACTTTGAAGAAAATTCCACCCCTGACATGTCCCCAACCACAGTGTGGCAAACACACAAAGCTGTAGTGAGGGGAATACTCATACAACGAGCTGCCACACTGCGCAGAACATCCCGTGCCCAGCTGCTGGAGTGGCAGAAAAAACTGTATGCCTTAAATATGCAAAACCAAAAATCACCTTCTGCCTCCCTAAGAGACCAAATCATAGCCCTAAATAGGAATATACATCAACAGGCCCTACAAAACACAGGGTTTCAACTTAAACGCCTTAAAGCGACTCACTATGCACAGGGTAATAGAGCAAGCAAGCTGCTCGCAAATCGATTGCGGTCACGCCAAACATCCCAGAAAATTGCGTATCTAACAACACAGAATGGCACAAAGGTCCATACGCCGCGAGACATAAGCAATGTGTTCGCACGGTATTACGCAGATCTATACAACCTTAACCAAAACGGGCAAATACACCAACCCCAAACCACAGGCATCAAAGGCTACCTTCAGGACCTTCACCTCACAGAACTGACCCCGACACAAAAGTTGGAACTCACCCAACCGATATCAGCAAGCGAGATTATCTCAGCCATAAGCGCCCTGCCGACGGGCAAATCACCTGGACCTGATGGCTTGGATAATCTCTACTACAAAAAATTCAGTAACACGTTGGCCCCACATCTAGCTCAAACATTCCAAGACGCGATAGCCCACGAATCACTACCCAAAGAAGTATTACTAGCACACATTGTTACGCTGCCCAAACCAGGAAAACCACCCACAACCCCCCAAAATTTCAGACCCATATCACTACTGAACACAGATGCTAAACTCTTTGCAAAAATACACGCCACCCGACTAAGTAAGATCCTTCCTCACATTATCCACAATGACCAAGTAGGGTTCGTGGCGGGCAGACAGGGATCGGAAAATACGAGAAAAGTATTAGACATAATTCACAGCTACAAGAAGACACAAAAAGGGGGGCTACTGATATCATTAGATGCCGAAAAAGCCTTCGACCGCTTACACTGGGGCTTTCTAGAAGCGGCACTGCTCAAATTTGGAATACCTGAGAGATTTTTGTCGGCGGTGAGGGCCCTCTATAGCCACCCCACCGCGCAAGTACTCAATGCAGGGTTTTTGTCTGACCCCTTCTCGATCACAAACGGAACAAGACAGGGCTGCCCACTCTCCCCCCTACTCTACGTCCTAGCGCTGGAGCCCCTGGCGCAAACCATCAGGGACCATACCTCTATCCACGGAACTATAATCGGGCATAAAGAATACAAAGCGAACCTGTTCGCTGACGATATCCTGCTTACCCTCACGCAGCCACAAATCTCCCTCCCAAACCTATTAGCAGCTATCACAGAATATGGAACTCACTCCTATTATAAGCTTAACGTGACGAAAACCCAAGCCCTAAGCATAGGGATCCCAGACCAAACATTAAGCACACTCCGAGCATCATTCTCCTTTGATTGGAGATCTGATTACATTACCTTCTTGGGGCTCAGACTCACAAAAAATCCGACGGAGCTCTTGAAGTATAACCACGAGACACTCTTAAGAGACATAACCGAAACACTGAAAGGGTGGGAATCCAAATTCTTGACCTGGCTAGGTAGGATAGCAGCGATAAAAATGTCCATCCTCCCTAAATTGCAGTATCTGCTTCGAACACTGCAAATACCTATCCCCAAATCATACTTGGAAAAGTTCCAAGCTACGCTGACCAGATTCGTATGGGAAAACCGCAAAATCCGTGTCTCCTCAAAACTCTTATACAAGCCCCTAGATCACGGTGGACTTGGGCTGCCAAACATCAAAGAATACTACAGAGCTGCATTGTTAGCATCTGTGGTGACCTCCCATGCAACTATTTCCCCCCCACAATGGATTGAGCTAGAGTCACACTGGTCGCACCCCGCGGGCATACACTTTCTCTTTTGGATACCCAAACGCAACCGCCCGAGCATGCCAAACATGTTGCGAACCACTGACCTACTCCTCCACACATGGGACAGATTAAAACACCATCTAGGCGAGCAACACGTGTGGTCTCCAGCCACCCCTATATCCTGCGTACACACTATTAATCCATCCTTCGACTACCGGCCCTGGCGCAAAGGTGGATGCACCTCCATAGGCCAACTGTTAGGAAGCAACGGAATTTTGCCATTCCCTGACCTCCAACGCAAATTTCAACTACCGACGAGAGCGGTGTTCTCATACCTCCAACTAAAAGCACTCCTCACACACAGCCCAGCACTCTCGCGGCCGCCGACCATAGCTTTCTTCGAGAAAGCCTT